>OU426979.1:177191715-177799215 GCA_911387785.2 Aelia acuminata
GTTTATTTTAATGTTCAAGGTATATCCACCAAGACGATCTCTAATATAAATTTTTTTTTTATTTTGTAAAATACAAGGAGCTTTCGGCGTCCTGCGCCATATTCATCTAAAATATAATGAACAAACGTTTAAAAACAGTATTAAAAGATTTATAAAAATAACATGTTAACATAATATGGTTTTGTCATTCTCCATAATGTAAAAATAAAACAATAGCATGCTTACCCTTAAATTCCCCTGAAATAGGGTCGTCAGTGCATATTGGAATTCAACAATTTTGAACACCGTGTCGTCTGGCCCATCGTCTATGAAGGGTACTGCGGGCCTACTGGCTTAAGGTCGACGCAAGCGCGTTCTATTGTAATGTATTATGTGCGAATAGTGCTTAGGGATGTGGGCTGATTCCTGTTTAGTATTTAATATACTATCTTGATTTATTGCAATGTATATGGATTCAATTATTTTTTGTTTTGGCCGGGAGGTGGATTTATATAGAATTTTTACGTTATCAAAATCTATTTCGTGTCTGGTTTGTTTAGCGTGGTTAGATAATGATGTGGCTGTTTTTGAATTTGGTTTGAGTGTGCTTTTGTGGTTATAGATTCTGGTTTTGAGATCGGTTGAAGTTGTGCCTATGTATGATTTGTCACAGTTTTTGCAAGGAATGTTGTATATTAGGTTTCTTTGGTTTTCTATTGGTGTGGGGTCTTTGTTTTTTGTGAGAAGTTTACGTATTGGGTGAGAGGGTTTGAGAGCGAATTTGAAGTCGTCCACATCTAGTTTTTTGAAGGTGTTTATTTTAATATAAAATCTCACGTGTAAATCAAAGAAACAACACTATAAGCAATTATTTCACACTTTCTAGCTTATAACTAATTTTCAACTTGATATTCAATAACCAATAATAATGGCGTCCCCTCTGGTGTAGTGGTTAGCATGGCAAACTTCAATACTAACGATCATTGGTTCTCGTACCACGGCGGCCCTAAGATTGTTTAAAAGTGAGTAAAAAGTTCTTGGCTACGCCGTCCCTCGGATAGGAGGTTCTGCAGGTCCCCAGCCTGTGCGATGCCAGATACGCGTTTAAGATCCCTATTCTAGTTTTACCTGGATAGGCAAAATTTAGGGCTCCCACTGTAAAATCGTCCGATTAGCCTTAAAAAACAAACCAATAATAACAACCATTGATCTATTTACACGTGTTTATAACCTTCCAGCTATCACACCTGTTCATTCTTCATATTAGGAGCATGGGTTATAGATAGTTCGGTGAATTCAAAAATTATATTTAAAGAAGTTCGGCGAACATCTTTTAGATATATAGTATATAAAGTATCTTTCTGTACAATATTATTTTGCTTCTGTGTTCAGATTACGTAGAAAAGTGTTTTAGACTTTTGTGGTACAGTTACATGACTATATTAGTAAATGTTTTGAATCTTACGAGAATGTTCTAGGCCCTTCTCGAATGTTCGGTTTCGGTATATATTTAACACGTTCACGCTGGGTCTGTTTAATGCTTTTCACTCTATCGCGCGGGAGCTATTCCAGGGCATCATGCAGTATTGGCAATCCAAAAATAATAAAATAAACAATAAAAAATATTATCCTACTAGTTCTGTTTATAATACGATATTAATTATAATTTTTATTAAAAATAAATGTTTATACGTTTATATGTATATAAATATAAATATAAATAAATTCCAAATAATATAAAAATATTAAAATTTACATTATTTTAATTTTTCAGCAATCTAGAAATTATTTCTACTTTCTTAACACTTTGGCTGCCATGTCACCTCAAATCGAGTAACTGTCTTGTCAGAGAATAAAATATTAAAATTGATTCGAAACGAGAGCGTGACACTCAGGTATTCTTTTTCGGCAGTCAATGTGTTAAGGATCTAATTATTTGGCCGAGGAGGCATTCTAGTGTGAGCCACCGGTGGTACACGCCGCCCGATGAGGCAGTCAAGTGTGAGCCACCGGTGGTAAACGCCGGAGTGAACGTGTTCTTCGATTTTTAATGCAACATTTATTGGAAAGGATAATTAATTCATACAAAAAAAAAAACACAAAGAAGATGTCAAAAAAGCGATTGCCAAAGAAATAATCAGACAGTAAATAGAATAAATACACTACGAAAGCATATCAATAGGAATACACTACGCTACCAACTAAACAGGAACAATGAGTTAAAAATAATAGAAAAATTTACTCTGGACTTATAATTAATAAATTTTCTCATTAATTATTGATAATAAATAACTCACAGCCTGGTTTTTATAATCTGGACGTAACTTGATCGTATGCTCCCTTTCCACAAATACAATAACATTTTGACATTTTTCTCTTCTGCCAAGGACAAAATTGACACATTTCTCGAGGTCCAAATATTCCACCGACAGATAGAATTAGCCTTCAAGACGAACATTAGGTAGCACTGACAATAGTTACATATGAGGTAGGGCTTCGTCTTGCCGACTTTGTTACTTCAGAAAAACAAATTAAATGATTGACTTACCAAAATCGACCGACCTTGAACCTACAGGATCTGTTCCATTGGTGTTCAAGTGGAGATAGAACTGCCGGAAGGTGGGCCAGCTAGGGTTGGGGGTTCATCTGTAATTAACAGAAATGTGCGGTCTCTTCGTCGCTAAGCCGAACGCTGCCTTTCCCGGGTTAATAACAAGGAAACTGAAACCGTTAGTTATTTCAACTTATAATATAAACTTACATGTATTTTAGGTACAAACCTAAATAAGTTTCGGTTTTGGCCCGAAACCAGGTCTAAACCGTCTAACCAGGCCCAAGTATTTAATCACTAAAATTTACTCGTTACCCGTTTGACGGGGGAAGACTAAATCACACCCCAATAGATATAGATATAGATACATTGATATTTCAGAATATTATTTATTGAATAGGTATTCAGAAATTCAAATGAGCCTATTGAGTGGATATTCGAATTATTCCAATTAAGAGGGCAAACAAAGTTGGGCGAGGGAGGGTTCGGTCCGGTCCAAGCCCAATCTTGTCCAGCGCCGCACTCAAAGGCGGCCCCTAATTCGGTCATTATTCTGCCTCCCCCTCCCCCGAGGAAGTAACCCGCCGCCACTGTATTGTCCAGCTAGATGGCTTTATATATACAAAACTTATACAACATACAACATAATACTCGCTAATTATTTTCGGTCCATTTACATAACAAAACAAATCCCGAACATATTGCGATTAGAGGGAAATGAACTTTGCTTTTAACTTTACTATAGTCTCATTCCATGTCAATTCAACACAGGCTTGAGCCTTTATTACTATGTATGATGAGCATTCCAGTTGACAAAATGACTAACTCCAATTACAGCATTTTTTCAATAAGATTTTATCACCCCTCATAGTTCGGGATAAAAAGAAATATGATGAAAAAATTGTGCCCTCATGATATTTTGGTTTTCACTTAGTAATAGTATGTGCAGTGTCCGGCCAAATTACGGGAGGGGGGATATCTTAAGGGAGATTGAACTGGAAGAAAGGTCTTTAAAAAAAAGTTTCTATGAATCTTCGGTAGTTTCTAAACTTCTGGATCTAATAGGACCATCACAGTGGTCGGCGCTAAAGTCGTAATCGAAATATAGTTTTTTAACTAATAGATTTTTCAACCAAAATCTAATAACTTATTATCTGCTGACTGCTTGGAATGGGCTTATAAAATTCAGAATCACAGAAACCACCAAAAACGATGCATGACTCGACAAAGTTGCAGCAAAATTAATTGTTCATTCACCATTTTCAACCCCCTTTAAAGTATATAGGGTTCCTTATTTGGGCGGACTCAGCAGATATCGAATCTTAATATTGATACCATGTTAAAACCGAATTTTCAAGAAGGTGCTAATTATGTTCTTTATTTCCTTTAATTTTAAAGTTTTTCTGTTATTAAAACTAGCTCACAACTACCGGAGCGAAGCCGGGCACCCTAGCTAGTATAAAATAAAGACATTGATATCAATACAGGAATAAAAATTGTAATAGAGTAATAATTTATTATTAAAATTTTACAACTGTTTATACATAAAAATTTCGTGTCCCGAATTTTGTCGGAGGTAAAATCAGAAACTATTCAACCGATTTTGATGTAATTTGGCTCATTGTGTGTATTTTTGTCCAACTTAAAATATAGGGTACATTTTATCTCGATATTGGCCTCAATATTTCTTTTTCTTTTTTTTTAATTGAATATTTATTATACTACAGTTGAGTGTGATTATTTGTAAGTTCCATAATTTTCCAATAGATGGCGGTGTAACTTGATTTATTGACACAACACTTTATTTCCTTTCGATATTTAGGGAGAGTAAGCATAAATCTATTTTTTCCCGTTTGGACTAGGTGTGAGTTTCCCACGGCAAATTATGTGCCGTGTGGGGGAAACATCGAATCTATTTGTTTTAGCAAAAGAGAGGTTAACCGAAATAATTGTACACCTATTAGTATAACCTCCTGATACGATATATTATACTATTGTGTTTCATATTCTGAATTTAATTAATATGTATCATGGCAAAAGATTAACTTGGTACAGTTTTGCTAACTGTCTATTGTGATTGTACTAAACCCTGTTCCAATTATATTCTTTTTTAGTTTTTTTTTACGTATCTCATTTATTAACAAATTATGGTCAAATATAAGATGTAAAATATAAAAACTTCAACCCTTCTAAATTCTTTACCAGATAATTTTAAAATTGGCTTGTAAAGTTCTATTTCAAATTTTTAGATTAGCTGAAATGTTTCAATCTTTATCAGTGAATTTTGATTTGATTTTATTAAAAAGAATAGGATATAACTAATTCAACGCATTATAGCTACTGAACCACAGCAACGCATGGTAGGATCTGCTCGTTTTTTTTTTTTTTTTTTTTTTTTTTTTTTTTTTTTTTTTTTTTTTTTTTTCCCTTGAATGGATGGCATTGGTTTTACCCATACAGCCAGGTCTCGGATCTGCTCGTTGAAATATACTTAAAAAGACATAAAATCATTAAAACTTAAAATCATCATATGAGGCGTTTGGTTTCAAAACGGGCTACATCCATTTTCAATAATTTTTCAGGATTGATCAAAAAAGAATCAATTGGAACCGCTTTTGATGCGAAATGGAATCTTTTAATATTGATTTTCGAGGGATCTAGACGTTTTTGAAACAAACGCGTCTGACACATTTTTTTTTTTACATTAAAAACTTGAAAAAATGAAAAAAAAATTGTTTGATAAAAATGGATGTAACCGGTTTTGAAACCAAACGCCTCATATACTATATTATTTCTCAAAGCATTTTTTTTTTTTTTTGTCGGTACTCCATAACTTCCTTAGAACTTCATCAAATTTCACGAATGGGGCAGCATCACTTTTAAGCTTCCTTAACATCGGAAAAATAACGAATATATTAGAATTTTACATAAAGATGGATATAAAGTAGTGAAGGCTGGGGAAGTATGTGAATGGTGCCATATAACCATTACTGATTGTACAAAGCATGTGATATGGGACTGCTCAGCTCTTAAACCTCTTAAGCAGCAATACTTGCTTGACTTAATTATTGTGAATGACTACAAACTATCATTTGAAAATATCTTGAATATAAACAACACTGACAAATTACACAAGTTATTCTTATTTCTTTCCGCTATCATTAAAATTATCCCTTAATAGTTCAGCAATATTTTAATATAAAATTGGAAACTTCTGTTCATCCTGGTAATTTTAAATAGGTAAAATATTACAATTTAGTAAATTATACGTCCATGAATCATATTAGATTGTACACATTAGATTTACTCAGGAAAGTTTTTTTATTTTTATTTATATAAATCATATGGTGTAAATATTATTGTAAAAACTAAGCTAGATGTTTTTATTTCGAAGCTAGAGGATTATGGACTATTTATTATTATATATTTTTTTTTTGGATATAACCATATTGTTTTTGGTGTTTTGGTTTGATTTTATTTTATTTATTTTTTTGTACATGGTCTCGACCAACTCCATACTATGTTCATATTTGTAGTATTCTCTATTCTTATTTATGTCAAATCTTTTTATATAAGACACGCTGTTATAGAGATAATTGTATTTTATACAGTATTATTATATAAATTTGTATAAGACTTTGTCTTTAACAAATAAATAAATAATAATAATAATAAACATCGGAAAAATATACCAATCGTTCATTTTGCCTAAGATAGCTAGTTTAAACGCAAAAACGCGGTTCTTAAAAACCAGAATGGTCGTAGAAGTTTTTAAATAGGTCTCAATCTTTTCAGGTTTTCAAGGAGAACATTTTCGGTCTTGAACATTTTTTCGATAAACCCCTTCGTTTGCGAGTTTAAGCGAAAAATTACAATTCTCCGTGAAAATCGATAAAATGGTAGCAGGTCTTTTTCGAAGGTGTAATTTTTCAGTTTATCGAGACGAAAATTTTTGGTTGTACATATACACTTTTTCGGATTGTCGACGTAATTCGTGAGTTACAAGCAAAAACAAATGCGCATTATACGATAATAAATAAACGGTGTGCAGGTACTTTAATTAAGTTAGATTAAAGTAGGTGAGAGTGCGAATGTTTCGCTCTATCTAGTAAACAGTGCAGGAAGTAGTAAACTTAATTTAATTAATTTAATTAATTAATTAATTAATATAACACATGTTAGAGAACATGGCTAATAATAAACAAACATATATGAGAAATATAGGAGATGAAATGCTATTCGTATCAGGAAAAGTGCGGTCAAAGTTCAAATAAAACAGAACAATAGGTAATCGATTCCTTTAATTTTCAATGATCAATACGTTAAAAGATCGTATTGAAGTATGTAGTGGAGTCACCTGTGGTGTAGTGGTTAGCATGGCAACCTACAATACTAAAGGTCGCGGGTTAGCGTCCCGAGGAGGCCCTAGGATTTTTTAAAGGGAGTAAAAAATCCTTAGCTATCACTCGGATAGGACGTAAAATGGAGGTCCTGAGCCTATACGATGTCAGGTACTCGTTAGAAATCCCTATCTTAATTATACCTGGATAGCCAAAATTTAGGGCTCCCACTGTAGCATCGTCCGATTAGCATTAATAGCATAAAAATGGACGTTAAACGAACAAACAATCATAAAGTATGTAGAGGAATAAATTTTTAGTTACGGTAAGTAGAAGTAGAAGTTAGTAGTGCCCCAATGATAAGATTATTTGTGATCAAGGGCTATTTTCCCTAGACGCTGTTTGTAAGTACGTCGTAATATTGAGAATGAAGCTATAACATCAGCTCACCATTATACTCTTTATATACACTTTGTCGGTACGCCACAACTTCCTTAATACTTCATCAAACTTCATGAATGAGGCATCATTTTAAAGCTTTCCTTAATCCCTACAACCGGAATAATATACAAATCATTCGTTGCTAGAAATAATCGCAGTTTTTGCGAAAGGAAATGGAGCCGAGGCGGCTCGTGTACATATAAATATAATATTTTCCTTGACATAAAGAGACTATACAGATAAGAAATATGAACTGAAATGTAATATGATCAATAAATAGAAGAGTCGGAAGCAATATTGAGTCGTTAGCGCTGCCTCCCTGATCTCCAATACAATGGCATCAATAAGAGAGGCAGGCTATCTCTGCAATGTCCAATAGAGAGAGGGAGAGAGAGAGAGAGAGAGAGAGAGAGAGAGAGAGAGAGAGAGAGTGAGAGAGAGAGAGAGAGTGAGAGAGGGGGGGGGGGTTATCGCTTATTGAATATCACAACTGTTATTGAGCCACCGCCGCAGGATACAAAATTGATATCTAAGGACCTCTTGTTATTATTATCGACTATATTCCTCGAATTGCTAAGGACTCAAACGGTATTTAATAATGCACACCGATACAAGATACTTCAAAGCTTTGAATTTCAATTCGTTTCAGTGACGAAACAAATGTCACTTTTGTTGACTTTTTTTTTATGTGACTGCCTATTACTAGCAGCGTTCTTGTATGACATTCAGAAAAAAGAATGGAAGTACGCGTCTGGTTGCTGAATGTTGAAGAGAGGTGTGGAGGGTTAAGGATTCTCTTCCTATTCGAAATAATAAAAATAGTAACTGTTCAAAGAAAAAATAAAACTTTGTTTTAAGAAACTGGAAAAATGCCACACGATCTCAGTTACCTTGTTATAAAAGGACTACATATCCTAAAATAGGCAAAATTCTTTAACCCTGAATCCGGAAAAGTCAAAAATCATAGCTTTCCACAAGTCAACAAGGAACAAAAAACTGAAACCACTATACTGGAATAGCGTGCTGTTAGAATACTCCAACCTCCGAGTCTCTTCTCTATTATCAGCAAAGTTCTCCCAAACGGCGGAACACTTTGTTTAACGGTCAACAGTGGCAAGCTCAAAGGTGAGAGATATCCTACTGCGGGGCAGAAGTGACACGAAAAAAATTAGCCCTCTTCGACGCCATTGTCTCCTCAACACTCCTTTACGCAGCTGAGGTCTGGAGCTTGAACCACTTCGAAGTTGTGGTAACTGCGCATACCAAGTTTTTTCAAGTCTGTATATCTTTGGCTGTAACAGTCGTAATTTTCTTTAATATGATTTTATAATGGAAAATTAATTTTTACTTTCACTTACCTATATATGAAATACCTAGTAAGGGAAAGTATTGCGATCGTGAAAAATTTCGACTTCGGAATACACGTTTTGGGGTTCCCTGAGTCTAAGTAACCAAGTCCCGCGAATTGGTTGGATGGGTAAATAGTATTTATTATTTACCTTTAGCGCTAAGAACCATTCTGTGCTTTTAATTATCTCCTTATTAATAATGAAATTTGATTTCTAAAAAAAAAAAATCCGGTGCGTGCGCGCAACACACAACTTTCACTTACCAACTTACTTAGTAGAGAAATTAATGCGTTTTGTTAATTGCCACTTCTCAAATGAACAGAACGGCTTTAATTATGAACAATGGTCTGTCATTAAAGGCGTACTGCGCATGCGTGCATGCTCAACGAGGTTTATGAGTTGCTGAATATTTTTCTTTATTTTTATCATATCACATATTTAGCCGTTTCTTATTTTTTGGCATTACGAGAGACAGTTAATTTCTCCATATAAACAAAAACAAAGGTACTTTATAGGAAACAAACAAACAAAAAAGTTAGTTAAATCGTTAGAGCCGTTTTTGAGAAAATCGAAAAAAACATTAAAAGTTATTAAATAAAGTACCTCCTCCCTTTGAGCAATTTCGATAAAATTTTTGTTGTCACATCGCGGGCATATACATACACTAAATTCCTAATTTCAGGTTCGCACGGTTAATAGTTTTTGAGCTAGTCTGTTCACACACACACACACACACAGACCATTTCGCGGGACTTGGTTATTTCGACTCAGGGGGTCCCAAAACGTGTATTTCCGTTGAAAACCGGAAGTCGAAATTTTTCACGATACGCAATACTTACTATATATTTCATATATAGGTAAGTGAAAGTAAACATCATGATTAAAAATAGCTATAGATATTTTCCAAATTTGACTAGGACTATGAGATCAGTGTCGTAACAGCGCATTCCATGCTATTTCATATGATATACAACAATGTATAGGTTGGTACTGAAGAAATTTTCTTAAAACTATATGTAAAATTTTAATTATAATAAAATTTGCTGTCACATCGCGGGCATATACATACACTAAATTCCTAATTTCAGGTTCGCACGGTTAATAGTTTTTGAGCTAGTCTGTTCACACACACACACACACACACACACACACACACACACACACACACACACACACACACACACACACACACACACACACACACACCATTTCGCGGGACTTGGTTATTTCGACTCAGGGGGTCCCAAAACGTGTATTTCCGTTGAAAACCGGAAGTCGAAATTTTTCACGATCGCAATACTTCCACTTACTATATATTTCATATATAGGTAAGTGAAAGTAAAAAAAAAGGAAATTTAATGTCCAAACGGATTGATTTGTATGCTGTGTGCCTAGCAATCCTATGAAGTAGGGCAGCACTACTTATCAATTTATCAACTTATGTATTTCTCTCTCTCTCTTATAAATTAACGTTATCCATCTCATTCTCTAAATAATAGGATATAATTAATTTCAACGCTTTATAGCTACAGAGCCACAGCGACGCATGCAAATTATTATTTTCTTTTAATAAAAGTTTTTTCAACCCAAAAATTGTTACACTATGTACTTATTATTCACTTAACTTATTTCGCATTATCCGTGGAACATTCGTGAAGGTAATTGATGCTGACGACTCGCTCGTTGACTTTTACTCAATACCGAAAGGGAATGACCTTATTTGAGAGGAATTCAGTAATTAGGGGAGAGCTAACTTCGCCCCAATTCAATGGCGGAGGTTGAATAGAACTCCCTAGGTACCTTTCACATGTCTCCTGAAGAGTCAAACACAAGTCCAAGAAGAGTACGCTGTACGGATTAAGCTTCTGAAATATCATCATATCTCCATCAAAGAGAGGAAGTTATGAATATGGGATTCGAAATGCTTTGAAAGTACTGGCGATCAAGAAGTCAGGCTTTTACAAATCCTTACTTGAAAAAGTTCGAAATGAAAAGGGCTTCCTAAATAGGAATCTCTCGGTATTCAAAGTTTTTTTTTATCTTCTTAAAAAAATTGAATATATTCAAAAATTCCAAAGCTGTGTTGAAGTGAAAACCAATACCTTTCAAATACCGCACGTATTCTAAAGCTCATTGAACATTGCGCTTCGAAAAAGAAAAAATCTGGTGCGTGCGCGCAACACACAACTTTCACTTACCAACTTACTTAGATAAGAAATTGACGTGTTTTGTTAAATATCATTTCCCAAAGTCACACATTTTTCTACATTCATATCTTATTTTTATTAATCGTTAAAGCCGTTTTTGAGTAAATAAAAAACCCCGTGAAAATGATACAAAATTTATTAAGTAAAGTCTCCCCTTCCGTTGATCAATTTTGATGAAATGTTGGCTATCACATATTTGGCATATACATACATCAAATACCCAGTTTGATCACAATCGTGAAAGCCGTTTTTGAGTAAATAAAAAAAGCACGTAAAAATGATACAAAATTTATTAAGTAAAGTGCCCCCTGCGGTTGATCAATTTTGATGAAATCTTTACAGACATATCTCGGGCATATAAATAGATCAAATACTAAGTTTAATCAAAATCGTTAGAGCCGTTTTTGAGAAAATCAAAAAAACACGTGAAAATGTTACAAAATTTACTAAGTAAAGTCCCCCCTCCGGTTAATCAATTTTGATGAAATTTTTACAGCCATATCTCGGGCATATAAATACATCAAATACCCAGTTTGATCAAAATCGTTAAAGCCGATTTAGAGTAAATAAAAAAAACACGTGAAAATGTTACAAAATTTATTAAGTAAAGTCCCCCCTCCGGTTAATCAATTTTGATGAAATTTTCACAGTCATATCTCGGGCATATAAATAGATGAAATACTCAGTTTAATCAAAATCGTTAGAGCCGTTTTTGAGAAAATCGAAAAAAACCTAAAAAGTTATTAAGTAAAGTACCCCCTCCCTTTAAGTAATTTTGATGAAATTTATGCTGTCACATCACGGGCATATACCTACACTAAATACCCAATTTCAGGATCGCACGGTTTATAGTTTTTGAGCTAGTCTGTTCACATACACACCCACACACACACACACACACACACAGACACACACACACACACAGACCATTTCGCGGGACTTGGTCATTTCGACTCAGGGGACCCCAAAACGTGTATTTCCGTTGAAAACCGGAAGTCGAATTTTTTCACGATCGCAATACTTCCACTTACTATATATTTCATATATAGGTAAGTGAAAGTAAAAAACAACATTTTTCCCGTATGAAAATGCCTCCGATTTGTAAAGGATTAGTTGAAATAAAAAATAAAAGATAGAGAGATGCTCTCTCTTCGATTTTCCTTTAAAATGAGAGTAATATTATGCGTAATATCATTGAGTTGTCAAAATCGGCTACCACCTAATGAGATATAGACTCCTGTTCTGTAGGCACTTTTAGGTATGAGAGAAGATAGTGCCCAGCAGCACATCATCCTTGTCTTGTTTTAGTAGAGGAGGTCTCTCATCCAACTCCTTTTCAGTCGCCTTATAAAACGTTAGAAATTGTACAATTGTTGAATGTATTAGAATAAATCTAATGTAAGAAAATAAATTTACTACTATTTATTTAATACAATGATCTACCCTGTATAGGGAAAAAAAAACATTATTTTTTACTGTACCTGTATTAACCTGCAACCCATTAATGTCAAGCCATTTTCAACAATTTTACAATTTATACCAACAGTAATGTAACTTTTTTAATGTTTTCGCATGTTATTTCATTATATATATGGGTGATTCTAAAATTATGGTGGTATTTGGCTCTTATTTTTTTAGGATTTTTCTTATGTCATGTTTTCTTATGTTTCTGGTTCTTGATGGCTTGGTCAAATGCTCCTTAGCAATGA
Organism: Aelia acuminata; assembly: GCA_911387785.2. Classification (NCBI taxonomy): domain Eukaryota; kingdom Metazoa; phylum Arthropoda; class Insecta; order Hemiptera; family Pentatomidae; genus Aelia; species Aelia acuminata. The sequence continues at coordinate 177,204,292 of OU426979.1, forward strand.
TATTAAGTGTGCACACACTAATATTCATAGTTTTTGAGATAATGATTTTCAAAGAAATTAATGTTCTTTGGAGTCACAAAATGTAACATATGACATCATTATATTAATTTAAATCTTTTAAAAAATAATTCTCTAAATTTTACAGCCTTATTTCGTCTGAAGTAAGTCCCGTTCTTATATAGGTATAATGAATAGGATCCATAGCTACAAAATAGTTAAAGAACTAACAGTTAACTATTTGACACTTAAAAAGATGTTCCAAAAAACAACTCATTTAGTTTTTTAGATGAAGCGATTCTCTAGTTCCTTAGCTTTTATTTCTTCTTCAGTGATTCTTTTTTTCGATGCCATTTTTCTGAAATGAGCACCTCTATTATGTACGGATTTATTCGGCAGTTTAAGGGGGGAAGGGGTATAGTTAAGATATGGATACGTAACAGGGGCGGATCCAGCACGAAATTTTTTGGGTGGGTCGAAACCCTCTGTCTCATGTGTCTGACAGCACCGTTTTTAGTTGTTTAATTATTTTTCAAAGTACATGACCTACACTTTGTGACAGGCTAGGGAGAGACAAAAAGAGCATTGTAATTGATTTTATGGAATGTTATCCTGTATTTAGGCACTTGAAAATGAGATAGCTGTATTCATGACCAATGAGGTAATAATCAGGAAAAGAAATTTGAAAAATCCTTTAGGCGGTTCTCGATATATCACGTTGTGACACAAATACCACCATAATTTTAGAATCACCCACATATAGTCAGCTGGTTATAATTTTCCTCAATCTAGTTATACTGTTTTAAATGCTATTATTTATTCATTATCATTAAACACTATTTATTATTAACATTTTCCTCAATTTTATTATACTGTTTTAAATGCCACTATTTATATTTATAACCATTGTTATGCACAAATCCTAATGCCTTCCTACCGGCCTTTTTTGTCACCTCCCCATCCGACAAACCTTCTTTCTACCTACCTTTTCACCCCGGTACCCTCATTCTGGCTCTGACTTCCATCCCTGTCATAAGGAAAGCTCCTTTATTTACTAATAATTACTAACATTCAATGTTACATCCTGTTTATATACATTATATATTTAACTTTAAGTTTACAGTCACTTATATTTTATCTAGTCAGTACATATTCCTTGCCCTTTCATATGCTTTATCTAACCAGTTCATACAACCATTCTTTGTCCTATATAATCACAATTTTTGTCTGTATCCTGTTTATTTAGCCCTGATGAAGACCTGCATAGTTGGGTCGAAACGTCGGAAACAATAAAATAGTTTTATACTATTTTGTATTTTATTGACCGCCTCCCCGAACAGGAGATTCCATTTGGGAAATTGGATGTTGAGGCTGGTAGAAATGAGGATCTTAGTCTACGCATACGGCATACTGCTTATAGCGGATTCTGGAGATAAATTCCAGTATAATACTGGCCTGCAAGAACTGAAGAATTCTACGTATCAACCATCACATAAGAACCCTCTATTCTGGCTTTCATATAAAATTGCAAGGATATTGCAACAGACTTATTAATGACATGGCCACGACTGAGATGCCTTTTATAAGGCGACTGAAAAGGAATTGGATGAGAGACCTCCTCTCCTGAAGTAAGACAAGGATGATGTGCTGCTGGGCACTATCTTCCCTCATACCTAAAAATGCCTACTGAACAGGAGTTTATATCTCATTAGCTGGTAGCCGATTTTGACAACTCAATTATTTTACGCATAATATTACTCTCATTTTAAAGGAAAATCAAAGAGAGACCATCAACGTCCAAACGTCGGCAACAAGAAAATAGTTTTATACTACATATTTTGTATTTTATTGACCGCCTCCCCGGACTATTTTCATCCTTATTCTATATCCGATCAACTATCATCTATTCAATATGAATCTCCTTCTGCAGCTATTTATTAACTTGTCCATTTCTGTATAACCAGCCATTTTATTTAGACAATGGTTGGGCCTTGACAACAGCTGTTGATTGAAATTGAAATGACAATCGTGATTTTACCGTGTCAAAACGGACATCACGTAGAGAATATAAAACATTACAAAGGGAGCTCAAAATATTCATCTTTGGCGTTCATCATAAACCTGAAAGGCTACAAATCCGTTAACTTCTGCGTCGTAGTTGTTTTGCTAACGCAACATTCAATTGTCTGTTTTGATTTAAATAAAATTTTTCTTTTTATTATGTGTAATTAAATTAAAATGCACAAGAGCAGGCATTTTTTTTTATTTTTTTTTTATTATTATTATTTTTTTTTTTTTGCAAAGTCCATAGCTAAGCAGTCTTCTTTCTCATCGGACATGTATATTAATTTAATTAATTGTAATTAAAAAAACAGTTTTCGCCCCAAGGGCCATTAGAGCACATTTTTCCCGATAAGGACTTTTTTGTGTTTAAATATTTTTCTTTATTTGTTTTATTATTATTACCGTCATTACGGAGAATCTCTTTTAATTTAAACATTTTCTTTATTTTATTATTTTGTTTCTTTGTTTAACTTTATAAAGTTCCTTTTATTTTGTTTTCATTAATTGTTATTACTTGTTACTACTATATATTTTATATATAGGTAAGTGGAAGTATTGCGATCGTGAAAAATTTCTACTTCCGGTTTTCAACGGAAATACACGTTTAGGGGTCCCCTGAGTCAAAATAACCAAGTCCCGCGAAATGGTCTGTGTGTGTGTGTGTGTGTCTGTGTGTGTGAACAGTCTAGCTCAAAAACTATAAACCGTGCGAACCTGAAATTGGGTATTTAGTGTATGTATATGCCAGCGATGTGACAGCGAAAATTTCATCAAAATTGCTCAAAGGGAGGGGGTACTTTATTTAATAACTTTTTACGTTTTTTTCAAATGTCTCATAAACGGCTCTTACGATTTTGATTAAACTAAGTATTTGATCAATGTATATGCCCGAGATATGACTGTAAAAATTTCATCAAAATTGATCAACCGGAGGGGAGATTTTACTTAATAAATTTTGTATCATTTTCACGTTTTTTTTGTGTTTTTTTATTTACTCAAAAACGGTTTTAACGATTTTGATCAAACTGGGTATTTGATGTGTGTATATGCCAAAGATGAGATAGCCAACATTACATCAAAATTGATCAACCGGAGGGGGGACTTTACTTAATAAATTTTGAATCATTTTGACGTGTTTTTTTATTTACTCAAAAAAGGCTTTAACGATTTTGATCAAACTGGGTATTTGATGTATGTATACGGCAAAGATGTGATAGCCAACATTTCATCAAAATTGGTCAAACAGAGCGGGCACTTTATTTCATAATTTTTTTCCTATTTTTACCTTGTTTTCGATGATCTCAAAAACGGCTTTAACGATGTTTATCAAATTCGACATGTTTAATGAAAATTGGGTGTTCTTTAATATCAGGTAAGCTTTATCATTATTAAAATGTTCTGAGGGGGCTTTTTGGGGTGGGGGGTCGGGGCCTTTTTTGTTTGTTCGTTTCCTATAAAGTACCTTTGTTTTTGTTTATATGGAGAATTTAACTGTCTTTTGTTTCTCCTAAAAATAAAAAATCGCTAAATATGAGATAAAAATAAAGAAAACATAAAGAGGAGAAAAAAAGAAAAATATTCAGTCAACTCATAAAACTCGTTGAGCCCAGGCATGCGGAGTACGCCTTTAATGACGGACCATTGTTCATAATTAAAGCCGTTCTGTTCATTTGAGAAGTGGCAATTAACAAAACGCATTAATTTCTAATCTAAGTAAGTTGGTAAGTGAAAGTTGTGTGTTGCGCGCACGCACCAGATTTTTATACATCAATACCCAGTTGTTATTATGAAACTGCAACAATTCACAATTTTTAGTCAATCAAATCGTGTGTTTAAAAAAATAAAATAAAAAGGAGAATTAGGTTAAATATTGAAAACAGGAAAACTTAAATCTAACTTATTCTTAACACATTATGTGCGGCTAGTTTAGGATATACAGTACCAGTCAAAAGTTTAGACTCACCCTTAGATTTTGTAAAATGAATAAGTGACAACATTTTATATATTGGACAACGTAACAACTATAATTTTATTTTTAATTTATTTATAACTAGCTTTAATATCCCGGTTTCACCCACAGAATTTTGAAAACAATTAGAAATGCCGAGGGTCTAGAAAAGTTCTGGACCTAACAATCAGTTAGGACAGAAATGAGATTTTTTTTTTACTCCAACGGTTGATTTCGTAAAAATCTAATGTAAAGCGAGATCATAACGATTTTTATTATATTTTAAAGAATTAGGGAGGCTCGAGACAATATATAGTTCGTCAAACTCATAATAAACGAAGTTCGGAAATATAAACCTAGCATAAGTGAAATTTGAAAGAGAAGCAAACATATTTTGTTATTTTTGAGGACTTTGTATGTTATATGTAATGTGTTCCTGGTAAAAATACTCTTATCCACGTATTTGATAAAACATTATTGTTCCCTTGTGTCACTTAAAATTACTTATTTTAAACAGGTACTAATACCTGTCCCGCTTTTAAGCGGCAATGTGCGGAACGGGTACTAGAACCTGCCCCGCTCATAATGTGTTAAATATTCCCGAAGAATGGAGCAAAAAACAACTCTTGCCGACAAACCCTCAACTTCTTCAACGCAATATTGACCAATGAGGAACGAGGGAGGTACCAATAAGTGACAGAACTATATTTACCTTGTCCAACACCCGACCGATCTTGCATCAGTGACGTCGGCTCATTGATCGCAAGGTGATTCATTATTGAACAGTCTTGACATTTTGGCCTCAGTCTGTCTTGAGCGTCTTGTTGTGTCGGAATGGCAGGCTTCCAGTCTGGTGAGTACTTAGCAGAAATGAAATAGGTTCTTAAATAAACAGCTCTAAAAACATATATATTTTTTTGGTGCCTAGAATCTTATAGCTGATTTTAACTATGTTTGGGGCGCTGATTCAATAATGCAACAATGCAATTAGCTCTACTTTTTTTTTAGCTTCTGCATACCTTAACAGTAATTTTATTTAAATTTAAATACATATGAGATATATAACAAAATCCGAAATAGATATGTAAATGAATTATTATAGGACGCTTTATGCTTATTTTAGAATATTAAACCATTGCCTAGGATTATATCATTGTTTGTAAGAATTAAAAAATAATAACATCTTGTAACAACACGTTTTAGTATTATTTTACCAACTGGCAAATCATTTGAATTACTTTTTGTTATGGTATACTTTTGAAATGCTCAACTGGATCATGGGATACCCACATGATGGCAGATTTCTAATTCTGATTTCTATAAAAATGAAATCTTAGGTTTTATGGCAGCATTTTTTTTCTGAATAATTTTCATAATTAGAACAGAGAAATGAAAGATTGGCTCATCAAAATCTGATGAATGCAAGATCATGAAATATGATATTGATGGTGAAACCCATTTGTGAAGCATATGTGACTGTTGAAGAGAAAAGGAAAAGATCTAAAGAAAACTGCACAATTACGAGTAGGTGCACTTATTCATTGCTTAAATGTAATTTTTTTTTTGTTAACACCACTTTTTGCCACTAAGGCTAATCGGGCGATGATACAGTGAGAGTCCTAATTTTTTTCTATCAGATATAATTATGATATGGATCTTTAACGAGTACCTGACATCGTACAGGCTCGGAACCTCCATTTTACGTCCTATCCGAAGGACATCATAGCCAAGGACCCCCATTAAAAATCCAATTTCAGATTGATATGTATGTCTTATTCATTATGGAAACCTTTTTAGTGGTTTCATTAAAGTTCGCGTTTTTTCAATGAAGCCATTTATACAAAAATGTATCCAATTTATTTAGTATTTAAAGATATACGTAAATTTAGAATTCACAAAGATTTTTTTAATTTATTTAGAGTCCTAAAGTTCTAGTTAAAAAAGATTTTATTCAATAAACCTGGTGCATGAAGTGGTACAAATCGAGATTCTATAAGATTATTGAGCCGTAAGTAATAATAGGTTGTATAGCTCAAATATAACCTATTCATGTGGACCACCGTGGTATGAAATTATCCATCAATCGTTTATGCCCTGTAGCAATAATTCAGAGTGTATAGTTCGCTTGCTCCGAGACTATTTCTCCACCCTTATTTTATGGGTGTTCTTCAAGCAATACCGTTATGGTAAAATTAAACATAAGATCAGTATAAAAATTTATGATTTTAGACGTGTGTAATAGTCCATTTCTTTTCTTTAAGATAGTATAAATAATATTCAGGATTTTTAGTTTAAAAACTTTTTTATTTTGAAAAGCCAACATTTCGAACCCTACCTGTAGATCTTCATTAGGGCTGAAAAGAAGACAAATATATGAGTAAGAAGATGACAATTAAATGTTTATCATGTACTTATTAATTATAGAACAATTAGTTTGTGGCGTTTTGCCGACGACATAGAAGTCGCAATCTAAATGCCAAGAAATCATTGCAGCAGGCGGAAACGTTTTGCCAAAAAATAACAGAACAGCTCAAAAACCTAAAATCGAAGTAATTCCAGACAAGACAATGTGCATTATTTTTTCTTACTAAGAAGGGAAAAAGAAATTTTCTAATGAATTTATGTAGTAATATAGTATAATAATATTGTCCCCGGCCTGGAACAGGAACCTCTCGCACAGACAGAAGAGCAGGTTGGCGACGATCCAACGAATGGCCCTGCTACGAGTTAAGGTCTGGCCACACATGTCCGCACCGGATCCGCACCGTAGCAATAATACAGGTTATGTTCAGAATATTTTTAATTTAACTTACATATTACCTTTAGTTATGCCTAAAGTGGCCTGTGTCTGACATGTATGGCTTGAACTTTAGGCATAACTAAAGGTAATATGTAAGTTAAATTAAAAATATTCTGAACATAACCTGTATTATTACTACGGTGCGGATCCGGTGCGGACATGTGTGGCCAGACCCTTACTAGGTCGTATAAATCAGTGTCTCACGAGGCTGTGCAAGTCTTGGGAGGAGCTATTCCTCTCGACCTCCTCCTAAGAGACATGTTTCGTTACAAACTAAAACGAGATGGCTTGGCGGATCTACCACCAAACCTACGCGAGCGGGAGGACACAATAAAAGAATGGAATCGGCGGTGGGTGACGACACCGAATGGGGCCACACTGAGGAAGTATTTCCCCACCGTCGGATCGCGCCTAGAAAAGACTTGGGTCCTCCCGGACTATTGGGTCTCACAAATTCTTACGGGGCATGGGGGATTTAGAGCGAAACTTTTCAAACACGGCAAAAACATCGACCCCCTATGCCCCAGTTGTGGAGTACCAGAAACCGCCGAGCACATTGTCGTCGTTTGCACCGCCTATGAGACACTAAGGGCCAAACTGCTGAGGGAGAGTGTGCTCTACACTCTGTCTGAGAGCGACCTCCCTCAGTTCATGACCAAGGAAAATTACCCGCACTTCAAAACTTTTGTATGCGGATGGAAGGAAGCGGTGGGTCTGACCCACTTTGCCATGGGTAGAAGAGAGGAAGCTCCTGGGAGGCCGCCGGACAGAGGAGGCGAAGAAGACGAAGGGAGAGTTTAATTAAAAGAAGAAAAAATAAAAAAAATAATCAGTGAAAACTGTATAATGATGTACTTGCAGCAGTGATATGTTATGCAGGCATGCATATCATATCACTGTTGCAAAAACCCGTATTACCCTAGAGGTACGGTAGGGTCGAATAAATAAATAAAAGTATAATAATGATATAGTAAAGAATAAATGTATTGAGCTATCGACCAACCTGACTTATATCGGCATACACTTAGACAGACACCTAAATTTTTCTACAAATTTTGACAGAAAAATTAAAACAGTAAGACTCAAAACGTAAAGGCTTAATATTACTAAAAACTACCAGTTTATCGATACGTTTAAAATTTTGTGTACAGAACAATAATTCGGTTGGCGCTATTGTAAGGGTGTACCAGTATTGAAGCATATAAGCAGATCGACTAGAAACGAACTACAATCCTTTCAAAACAGAATAGTAAGGAAAATAGTCAAAGGGGCTTATATGCAACGAATGAGGACATCAGAGATTCTAGAAGTAATTAAATTACCAAAAATCGGAGAATAAATAACCAAGAGGCAGGATTCTTTTTTCGATAAATTACCACGGCTGTCAAATCCACTATTTAATAACCTCAGTCCAGCGAATATCCCAAGACGATGACAACAATTTTAGGTTTAAGTATTATAACATTATAAGTATTATATAAACAAGAAAGAGGTGAGCCCCATCACCGGCAACCTAGCAAAGCATTTAGCTCACAAAAATTTCCTTTTTTTTTTTAATACACCTTGAAATGCACATGCACTAAGTGGCTTATTTTTTTATTTTATTTATTTATTGGCTTATAAGACAGCGTAGCCATGGAGTCTGGCCCAATCAATGTTAGTTAGAGTAAGTTAACAGGTTAGAATAAAATTAAAGCAAGACAAAAAATTAACAATTAACAAATAAACCAATGAGCGCTATATAAAAATATGAGAGATACTCTAATATAAAAGAAATTTACTCACTAACATAAGCAGGATTAAGCTAAATTTAACTACGGTTCAACTAACAAAACTGAATTTTTTGGAATTACCACTATTTTTATAAAATAAAATATTATACAAATTTTATCAAATATACATTTCTTTAGATACAATTATGCGATGCATATGTTGCCATTTAAGAGGTTACCAAAATATGCACTTTATTTACAGGAAACTCAATCATACGAATAATTAAAAGATTATTTTATAGTTATGGGTTTGCAGGTAAATTACCGGAGTCAAAAATATTAAATGATGACATAATAGAGTAAAACACATTGTCCGTATGTTATCTAGAACCCTCATCAGTGATAAGTCATCCGAGCCCTCATTCATATATTTGTCGAGATATCTCGTTCTATAGATCTCAACAAATAAACACTCTAGGACAAAATGCTTTAGAATGTTAGTGATTAGGAGGCCGCACCACTAAGAGACTTCTTCAGACCTTAAAAGATGAGCAATATTCCCATGGCATAGCGCCAAGCGGGCTTCACTCGAAACTCTCAGGCGACTCACAGTTCGCAGCTTTCGTAAAGAGGTAGTTTTGAGGTTCTGGGTGATTATAGCAACAGGTTCGCCTATAGATGTGGGTACAGTTTGAATTAAATGCACGCTCAATGTCTTTAGAGAATAAGTTATTAGATACACATAACAAAATATTTTTTTGTATCCTAATTAATGAGTAAAGCTCGGAATTCCGTGCAGTAAAAATTTGAAAACGTGCAATAAAAACTTCAAAACGTGCAAAAACATGCAATAAAAATGTATTTCTTGAAAATCAGGCATTAAATTATTTTTGAGAACAAATAATAGCTACTTTGGAAAAAAGTAAGTAGCAGAGAGTAAATCGAAATAGAAATTCTTATATTTTCACAGATTATTATTATACATTGTTTTGGTATAATCACTGAATTTTGGATCTTTTTTATAATACTATTGATATATTTTTGAAAACTAATCGGATCAGTATGATGTGGAAGATGTAGAATATAGAGTTAAATACTCGCATGTGAGCTGTGATTACATATATTGGAAATAGGAAGATCTTAAAAAAGGAAACATACTAATCAAATTATGGAATCACTCGCTGCAATATCCGGTGTCTAGGCTTATTTTTAAATCCCTCTGGTGATACGCAAAACCCCTGTTACCGTTCTAGGGTTGATAAAAATTAGGTACTTACTTGTGCTACAGTTGGTATCAATTTGTGATTTCCTCTCACATCCAATTTTTTATCATAAGATTAACATAACACTACACAACCATCCCTATTGAGTTCAGGATATTTTTCAATCCATCCCCCAGTTTTCGAAAACACACCTCCTCCCATTTTAGGCATTTTTAGTAACAATATACTCGACAGGAGCTAGTTTGATACTTACAGAAAGATGGGAATCGAGAAACAAAATGTAAACAACTGAACCCTCAGTTCTGGGAAATCGGAGATTTGTGATGGTTTACATCTCCCAAGTTCCTTTTTTTTTTTTTTTTTTAATGATATTTACATTTATTTTTCCACTATTATTTTGATGTTTATTAAAGAAAATTACAATTTGTAATATATTTTTTCTTCAAAATATCAAATGATGCAATTTCGAGCAATTAAAATTCAAAACATGCAATGTCGTGCAGTAAACCCCCAAACGTGCAATTTCGTGCAGTAAACCCCAAAACGTGCAATTTCATGCAGTATAAAACTTCATTAAAACATCCCATTAGGTTTGATTCGGATAAGTAACTTTACTCTGTAAGTAACTCGCTCTATTCTGACTTTCCAAAAAAAAGATGCATTTGCACGCGAATCCGAGCTTTATTAATGAGTAAGAGGCTTATTATTCAAGGAAGAAATCAATTTAATCATGAAATCTTAAGGTGCTATGAAAAAAAAAAATATAATAATTCTCCACACTCCGATGATGTTTGATTTATAGAAACGTTTTGTTTGTACTCGTATTATTGTCGCTATTCGAGGTATTCAGTGCTTATTTGGACATCCGAAATACTTAATTGGCATATTATTTAACTTAGACCATTTGGAAATATATTTTAAACGGATGGGAACAATATAGGTAAATATTTAGAGGGGATTATGTTTCAGTTTAGAGTAATCGATTAGCAGACAGGGTGATCCGTTGTGCAGAGAGGGACCGGAGATAGGGGAGCAGTTCCGACAGTCAATCACTGGTTACGGCCGATCACCGGTGACTAGTGGCTCCTTTATCGGTTCCAGTTAATATCTGTCACTGGGAAACATTTGACTTCTGCCCTTCCCAATGTTTGTCTATCTGATAACGTCACCAGCTGAGGTCTCTCAGATTTTTTTTCACCTCTATCGATCCGAGATGAAATATTGCCTGCCTATTAAGATATTATTTAATATTTTTTATTCAAATATTATGTTTATTTCCCCGTGCAAAAAAGGCATATTTTGTTTATAAAAGAAAAAAAAAACGGATATTTTTTTTCTTACTTCAAATTTTGATTAACGCCTGTCAGCATTCACCGAATGTGAATCAGCACCTCTTTCTTATTTACTAATTAAGGATATGACGTCTCTCATCCAGCTTCTTTTCAGCCGCCTTCTAAAGGGTGTCAGCCGTGGCCATGTCGTTAATTAGTCTGTTATGTCCGTGCAATTAAAAAAAAAACGTGAATAAAGAGTTCGTATGTGTTATTCTATAGTCGTTTGTTGTAAGTCTGTTAGCAGAGTTTGGTTACTTACGTACATAGGAACAACCGTAATCATTATAGGATTAAAAAGTTTGAAATTTCTGTAAGTGCGTGTTAATAATAATAATATTATTTCCTCTTCAAAAATTGCTTTTCATCATACTGCATCAAAAACATGTGTTTTCAATACTCCGTTTTAGTCCGTAAAGTAGTACTTTTTGGGCCTAGGCCTTAAAAAGCGTTTTGGTGCGCTAACCTTACCTGCTATTAATATATATTAATAAATATCAGCTAGGTTATTTTCTTCACTTAGTGAAGAAGAGTGCTTCAATTTATAGGATATTTAATAAAGGAGTCTCCTCCGCATTTTAAAAATTTATTTGTGTCCCAACGTTTCGAGCTATTGGTTCATCCTTTGGGGTTATCTACATACAGTATATTAATCTTTTACTCTTAATTATAATAACCATGCATGTTTTACAGTTTTTTTATATTGGTATTACGATTACCTTATCCTGTGTGACTTCTTTTTCACTTTAGCCCTATGTCTTCTTATATATTTTTTAAAAACAGTATATAAATACTTAAGTCATCCTAATTTCTTATTACATTTTTATGGCATGTTACACTTTTTCTGGTCTTTTTAATTCACTGTCACATAATCACTTGTGCTAATATGTGGGCTTTGGTACTGATTATTGGTAGTGATTATGTGACAGTGAATTAAAAAGACTAGAAAAAGTGTAACATGCCATAAAAATGTAATAAGAAATTAGGATGACTTAAGTATTTATATACTGTTTTTAAAAAATATATAAGAAGACGTATGGCTGAAGTGAAAAAGAAGTCACACAGGATAAGGTAATTGTAATACCAATATAAAAAAACTTCAAAACATGCATGGTTATTATAATTAAGAGTAAAAGATTAATGTACTTTATGTAGATAACCCCAGAGGATGAGCCGCTAGCTCGAAACGTTGGGACACAAATAAATTTTTAAAATACGGAAGAGACTCCTTCATTATTAATCCTATTAATAAACATGTTTTTGAAGGAGGTTACTTGTAGCTACACTGCTCTTCATTCTAATATAAGTAGTATGTTTGGAGTGCAAAATAACATGGATATATCAGAAGATGTTTTAGAAGAAGCTTTAGACGAACTACTTCCACCCAAATGTCTGATATAGGTTATGTTCAGAATATTTTTAATTTAACTTACATATTACCTTTAGTTATGCCTAAAGGTCAGGCCGCACATTTCCGCACCGCATCCGCATCTGCGTGTGTGAACGGTTACTATCCTATCGTACGTAAATGAATCAGATCCGAGCTGCGGATGCGGATGCGGTGCGGACATGTGTGGCCGGACCTTAAATCGTACTATAAGTATTAATGCCAATACATATAAGTACTTTTCTTCTATTATTGGTTAGTAAACAGATGTGTTTTTTTTTTTTTTTTTTTTTAAAAAGGTGTCAATTTTATTTTTTATAGTGTATCTGTAAGTTATTAATGAAATATAAAAGTGTTTTAACGTACTCAATTATGAGCAATATGATGAAAGGTATTGTTCACAACACGTACCAAAAGTGGATTTTCGGTGCTTGGTCTAATTTCCGTTAAACTCCACCGCGCACCGGAAACAACCATTTTTTATACAAGTGATGAAAATAACAATTTTGAAACTATCAGTTTATATAATTAATTAATTAAGTATAGATTGATTTATACATATTTTATTTATTACCAGTAGAGATCTCAAGTGTCTATACTTTTTTACTATCAGCTGTAAACTTAGCGCCGTGGTTTGTCAGTCCCGCACAACTTAAAGGTCTCGCATGTCCAGGCGCTTAGTTCTTCATTTTTTGATAGTTTTAATCCCAGTGTAAGTATTTTGAATACGAGGAGGTCCGGCCACGTGTTGCTTTGGCTCAGTAGCTATAATGCAATGCATTAATTATATTAATTCTATTTTTTTTTTAATACATTCAAACCTAAATTCACTGATAAAGATAAAAAAAATTCAGCTAATCTAAAAACCAATGAGATTTAAATTAGAACTTATACGCCAAATTTAAAATTGTTTGGTAAAGAATTTGGAAGGATTAAAGTTCTTAATTATCACATCTCATATTTGACTATAGTAAGTGTTAATGTTCCATTCATTTATTACTTACTGGATTATTTCAGCCCAGACGAGGCTAAATGTAAATAACTTACATGTAAAAGGAACTTATAGAGAATATAATTGGAATAGGGTTTAGTGCAATCACAATAGACAGTTAGAAAAATGTACCAAATTAATCTTTTCCCATAATTCATATTAATTAAATTCAGAATATAACACATGATGATATGAGATATCTTATAAGTAGGTTCTACCTGAAACAGGTTATGATAGTATAATAAGCACCTAATTTGCAATAAAATAATTATTGGGGCCCATAATGGAGATAAAAACTATCCTATCTTTTAACTTGCATGAAACTAGACACAATGAGCAAAATTTTATAAATATCGGTTGAGTAGTTTCTGATTTTACTCCCGACAAACATCATCGGGAAACGATATTTTTATATATATACATATATATAAAGATATTTTATTTTAAATAGTAACAAAAATATATTTTCTAATATAGTCATTGCAGATCAATAAAATTACATAATTATGAGTTAACCGCACAAGTTTTAGTTAAAGTACAATGTTTTGTTGAAACACAGAAGCGATGTTTGCTATTTAATATTTTGTTATAATTATAATTTTCTTTCTCTCCAAACCAAATCAGCAAATATTTGTTCTAAAGAATTCATTAGAAATATTATTTTAGGTTGGAGGAATATATTAGGAAGTGGAACGCAGTATCACCTAGTTGATATACCCTCTACAACTGTGAAAAATAAATTGAACCAAAAATATATACCGAATAAAAATCTTTATCTTATAAATAGTTTTGTATAAAGCGTAATTTTAAAACCTAAAGCAGCTGTTAAATCTTAATACTGATAATAAAAAGTTATTTTAAAATAGCCGTTAAGCATTACGCTAAGAGCTTGGGTCATGCAATGCCTGCTTTATCGTCAGGCTCCAGATGATTGTCGTTTTTGTATTGATGTTATTCTGATGGCATTGCGGCTGTAATCGCTCCAAGCCATAATGTTCTGCTTGTTTGGTTTTATTTTTATTTATTGTTTTTTTTTTTTTTGTTAAACGGTCAATATTACAATATGTACACGGAATAAAACCATTAGGAAAACATTTGTTTGTTTTTATTGTCTTTTCAGTAAGCCTCTGTTGGTTCCCCTACCTGGCCATGTGTGGCATACGGGGGGTTACTCTAGATGTGTAACCAACCTATTTTTACTACGGTGGGCCAGTCGACATATATTTCATGGGGCCTCCACGAAATGAAAGTCAACCTTCCCAGGGCGGGGATTACTTAGAGATTACCCCGATTATAGAGATAGAGATACAAGATTACTACTCAGCTGGTAATCTTGTTGCAGTGCACTCATTGTAGGATTATCATTGGTAAAAGTTTTCAACTAGCAATAATCGCACCTTATCAACATATTGTTGTCAAATACCCAACAAATATTGTTGTCTAGTTGTCTATATATAACAACATTGATAAAATTAAAAAAAAATAAATTAAAATCGAGCGTAGTCCTCGGCTCCAAGGGTAGAAGCTAACAATCGGTGATGGATATTGGATGAGGCCAAAAATAGGGGGGTAGATGCGGGAATATTATTAAAAATCGGTGTAACCGCTCTGACCCACCCCCTTAACCCTATTTGCGGGCTACAGATATCATACCTCAAAAGCGTACAAATTGAACGAGAGCGGAGTGTTAGGCAGTCTAAAAATTGCAAATTAAATCGAAAGAGTAGAAAGGACTAATTAGATCGAAATATTAAAAAAAAAAAAAAAAAAAATCGAGCGTAGCCGCGGCTCTCAGGGTAGAAGTTAATTATCGGTGATGGAAATTGGATGAGGCCAAAAATAGGGGGTAGGTGCAGGTCCTTCCTCTCTTTTCTTGCCTCCATGATAGGGAGGCGGTCGGTGTAGGTCGTTCGGCCAGGTACGGCCGCCTTCGAAGTCGTGAAGCGCAAAAGCCGCTGTAGGATTATCATTCACAGATCGCAAAATTGCAGGCCTGTGATTTCTCAAAATTTATTTGGGCCTCCCAGATCTAGGTTTACTTTGAAGATAACTGGTTTCTTGGTAATGCTTAATTATTCTTATAACTGTAGAGTGACATTTCTTAATTATTTCTGCGATTTCTCTCAAAGATTTTCCCTCATTTCTTAAATTAATAATCAATTGTCTAATTTCTACACAAATCCATTTTCAGCAAAGTAACAGAAAAACTCGCAAATCACGGCTACTATAAAGACTTAATTGACTAAAATGAAGCTTTTTATTTATATTGAAAACGTTTGTTTATTATTGTACAGTATTTGAAGGCGTTTATAATAATTGTACACAGACTTATTTTGCAATGGTTCATTAGCAAATTTCTTTACCTTATTTTTAATGTTATATTTATTTTTTTCGTTTGGTAATGAATTTTAATTCTTTCAAAGTTACAGTTTAAAAGAAAATAATATTAAAAATGTTTTCTCCATTTCCTTTGATGTCACAGGGCAAACTTAAAAATTTTAATGTGGTTTACACAGACATTTTTACCGACCATACAGTACCAGTCAAAAGTTTAGACTCACCCTTAGTTTTATAAAATAAATAAATAACAACATTTTATTTATTTAACAACATAAAAACTATAATTTTATTTTTAATTTAGTTATAATTTGTTTGATTGTTTGTTTAACGTCCCATTATGCAACTAAGGCTAATCTGACGATGCTACAGTGGGGGTCCTAAATTTTGTATATCCACGTATAATTTGGAAAGGGATCTTTAACGAGTACCTGACATCGTACATGCTCGGGACCTCCATTTTACGTCCTATCCGAGGGGCGGCATAGCAAAGGATTTTTTAATCCCATTAAAAAAATCTAGGACCACTTCGGGACGTGAACCCGCGACCTTTAGTATATTAGGTTGCCATGCTAAACACTACACCGCAGATGACCCCTATTTATAATTTCATTCTAAACTTAATCATATAATGTTTGAAATGATACCTGTTGAGTTAATGATGGTGGAATATAACCACCATATTCTTCCTCTTGAGTTAAAATTATTTTATTAAACTTGACGATTGTGAATTAAATTCAAGTGAGTCTAAACTTTTGACTGGTACTGTATATGCCGAACGGGAAAATCTAATAAAATGTAAAGAGGAGTTCTTTTTCTATTTTTGGGAGTTTAATTCAGAATCGGATAGAGTGGCAATCGTTGATTGGTTAAAAAAAAGGATGTTTAAAAAAAAATTAAAGGATACTTGTTTCAAATTGTTACAAGCTTAATTTAAATCATTGCAGTGGGCAATTTGTTAGGAACCTGATACCTAACCTTTCCTCTGGAGCCATTCGAACCCACTTGTTTTCAGCCTCCATTCTCTCTCTAAGCCCTCTAGAAAGAATATAGCATCGTCATCAACTGATTCAAATGAAACAATATTAGACTTTTAAGTTATTTTTTTGTTTTAATTGCTTTCAATTTATTCGGCATAGCAAAAAAGACTCAATAAAACTTCAAACGTTTAAATCTAAATTGTTACGGCTTATAACAAAGGCACCCTGGTACTTGACTAACACAAATTTAAATACAGATCCCCATTTACCAACAGTCGACTAGCATACGAGGACGGTTAAAAAAAAAAACCTTTTATTAATTTAAACGGACATCCTAACAATTTAGTATGGAAACTAAATATGTAACTAGATACGTAATATGTAAAATGTAACTAAATACGTACACTTACTTACTCAAGCCCATATGGACATATTCCTCACAGGTATTCGGCATTGCTAACAAGACTCACTAACAAAAACTTTAAACTTTGCAATCAAAATTGTTACGACTTATCACAAAATCACCCTAGTACGTGACTAACAAAACTTTACATAGAGACCTCCACATACCAACAGTCGACCAGCACATAATGACACTATACAAACGATTTTTTACTAATTTAAACGGGCACTCTAATAGTTCAATAATAGTTCTATGTAATAGTTCAATCAGTAATATGGCTGACATTAGCATGGATACAAGAAGACTAAAAAGGCGCTGGATGAGAGATCTGCTCTCTTAGACAGCCAAGGTAATTGACTCAAGCCAAGATGGGGGTGCTCCTGGGTGCTTTCCCTCCTCATGCCTCACATGTGATTATTTCATATTACCGTCATCACATTTGCTGATTGTCAGCACCTTGCTGACAGGTGCGAATCAATTATTAAAGTTCAAAAAAAAAACTTATATAAAAATGAATGAAACGAAATTAAAATGAATAAAATCATCTGATAAATAGGTCGTTATATTTTAACACGTTAGGTGCGGCATCGGTCCCCGGGGTCCGATTACATTCCCGTCTTAACAACCGATTTTCACATGAAAATGTCCGAAAGTACGAACACTTCAAACACTCAATTTAGTCGATTTTTAATGAGATTATTGCTTTGTATTGCAGAAAATGTTGCTAACAGCTGAAATTCTTTTGTTTTTTAGGATCGGACTCCGAGGTCCGATTTTCGATAAAAATAATGGCGTAAATCCTGTATCGGCCTCTTCTGCGCCTATTATGTCTAGTTCCAATCCTTAACAAGAGATAATGCCCTTAAGACGCTCATTTAATTCCCTTTTAATCCAAAGATAACGCTTTCGTCAAAGCATTCCCATCGGACCCCGAGGCCCGATACCATCTGTGGCTCATCCCAGCAGTCGGACCCCGGGGACCGATACGGTTCAATTCAGGATACCCCTAAAATACGCCGCCGCACTTAACATGTTAAATGATGAATAAAATATACAGAAAAACATGCTGTGTGTTTTAGCAACCCAATGTATTTGGGCAGCATGGTTTTATTTTATTTAAAAAAAAATAAAGCATTTCTCTGTGTATAAAAAATAAATACAAATATTCTCCCGGTGAGCTTAGACCAGACAAAAGTAGATAGGGACGGATTTAGCATGAAATTTTGAATGAAAGTGGGCTCATGCTTTAAATCATCGCCGTATCCGCTAGAATTGAAATGGTTATTTTTACAGAAGATAGGATAGGTAAAGGAAACGAAGAAAAAAAATCTGGTGCGTGCGCGCAACACACAACTTTCACTTACCAATTTACTTAGATTAGAAATTGACGTGTTTTGTTAAATATCATTTCCCAAAGTCACACATTTTTCTACATTCATATCTTATTTTTGTTAATCGTTAAGGCCGTTTTTGAGTAAATAAAAAAAAACCGTGAAAATGATACAAAATTTATGAAGTGAAACCCCCTCCGGTTGATCAATTTTGATGAAATGTTGGCTATCACATATTTGGCATATACATACATCAAATACCCAGTTTGGCCACAATCGTGAAAGCCGTTTTTGAGTAAATAAAAAAAGCACGTAAAAATGATACAAAATTTACTAAGTAAAGTGCCCCCTGCGGTTGATCAATTTTGATGAAATTTTTACAGACATATCTCGGGCATATAAATACATCAAATACCAAGTTTGATCAAAATCGTTAGAGCCGTTTTTGAGAAAATAAAAAAACCACGTGAAAATGTTACAAAATTTATTAAGTAAAGTCCCCCCTCCGGTTAATCAATTTTGATGAAATTTTTACAGTCATATCTCGGGCATATAAATAGATTAAATACTCAGTTTAATCAAAATCGTTAGAGCCGTTTTTGAGAAAATCGAAAAAAACCTAAAAAGTTATTAAGTAAAGTACCCCCTCCCTTTAAGTAATTTTGATGAAATTTATGCTGTCACATCGCGGGCATATACCTATACCTAATACCCAATTTCAGGATCGCACGGTTTATAGTTTTTGAGCTAGTCTGTTCACATACACACACACACACACACACACACACACACACACACACACACACACACACACACACACACACACACACACACACACACACACACACACACACACACACACACACACAAAGACCATTCCGGGGATTTGGTCATTTCGACTCAGGGGACCCCAAAACGTGTATTTCCGGTGAAAACCGGAAGTCGATTTTTTTCAAGATCGCAATACTTCCACTTACTATATATTTCATATATAGGTAAGTGAAAGTAAAAAATAAAGCATTTCTCTGTGTATAAAAAATAAATACAAATATTCTCCCGGTGAGCTTAGACCAGACAAAAGTAGATAGGAACGGATTTAGCACGAAATTTTGAATGAAAGTGGGATCATGCTTTAAATCTTCGCCGTATCCGCTAGAATTGAAATGGTTATTTTTACAGAAGATAGAATAGGTAAAGGAAATGAAGAAAAAAAAGGGATGTTGAACATACAAATCCTTCGATGTGCCCAAAGCAGCTTATTAATGGCTTGTTTCTACTGTATTCAATTATAGTAAAAGGAAAACTATATTGCTACATCTTCCGAACAATTAAGATACCTCGATCTCGATTGCTCATAATCAGGTTTTTTAAGATATCTTTTTGGGGCCAGCTGTTGTATAGTGGTTAGCATAGCAACCTGCAATACTAAAGGTCGCGGGTTCGCGTCCAGATGTGGCCCTAGGATTTTTTAATGGGAGTAAAACATCCTTGGCTATGCCGTCCCTCGGATAGGACGTAAAATGGAGGTCCCGGGCCTGTACGATGCCAGTTACTCGTTAAAGATCCCTATCCTAACTATACCTGGATAGGCAAAATTTAGGACTCCCACTGTAGCATCGTCCGATTAGCCTTAGTGGTATAAAGTGGCGTTAAAACAAACAATACTCAATGCCAATTTGGTATTTCATTTTGTTTAAATTCAATTTTAATTTAAAATGTACTTGGCGACTTTTCAAATTTCAAAGATATCATAATGCGTCATGTCTAATACGTCCTTTCATTATTTCTCCCTGAATTACTAAGTCCACTTACCAAATAACGTTCAGTTTATTTAGGAACGAATACCTTGTAAATACCTTCTTTTTTTTTTTTTTTTTTTTTGTACAAACATTTAAAACACTTAAAATTATGCTATATCTATATCTATATCTTATTTATATTTAAAAATCTCGTGACCCGAAGTTTGTCGGGGGCAAAATCAGAAACTACTCAACCGATCTTTATGAAATTTGGTTCATTGTGTATAGTTTTGGCCAAATTAAAAATTGGGATAGTTTTTCGATTATTAGCCTCAATATTTCTTTTATTGCAAGTTACAGGTTATTATACTACAACTCCCGGCCCCCACCCTGAAAACATATATATATAAAAAATATTTTTGACTAAATTAATCCTGTACCACTACAACCCAAGAAGGTTATTGGGTTCAGTACTATGTAACGAAGAACACTGTTTCTTGGTCAGCGGTCGTGCAAGGAGGTGATTTGACCGTGATCACGCTCAACCGACAGGTTTCCCCCCACAATTTTTCAATTAAGGGTACCCCACTTTATAGAGGCTTGATTTGCCACAGGAGGGTCGCTCGGCCCACGAGACGAACTGTGGCGAATTATAAAGATATCCTGATCCAAGCCAGATTCGAACTCGGGACCTTGAGCACAGCAAAGCAATGCCTTACCAATGAGCTACCCCGCACCCCTCTTTTTGACTAAACATGGGTCTAAAAGTTTATGTTGTGCTTTTTACAATTTTTTTTTGTCTCTCAGTGGTCACCATTTACAGGATTTTGCGGTTTTCTGTTCCAATAACGCTTGAATCAAGAAAACATTGAGTGATTTGTTATGTACTGCCTTTATAATTTTATTTATATTAAACATGCGGAAGTATTTTTTAACATTTTCATGTTTTATAATGTATAATTTAGGTCATAAGTATGTATGCTAAACAGGTTGCGTGCTTGCCTACTTAAACAGGATCAATACACTACTTTTTCTGAGGTGAAATCATTTTAAAAAATTATGCCGAATCATTCAAGTTAAGCTTTATTTTCGGGTAGAAATATAGTCGATTTTGTCGACTATAAATATTGAATATGAAGATTACTGAATAGAAATATTGGAGTACCATGAAAATAATAATTTTTATTTGTTATGTAATCATGATAGTTAGTTAAACAATTAAGTTATAATTTTTAAACTAATTAATTCGAGGAGATAAAAGATTCGACCACGGCCGGGAATCAAATCCAGGTCCTCTGCATCTACGTTGCAGCGCTCTAACCACCGAGCTAACCGTGGGGCCGTCCCAACCGTCATCGAATCTTTCCCTTCTATAATAATTTTTACTTTCAGATTATTTTAATAGAAACTATTTCCTTATAGTTCTATGTATAAATAAATAAAAATGACTTTCATATTTCGGACCAGAAAATAGAAGTCCTTATATGATCTTTATCACAATGGTATCTAATGTAACGGTCTGAGCTTGATTTCAATTATTCAAATACAAATTTATATGCTTTTTTTCTCCATATTGGTATACATTATCCATACATTAGGGTTAACCGTTTCTTTGGACATCTTATAGGGTAAAATAACTTACCTTATATCATTTCTTAAGATCGATTATTAGCTTATCAAGGATGCTGGTAATGAAAATAATATCGATTTAAAATCTCAGGCTAATGGCTTTTAGGTTGATTAGGGTTCTGATTATGAAACTGATTCAATTTTTCGTTTAAGCGCTCAGGTATCGATTTATTACAACTTACACTATATATACGGTAATTCAATTAATAATTCGATAGTTAATTGAAATTCTAAAAATTCTGGCAAAGAAATATAAAAGTCATGGTGTGATTTTTTATTTATGTTGACTTTATTATCTTTCTAAGAAAATAAGAGTTAGTTTCAAACCCTGTTTATTAATGGATTCTATACTTGTAGATTATGTAATGTGATTTGTTCAGATCTTATGGCCATTTCATTCAGGTTTAAATATTCGTCAAACTGGTTACAGTAAGGGAGAGAAAAGTCTATTTGAGTGGTTGTGAGTTGATCAGTGTAATGTAGTGTTTTCCTGAGATTATTTTAGCTTTTACAATTTTTCCTATTTTATTGTGTTATTCGTTAAGTATTGTATTATATAAAATTTCTTAATCTTCATCTTTTTTGTGAAGTCTCATACATCTAATAACGAAATAGGAGGAAAAAACGTTTTTTGATCTTAGCAGCCTTTTGTATAAAGCTTTCGTTTCCCGATTAGGGGAAACTTGCTGTTTAAAAGTTTCGATTACTGAACAGAATAAGATACTTTTTTTTTCTCTACTGATTTGTTGAATGTTTTTAATTGAGGAAGAGTTTAGGCACGAGTTTACCTGAGGTTATTATTGCAAACATTCCCTATCAAGTTTGCCTCATCTTTTATTGCCTCTTAAAACTTCCTCATGGATTCTAAGTAAACGGCCTATTCAAATTGGGCAAGCCAACTTTTAATTCGAATTGAAAATATTGATTTAATCCTTGTATCTATAAGTGTTTATTAATTCAGTTCTGTATCTAATATATTATTTTTTTTTTGTTCGGTACCCCTAACTAGCCGCGCGTGGCATACGGGGTTACTCTACAGGTGTAATCAACCTATTCTAACCATGGTGGGTAGGTCGAGATTTATTCCGTGGGGCCTCCACGAAATAAAAGTCAACCATCGCAGGGCGGATTCGAACCGCCACCGTTCGGCTCGAGCGTGCTAAAGCGAGTCACTCTCCAACACACTAGGCTATCCCGGCCCGTGTATTTAATATCTGCTGTATATATTCTTATACAAGATACATACAAATCTATCTTCTTTATATATTTTTTTCTACTATTGAATAAGTAATATTAACTATGGTAATAATTTCTTTTTTTGCCTTTGGGTTCCCAGTTAAAATAGAGTTAGCCTTACAGCATATATAGAGCAAAATAATCCTGACAACAAATTAAAGTTTAATTAACAAATTAAAGTTTTTTATTAATACCAAAAATATGTTAAATTATACTAAAAAATAAAGAAATATACACTATACAAACGGTATGCCAACATATAAAGTCAGTTTACATACGTATATGAGACGTGGGAACAACTGATATAATAAATAAATAGGAGATTAAAAAGGCGCTGGATGAGAGATCTCCTACGTTAACAAACCAAATTAACTGAAACAAGCCAGGGAAGAGGTACTGTTAGGTGCCATGCTTCCCCATGCGTGATATGCCCTTATTTAATTATCATAGCGCGTATTTGCTGATTTTCGAAGTTTATTGACTCACGCAAATTAAGATGTGAAGCATAAAAAAAAAAAAAAAAACACTAATCTGAAATTATAAGTGACCTTTTTTTAAAAGCTGCTTGCATATAATAGTAGGTAGACTTTAATTGAGCCACAGAAGGAGAACTTAAAGTTGTGTAGAATTTTTTTTTTTTTTTTTTTTTTTTTTTTTTTTTTTTTTTTTTTTTTTTTTTTTTTTTTTTTTTTTTTTTTTGGCACCAAGATTTATTGACAAATCCTATTTCGCCTTGTGTAGAATTATCCAATGCTCATGCCTATTAATGTTAATACATAATGTGTTCTGACATGTAAATACATTGGGCATATCACAACTAAGTGATAAAGATCTTCCACCATTTTCACGTTGCAAATTTTCAGGGTTTAATGCTTATTTAATATTACCATTTGTAATCGATATTATGTATTTGTTTTATTCAATCGCATTTGAGACATGTTTCTATTAAAAGCTATGGAGGTATTAAGAGTAAAATAATTTTGAGGTTATTCTGATTTGATGAGAAATTATTTGTAAAATAAAAAATATTATAAATTGAGTAATTGTAAGTCGTTATTTTGGAAAAAATTTTGTTTGTGATTTTATAGTACTTCATTGAATTTACTTCTACTAAAAACAGGATGACTAAATAAAACTGGCTAAAGCTTTCGAGAAAATTCCTAATTAATATTGCCCGTATTTTTTTTTTATTTTTTTTTTTATATAAACTCTATTTAGAGTTAGATGCAACTTCTAATCTAATAGCATGGAATTCGGCAGTGCTGGTTCTGCTTTAAGAGTAGAATCAAACTCCCAAAAATTACCTAATTTTTCGGATGGCGCATTAGGCCTAATGACTGCCCAGAGCTCCAGGATCCCATTGGGGCCAATTTGACAGTGTCCTGTCCACCGATGGCGTCAGCTCTCTCGGGTTCAAGGACAGAGACAAACTGGTCTAGGTCCATGGATTATGGTAGCCCAGAGTCAGCAGGCCCCGAGGAAATATATTTCTTCCTCTGAAGCATACCATCCTTGTACCAAACCTCCGGGCGGTTACTGATATCCTGGAAAAACACACCACGATTCTCGATGGGATACACGGGGAAGGTACATCACTCCTACGCCCGGTCGGTGTGAGTCGCCTCCAGTAGTCTGACGGGTCTCACATACCGGGGGGTGGGGGTAGGCTTGG
This sequence comes from Aelia acuminata, assembly GCA_911387785.2. Lineage (NCBI taxonomy): Eukaryota > Metazoa > Arthropoda > Insecta > Hemiptera > Pentatomidae > Aelia > Aelia acuminata. The sequence continues at coordinate 177,229,072 of OU426979.1, forward strand.
ACTGCGTGGTGTTCATTGGCGGGTGGTCACCCGAATGGAGCGGTCACCCATCCAAGTACTAAACATGCTCGACGTTGCTTATCTTTGATTACCTATTGCAACTGTCTTTGTCCTCTCGGTCATCCACGGTCCCTAAATTAAAAAAATGTACCTATACAATATATGTATTTCTCGGTTGACAAGGGGTCCAAGCAATATCAAATACTTATAATTAGGGTTTTAAATATTTCTTTTTGGAGTCACCTGAGGTGTAGAGGCTAGCATAGCAACCTACAATACTAAAGGTCCTGAGTTCGCGTCCCGCGTTGGTCCTAGGATTTTTTAAAGGGAGTAAAAAATCCTTGGCTATGCTGTCTCTGGTGTAGGACGAGCAAAGTGGAGGTGCCGAGCCTGTACGATGTCAGGTACTCGTTAAAGATCCCTATCCTTTTTTTTTTTTTTTTTTTTTTTTTTTTTATTATATGGACTTGAATGGAAAATATGCTGGGTGGGTAGGTTCATTGTTGGTGGATTATATTCCATTATTCAAGTTATTTTATTATTAAAAAAGAAAAAAAAAAAAAGGATGAATATTCCGAGCAGTTTCAATTATGAAGGACCTGACTAGGTTGAAACCCCGAGTGGGACAGGATTAGCAACTAGATTACCTTTAATAAGTGCCATGCAACTTCTAATTGTCTTTTAACTTTCTATTTTTGGAGCTAGCGGGGCTTTAACGTTTTAATTATAAACTTTTAACTGATTTTATTACTGCATTAATTTTAAATGTGACTTTTTAAAACAAAATTTCACACATTTAATCTTTCTATATATATCGTGTTACGATGTGTGTCGGGGGTAAGATCAGGAACTTTTTTGTCCAACTTAAAAGATAGTATAACTTTTATCTCGATTATTGGCCTCAGTATTTCTTTTATTGCAAATTAAACGCTTATTATACTACAATTGAGTGTGATTATTTGTAAGTTTTATAAATTTCTCACAGATGGCGGTGTTGACACAAAACTTTATTTTCTTTCAATATTTAGGGTGGGTAAGCAGGCATAATCCAAATTTACCATATTTTTTCTCGTTTGGACTAGGAAAATCCGTGTTTTTTCCATGGGCAATTTTGTGTCGCCTTTTAACGTGTTGGGAAAACATCGAATCTATTTATTTTAGCAAAATATAGGTTAATCAAAATCATCATGCTCCTATTAGCACTACAATGAATGGAAATTGTGAATTTTAATAGAATAAAAATGTAAATTATTATTATACAAAGTTATAAATTACCTTTATCTGTCACATTCATCAAATTAAATTTTTGTTTTTTCATAACTAGTAGTGTAAGATAAGAGTTGGGCATATTTAAATAAAAATGTAATCATGGTTATGACTGATAATCAAAAATGTGAATAATGATTGTAATCATCATACACAAATCATTCTTTAGCGCCGAATCATTAATCATGAATTTTATTTATCGCTGTTCGTGGAGTATTTATGAATATAATGTTATCAGCAATCATGAATGACCATTATTCATAATTAAATGTTAGTCAGTAATCATGATTAAGAAGAATTAATTATTAATGATTACTCATTCCTCTTTATTAATCATGACTAATAGGGATTCACTACTCATGATTACAGATCATTCAATTATCATGAATAATATAAATTCATTAATCATGATTACAAAAAAATTCATGAATGATGATTGAAAATTAATTTACACTTTCCGTTCTAGTCAATAGACCTTTACTAATTCCCATGGAAATAGGTTCCAATTCTTTACTTTTGACTTCAAATGCTGTTCAGTTGACTACACCCACTGCTTAGGACTTGTCCTCAAAAGTTGTCATTAGGACAACTTTTAATTCAGAAATGCATCCTCGTCTTTTAAATTGAAATGAATAATCGTTATGAATATATCATATTCATTATTGATGAATATTATATTAATCCTAGCTCAGTATTTATTTATCAGTATTCGTTAATCATGAATAACTGAATACCAGTTATTCATTATTCATTTCAAATAAATACCATAAACACTCAATAATCATTAAAAATATCGTACTGATAATGAATAATGGTTATTCATTATTCATTTGTTTATGATTAGCAATTATTCATATTCATTAATCATTATTTAGATTACAATTTGCCCAACTCTGTGTAAGAACACGCAGCATGGTTTGAGATTCCTCCCGCTCTGTGCTCGCTTTTGATAACCTGTTTCAGGTAGATATCTCATACTACTGATGCGATATCTCATATCGTCATGTGTTATATTCTAAATTTAATTAATATTTATTATGGCAAAAGATGAATTTAGTACATTTTTGCTAACAGTCTATTGTGATTGTACCAAACCCTATTCCAATTATATTCTCTATAAGTTCCTTTTACATGTGTATTATATATATATATATTTAATCTCGCCTCTGCTGAAATAATGCAGTATGTGCTAAATAAATCATTAACACTTAGTATAGTCGAATATGAGATGTAAAAAATAAAAACTTTAACCATTTTAAATTCTTTACCAAACAATTTTAAATTTTGTCTAAAGTTCTATTTTTAATCCCGTTTATTTTTAGATTAGCTGAAGCGTTTTTATGTTTATCAGTAAATTTTGATTTGACTGTATAAAAAAGAATAGGATACGATTAATCCAACGCATTGTTGTACTGAGCAGTATACTGTGCAACAGCGGCGCGTCGCCGGGTCTGCTCCTGACTAAATAAAAAAAAAGATTTTTGCTCATCTCCCTTTACCAGCGTATCTCCTTTTGATGACCTAGTAACCAGGATTCTATATATTGACAGCTATAAAAAATGTGGTTTGCCAATGCGTTATTTTTAACACAAATAGGTATACCATGTGTCATTTCATATGCCATGTAACTGTCATTTTATACCGTATGTCATTTAAGTAAGAGAAGAAAGGCGAGTTATGCACCGGTGTACAGTGTTCTGTGCAACTGGTGTACAATGTTCTGTAAGATTTATTGATAATTAGACAATATCCTTTGAAGAGTCGATGCACTGTGTTATCTGAAGTTTAACCGTTTTTGATGTATTTGCATTTTAAGATTTTATTATTCTTACAAAATCATTTTGCAGACTTATTTTTTGAGGTTTTCTCGAGAAAAAAATATACTTACTTTGACAGTTTTGCAGAGAATATCTGATTTTTTTTTTTTCAAGCTACAGCCTGATAGTCTCTGTATAGATTAATTGGTATTATAAATTTTAATGTAAATCTAGCTAAAACTATCCATATAAATGTGTCATTAGTTTAGAGGTAAGAGATATTCAACTGTTAATCTTTACGATAGGTGAATGATTTTTCAGGATTTGCAGTTTGAAAAAAAAACTTAGTTTCGAAATCCTACATTTCGATCCAACTTGTGGATCTTCATCAGGGCTAAAAGAAAACAAATATATGAGTATCTATGCTAGAGGATGACAATAAATTAATATTTTACAGAACTGATAATAATATAAAAGATGGTAAGTATTAACATGAGTATTTAAATAAGTAGCTGGTTAGCAAGATAAAATAGAATCTGATATTTACCTTCTGAGTCAAGGTAGATACAAATACTGAAGGTAAAATAAGGTAAGAGGTAGTGGTAGGGGGTAGTTTCCCGACTTCAAAGGTTTATGACGGGGAAACCCAACGCTTTTCAAGTGATAGGCTACATGGCAACTTAGTGAAAATAAAATATTAAAAACTAACAAAATATATGGTACTGTATATAAATGGTTATGTCTGGACTCAATAATAACAAAATTGAGATAATACATAAGGTAACAATGCATAAAAAAATGACAAATATACAGAAGGAAGTTATATAATACCAAAGATAATAATAATACAAGAGGTACATCGAATTTTGCGGATACCTATGAAATCAAAACTATGATTTGAGGATTCGGAAGATGTTATAATAAGTGGATGAAATTATCTCTTTATCAGTTTTATGACTTACAGGGTTATTTTTTTCCAGATGGATGAAAATAGATTCTGAGAGGAGTCGTTTATCGTAGTTTGGTACAGTAGCTAATATGGAGGGGTTCTCAAAGTCAAAGGAATGGTTGTGGGCGATGGCATGTTCCGCTAATTTTGACTTAGACGAATTACGGGTGGAAATACTGTATTTATGTTGGTAGGTAAATCCGTTTTTTTTTATTTATTTTTTTTTTATTTAAATATTCATGTTAATACTTACCATCTTTTATACTATTATCTGTTCTGTAAAGTATCAATTTATTGTCATCCTCTAGCATAGATACTCATATATTTGTTTTCTTTTAGCCCTGATGAAGATCCACAACTTGGATCGAAATGTTGGATTTCGAAACTAAATTTTTTTTTAAAGGAAGTTATATGAATTATAGAACAGTTTCCTAATTTCATATAACTTCCTTTAAAAATACGTTTAAAAAATATTCTAAGGAGAAAAACTCAAAATGCAAATGTCTCGAAAACTGTAATTTTACGGTAAAACTGTAATATTTGAGATAACAAACTATCTCAAATATCTCTCCTTAACCCTAGGATCACCAAGGGATATCAAACGTCTTAGTTGTACCGACGGGGTGGGGTTTCGAACATAAAGATTTATTTAAATGTTTATTAACTTTAAATAATGTTTTAAAATTTTATTCATCAGAAGAAGAAATAGAAGCTTTTTTTCTATATTATTACAAATGTCATTTACATGTTTGCTAAAATTCATCATCCATGATATATAACATATTAAACTAATTTTCTAAAATTTTGTTTTCTTGTAAATTAAAAGAGAAATAAGTTGATTGTTTTGAATTTATTATTAATGACTTTATAAAATTATAGTTTAATAATTTTAAATTATATTCGCGAGACCGAAAGCGGTTTTTTTTTTTGGTTTTTTTTTTTACACAACTATTTATTTCATCGAATTCCACTCGCATCCACATTCCAAAATCCACAATCCACTGCGCAGGTGCAAATCTACATGCAGAATAATACATAAATAAATTTCTATATTTATTTTTTTTATTAGGAATAATAAAAAAAAAAAATCAATTCACGTTTACATTAATGTAGAATGTTTTTTCTGACAACTATTAATTTTTTAGATTTTTTATTTAACAATTCAGGTTCTCAAAACAGGATGGAGGATATTGATGCTCCCCATTGGTAATGCTTGGGTTAATAGGATCATGTCTAATTATCAATAACCTTGTGTAGCGGTAAACTATGTAATATGTACCGTGCAATATGTACAATGTAGCTCTGTATACCGTGTACTCTGTACAATGTACTATGTACCATGTACCGGTATACCGTGCAATATGTAATATGTAGCTCTGTATACCGTTCACTATTTATTGGGTTTTCCGAAAAGTTCGTAGAGATTTTTAAAATAAAATTTACATTTTATTTTTTCTATTAAAAATGTATCACAAAGCCAGTGTTTATTTATAAGCCTTTATTAATAAGTAAGGACAGAAATTTTTGGAAAAAAATAAGGATAATGGACCGTCCAAGCCGTTGGGAAAGGGTAATCGCTAACGGTGGTAACTATTTTGTAGATTAAATAAATAAATTTTAAGCTGTTCATCAATTTTAATTTTTGTCCAAAATTCTCTACGAACTTTCCGGACAACCCAATATAAAAGACCCTCTACCCATGTGTACCGAGCGCTATGTACAATGTAGCTCTGTATACCGTGTACTCTGTACAATGTACTATGTACTATGTACCGGTATACCGTCCAATATGTACTATGTATACTGTAGCTATGTATACCGTGCACTATTTATTGTGTATGTCCGAAAAGTTCGTAGAGATTTTTAAAATAAAATTTACCTTTTATTTTTTCTACTAAAAATGAATCACAAAACCAGTGTTTATTTATATGCCTTTAATCCTCATGGAATTAACTATGTTTACACTCTGAATTCGTCTTTATTAAGGCTCAGTAGCGTAGTTTATTGCAAACCAACATGAGTGACGATTCAGTTCATTTTCGGCATATTGGGATGTTCTTTTTTAAAAGAAAGAAAAACGCAGCCCAAACTGCAAGAAAGATTCGTGCCGTTTATGGCAGCGATTCAATTGCTGATAACACGGTTCAGAAGTGGTTTTCGCGGTTTAGATCAGGAGATATCTATTTGAAAGACCAACCCCGGGCTGGCCGGAGTTCAACTCTTGACATCGAGGATATTATGACCAAACTATAAATACGGACTTTTGCAGCAATTGAAGAGAAACGGCCAGAGTTGGCAAATCGGAAAGGAGTGCTATTCCACCAAGACAACGCTAGGCCCCATGTGTCTTTAAGGACTCGGCAAAAGTTATTAAGCTTCAAATGGAAGGTTTTACTTTCCCCGCCGTACTCTCCTGACATTGTTCCTTCGGATTTCCATCTTTTCCGTTCTCCCCCGAAAGTTTTCTACAAGGGAAATCCTACTCTTCAGAAGATGACGTCAAAACGGACCTTTTATTGTTCTTCAGGAGTATTGGCAGTGATTTTTGGGACAATGGGACTTTCCAAGCTTTTGGGAAAGGGTAATCGCTAACGGTGGTAACTGTTTTGTAGATTAAATAAATAAATTTTAATTTTCGTCCAAATTTCTCTACGAACTTTCCGGACAACTCAATATTTATATATTCATGGACATAGGAATACACAACTATATTTTGCTCTAAAGAACTTAATATCAGCAATATAACTATTACGGACTGGAAGGATATGAAGAGTCCACGGAAGAAAGGGGGAATGTCATTTGGAGTGCTTTCCAAGAAAATCGAGTTTTTATGTTAGGACCTTTAATTACTTAAGTATCTTTTATCATTTTTGTATATGTCCTTTTCCTTTTTGTTTTGCGTGTCAAAACAATAAATTTGTCCGAAACAGACATAACACGCTCTAAAAAAAAAACAATTTAAACTTAAAAGAAAGGGGGATAGTCCTGGACGCTCCCCCCTTTCTTCCCTGTTTTATTGATGAAACGGTGATATTAATACAAAATCCATATAACTTCTAACATGACTCTCCCCCATTCTAGGTTTTTCGGCGAGGACATTTCCCCTTTCTTCCGAGTACGTGGTTCTTTCCATCGCTTGTAATCAACCGAATGTCATTTTTTCTGACTATTTCTTTTCACCAACATATTCTACTCAACTAGACGAACAATTATATATATATAACTATAATTCGGAAAAAATTGACTCTCCCCCTTTCTTCCGTGGACTCTTCATATGTTAAAATAAATATTTCATTAACCTTTATTCTTGTTTACCTGGTCATATGTTAATTGAAGGGGTCGGGGCAAAATAGTGCCAAGCAACATTTTTAACAAAAATGAACTGTAGCTGCAGTCTGCTATATATTTCGTAGGACTATATGTCTAAGAGGGAAATGCCATCTAAATATGTCTATAGTGTCTCTATATAGTCATATTTAGGTGGCATTTCCACCATAGACATATAATCCTACGTAATATACAGCAGACTGCAGCTACAGTTTAGTTAAGTTAGAAATGTTGCTTGGCTCTATTTTGCCCTGACCCCTTCAATTAAAGCGATTACTTTTAAAGTAATCATTTGTTGATAAAAAGTAACTAGCAGCCTTAATGTAGAAAATACCCTGCATCCTTGTATACCGAGCACTATGTACTATGTACCATGTACCGGTATACCGTCCAATATGTATTAGGTTGTCCGGAAAGTTCGTAGAGAAATTTGGACGAAAATTAAAATTGATAAACAGCTTAAAATTTATTTATTTAATCTACAAAATAGTTACCACCGTTAGCGATTACCCTTTCCCAACGGCTTAGAAGGTCCATTATCCCCTGTTTTCCAAAAATCACTGTCCTTACTCCTGGAGAACAATAAAAGTTCAATTTTGACGTCATCTTCTGAAGAGTAGGATTCCCTTGTAGAAAATTATAAACCTCCCATCTGAAGTTTAATAACTTTTGCAGAATCCTAAGAAACACATGGGGCTCAGCGTTGTCTTGGTGGAATAGCAGTCCTTTCCGATTTGCCAACTCCAACGGTCGATTTGCAGGTTCTTAACTCTGCAGCTATCTCACGGACATTAATTGGTGGATTGTTGGCGAGGACCGTCATAATATCCTCGATGTCTAGAATTGAACTCCGGCCAGCCCGGGGTTGGTCTTCCAAATTGAAATCTCCTGATCTGAACCGCGAAAACCACTTCTGAACCGTACTGTCAGCAATTGAATCGCTGCCATACTCGGCATGAATCTTTCTTGCCGTTTGGACTGCGTTTTTCGCTTTTTTAAAAAAGAACAGCATAATATGCCGAAAATGAACTGAATCGTCACTCATGTTGGTTTGCAATAAACTACACTATTGAGCCTTAATAAAGAGGAATTCAGTGTGTAAACATAGTTAATTCCATGAGGATTAAAGGCATATAAATAAACACTGGTTTTGTGATTCATTTTTAGTAGAAAAAATAAAAGGTAAATTTTATTTTAAAAATCTCTACGAACTTTTCGGACATACACAATAAATAGTGCACGGTATACATAGCTACAGTATACATAGTACATATTGGACGGTATACCGGTACATAGTACATAGTACATTGTACAGAGTACACGGTATACAGAGCTACATTGTACATAGCGCTCGGTACACATGGGTAGAGGGTCTTTTATATTGGGTTGTCCGGAAAGTTCGTAGAGAATTTTGGACAAAAATTAAAATTGATGAACAGCTTAAAATTTATTTATTTAATCTACAAAATAGTTACCACCGTTAGCGATTACCCTTTCCCAACGGCTTGGACGGTCCATTATCCTTATTTTTTTCCAAAAATTTCTGTCCTTACTCCTGTAGAACAATAAAAGGTCCGTTTTGAGGTCATACTCTGAAGAGTAGGATTTCCCTTGTAGAAAATTTTCAAGGGAACGAAAAGATGTATGGCAGGTTTAGTAAAACCTCCCATCTGAAGCTTAATAACTTTTGCCGAGTCCTCAAAGACACATGGGGCCTAGCGTTGTCTTGGTGGAATAGCACTCCTTTCCGATTTGCCAACTCCAACGGTCGATTTGCAGGTTCTTAACTCCGCAACTATCTCACGGACAGTAATTCGTGGATAGTTTGCGCTGACCGTCATAATATCCTTGATGTCAAGAATTGAACTCCGGCCAGCCCGGGGTTGGCCTTCCAAATTGAAATCTCCTGATCTAAACCGCGAAAACCACTTCTGAACCGTACTGTCAGCAATTGAATCGCTGCCATACACCTCACGAATCTTTCTTGCAGTTTGGGCTGCGTTTTTTTTTTTTTTTAAAAGAACATCCTAATATGCCGAAAATGAACTGAATCGTCACTCATGTCGGTTTACAATAAGCTACACTACTGAGCCTTAATAAAGAGGAATTCAGTGTGTAAACGTAGTGAATTCCATGAGGATTAAAGGCATATAAATAAACACTGGTTTTGTGATTCATTTTTAGTAGAAAAAATAAAAGGTAAATTTTATTTTAAGAATCTCTTCGAACTCTTCGGACAGACAACCCAATACTAAGTTGCTCTGTATACGATGCACTATGTACTATGTACCCTTGTATACCGTGCACTATGTTTTATGTAGCATGTACCGGTATGGCATGCACTATGTACTACTATGTTGCGTGTACTATGTAGAGCTGTGTTTACTACAGCGATGGAGGGAGGGGCCGGGTGGTGGGGAGCTGGCTATTGATCGAAGGCAGTGCCGTCCCGGGTGCCGGAGATGCAGCACCAGTGTGGCCTGTGTTCAGCCCTCTCCGCCGTCTTCCGGAGGCTCGTCTGCATCTCTTCGTCCAGGAGGGGCTCCCAGGAGAGCTACTGCCTCAGCCAGGTATCCAGGATATCATACTTGTATAGTCCTTATCTTAGCAGCTAGCTCTTAGGGATAGTTCCTCGTCGAGGACCTTCAGGATCTAGGAGGAACTACCGTATCCTCCAGTATTTAACAAAAAAAAATATATATAAAATTAATAATATATTAAAAAAAAAAACATATTCAAAGTATATAATATAAAAAATACCTCAAATCCTTTACAAACTTCTTCTTTTCTTGAAAACTCCTCACCTTTCAAAATAAACGTGTCCTCCAATATTAAAAAAAATAATTAATAATATATTTTTTAAAACATATTATACAATGAATATAATATAACCAATTATGCACATCCTTTAAGACTTCTTCTTTTTTTTTCTAAAGCCTTTTACTCATAAAGGCTAAATAATGAATTTTAAAAAAATTGCCTTATCTTAGCAACATAAGGTCCTCAACTTCCAATGTAACGTGTCCTACAATATTAAAAAAATTATATATTAAATTAACAATATATTAAAAAAATCCTATTCTAAGTATACAATATAAAAAGATATCATTTATATATCTCATTTATATTTACATCTCATTTATATAAAATATGATGTAAATATTTATATATTTTGTTTGCTGTTTTAATGAATCATGAATTAAAAAAGAAATATATTATAAAAATTATCTCAAATCCATTACATCTTTTTTTTTTTCTTGGAAAGTACTCACCTTCTAATAAAGTAATTTAAGTAAATATTTTATTATTTTTTTTTTTTTTTTTGACTTCAATAATTGATTCGCACCTGTCAATTTAATTTAAATATTTTATTTGATGTTCTAATAAATAATGTAATTATAAAAAAAAATGTTCTTATCTTAGCGACATTAAGTCTTCACCTTCCAATGCAACGTGTCCTCGAATACTGAAAAAATTAATTGAGAAAAATAATAATATATTTAAAAAAAAAAACAATTTCACACATCCTTTAAGACTTCTTTTTTCATTTCATTTATATGAAATATGATGTAAATATTTATATATTTTGTTTGCTGTTTTAATGAATAATGAATTAAAAAAGAAATATATTATAAAAATTATCTCAAATCCATTACAAACATCTTTTTTTTTTCTTGGAAAGTACTCACATTTTAATATAAATGTGTCCTCCAATACTGAAAAAATAAATTGATAAAATTAATGATATATTTTTAAAAAAACCAATTTCTCACATCCTGTAAGACTTTTTTTTTTCTATAGCCCTTTACTCATTTACATAAAATGCAATATAAATATTAATATATTTTGTTTCATGTTTTAATGAATAATGAATTAAAAAAGAAATATATCATAAAAATTATCTCAAATCCTTTACAAACATCGTTTTTTTTTCTTGGAAAGTCCTCACCTTCCAATATAAACTTGTCCTCCAATACTGAAAAAATTAATTGATAAAATTAATAATATATTTATAAAAAATAACAATTTCTCACATCCTTTAAGAATTCTATTTTTTTTTTTTTTCTAAAGACATTTACTCATTTATATAAAGTACAATATAAATATTTATATAGTCTGTTTGATGTTTTAATGAATAAAAAAAAAACATATTCAAAGAATATAATATAAAAAATACCTCAAATCCTTTACAAACTTCTTCTTTTCTTGAAAACTCCTCACCTTTCAAAATAAACGTGCCCTCCAATATTAAAAATATTAATTAATAATAAATTTTTTAAAACATATTACACAATGATTATAATATAACCTATTTCTCACATCCTTTAACACTTCTTCTTTTTTTTTTTTCAAAGCCCTTTACTCATTGATATAAAATATAAATATTTGTATATTTTGTTTGATGTTTTAATGAATAATGAATTATAAAAAAAAAATTCTTATCTTAGCTACATAAAGTCCTCACCTTCCAATGTAACCTATACTCCAATACTGAAAAATTAATTGATAAAATTAATTATATATTTAAAAAAAAAAACCAATTTCTCACATTTTTTTTTTTCTAAAGCCTTTTACTCATTTATATGAAATACAATATAAATATTTATATATTTTGTTTGATGTTTTAATTAAACAAATAAATTAAAAAATAAATGTATTATAAAAAATATCCAAATCCTTTATAAACATCGTTCCTTTTTCTTGGAAAGTCCCTCACCTAATATAAACATGTCCTCCAATACTGAAAAAATTAATTGATAAAATTAATAATATATTTTCTCACATTTTACACAATTTCTCACATCCTTTACAAACCAAACTTCCTTTATTTTTTATAAAGCCTTTATATGAAATACAATATAAATATTTATATATTTCGTTTGATGTTTTAATGAATAATGAAGTTTTAAAAAAAAATGCCTATTCTTAGCAGCATAAAGTCCTCAACTTCCAATGTAAGGTATCCTCTAGTATTAAAAAAAAATATATATAAAATTAATAATATATTAAAAAAAATTCTATTCATAGTATATAATATAAAAAATTTATCAAATCCTTTACAAACATCTTTTTTCTTTTTTCTTGGAAAGTCCTCACCTTCTAATATAAACGTGGTGGCCTCCAATACTGAAAAAATTAATAATATATTTATAAAACCTATTATACAATGAATATAATATAACTAATTACTCACATCCTTTACAAACGTCTTTATCTTTTATAAAGCCTTTTACTTGTTTATATAAATTGCAATGTAAATATTTATATATTTATTTGATGTTATAATGAATTTAAAAAAAAATGTTCTTATCTTAGCAACATAAAGTCCTCACCTTCCAATGTAACGTGTCCTCCAATTTTAAAAAAAATTATGTATATAAAATTAATAATATATTTAAAAAAAATCCTATTCAAACAATATAATATAAAATATTACTTACATCCTTTACAAACTTCTTTTTTTTTTCTTTTTTCTAAAGCCCTTTACTCATTTATATAAAATATAATACAAATATTTATATATTTTGTTTGATGTTTTAATGAATAATAAATGAAAAAAAAAATTGCCTTATATTAGCAGCATTAAGTCCTCACCTACCAATGTATCGTGTACTCCAATATTAAAAAATTTATATATAAAATTAATAATATATTACAGATATCTTCTTTTTTTTTTCTTGGAAAGTCCCCACCTTCTAATATAAATGTGTCCTGCAATACTGAAAAAATTAATTGATAAGATTAATAATATATTAAAAAAAAAAAATTCTCACATCCTTTAAGATTTTGAATTTTTATAAATCCTTTTACTCATTTATATAAATTACGATATAAATATTTACATATTTTATTTGATGTTCTAATAAATAATGTAATTATAAAAAAATTGCCTTAGCTTTGCAGCATTAAGTCCTCACCTTCCAATTTAACGTACGAGGGGTGATCAAAAAGTTCCAGGACTGATTTTTTATTAATTTATTTAAAAAATCTACAGGCTATTGGACGTCGTCCCCTTCAAAGTACTCTCCTTGGGAAGCTATACATTTTTCCCAACGATGTTTCCACTGTGTGAAGGACTTTGAGAAATCATCTTGTGAAATGGTGTGTAGCTGCTCCAGCGATTTTTTTTTAATGTCATCTACGGACTCAAATCTCTTTCCCTTCATGGGTCTCTTAAGTTTTGGAAACAAGAAAAAGTCTGCAGGGGCAAGGTCAGGTGAATATGGAGGCTGGGGAATGACCGTCATTCCATTTTTGGTGCAGTAGTCGCGAATGAGCAGTGCGGAATGAACAGGCGCATTGTCATGATGCAGCACCCACTCACCGCTCCGCCACAACTCTGGTCTCTTCCTCCTTATTGCCTCGCGCAAATTTCTCAGGGTTTGAAGATAGCGAAAGCGGTTAATGGTCTCACCTCGTGGAAGAAATTCATGGTAAACAACACCCTTCCAGTCGAAAAAAACAGTAAGCATGACCTTGACGTTTGATTTGACCTGACGTGCTTTTTTGGGGGTTGGGGAGGATTTTGTCTTCCATTGTGATGACTGGACCTTCGTTTCCAAGTCGTAGCCATAAACCCACGTTTCATCTCCAGTAATGGCTTGTTTTAAGAAGTTTTCATTGTCATTTGCCATTTCAAGAAGTTCCTGACAAACTTGAACTCTGTGTTCTTTCTGCTGCTCAGTCAACAGTCTCGGAACAAACTTTGCAGCCACCCTTCTCATCTGCAAATTTTCTGTTAAAATCTGTTGACACGAACTAAATGAAATGTTCAATTCTTCAGCCATCTCACGAATGGTTAGTCGACGATTAGAACGCACGAGACTGTTCAATCTTGCAACATGATCGTCGTCAGTCGAAGTTGATGGGCGCCCTGAACGAGAATCATCTTCACACGATGTCCGGCCTTCCTTGAACCTTTTGTACCACTCATGACACCTTGACCTACTTGACTCATTCATCACCGAAAGCCACTTGCAATATTTGAAAAGTTTCAGTAAACATTTTACCCAACTTCACACAAAACTTTACGCAAACGCGTTGCTCTTCCTTTACATTCATTTCACAAAATCGCCGAACACAAAAAACTTTTTTTTACAAAAACAGCAGTAACTTTGCAATGAAGAAGGTTATCAACAAACTGAATAAACAGCTGAGCTCAGGAAGAGTCACGCTAAACAATGCTGCCAACCGCACTGCTCTATGACACTCCATTGCCGCGCAATCTCAACAGTCCTGGAACTTTTTGATCACCCCTCGTATACTCCAATATTAACAAAAATTGTATATAAAATAAATAATAAATTTTAAAAAAACCTTTATCATACAATGTAATATAAAACATTTCTTAAATTTTATACAAAGTTTTTTCATTTAAACCGTTTTTCTCATTTATATGAAATACAATATATGTACATGTAAAATATTTTTTATCTTTTATCTATCTTAGTAGCTAGATCTTAAGGCTTGTCCCCCATCCTCACATTCGAATATAACTAACGTGTCCTTCAATATTTCAAATACATGTATATATATATATATATATATATATATATATATATATATATATATATATATATATATTCTAATAAATAATAGGATAGAAAAAAAAAAAAAACTAGATCGAGCCATTTATTTATTTATTTTTGATGTTCTGATGTTTTTGACGTTGATGTTCTAGGATCATAAAGTCCTTGTATGTATATAAGTATATATATATATATATATATATATATATATATATATATATATATAAAATTGACAATATATTTTAAACAAAAATAATCATATTCAAACAATGTAGTGTAAAATATTTCTTCAAACTTACTACTTTTTTTTTATTTATTTATTGTAGCCTTTTAATCATTCGTATAAATATTTATAGATTAAATTAGTTTTTTTTTTATATGTATTCTATAAATGTCATATTCTACTCAATGCGTGAAAAACATACAAAATTAAATACGTTATGTACCTACTACGCAGAGGTAGTTTTTAAGAATATTATTTAATTTTTAGAAATGTACCCTGGATACATTTTTTCAAGGTTTTACAAGGCTTATTTTATAAGTACTTCGACAATTTTCAAGTATTTTTAGAAAAAACAAATGGTTTTGTATACATTTTAGAACTTCTGTTCTTTTTTTGCTGTAACCTTGATTAATTATTACTATCTATTTTATTTTTACATTTAACCATTGTATATAGAAATAATTACCATATTAAAATATTTAATTTAATATAAATTAAATATTTAAAAAACTAAATCAGTGTATTTTAATATTTTATATTTTAATCAATTCGTGTTTTTATAAATAAAATTATATTAAATCTAGACAAATTTAAAAATATTATTTAATTTTTAGAAATTTAACCTGGATAAATTTATTCAATTTTGCACTTGGCTTATTTTATAAATTAATTCGAAAATCTTCAAAGATAATATAAATGAAAAATAAAAAGGACAGTTGTACAGATGTTGGATGCATAAATAACCTGAAATAATAATAAAAAAAAAACACTTAGTAATAAAAAATAGAACACCCAAAGAGATTTGAAGAAGAAAAAAAGAAGAGGAAAAAAATATGTTTTTTGTATATATTTTTGAACTTCTGTTCTTTTTTTTTAGTAACCTTGATTCATTCTTATTATCTATTTTATTTTTATATTTAACTACTGTACATAGAAATAATTATCGTAAAATTAAATATTTATATAAAAAAACGAATTATCAGTGTATTTTAATAATTCATGCAATAATAAAAAATATTTAAACTACTCCTACAGAGTTTTAAAAAATGTTATTTAATTTTTAGTAATAACCACTGAATATAAGGGAGAAGCCTTGCTGGCTCGTTCGTACTGGGAGTAGTTTTGGACGGTCGAGTTTTTCCCTACCTCAATGCGATATTAGCGCGCTTAAACGTTTGACTGCATACGTGGTTAAATTTAATGTGTGTATCTTATTGGTTTCTGGCTTTCAGATTGATTTTTTTTTTTTTTTTTGTTCATGTTTTGATTTATTTGGAATTTACAAGTGGATTTGTTTTACTATTTACTATTAACGTAATTTCAAAACAATGATCAACCTTACAACAGATTCGATTAGATTCATTTCTGTGAAGATATATTTGATGCTAATTATTTTCTCGAATCGTTTTATGGAACAAATCGAATAGTATAAATGTTTTTTATCACTGTACGAATCAACTAAAATATTAAAATACACTGATGATAGATGTTACATATAAAAATTAAATAAATAGTAAAAAAAAATCAAGGCTACAAAAAAAAAAAAAAAAAAAAAAAAAAAATAGGTGCTAGTTTTACACATTCGAGTTTTTCCCTATCTCAACGCGATATTAGCGCTTTCAAACGCTGGACTGCTTACGTGGTTAAATTGAATGTGTGTATTTTATTGGTTTTTCTGGTTTTCAGATTGGTACATATATATATTCATTTTTTTTTTTTTGGTCACATTATGATTTAGTTTGAATTTACAAGTAGATATCTTTTACTATTAGACTATTTACGTAATTTTAAAATAATGCTCAACATTAGAAGAAATTCGAATAGATCCATTTCTGTAAGATATATTTGATGCCAATTATTTTTTGAAATGTTTTATGGAACAAAGCGAGTAGTATAAATATTTTACATTACTGCATGAATTAAAATATTAAAAACACGCTTCTTATAGTTGTTACATTTAAAAATTCTAAAGTCTAAAATATATACAATTTTTTTTTTTAAATCCTTGAAGATTTTCGAAATACTTAAACAAAGATACTATCAACAGTTTTAAACTATCGACAATATGGTACTATAGAAAATTTGTTTTTTTAAAGGGAAAAGTGGTAATAGCATCTCCCTCTGAGCACCTGTGTGCTATATAATATTATTTAAATCTAAAATAAAATGTCACTGAGTATTTTTATTTATTTTTATAACGAAAAGTGCGTATATACATAGTGTAGATTTAGAGGATAGTCAACACACTCGAGGATCGCGTTCTGAATCTTGTCGCGTCTTGTACCTTACGAATCAACTTCGTCGACAAATGAGGATTCCGGGCGCGTGGTTACTTAAAGAGGGTTGGTACTACCTTCCTCTAAACCCATTTTCCCTGACTTTTCGATAGGGTTGTTTTTTTATCGAACTTTCTATTAACCAAAATTATCTCTGGCTATAATGGAACTCATCCTACATTGACAGAAATGTTTATCTTATTCCCTATTTATAAGAAATGAAAGAAGTACAATCGAAATAGGCATTTGAGCTCCTATCGTTTCAAATAAGAAGTTCAACGATTCTACCCATCCCCCCTCTTCCATAGTATCGATAGTTTTATTCCCGATACTATCGAAACTATCGATAAGTGAGACTATCGATAGTTTTACATCACTATAAGAAACCCATACATAAAGGGGGTTATAAAAAGTATGCAAATATGTAATTTATATTCAAATTACAAAAGGATTTCAGTGTCGGAAAACTAAAATAGGATCTACGCAAAAATGGCTTGTAAATATTCTTATATTAATACTTAATTAATACCCTTAATTTAAATATTATCATACAATATTAAAATATACAATATTATTAATACACAATATAATAATAATAATAATAATAATAATAATGTTTATTTAAAATAAAAATACAATCATTTACAAATTTAAAATAAAAACAAACATTATGGAAGCTTGGCACTTACGGCCGTCAGCTCGGAGTTAGCCGCTGTTTTTACATCAGAAATATAATTATTCTCTTATATTAATAATGCTTAAAAAAAAAAAAATAATTATAAATAAACAAATAAAGTAACAAATGAAAATAAAGCATTGAGAAAACAAAACGAAACCTCTAAATTAATACAACAACATTTAAGCAAAAGAAAATAAATAAAATATATATATTCATACTCACACACACATACATATGTACATATATATACTACTAATATTTATACTGAGCTTAATAAATAATAATTTAATCAATTTTCCTTAGTAAACATAATTTGAGTTTCATTGGCATTTGCTTACACAAATATCTAGAATAACATTGTTTACAGCATTAACGTGATAAATATCAGTTATTGATATAGTAATACTTAGTTAAAAAATTAAATTCAGGAGTAGTTAAATTCTTTTGTTAAATTATATCTGTATCTCCAAGATAGTTTACAGTATTTTATTAATGCTTCCCAATTTTTTCCCTTTAGGTATTGTAATAATTCCTCATTAGACAGCTTATTTTTATTAAAACAAATTTTTCTAAATTCTGATAAGATGGGGCATATTGCTAAGAAATG
This sequence comes from Aelia acuminata, assembly GCA_911387785.2. Classification (NCBI taxonomy): domain Eukaryota; kingdom Metazoa; phylum Arthropoda; class Insecta; order Hemiptera; family Pentatomidae; genus Aelia; species Aelia acuminata. Next base: position 177,247,685 of record OU426979.1, read on the forward strand.
ATAAGTGTTTTCAACTTCATTTAGATTTTTAATTTAAAAGTTCTCCTCTAGCTTTGAAAATCCATTTAATTTCGGATGTATTCTTATTGATGTTAAAATAATTATTTGATGAGTCTCCTTGCAATTTTTTATAAAGTAAATATTTAGGAGACTCACATGCATTTTCTACAAATCCCTTGTGAATATATTTTCTGACTGTGTCTCTTATGTTACTTAATTGTTGTTTGAGTATACTGGTGTCATCTGAATTTATCTCTATATCCATGTTGCAGTCTTTAATAACATTAACCAGGTCTTCATACCAAAATATTTTATTTTTAATTATTTGTTTAGCTAAGAAATTGGTCAGTCTTTCTTGTGCGTAATACACAATATAACGTACGTTTCCTCCCCTATGTTTACACCCATACCCCGACATTTTGTTTTCCACTCTTTCAAAGCTTTCCTCGTTGTATAGTCTGAGCTTTCCTGACGATCAAGTGGTGATAGCCTCTGAGGAAGATGATATCAGTTATATGCTTAGGAAGCTAGAAAAGGAATTCTCTAAATGGGGTTTAGAGACCAGCAAAGAAAAGACGGAATACACGGCCTATAACGCTTCGACGTCTTCGCTTCCATTAGAAAATTGGTCCCTGGATCGGGGTGCTCTCTTCAAGTATTTGGGAGTACACATAGATGGCAAGGGAACGCTTGAGACCGATATAAAGGAAAAGATTACAAAAGGAAAAAAAGGTTATCGGCATGATGAAATCCGTACTGTGGAGCCCAAGTGTTTCGCTGGAAACCAAAAAGAGGATTTTTCACTCGTTTCTTGAAGGTGTAACCCTTTATGGTTCGCAGATGTGGGTAGTTGGACCAAGAGAAGCAAAAAGGTTACATGCTGTAGAAATGGACTTTTGGAGAAGAAGTTGTCTCATTTCAAGAATTGAGCGAGTGAAAAACTCGGCTATAAGAGATATCGTTAAAGCGGAAACGATAATCCACAAAATTGGGACCAAGCAGCTGCAGTGGTATGGTCATGTAAGAAGAATGGGCCCCGAGAGATGGCCAAAAATGATGTTGGATTTTGTACCAGAGGAGAGAAGGAAAAGAGGCCGCCCAAGGAAAACATGGCTGCAAGGAGTCGAAGAGGTGATGGTAGCAAGAGGCTTGGCAGAGGGAGATTGGGAAGATAGAGAATATTAGAAAAAAATGTTTTGGGTCTCGGCATATGACCGAAGGTTGTAAAAGTCCGAAAAAAAAATAGACAATATTATATATATATTTATTTTTTTTTTCTAGATAAGCCATAACTTCCAGAATATTTCATCAAATTTCATGAATGTGGCATCATTTTAAAGCTTTCCTTAACCGCTACACCAGAAAAATATACAAATAAGTTATTACAAGTTATAAGCGCAAAACCGCGGTCTTTGCGAGAAAATGGTCGTAGAGGTTTTTAAATGGTGTCAATCTTTTCAGGTTTTCAGAGTGAACATTTTCGGTCATATAAATGTTTTCGATTAAACCCTTCATTTGGTAGTTGTAAGCGAAAAACTGCCATTCTCAGCGAAAATGGCCGCAGGGCTTTTCCGAAGGTGTCATTGTTTTCAGTTTGTCCGGACGAACATTTTTGGTGGTATACTCTTTCCCGATTTTCTCCTTAGTTTGCGAGTTACAAGTAAAAACATGCGATTTCAGTCAATAGAATCAGCGCTCTCGCTTTCCGCGAAACCGATATGTGTATTTAAGTATTCCGTCTTCTAACCTGATAACTAAAGCTCGGAATTCCGTGCAGTAAAAATTTGAAAAGTGTAATAAAAACTTCAAATCGTGCAAAAATATGCAATAAAAATGTATTGCTTGAAAATTAGGCATTAAATTATTTTTGCGAACAAAAAATTGTTATTTTGGAAAAAAAGTTAGTAGCGGAGAGTAAATTGAAATAGAAACTCCTTTTTTTTCAAAGATTATTTTAATAATATTGGTTTTGGTATAATCACTGAATTTTGGATCTTTTTCATAATATTATTGATATATTTTTGAAAAAAAAAATCGGAACATAAAATATTTACTTAAAATAGTAACAGCAAGATGTGGATTACGGAGTAAAATACTCGCATGTGAGCTATAATTACATATATTGGAAATAGGAAGATTTTAAAAAAGGAAAGATACTACTTAAATTATGGAATCACTAGAGATGCATTTTCCGGTGCGTAGGCTTATTTTTAAATCACTCTGGTAACACGCACTACCCCTGTTACCATTCTAGCGTTAAAATAAAAATAGGTACTTAATTGTGGTACAGCGGGAATCAATTTGTGATTTCCTCTCGCACCAATTTTTTATCACAAGATTTACAGAACACTACACTACCATCCCTATTGAGTTCAGGATATTTTTCAATCCATCCCGCAGTTTTCGAAGACACCTTTGCTCCCATTTTAGGCATTTTTAGTAACAATATACTCGACAAAAGCTAGTATGATACTAACATAACGACGGGAATTGAGAAACAAAATGTAAACATCCAGGAACCACTGAACCCTTGTTTCTGGGAAATCGGAGGTTTGTGTTGGTTTACATTTCCCAAGTTCCCTTTATTTTCTACTTTCACTTACCTATATATGAAATATATAGTAAGTGGAAGTATTGTAAATAAATACACGTTTTGGGGTCCCCTGAGTCAAAATAACCAAGTCCCGCGAAATGGTCTGTGTGAACAGACTAGCTCAAAAACTATAAACCGTGCGAACCTGAAATTGGGTATTTAGAGTATGTATAAGCCCGCGATGTGACAGCAAAAATTTTATCAAATTTGCTCAAAGGGAGGGGGTACTTTATTTAATAACTTTTTAAGTTTTTTTCGATTTTCTCAAAAACGGCTCTAAAGATTTTGATTAAACTGAGTATTTGATCTATTTATATGCCTGAAATATGACTGTAAAAATTTCATTAAAATTGTCTTAATCTTAATAAATTTTGTATCATCTTCACATGCTTTTTTTATTTACTCAAAAACGGTTTTAACGATTTTGATCAAACTTGGTATTTGATGTATTTATATGCCAAAGATTATATGCCAAAGATGTGATAACCAACATTTCATCACAATTGATCTACGGGAGGGGGGACTTTAGTTAATAAATTTTGTATCATTTTCACGGGTTTTTTTTATTTACTCAAAAACGGCTTTAACGATTAACAAAAATAAGATTCATCAATTATACTGTAAATACGTCAATTTCTAATCTAAGTAAGTTGATAAGTGAAAGTTGTGTGTTGCGCGCACGCACCAGATTTTTTTTCTATGATTCCCATTTATGTTTTCACTAATTCAATGTGTATTGAAGAAAATTACAATTTGTTATATATTTTTTCTTCAAAACATCAAATGATGCAATAAAACTTCATCAAAACACCCCATTAGGCTTGATTCGGATAAGTAACTTGAGTTCGCTTTATTCTGACTTTTCAAAAAAAAAAGATGCAATTGCACGGAAATCCGAGCGCTTCTGATTAACAAAGGAAAGGAACTTTGGAGTTTCAAAAAATAAATAATCTACAATTTAAACACATCTATTCTTTACTTCAACCCTCAACTATTTCCATGACGCACTCGATACGCACTATACGATAGGGGAGAGCGGGGTTGGTTGGCAACAGTTTTCACTTTATTGATTGTTGAGTTGTTCCTGTTAATATAATCCCAATAGGGCTGATTCCACTGTAAACTCCAAGTATTAGAGTACTTCAAGGATTTTTTTCACCACATAATATTTAATACTAAGATCAGAGAAAATTGAAGAATTCGTAGTAGTAGTAGTAGTAGTAGTAGTAGTAGTAGTAAAGTAAATTTGAATGTCTTGCTGGAACTAAAGACAATTGGTAGTTTCACCTTTGTTTATTTTTACTTTGCTTTTGTGAACTGCTACTGTTCCAAAAAAACCCCAGTTGAAGAGAGCCAACTAACCCCACAGGAGAGATAATATGAAAGATGGCTGCCAGGACAGGGGAGAACAATCTAACAATAAACTGGTTAATCGAAAGGTTAGGTTTTTCAAAGGAGTTTGGGGCTATGTGGACAGAATCGGAGTCAAATGTTTTACCATGCCTTTAAACCAAATTTACTGAAAATATAAAAATTTACTAACATGTTGTAAAATCAATCAATGAAGCACACTCTTCTCTACATTGTCAGCATCGGATTAAAAACTCAGGACAAGACTCCCGAGGTCGACCGGGTGACATGGTACAATGGTGTCACAACAGGTGTGACGGAAACTATAAGTCGATGGCCAACCTACCCCCTATGACAACCAACCCCGCTCTCCCCTACTAAATATAAAGTGTGTACTTAAATTAAGTGGGATTTATGTAGATTAGAATGAGAATGCTTCGCACTGGTCAGCTAGTTAATATTATTTTAAATGTAATATACAACATTATTTATATTGAATCGTATTAATATTAATACCCCATCCCCAGAAACGATGGGAATGTGGTATTTACTGCTATAGATTAGTTTGCTTTTTTTAGTCTATCGCCTACATTCTAATATTCTTTATAAATACACTAGCGATCATTATGTTTTCCTCCTACTACCAATGAGGAAGCAATCTAAATAAATTATTATTTATCCGTAGGTGGTTCATTTTAATGAAAAACAAATTACTATGTTTATTATATGTTTTTTTTTTTTTTTTTGACTTTAATTATTATTAATTCGCACCTGTCTGCAAAGTGCGGACAATCAGCGAATGGGATGACGGTAGTGGGAAATGATGACATGTGAGGCATGAGGAGGGAAAGCACCCAACAGCACCCCCTTCTTGGCTTGAGTCAATTACCTTGGTTGTCTAAGAGAGCAGATCCCTCATCCAGTGCCTTTTTAGTCTTCTCGTATCCATGCGAATGTCAGCCATATTGCTTATTAAACTGTTTGGATGTCCGTACAAATTACTAAAAAATCGTTTGTAAAGTGTCGTTATGTGTTGGTCGACTGTCAGCAGATGGAGGTTAGTATGTAAAGTGTAGTTAGTCACGTACCAAGGTGCTTTTGTAATGAGTCGTAACAATTTTGATTGAAATGTTTGAAGTTTTTGTAAGTGATTCTTTTTTGCTGTGCCGAATATTTGTGAGGAATATGTCCATATGGGTTTGAGTAAGTAAGTGTAAGTATTTAATTTTTGTTTCAGTTTTAATTTTGAAGATTTAGAAAGTAATGGATACAGAAGTTTAAGTCTTTTGGTAAGCGTTCTTTTTTTCATTTTGACATGCGGGCCCCATGTCATCCTTCTGTCGAAAGTGAGTCCCAGATAGTGTACTGTGTCCGTCTGAGGAATTTGGTTATTGTCAATATAAACGGGTGGACAGGTATGTTTTCTAAGTGTAAATGTGATGTGTTTTGATTTGCCTTGATTTAGTTTAATTTTCCATAGTTGGAACCAGTCGTTTAGTATGTATAAGTGATGTTGTAAAGTTAATGATGCCTGTGTTGTGTCCTGATGTTTAGTGATAATTGCTGTATCATCAGCATAAGTTGCAGTCAATGCCTCCGTAATAATTTTTATGTATTGAAGAAATTTCTGAGCCCTGTCGGACGGAGAAAAATCTGTCGGAGGGAAATGATTGAAGAATAAGGTAATAAGTGTACGGTAATATGGTCTTGAGTTTAAAGAGAAGACCCTGGTGCCAGACTTTGTCAAATGCTTGAGCAACGTCCAAAAATACTCCAGTCGCATATAGTTTTTGTTCTAAAGCTCCTGCAATGTAGTCAGTAACTCTGTGTAATTGATGTATCGTTGAGTGGTAAGTGCGTATTATATGTAATTTTGTTTTCCTTTTTATTATAAGGTTGAGAATAACTTATTTTACTAGCCATAAATATATCACAAATTTTAAGTTTAAATAATTCACAATTAATAACTAGTTAATAATTAATATCTCTAGTCCATTCCTTCTTATATTCAGCCCAAAATAAAACATCCTATAATTTTCTCCAACAGTCTAGAACTCTTCTCAAAATCATATGGTTTTGTTTCACGTTACAGCATTAACTTTTCGAGTTCTTTCTAAACATGATTTATTAATTTTCTATTATTCTAATTATTCATTACTCGCTGTGTATACTTTCACCCGGAGAATTTTTTTTTTTATTTTTTTTTTTTTTTACTTCATTCATATATGCCTGTCAACAATATGTAGATAATCAGCAGATGTGATGTTCGTATACAATTGCAAATGATGACATGTCGAGCTTGGGGGAGTATGGCAATAGGGTTGTATAGATTATGGAAGTATAAATAACCTGAAATAATAAAAAAACAACAAAAAAACACATAATAATAAAAAATAGAACACCCTAAGAGATTTGAAGGAGAAGAAAAAACAAGAAGAGGAAAAAAATATGTTTTTTGTATATAGTTTTGAACTTCTGTTCTTTTTTTTTAGTAACCTTGATTCATTCTTATTATTTATTTTATTTTTATATTTAACTACTGTACATAGAAATAATGATCGTAAAATTAAATATTTATATAAAAAAAACGAATTATCAGTGTATTTTGATATATATTTTAATAATTAATGCAATAATAAAAAATATTATTACTACTCCTAGAGAGTTTTAAAAAATGTTATTTAATTTTTAGTAATAACCACTGAATGTAAGGGAGAAGCCTTGCTGGCTCGTTCGTACTGGGAGTAGTTTTGGACGGTCGAGATTTTCCCTACCTCAATGCGATATTAGCGCGCTTAAACGTTTGACTGCTTACGTGGCAATATCTCTTATTAGTAGGTTTATATGTCCATTTAGGTCAGTGTGGAAACGTTTGTATGATTGATGTGTTGGTCGACTGTAGGCATGTGGAAGTCAGTATGTAAGGTTTGATTAGTCACGTACCAAGGTGCTTTTGGAGCACCTCGGCAGTTATTAAGTCATAAGCACGGGCTTTTTTTTGGGTAACTCTTTGATTTTTAGTGCAACCTGGGCAGGAGTGAATGAAGGTGGTGCAAGTGTCATTTGAAGTGGATTGATTGATTGGAAGTGTTTGCTTATTGCCTCCTCAAGAATAATTAAATGAACCTCATACCATAAATACTACCTCTGATCATTCCAGAGAATTTAATTTTTTTAATTTATAAAATCTATAAAGTGAGACTTGAATCGACTAAAACAGTCGGATTTCGTAAAAACCAATGTAAAGCGAGATCAAAACGATTTTTATAACAATTAAGAATTCATCCCGAGATTGGCTGAAGTTATGCAATTTTAATATGGACATCTGTTCGGATCAGGTATAAAAAAAACCACTGAGGGAAATTTAGAGAATTTAGGACAAACGCTATGGATTTCTATAAAGAACAAAAAAACAAACTACTCTTCAGAATCCTGGACCCTCCCGAGGTACCTGCGCAAAGTGGAAAATAAAACAAGGAGGGAAAAGATCGGAAACTCTACCATCCCAGCCAATCTCGATGTCAAACAAGCCGAAGCAATCCTGGAGGAACACAAATTAAGATGGTTTGGACACTTCCTCAGGATGGATGAAGATAGGATTGCTAGGAGGACCTAAGAGACTCTGGTGGAAGGAAGAAGGGCCGGAGGAAGACCCAGGATAACTTGGGAACAGGAGGTCAGAGAGGTATTCCAGAAGCGGGCACTGGACTGGAGCAGGAGAAGAGAGATGGTGCAGGAGAGGTCAACCTGGTCCAAACTCTACAGGGGACAACCTCAACACTGCTAGAAGCGGTACAAGAAGATCTGAATATGATGATGATGATATTAAACTGATATGCCTTATATGAGCCGACCGAATAGGAGTTGGATGAGAGACCTCCTTTCCTGGAACAAGACCTGGATTATGTACGACCGGACACTATCTTCCCTAATGCCTAAAAATGCCAAAATAACGGCGGTTTGCTCTAACTCATTGAGTGGGTGTCACCTAGTAGCGACAGGTAAAATTAAAAGTATGAAGTTGAAACAATTAATAAATCTACATACAGGTGAATTTATATTTTTATTTTAACTACAAATAAACATTATAGCAACTACATCATATTAACACATATAACAACATCTTAGTCACAAACACGTGCTATGACGGTTTGTTCCAACTACTAGTTTCGTTCTTACAATAAGTATAAAACCATACGTTTTTCTTTTGTTTCTGATTAACGTTACAATATAAGTTTTAAGTACATATTGTAGAGGTGAGAGATATTCAACTGTTATTATTTACGATAGGTTAAATGATAATTGTAAGTTGAACAAGAAAATAAAGATAAAGAATGAAAAGCCATGAAATATATCATCTAGAATATTTGATACGATTTACGATTTCGATATAGAATGAAAAAAAAAAAATCCTGAATATTTTGGGAATGGATGAGGGAAGAGTTATTGCCTCTGGAGAGCGGGTCCACCGGGCCTGCCGAACGGGTCCAGATTCAATTTGCCCCCGAACAAGGCCCCGTTTTCAGTTTAATTTTCCTCATCAAACCGCCCACTCCTTCCCCGCACCGGTCAGGCTTCCCATTTCCCGATTCTATGTGATTTCACCGATCGGCGAAGTAGGAAAAGAAATTCGGGTCGAGTTCGTCGACCGCACCCTTCCCATCTTTAACTAACTAGCTCATATAATTTTTTTATGTAACCTCTTAATACCTTTTTTTTAAAACTTTATCATCAGCAAGCGAGGAAAACCTTGTGGCGATTCGTTTCATTTTCCACTTTTTACGAAGAAAACTTCAAAACATAAATCAAAAGTTAATCGAATAACAGAGTAAAAAGAGGAATGCATTGTCTTACAGAACTTATGGTAATGAAACAGTAGAATTCCTAGATTTCTATCTTTTTTAACAAGTTAAGCCCGGCATCAGTCCCCGGGGTCCGATGTCTGATGAAAAGTCCGAAAAGCCGAACTAGGAAAATCCGTGGTTTTCCCACGGTCAACGTGTCACCTTTTCACGTGTGTGGAATACATCGAATCTATTTGTTTAAGGTTAACCAAAGTCATTACGCACTTATTAGCAATACAATAAATAGAAATTGAATTTTAATAACAAAAAATCTGGTGCCTACTCGAAACACACAACTTTCACTTACCAACTTACTTAGATTAGAAATTAATGCGTTTTGTTAATTGCTACTTCTCAAATGAACAGAACGGCTTTAATTATGAACAATGTTCTGTCATTAAAGGCGTACTGCATTCTTTTTTTCTCATCTATATGTTTTGTTTATTTTTATCATATCTCATATTTAGCCATTTCTTATTTTTAGACGTAACGAGAGACAGTTAATTTCTCCATATAAACAAAAACAAAGGTACTTTATAGGAAACAAAAAAACAAACAAACAAAAAAGGCCCCTACCCCATTTAAGCCTCCTCAGAACATTTTAATAATGATAAAGCTTGCCTGATATTAAAGAACATCTAATTTTCATTAAACATGACGAATTTGATAAAAATCGTTAATGCCGTTTTTGAGATTATCAAAAAAAAGTTAAAAAATTGGTAAAAAAATTATGAAATAAAGTGCCCCATCCGTTTGACCAATTTTGATGAAATGTTGGCTATCTCATCTTTGGCATATAATTTACAATGTACTTGTTGAAAATTTCATTTAGCTGCCATGAACGGCAACTATCTCGGACATATACATACATCAAATACCGAGTTTGATTAAATCGTTTAAGCTGTTTTTGAGTAAATAAAAAAAACACGTGAAAATGATACAAAATTTATTAAGTAAAGTCCCCCCCTCCGGTCGATCAATTTTGATTAAATTTTTACAGTCATATCTCGGTCATATTATTATATCAAATACCCAGTTTAATCAAAATCGTTAGAGCCGTCTTTGAGAAAATGGAAAAAAACCTAAAAAGTTGTTAAATAAAGTACCCCCACCCTTTGAGCAATTTTGATGAAATTTTTGCTGTTACATTGCGGGCATATACATACACTAAATACCTAATTTCAGTTTCGCACGGTTTATAGTTTTTGAGCTAGTCTGTTTACACACACACAGACCATTTCGCGGGACTTGGTCATTTCGACTCAGGGGACCCCAAAACGTGTATTTCCGTTGAAAACCGGAAGTCGAAATTTTTCACGATCGCAATACTTCCACATACTATATACTTCATATATAAGTAAGTGAAAGTAAAAAAAAAATGTAAATTATTATTATAAAAAACTAAACTCCGAGATTGTTAGAAAAGAAGTCAGTTAAGAGAAAGGATTCACTTGACTGGGATAAGTTCTGACGACGGTACCAACATTCCAATGAAATAAACATAAACAATTGTCTTTGAGGAAAAAAAATATTTTTATAGTCATTGAAATATTTCTGGGATTTGCCTGATTTAAAAATGCATCCATGAGTTAAGAATGTTATTAATTAAAAAATAAAAATGAATAAATAAAAAAAGAAAGGCATTTTCTGAATAAATCAATTATCCTTAACCTCCTGCTAAACCTAGAAATACAAAATTTGATTCAACAAATCAGCGATTTTTTAAGTTTTTAAAAATATCTTAAAGTTATATCAAACAGTTATTCCAAGGCATCCTATACCTAGAGCATCGGTTTCAAACTCTTGGGTTAAGTTTTTTATTTTAAGAAATTCTTGAGAAATTTTAGAATTTCGACCTCCGACTGAGGTCACCCTGAGGGAGGCTGCTTCTTACGTCATTCTGATCCCTTTATTTTCACCGTTTATTTACTTATGTTTTAATTGTTTCTCACACCAATAATATTTATGTTTTACACATTTTATTCAGTAATATATTTTTTTTCTTTTATTATTTATTCGCACCTGTCTGCGTCATGCTGCAGGGACAATCAGCGAATGAGGTGGGCGGATGAGGAAACAATGACATGTCAGGCATGGGAAAGAAAAGTACTCAGGAGGACCCCCTTCCAATTACTAGAGCTGTTTAAGTAAGGAGATCTCTCATCCAACGCCTTTTTACTTTCACTTACCTATATATGAAATATATAGTAAGTGGAAGTATTGCGATCGTGAAAAATTTTGACTTCCGGTTTTCAACGGAAATACACCTTTTGGGGTCCCCTGAGTCCAATTGACCAAGTCCCGCGAAATGGTCTGTTTGAACAGACTAGCTCAAAAACTATAAACCGTGCGAACCTGAAATTAGGTATTTAGTGTAGGTACACGCCTGCGATGTGACAGTATAAATTTCATCAAAATTGCTCAAAGGGAGGGGGTACTTTATTTAATAACTTTTTAAGTTTTTTTCGGTTTTCTAAAAAACGGCTCTAACGATTTTGATCAAACTGAGTATTTGATCTATTTATATGCCCGAGATATGACTGTAAAAATTTCATCAAAATTGATCAACCAGAGGGGGCACTTTACTTAATAAATTGTGTATCATTTTCACGTGTTTTTTTTTTATTTTTTCAAAATCGGCTTTAACGATTTTGATCAAACTGCGTATTTGATGTATGTATATGCCCGAGATAGTTGCCGTTCATGGCAACTAAATGAAATTTTCAACAAGTACATTGTAAATTATAAAATCAGACGACATGGAGTATTATATTATTATTATATATATTAGTATTATTTATAGAACAAATAAAAACAAAAATAAGAAATGAATGTGGAAAAATGTGTCTTTGAGAAGTAGCAATTATCAAAACACATCAATTTCTAATTTAAGTAAGTTGGTAAGTGAAAGTTGTGTGTTGCGCGCACGCACCAGATTTTTAATCTCCTTCTTGTATTTATTAGGATACCAGCTGTAGCCTTGTCCATTATTAGGCGATTTTTATGTATCTGTAGGTTAGTGTAAACACAATTTTAAAGTATCGCTTTGTTCTGGTCAACTGTTGGCTGGTGGAGGTCCGTATGTAGGATGTGGTTGGTCACGTACCAGGGTGCGTTGGTTATGAGTCGTAAAAGTTTTGATTGAAACCTTTGAATTTTATTTTAGTGTGTCTGTTTAACTGTTTCGTATATCTGCGATGAGTGTGCCCATATTGGTTTAAGTAAGTATGTATATCTCTTTTATCTCTGTTTTAGTTTCTGTTTTGAGGTTTTTGAGAAGAATGTATAAAGTAGTTTCAGTCTTTTTTAGCGTCTTATGTTTCATGTCATCCTTCTGTCGAACCTAAGTCACTGATAGTGTACTTGGTCCGTCTGCGGAATTTGGTTGCTGTCAGTAGAAAGGGGGGGGGGGCAATCAGTTATATATCCTTAGCGTAATTAAGATGTGTTTCGATTTATCATGATTGAGTCTATTTTCCCATTTTTGAACCATTCGTATAATGTGTTTAGGTGATGTAGTAATGTTTTTTGAACGCTTGGTTTTGTAACAGTATTAATTTTTAAAGATACCATGGGACCATTGAATTTTATAAATTTATTTATGTTTTTGTAATAGAAAAGTCTAAAAGCTGTAGTCAAATTTTTAAAAGTGATGTATTTTATTTTTTGTCTTTCCAATTTCCATTGCGGATAACTCAGTGAATTCAGAAGAAAATGGTTAGGAAAATCGGTTCTTGAGGAAGTTCAGTTATAGGGTACCTGAATGGTGAAGACTGGGTTAGATTATATAGCTATATTAAAGAGGCTTATAGTTACAGAAAGCTACTTGTTACAGAATTTAACTATCGATTGGCAAATTTTAATTTAAGATTTATTAATCTCTATGAAGGGTAAATACCAAAGGAGGTTTAGTATTTAATTATAGTATTTTATATATTTGTAAATACTATACAAATATAAATTAGGAGCTATTATTGTTTATTATCTTTATTGTATTGAGCCATATTTGCATATTTTTTCATTCAATATTTCGCAATATTTTTACTTTCACTTACCTATATTTATTTATTTATTTAACACCCTTCCCTGCCTTTCGGCAACACGGGTTTCGGCAACATTAACATATAACGCTCACGCGTAAGTTAATGTTGCGCAATTCTTCTTCCTCATTAGTCTATTTTTTTTTCTTCCTCTTCCATCCAGTTCTTCAATCCGGTGGCCTCCCGGGAGTAGGTCTCCTTCTACCTAGATAAAAGATTTCTGGACCCATCGTTGTTTTCCACTCGTACACAAAATCCTTGTAGTACGGGTAGTTATTCTCGGTGACTAGTTGAGGAAGATCAGTCTCCGACAGGACAAAAAGTCCAGTTTTCCTCAACAACCTGGCTCTTTGTGTCTCAAAGGCAGCGCAGTCTATAACGATATGTTCAGCAGTTTCTAAGACACCGCAGCTAGGGCATAGGGGATCGATATCCTTCCCAAAGCCATGAAGCTTAGCTCGAAAGGCCCCATGCCCTGTGAGAAACTGTGACACCCAATAGTCCGGAAGGACCCATTTCGCTTCAATACGAGACCGGACGGTGGGGAAGTACTTCCTTAAGGTAGCTCCTTTCGGAGTTGTCGTCCATCGCCGGTTCCATTCATCAAATGTGTCCTCCCGGATAATTTTTTTCCAATTAGAAGGGTCTTGGTCGACCTTCACTTTAATGTGTGTCGGGAGTCCTGCGGTGCATTCCTTCTTTAATCTGTATCGATATATATCTTGTTGCAGTAGGAGGTCGAGAGGTACCGCCCCTGCTAATACCTGCGCCGCCTCATGAGACAGAGTCCGGTACGCTCTGGTGATCCGCAGCAGAGCCGTTCTCTGGATCGTCGCCAACCTGTTCCTTAAACGGTGTGAGATATTAAAAAACCACGCTGGTGAAGCGTACCTTAGGATACCCAAAACTACCCCATTGTATATGGTGAACGTAGCTGGGTATCTTAGGCCCCAGAAGGCTCCTCCTACACGGCTAAGGCCATTTAAGCTATTGGCCACTCTACTTCCCAGGTAGTCCAAGTGGGGTCTCATGTTAAATTATCTTCCAAATCTTATTCCGAGATACGTAACCTCCTCACTTGGACGTATTCTTATCCCATCAATTCTAAGGGTTATAGGGTGTGCCCGATCCGTTTTTCCTTTTAGAAGAATCGTCTGGGTTTTTCCAACCGCCATCTTCAACTGATTGTTCTCACACCATTCTTTTATCAGGTTGGCGCACCTTTCTGCTTCTTCTTTAATACCGGCTCTGCTGTTTGAGGACACCACAGCTGCCAGATCGTCAACGTAGGCCGTGGCAGGGAACCGCTCTTCCTCAAGCACTCCCAGCAACTCATCAAAAACAAGTTTCCAAAGAGCCGGTCCAAGGACTGATCCCTGCGGGCAACCTCTCTCGATGAATGACTCTGTTTCGTAAAAACTACCTCGCACTTTAACCTGCCTGCCTTGCAAATAATTTCTTACGAGGGCATATAAGTTGCTGGGTGCTTCGTACTTATGAAGCTGCTGGAGGACGCGAGGCCACCAGACGCTGTCAAAAGCGGAGGATATGTCAAAGAGCAGCAACATGACATATCGCTCCACTCTCAATGCAACATCTGCGCGTACCCTCATCACAGCATCAGCGGTTCCCTTTCCTTTTGTGCAGCCATACTGTCGTGGGTGGCTTGCCTTTTCAAGAACCGGTCGTAGTCTAATTAATATCAGATGCTCCAGAACCTTACTCATCACAGGGAGGAGGCAAATGGGTCTATACGACTTGGGGAGCTGCTTATCCCTGTCTCCTCCCTTGTAGAGAAGTCTCAAGTCGGCGATCTTCCAGTTTTTCGGAAAGTATCCTTTATCGAGGCAATCATTAAAGATCCCTAACAATTTCTCTTCAAATTAAGGAATACTATTCTTCAAGATCGCCGCATCTATAGCATCGAGTCCTGGAGCACGACCGGTTTTCTGCTTATCCACGGCCATACGAAGATCATATACATCCCATGGTGGGCACAAGTCCGTACCAGGCGGAAGTGCCGTGGTGCGTCTCACAAGTTTTTGTTCTTCATTATCCTGGGACGGGTCATCCCTAGGGTACGTAGCTTCGATAAAGATGTTGGCCGCCTCTTCAAGGGTGGTTGCCTGAACACCTTCATACCTAAGGGCTGCCAACGTCTGCAAAGGAGTAATTTTCCCCATTGCCACTCTATATGGAATGCCCCAAGGATTCTTCGTGGATTCTTCAACAATGAATTCGTCCCAGGACCTCCGTTTTTGTGACCGCACCTGATTTCGATATTCCCTGGATTTGGACTTGTACACGTTACGTAGTGCAGTGCGCTTCTCGTCACACCTGCATCTCTGGTACGAACGCCGGGCCTTGTAGAGGTCTCTCTTCATTGCAGTTAAGGCCGGCGTCCACCATGGGACTGGTCGAGCTGTAGCTGTTCGGCGTCGAAGGGATCTTTCAGCAGCGTCGCGGATGATGTTTGTTATTCGAAACACTCGATCATCGAGATTGTTTGCTCCATCCGTCTCAGCCTCTTCCCATTCATCGTCAACTATAACTTCTTCTAGTTGAGATTTAAACATTCTCCAGTCACATTTTCGTGTAGTGTAGCCTTTATCGTTGCCGTGGAAACTTCCTGGTCCATCTACCAGGCCGATTGCTATAGCAGCGTGGTCGGAACTCGTCTCAGATCTAAGGGTCCAATCCGCGATGTATCTTGTAAGCATAGGTGTTGCGAAAGTGACATCAATCCAACTCTCTCCCATACCTCCAGAAAATGTAGGCATAGAAGAGGGTTCGTTGATCACAATTAGCTGATTTCTAGAAATGAAATCACCGATTTTCGCACCTCGTCTATCTGTACGGGTGGACCCCCAGACCGTGTTCCAGGAGTTGGTATCTGAGCACACAATGACATTTATCATGTCTCCTATAATCGATTCCATGGCGGTAATGTATTCATCGTTGCTATCCCTTAAAGGCAGGTATGCCGATACAAGTGTGAAAGCAATGTTTCCCCACTTAATATAGCATGATGCATAATCCGCGATGGTATGCTGCCTCAGATCCATCACGTCGAGGTTAGGATTATTTATCACTATGGCAGCCCTGGGCCTCCTCTCTCCACTGCTCAGGGCTATTACCCTCGACGTGAGGCCAAACCCCGTCACCCTGTTCCCACGGCATGTTGGTTCCTGTACCGCCAATATATCATAGCGCTTGGAGAGAGCTCGGAGCTCATCAGCTACAAGGCGACGGCGGCCCATGTTTAACTGAAGAATGTTTAATCTAGTCATAAAAGGTTCTCCTTACAACTTCCTGTGACTTCTTAATATGCACCGGGCAGTCCCGACTCCCTGCCTGGTGCCTAGCTTTGTTTCTTAATACACCCTCCCTCAAGCAGTTAACACAGGTTGGAGTGGACTTATTTATTTTCTCGGGACAATCCTTTGCAATGTGACCGATCGCCGAGCACCATCTGCAAACTATGCCTGCTTCTTGGCAAGTTGCTCTCGTATGTCCATATCCTTGGCATCGAAGACAGGGAGGTGCGTCAGGATAATCTGCGAATGTCAATGACCACCAACCTCCAGCTAGGATTTCCTCCCTTAAAAGATTATATCTTACCGTTGGGTGCACCTCTAAAACCCAATTGTTCGTAATCTTGTTTCGTGCTTTAGTGAAAAACAGGGGCTTCATATAATTTGATTTATTCTCCGGGGTGGGAACTGATTTCGCTACTAATTTCTCCCACAGAACTCATTCAAGATTTTCCGCTGTCCAAGACTGGGGAACACCTTTGACCTCGACCTTCGGCTTCCTCTTGAGGGATAGTCTAGCCTCCATTCCCATATCCTTTAATTTTTGCCACCCAAGCAGTTTTTTCGCATGTGTGTCTTCCTCCACACAAACCAAAACTGAACCAGCTTTGGTTGCTCGAACAACTTTTGCTTTTACCCCTATTTCAGAAGGAGATGGCAAATTATTAATTATTTCAGCTGTACTCTTGCCTTCACCAACTATAGTAACATAGGTTGGTTTGGAAGTTTCCTTTGGTTCTAATGGGAGAGCTTTCACTACTTCTGCCATTGTCTTCTTTTTAGGAACTACGGCTCTTCTGTGAGGTTCAGTCTGGGTATTATCGCAACTGTTGGTCGACTGGGAAGCCTGCTTTCTCTTCCTTCTTTTTTTAACTACACTAAAGGTTTCAGTTTCCGTTACGGTAGTCTGGTTATCGGAGGATAACTGTTCTTTTCTTGCAGTGCTTGGTTCCCGAGATGGTCCAGGTTGTGCAGGTTCAGCCTGCACGCTTAGAGGACTTGCAGTAACTGCCTTTAGTCCCTGAAGTATCAGAGGTACTGCCTGCTCAATGATACCTTTCATTATGTCTTCATAAATTCCAGGAGAAGCCAATGTTTCAGTAATTACCCGTTGGACCAAACTTTTATGTTCTTCATTTTTATCATTGATCGTTTCCATGATATCCATTATCTGCTGTATCTTACTATTTATATGCTTTTGGACTTTAGAGTTTATGTTTTTATCACTGGTATTCATATACACTCTGATGTTTTCCTGTATTCTTTTAGCGTCTTGTAGGAGGATATCATCGATTCGTGCCTTTTCAGGCACATCTCGGGCATCAGGAGATCCTTTTCTCTGCCTCTTTGCGGTGGATCTTGTACGTTTTAAGGTTTGCTCATCTATCGTTTCTTCCTCCATTGCTGTTACTAAGGATTGAGACATGTCTATTTGATGTCAAATAGAGACCTTAATAACTGAATTACAAAGGTATTAATGAAACTTAACCTAGTATCTTATCAAAGTTTTGATAAATAATTTTAGCAAAGTAGTGAATTAAAAGGTTCAAAAGGTACTTTACCTTAAAATCCTCTAGCCGTAGCACCACCTTAATGTCTGTAGGGGATTTAATAAGGAAAGTTAAAACGTTCGTGAAATCCACAAGGTTAACCTTAACCTGTATTGTTTTAACTTTTAAACGAAATCTATTTAAACTATAATCAAAACATGTCCAAAAACTAAAACACAATAAAGTAACATGGGACACTAACAAAAGAACATAAATATAGTAACAAATAACAAAAATAATAACATAAAACGCTTCAGAACACTTTGAACTACTTCGTACTATATGACACCTTTTTCACTATTCTCAACTCTGTCAGTTGTTCCACTTACCTATATATGAAATATATAGTAAGTGGAAGTATTGCGATCGTGAAAAATTTCGACTTCCGGTTTTCAACGGAAATACACGTTTTGGGGTCCCTTGAGTCCAAATGACCAAGTCCCGTGAAATGGTCTGTATGTGTGTGTGTGTATGTGAACAGAATAGCTCAGAAACTATAAACCGTACGAACCTGAAATTGGGTATTTGGTGTATGGATATGCCCGCGATGTGACAGCAATCATTTCATCAAAATTGGTCAATCGGAGGGGGTACTTCACTTAATGAATTTTATCTAATTTTTACGTTTTTTTCGATTTTCTCTAAAACGGCTCTAACGATTTTGATTATACTTGATATTTGATGCATGTATGTGCCTGCGATATGACAGTCAAAATTTCATCAAAATTAATTAATTGGAGGGGGTACTTTACTTAATAAATTTTGTCTTATGTTCACGTGTTTTTTTTTATTTACTCAAAAACGGCTTTCACGATTTTGATCAAACTGGGTATTTGATGTACGTATATGCCCGCGATGCGACAGCCGAAATTACATCAATATTGGTGTAATGGAGGGGGTACGTCATTTAATAAACTTTTTCTTATATTCACGTGTTTTCTTTATTTACTCAACAACGGCTGTAATTCTGTAATTGATCAGACTGGATATTTGGATATGTATATGCTCACAATGTGATACACAACAAGTTTTTCATAACTTGTTTTCCAATTTTTAATATCTCAAAAACGGCTTTAATGATTTTGATTAAATTAATCATTTTTAATTAAAATCAAGTCATCTTTTTTATATTATTTATAGAAATGGCAATTTAAAAAACATGTCGATTTCTAATATAAGTAAGTCGGTAAGTGAAAGTTGTGTGTTGCGCGCATCGTACCAGATTTTGGTTGTTTTATTTTTGTGTTTATTTACTTCTTTTTTTTATATATCCTTAAAAACACATGGGGCCTAGCGTTGTCTTGGTGGAATAGCACTCCTTTCCGATTTGCCAACTCCAACGGTCGATTTGCAGGCTCTTAACTTACGGACAGTAATTTGTGGATTGTTTGCGATGACCGTCATAATATCCTTGATGTCAAGAATTGAACTCCGGCCAGCCCGGGGTCGGTCTTCCAAATTGAAATCTCCTGGGCTAAACCGCGAAAACCACTTCTGAACCGTACTATCAGCAATTGAATCGCTCCCATAACAGGCACGAATCTTTCTTGCAGTTTAGGCTGCGTTTTTTCCCTTTTTAAAAAAAAAGAACAGCATAATATGCCGAAAATGAACTGAATCGTCACTCATGTTGGTTTGAAATAAACTACACTTCTGAGCCTTAATAAAGAGGAATTCAGTGTGTAAACATAGTTAATTCCTTGAGGATTAAAGGCATATAAATAAACATTAGCTTTGTGATTCATTTTTAGTAGAAAAAATAAGGGCCTATTCACACTATCCGCTCCACTCTCGCTCCGCTCCCGGTCCACTCTCGCTCTACCCCATTCACACTAGCGCTCCGCTACCGCTCCACTCCCGGTCCGCTCTCCTAATGTCTTGCCATATTCACACTATATAATTTTACACCGTTCAATTTTGAAAGGTTTAAGCTATTAAAGCCATTAATAATCGAAGTTGTCTGTATTCGGATTTTAATTAATGATTAACTTTCAGTTATTTAAGTATTAATTTATTCTTCAATTTTACGGCCAAAAAAAAAATCAATTTTTCGTTTGTAGAAATAGCTGGTAAGTGTACTTTTCTTGATGAAGAAGATAATATTATCAAAAAATATAATAAGAAGAATATATTGCAACACAATGATAATTAATAATAATAATTATAAATTAATTTAATTAATGGTGAAGAAATAATTTAAATTTTTTCCGGAATGTATTCGAATACGCTTGAAAATTTCAAGTTGAAATCGGCAAATGCTACAAATTTACCGACTGTGTTCTCTTCTTTTCCTGATTAATATTTTAATTATTTTTTGCTTTAATATATTTTTTTGCTAATGATCTGACATTTTTCATAATATACTGCATTTTTATTCGTTTCAAATTAAACGTTATTTTATAATAGCAATGAGTATGTAGTCAATAAATAAATCGGTGACCATTTTTTACGAGTACATTAATTCATAGCAAAATATATCTCAAACATAACATGAATTTTTCACGTCGAAAAACCGCGCGTATTGTTGGTGATTTTTTTTTTTTTTTTTTTTATCATTTCAAGCGTATTCTAATACATTCGGAAAAAAAATTTAAATTATTTCTTCACCATTAATTAAATTAATTTTAATTATATATATATATATTTTAAATTTGAACTTTTTTGGCCGTAAAATTGATGAATAAATAAATACTTTAATAAATACTTTAATAACTGAAAGTTAATTATTAATTAAAATCCAAATACAGACGGTTTCGATTATTAATGGCTTCAATCGTGAACGGTGTAAAATTATATAATGTGAATATGAAAAGACTTTAGGAGAGTGGAGCGGGAGTGGAGCGAGAGTGGAGCGGGAGTGGAGCGAGAGTGGAGCGAGAGTGGAGCAGGAGTGGAGCGAGAGTGGAGCGGGAGCGGAGCGAGGCCGGACCTGTGCCAATATTGTGATTAACCTCTCTCTATTCCTCTTTAGAATATTTTGCCAGTGAGACCGGACCTGGAGCGGAGCGGGAGCGGAGCGCTAGTGTGAATGGGGTAGAGCGAGAGCGGACCGGAGCGGTGCCGATAGTGGAATTCTCTGTCTATTTCTCTTTAGAATATTTGAGCGGACCGGGAGTGGAGCGGGAGCGGAGCGATAGTGTGAATCCGCCCTAAAAGGCACATTTTATTTTTAAAATCTCTACGAACTTTTCGGACAACCCAATATTTATTCGTATTAATATAGTATTATATCGATCGAGATTGAACGATATTTTCGACGAAACCGGAACTCTACTTGATCCGAAACCGAATCGGTCGGTCACTATTGTCTAATATCAGGAACGTGTTATTAGCTTATATTAGGCCACTTTACCTTGATGCTTGCTGTAGAGAGCTTGTTTACATCTAGTGATAGCCCACAGTTCGTAGAAGGGAGATACCAGAATCAATAGCAGCATTAGCTTAAGCCTGTTCTGAAAATTTCTGATATAATTAGGGCTGTTGTTACCTTTTTTTTCTCTTTACAAGTACCGGAGTTTTAACCCTTTCTACTTGAGGAAGAGAAAATTTGTGGGAAGGAAAGGGTTTACAATATTTAGCGGTGATAGCTCTGAGAAGCTGACGAAGGCCCCCCCCCCCCAATTACAGAAGGGAATCGATAGCGGCTCTCTCTGATTGCTGTCATCGTTAGTGCACCTCTACCTCTACCTGCCATCTCTTCGGGCTCACCTTTGGCCTTTTTGAAATTACCCTGATTGGCTAATTAAAATTTTATTTTAGAAATAAAATATATCTAAAAAATCAACCAACGTATATTTTGAAAATTGTGAAAACGCGAATTAGATACTTCACAGAAATAGATTTTATCCATACTTACTTTCTTATTACTTTAACTTACATAGATATGAAATATATAAAGAAAGGTAATAATTTTTTCATCATACTGTATCAAAAACATGTGTTTTCAATACTAGGTTTGAGTCCATAAAGTAGTTTGTTTGTTTGTTTAACGTCCATTTTTATGCTACTAAGGCTAATCGGACGATGCTACAGTGGGAGTCCTAAATTTTGCCTCTCCAGGGATCTTTAACGAGTACCTGACATCGTACAGGCTCGGGACCTCCATTTTACGTCCTATCCGAGGGACGGCATAGCTAAGGATTTTTTACTCCCATTAAAAAATCCTAGGGCCACCGCTGGATTTGAACCCGCGATCTTTAGTATTGTAGGTTGCCATGCTAACCACAACACCACAGGTGACCCCCTCCATAAAGTAGTACTTTTCTGGTAAAAAAATAAATAAATAAGCAATAACGAATCGTAGAAAAGTACTGAGAACTTTCATGTTTTGCAATACAAATACTCTATAACTTATGGAAATGTACGAATATAAGCCTTTATATTTGTTTATTTACCACATTTATTCCAAGCCATATTTATTCCATATAAATGTGGGAAAATGTGTGAAGTTGAGGAATGGCCTTTACATCACGTCGATTTCTAAGTATGTTGGTAAGTAAAAGTTGTCTGTTGCGCGCATCGCACCAGATTTTATTTTTTTGTATCTTCCAAAAGGTATAAGGTATTATAGTTATTGAAAAAGTTGAAAGTCTGCTGTAATGTTTGATAAATTATTTATTTACTCTTGTAAGCGGAAAATTCTAATTTTATCAATATTTGAGAATTTTTTTTAATAAGTATATCTTGAATTGAAATCAACAGAAGGGGTATTTAAAAAAATTAGAACCTAGTTTTCGAATTTTAGTCTCTTTTTTGTCTTATTGTCTTTACATAAACCGTCGAAGATGATTATTGATGATTTTTCCGGCAAAACAACCTCATATTTTATTTAGAAATCTATTTTAGAACTGATGTTTCAAACTAACATATAATTTATAATGTTTATATTGCACCATATGTTAAAAAAAACCTATAAATATTTTACCATTGCGTGCTTTTCTACGTATTCCGTCACTAAAGTTTCATATCTTATGATAATTTGATTCTTTCTAAACCTTGTCAATTATGTTAAATTAAAAACCGAAAACAGTTGATACTTAATGTTTATTTATATTGTTTTGAAATTACGTAGTTTGATTAGAATTAATAAAATCGGGTTATAAACTTCATGTAATGATATAATAACTACTCAGAATAATTATTAATGTTAAGATATATTCATATTTCTATGCATATTCAAAGTTATTTTATATTTCCTTATTTATAAAAAAAAGATAATCGATTGAACCGTAAGCTTATTTCTTTTATCATATTAGGAGGTTTCTTAAGGCGTTTAAGCCATGGTAGTTTTTTGGACTGATTTATTTATTTATTAATATCTTTTGAAAAATATTTGTTATATATTATTCTATTATTTATTGATTATTGAGATATTCTGGTTGTTCTGTTAAATTAATAGCAGAATAGACATTGAAGGGTTCATTGATGTGGGGTGGAGGGGGTTGGCTGCCCCTGCAGATACCGTTCATTAATGCTGTGAGGTAGTGCGGGTCTAGCATCTCTAACGCCTTCCTCAATTGGCTTCCTCCTACTTCCTTCCTCAAGTCCTCAATAAGTATTAAATACACTCCTCGACAAAATCATAGGCCACCCCATTAATTTTAAAATTTCATAAGAAATCTTCAACTTTTTATCTTTTTCATTGTATGTAAGAATCATAATAGAAGTTTGACAAATAAATATAGGCTAATAATCCAATAATTAAAAATATTTACATGAAAACAAGAAAATAAACGAAAATTGATTGCGACAAAATTATAGGCCACTTTTAAAATTATGTGTATTTTTATCATTATTAATATTTATTGAGCCCCCTTATTTTTCTAAAACGTTAATCATTCTATTTTGAAGGGATTTAAAGAGGTTTGTATATATCTGTGCCTAAATTTTTCTAACAACCAATATGATCCTGCACAAACTTTTTTATACTCGACTTAGCGTTGTTGTGAAACTGATGTTTTTTTTCTGAATCCTCTGCCGTTTCAAGTGTTCTGCACTCAGAAGGATTTTTTGCACGTTTCGGATGTTAATGATCACTGCAGCTTATAAAGCGATGTGTCTTGAAGCTCCTGCAGAGTAGGATGCTTCGCAAAATATTCTCCTTTTTTCTAGCATAGGGTAACCCCTTAGACTGTCAGGGCATTTCTTTGTGTCATCTTTACCTCCCATATTTAAATAATTTGTAATCACGTGCCTGCACCGGTATTGAGCTCTAATAATTATTGAAATTGTTCAATTTTTCCGCGAAAGGATTTAATTTCATCTATTTCACAACACATTATCTCTAGGAATTTCAATTGTTTTAAATTTATTTCTAAACACTTCAGTAATTGAAAAACAAAAAATTAATTCAATAGCACTAATAGTTTGACTAGGGATTTAATAAAACACTGAGTGGCCTATGTTTTTGTCGCACATGAAAAAGCTTTATAAGAAGATAAAGGATTAAAATGATAACTTAGGGAGAATTTATACATTGATATAATAATCTACTTGCCAAAGACGTAAAATAAGTATAATTACATTCTTTTCAATTATTTACTAGTTCTTGTAACTGAAAAATTGTGGGGTGGCCTATCATTTTGTCGCGTAGTGTATATCTATCAAGTCATATTAATCGAAGTATTTAGGAACTCATAAAAAAAAACTTTTATCTTACAAAAAAAAAATTATCAATGTGTTTTTTAGTATAGGAATTTTTACTAATATTAAATATTTTTTTCCATTTATTATAAATTAGCTATTGTATAGAGTATAATTATAGAGCTTGTCTTATAGATTCTAAGAAGAACGTACTGACTACCAAAATTAAATAACTAGAATATGTCTTAATAAACGCTTTAGGTATATACTTTTCACCATATGTAGGGAAAGGTTGGGTAAGATGACGAGGTTAAGCTTTCTTGTTTTTTTTTTTTTTTTATGACCATTCTGAATAAATGGGAGAGCTGAGAATGTAATGAAAAGTTTGTCAATGTATTACCTGTTGGAAACCTTGTTTAAAATTGTGTTATTGAAGTTCAATGAGGAGATCGATTTTTTTTTTGGAAAATGCTCAGAATGGGATCAAAAGGAAGCCTCCCAAACACCTTACAATTGTGACTTTTGTGTTAATGAATAATGTTTTTATAATTAATGTTTAAAATAAAGTTGGTATTTCATTTTTAAATAAAGATGGTTTTCAATGTCTTCATAAAAAAAAAAGAAAAATTTGTAAGTCATCTTTCACCGACTCGTCATTTTTATTTAGCACATGTTTACTACCGACTAAGAGTCTAGATAGAAAGAATGACATGAATTTGTAGGTCCTTTAGTGTACTTCCATGACATATAGGAGAATAACTTAAAAAACTTTCCTTAGACTTGTGATGGCTTGCTCTTCAGCTGGTGGAAATTTCTGTTTTTCTCAATTTAAACCAGAAAATGGTCGCGACTACCTGCTGAGAGCTCGTGGACAACTGACTCGGAAGTTAAAACCTCCCCTCTCCTATGGCAACCATTTCCTTCCTAGAGCTTGCTGCTTTTTTGGATTGACTGAAGAACTACTGAATTCGTCATCTTTACCCACCTTCCCCTACTCTCTATCTAATTATAATAATTAGATAGAGAGTATATCTAATCTCTATCTATATAATAAACTGCTTGGTTGCGACATATTCAAAAATATGGGTATTTAAACATAATAAACTATTTTCTTTTAAAATTTTGGAAAAAGTTTTAACCTCTTAAAACAAACCATCAGAGGTAATTCAAATTGGAGTCCCTTGTTTTTTACATGCGCTATACAAGTTATAACAAAAATTTATGTATATTGCTTTAGGTCATAAGATTTTAAATGGATTAATAAGAAATAATTATATAAATTTCAAATTTTATGATTGCTTAATAATATGGGGGAGGACCGAATAAAAAAATTAAGAGAAAACATTATTTGAAATTTTTTATAATTATTTGTTATTTAAGATTTTTATAAAAAAAAATTGGCATGTGTTTTTTAATTTATAAATAATTTTTTCATCACTCGGATTGGAAAATAGATAGGGGAGAGCGGGGTTGGTTAGCAACAGTTTTCACTTTTTTGATTGTTGAGTCATTCCTGTTGATATAATCCCAATATGGATGATACCTCTGTAAACTCGAAATATTAGAGTACTAAAAGCATTTCTTTCACCACATAATATTTAATACTAAGATCATAGAAAATTGAAGAATTCGTCAATCCAGAGTATGCCAATTAACCTCCAAGGTGGGGCAGGTTGCCCTAGAAGGTGGGTTTGTTTAGCCATCTCATTCAAGTACTTTCTGACACATATTATTGTTATTAAAAGCTGCACTATAATGGTATAATAATTTGGAATCGGTTTTTAACAGCTTTTAAGGGAAAATAGAATGACTATAGAAGAAGATAGAAGTTTAGACTGTCGTCATTTTTTGCATAAGAAAAATTGCTCTCATCTTCCTCGCGGGGACTAAAGACAATTGGTAGTTTCATCTTTTATTATGTTTACCTTGCTTTTGTGAATTGCTAATGTGCCAAAAAAAAAAAAGTTGAAGAGAGCCAACTAACCCCACAGGAGAGATCATATGAAAGATGGCTGCCAGAACAGGGGAGAACAATCAAACAAGAAACTGGTTAATCGAAAGGTTAGGTTTTTCAAAGGAGTTTAAGGCTATGTGAACTGAATCGGAGTCAAATGTTTTACCATGCCTTTAAACCAAATTTACTGAAAATATAAAAATTTACTTAAATGTCGTAAAATCAACCAATCTCTTCGCTATACTGTTAGCATCGGATTGAAAACTCAGGACAAGACTCCCGAGGTCGAGCGGGTGACATGGTACAATGGTGGGGTCTTAACAACAGGTGTGACGGAAACTATAAGCCGAGGCCAACATACCCCCTATGCCAACCAACCCCGCTCTCCCCTACTTTCCATAACAGCTGGGAGCAAGGAATGTAGGCCTTTACACATCTCAAAATTTAGCGCTAGGTAAAACAACGAACATATGATTTTACACGTCTAGCCGGGAAAGTTTTCGCAGCTAGCAGTATTTCTGTTTGTTACAGTTGATGATCTATTTCGGAATACCGATAATGAAGATGAGGACAGTAAAGAGGACCAACGCTTGAATAAAGTTTCCATTAAAAACACACAAATGAAGAACCTAAATAAAAAAACACTAACTGATAGTTTAAACATTAGCAACAACCAAAACTGTACAATTAATATTAACCTGCCCATATAAAAATGAAGTGTTTTTTATTAATATATAAACTTGCTCCTTTTTATAAATGTATTTTGAATTATTACATTTCAAAGAGTTAATAAACGTTATTATATTAAATTAAACTTGTCTACGGTTATTTCTCTAAAACAGATGTTACAAATAATCAATAAAATCAAAAACAATCACTTAGTGTAATAATATTAATTATTAAAATCTTAATATGTAGATTCACGAGTTAAAAACTGCGTTAAGCGTTTTTGCATCGTGATGGAAAGTATCGTACATTACTCGTACCGAAAGTGATTTTACGATGCTCGATCGAATCAACGATCTCGCAGCGTAAAATGCCACTTTCGGTACTAGTAATGTAATATACTATTATTTAATTATTTTCACGATCATATTTGAAATAAAAAATAGTATTTATTATTTTTTTTTTTAATCTTCATCTTTTATCATTTTCTCCTTTTTTTCTTTGTATAAGGGTCTTTTTTTCCTTTAGCGATTTCCTCGAAACCACTTCATTTTCCTTCCCTTTTTATTTCCTTTCGATTTCCTGCTTCTTCCCACTTGCTACTTAATATTTGATTGAGTTAACCTTTATATCATTTTTATATCATTCTTTAAACCTTTCATGGATGTAAATATATTGATCTGATTTATCGTATATCATATAAGTTTATCAACTATATGAGCATTTTTTATATATTTAACCGTACATTTACAATTATACAATAATAAAAGTTATTATTTTTGCATTCGTTACACTTTTTATAACTCACAAGTGGACCACGTCACATTTCCCTCTCCGATTTTGATGAAATTTTTTTTTGTGATTCTGCATCGAAAATAAGTTGACATGTGACCGGCCGTTCCATTGAATGGGCCATCTGGACCGAGAAATTAAATATTTTAGGTTCAAAAATCGTTAAAATTGGCTTTCACAAAACAGTCATTGCTCCATTCTACCTGAACCAATTTTAATGAAACTTTCAAGGATTCTTCTCCTTGAAAATATATCAGACACGTGTATCGAGATTTGTCACAATTCACCCTAGTAAGGCCAGAGAATAGTTAATTTACTTGGGATGCGTATCAGTCATTTTGAAAGATAATAATTTATTTTTATGTAGTTTAAGACTCCACTGCATGCTTTGTTGGTTTTAGCAGCTTAAATTTACTAACTCAAGCCTCAATTTTGATGTGACGCTCTGGCCTTACTAGGGTGAATTTTGACAAATCCCGATAAACGTGTCTAATATATTTTTAAGTAGAAGAATCCCTGAAAGTTTCATTAAAATTGGTTCAGGTAGAATGGAGCAATGACTGTTTTGTGAAAGCCAATTTTAACGATTTTTGGACCTAAAATATTTAATTTCTCGGTCCAGATGGCCCATTCAATGGAACAGCCGGACCCGTCGACTTATTTTCGATTTAGAATCACAAAATTTTTTTTTATCAAAATCGGAGAGGGATATTTGACGTGGTCCCCTTGTCAGTAACATTTAACAATATTCTTATTTATTAGAACTGTGAAAAAAGTATGATATATTTAGAAAAGCATGGAATATGCATTTCAATATACAAATATACAACTCTCGTTAAGTAACAAATTCTGCCAATAAAATCAACGATCAGAAAGAAAAAAAATCTGGTGCGTGAGCGCAACACACAACTTTTACTTACCAACTTACTTAGATTAGAAATTGACGTGTTTTGCTAAATATCACTTCCCAAAGTCACACATTTTTCTACATTCATATCTTATTTTTGTTAATCGTTAAAGCCGTTTTTGAGTAAATAAAAAAACCCGTGAAAACGATAAAAAATTTATTAAGTAAAGTCCCCCCTTCGGTAGATAAATGTTGATGAAATGTTGGCTATCACATATTTGGCATATACATACATCAAATACCCAGTTTGATCAAAATCTTTAAAGCCGTTTTTGAGTAAATAAAAAAAAACACGTGAAAATGATACAAAATTTTGAGTAGTAAAGAGAAGTAAAGTCCCCCCTCCGGTTAATCAATTTTGATGAAATTTTTACAGTCATATCTCGGTAATATACATAAATCAAATACCCAGTTTGATCAAAATCGTTAAAGCCGATTTAGAGTAAATAAAAAAAAACACGTGAAAATGATACAAAATTTATTAAGTAAAGTCCCCCCTCCGGTTAATCAATTTTGATGAAATTTTTACAGTCATATCTCGGGCATATTAATACATCAAATACTCAGTTTAATCAAAATCGTTAGAGCCGTTTTTGAGAAAATCGAAAAAAACGTAAAAAGTTATTAAGTAAAGTACCCCCTCCTTTTAAGTAATTTTGATGAAATTTATGCTGTCACATCGCGGGCATATACCTACACTAAATACCCAATTTCAGGATCGCACGGTTTATAGTTTTTGAGCTAGTCTGTTCACACACACACACACACACACACACACACACACACACACACACACACACACACACACACACACACACACACACACACACACACACACACACAGACACACACACACACACAGACCATTTCGCGGGTCTTGGTCATTTCGACTCAGGGGACCCCAAAACGTGTATTTCCGTTGAAAACCGGAAGTCGAAATTTTTCAAGATCGCAATACTTCCACTTACTATATATTTCATATATAGGTAAGTGAAAGTAAAAACAATAATTAAAGAAGTCAAATTGAAAAAAGTAAATACTTTAAACGCCATTTCCCGAAATTCTATATATTCGAGATGTTACAGTATTCCTCGGATGGTGCGATATCTACAAAGGTCCCCCTAGATCCAGAGATAGGACGGCCGCAACCAATGAGATAATGCGGTGCGCCTCACCTGTCCGAGCTTCTATTTAACCTGTACAGGTGCATCACCCTCCTCCCTCCCCTCCTCCACACCTCTTCCCCCTCTCTTCGCCCCCTCCCTACTCATCCGTCTGCACACATCAATGAATCACGATAAAATTTATATTGAGGTATTTACTAAATAATTATTAAAGAAAAAAAATAATACAAAATGAGGAGGTGATGCGCAAAACTCGTTCGTTCCACTGGAATACGTTTTTCAGGAAACTCAAAAAAAAAACGTACCACGCCTTGTAGATTAGCCAGATAATTTTTTTTTTTTTTTTTTGTTTGCCTTCGAAAGGTACAGTTAAGGTCTGGCCACACATGTCCGCACCGGATCCGCACCGTAGCAATAATACAGGTTATGTTCAGAATATTTTTAATTTAACTTACATATTACCTTTAGTTATGCCTAAAGTTCAAGCCACACATGTCAGACACAGGCCACTTTAGGCATAACTAAAGGTAATATGTAAGTTAAATTAAAAATATTCTGAACATAACCTGTATTATTGCTACGGTGCGGATCCGGTGCGGACATGTGTGGCCAGACCCTTACCCTGTGGAAGTGGACTTGGAATAAAAAAATATATTTATCTGACTGATGAGCTCACCACATCAGAACGAACGAGTTTTAATGCACACAGCGTAAGCTGATCTTCCTATAAGGATAATATAACGAGGTGAAGAAAACAAAAGCGAAGTTTTCTCTTAATAAGTAATATTTATTTTAATTAATCTAATCTTAATTTGCGGCTGACCACCATTTTAAATTATTTTTATATAATTTATTTTTTTGAAGAGAAAAGATTTGGCTCCGCCTGGAGTCGAACCCGGGTCTCCTGCGTTACATGCGGGGATGCTGACCACTACACCTCAGAGCTCGGCTCAAGGCAGAGCAAATCCTTCCTCTTCACTGATACCTACTCCCTCCATCTCACAAGTTTTGGGAGTAGTAGCGGGAGGTGGACAAATTTTGTCCAATTTATGATATTTATTGACATAAGTCAATTTTTTTTTTAAATTATTTTAATTAATCTAATCTTAATTTGCGGCTGACCACCATTTTAAATTATTTTTAAATAATTTATTTTTTGAAGAGAAAAGATTAGTATAAAAGTAGGTTTCAGTGAAGAGGAAGGATTTGCTCTGCCTTGAGCCGAGCTCTGTGGTGTAGTGGTTAGCATCCTCGCATGTAACGCAGGAGACCCGGGTTCGACTCCCGGCGGAGCCAAATCTTTTCTCTTCAAAAAATAAATTATTTAATAATATTTATTTAGGTTCATCACCCACTGACTTAAAACATTTGACTAACCATTTTTTTACTTTCACTTACCTATATATGAAATATATAGTAAGTGGAAGTATTGCGATCGTGAAAAATTTCGACTTCCGGTTTTCAACGGAAATACACGTTTTGGGGTCTCCTGAGTCCAATTAACCAAGTCCCGCGAAATGGTCTGTGTGTGTGTGTGTCTGTGTGTGTGTGTGTGTGTGTGTGTGTGTGTGTGTGAACAGACTAGCTCAAAAACTATAAACCGTGCGAACCTGAAATTAGGTATTTAGTGTATGAATATGCCCGCGATGTGACAGCAAAAATTTCATCAAAATTGCTCAAAGGGAGGGGGTACTTTATTTAATAACTTTTTAAGTATTTTTCGATTTTCTCAAAAACGGCTCTAACGATTTTGATTAAACTGAGTATTTGATCTATTTATATGCCCGAAATACGACTGTAAAAATTTCATCAAAATTGATCAACCGGAGGGGGTACTTTACTTAATAAATTGTGTCCCACTTTTATGTGTTTTTTTCATTTACCCAAAAACGGCTATAATGATTTCAATCAAACTTGGTATTTAGTATATATATGTGCCCGCGATGTGACAGAAAAAATTTCATCAAAATTGATCAATTGGAGGGGGCACTTTACTGAATAAATGTTGTCTCATTTTCACGTGTTTTTTTTATTTACTCAAAAACGGTTTTCATGATTTTGATCAAACTGAGTATTTGATGTATTAATATGCCCGAGATATGACTGTAAAAATTTCATCAACATTGATCAAATAGAGGGGGTACTTTACTTAATAAATGTTGTCTCATTTTCACGTGTTTTTTTTATTTACTCAAAAACGGTTTTCATGATTTTGATCAAACTGAGTATTTGATGTATTAATATGCCCGAAATATGACTGTAAAAATTTCATCAACATTGATCAAATAGAGGGGGTACTTTACTTAATAAATTTTGTATCATTTTCACGTGTGTTTTAAATTACTCATAAAAGGAAAAAATAAGAAATGAATGTGGAAAGATTTGTGACTTTGTGAAGTGGCAATTAACAAAACACGTTAATTTCTAATCTAAATAAGTTGGTAAGTGAAAGTTGTGTGTTGCGCGCACGCACCAGATTTTTTTTACTTTCACTTACCTATATATGAAATATATAGTAAGTGGAAGTATTGCGATCGTGAAAATTTTCGACTTCCGGTTTTCAACGGAAATACACGTTTTGGGGTCCCCTGAGTCAAAATAACCAAGTCCCGCGAAATGGTCTGTGTGTGTGTGTGTGTGTGTGTGTGTCTGTGTGTGTGTGTGTGTGTGTGTGTGTGTGTGAACAGACTAGCTCAAAAACTATAAACCGTGCGAACCTGAAACTGGGTATTTAGAGTATGTATAAGCCCGCGATGTGACAGCAGAAATTTCATCAAATTTGCTCAAAGGGAGGGGGTACTTTATTTAATAACTTTTTAAGTTTTTTTCGATTTTCTCAAAAACGGCTCTAACGATTTTGATTAAACTGAGTATTTGATCTATTTATATGCCTGAAATATGACTGTAAAAATTTCATCAAAATTGATCAACCGGAGGGGGGACTTTACTTAATAAATTTTGTATCATTTTCACATGTTTTTTTTTATTTACCCAAAAACGGTTTAACGATTTTGATCAAACTTGGCATTTGATGTATTTATATGCCAAAGATGTGAAAACCAACATTTCATCACAATTGATCAACCGGAGGGGGGACTTTACTTATTAAATTTTGTATCATTTTCACGTGGTTTTTTTATTTACTCAAAAACGGTTTTAACGATTTTGATCAAACTTGGTATTTGATGTATTTATATGCCAAAGATGTGATAACCAACATTTCATCACAATTGATCAACCGGATGGGGGGACTTTACTTAATAAATTTTGTATCTTTTTCACGTGTTTTTTTTATTTACTCAAAAACGGTTTTAACGATTTTGATCAAACTTGGTATTTAATGTATTTATATGCCCGAGATACGACTGTAAAAATTTCATCAAAATTGATCAACCGGAGGTGGGACTTTACTTAATAAATTTTGTATCATTTTCACGTGTTTTTTTTATTTACTCAAAAATGGTTTTAACGATTTTGATCAAACTTGGTATTTGATGTATTTATATGCCAAAGATGTGATAACCAGCATTTCATCACAATTGATCAATCGGAGGGGGGACTTTACTTAATAAATTTTGTATCATTTTCACGTGTTTTTTTTATTTACTCAAAAACGGTTTTAACGATTTTGATCAAACTTGGTATTTGATGTATTTATATGCCAAAGATGTGATAACCAACATTTCATCACAATTGATCAACCGGAGGGGGGACTTTACTTAATAAATTTTGTATCATTTTCACGTGTTTTTTTTCTTTACTCAAAAACGGTTTTAACGATTTTGATCAAACTTGGTATTTTATGTATTTATATGCCCGAGATACGACTGTAAAAATTTCATCAAAATTGATCAACCGGAGGGGGGACTTTACTTAATAAATTTTGTATCATTTTCACGTGTTTTTTTTATTTACTCAAAAACGGTTTTAACGATTTTGATCAAACTTGGTATTTGATGTATTTATATGCCAAAGATGTGATAACCAACATTTCATCACAATTGATCAACCGGAGGGGGGACTTTACTTAATAAATTTTGTATCATTTTCACGTGTTTTTTTTCTTTACTCAAAAACGGTTTTAACGATTTTGATCAAACTTGGTATTTTATGTATTTATATGCCCGAGATACGACTGTAAAAATTTCATCAAAATTGATCTACGGGAGGGGGGACTTTACTTAATAAATTTTGTATCATTTTCACATGTTGTTTTTATTTACTCAAAAACGGTTTTAAGGATTTTGATCAAACTTGGTGTTTGATGTATTTATATGCCAAAGATGTGATAACCAGCATTTCATCACAATTGATCAATCGGAGGGGGGACTTTACTTAATAAATTTTGTATCATTTTCACGTGTTTTTTTTATTTACTCAAAAACGGTTTTAACGATTTTGATCAAACTTGGTATTTAATGTATTTTTATGCCCGAGATACGACTGTAGAAATTTCATCAAAATTGATCTACGGGAGGGGGGACTTTACTTAATAAATTTTGTATCATTTTCACGGGTTTTTTTAATTTACTCAAAAACGGCTTTAACGATAAACAAAAATAAGATATGAATGTAGAAAAATGTGTGACTTTGGGAAATGATATTTTGCAAAACACGTCAATTTCTAATCTAAGTAAGTTGGTAAGTGAAAGTTGTGTGTTGCGCGCACGCACCAGATTTTTTTTTTTAATAATGCATTTTTCAGCATCAGCGTTCTGATATAAACATCTGACTACGAAAAAGTTACAAAAAGACTAGTTCCAAAGGCTGTAGTCTTCTTCAATATAGCGACTTCATCATCCTGTTGTTCGGTGTTTCCCTCTTCAGTGGCGTAATTGAGAACTCGTGTGTAATACTTCAATGAATCATTGGCTCTCCCCTCGTCACCAAAATGCTTCTTCAGCAGATTATTAACGTCTTTCAGTTTGTTGGAGCCATTGGAAAATCAATTATTGATATAGTTAGGTAAGAAGAATCGAGTACAAAAAGAAATAAAACACGCGATGTGATAATAATAAGGAGCTTTCGATATTTTGTTCAGTCATATACCTGGATAGGAAAAATTTAGGACTCCCAGTGTACCATCGTCCGATTAGCCTTAGTGGCTTAAAGGACATTAAACAAACAAATAAAAAACTCTAAAATCCCATTATTCGAAACCATACTGTTCTCTTATTATATTTTCCTTTTATTTCATTATTATTGTAAAGGTGCCTTTACACTCTAGGAACTTTACCTTCGAATACCACCCTCGAACAATCTTCGTGAAGCCTCCACGTCGACTGTTCGGGTGTTCTAGGTACTTCATCTGTTCGCCTGGGTTTGGGGTTAGCGCTAGCGTCACTTTTGATTTGGGTTTTTCCTTAGTGGCAGTAGTTGTTTGTGATACTAATGTAATTTGCGAAACGTTGTAATTCGTCTTCTATTTTTACTTTCACATACCTATATATGAAATATATAGTAAGTGGAAGTATTGCGATCGTGAAAAATTTCTACTTCCGGTTTTCAACGGAAATACACGTTTTGGGGTCCCCTGAGTCGAAATAACCAAGTCCCGCGAAATGGTCTGTGTGTGTATGTGTGTGTGTGTGTGTGTGTGTGTGTTTGTGTGTGTGTGTGTGTGTGTGTGTGTGTGTGTGTGTGTGTGTGTTTGTGTGTGTGTGTGTGTGTGTGTCTGAACAGACTATCTCAAAAACTATTATTCGTGCGAACCTGCAATTGTGTATTTAGTGTATATATATATGCCTGCGATGTGACAGCAAAAATTTCATCAAAATTGGTCAAAGGGAGGGAGTAC
The DNA here is from genome assembly GCA_911387785.2 of Aelia acuminata. Lineage (NCBI taxonomy): Eukaryota > Metazoa > Arthropoda > Insecta > Hemiptera > Pentatomidae > Aelia > Aelia acuminata. Next base: position 177,283,198 of record OU426979.1, read on the forward strand.
TTTATTTAATAAATTTTAAGTTTTTTTTTCGATTTTCTCAAAAACGGCTCTAACGATTTTGATTAAACTGAGTATTTGATGTATTAATATGCCCGAGATATGACTGTAAAAATTTCATCAAAATTGATTAACCGGAGGGGGGACTTTACTTAATAAATTTTGTATCATTTTCACGTGTTTTTTTTTATTTACTCTAAATCGGCTTTAACGATTTTGATCAAACTGGGTATTTGATGTATGTATATTACCGAGATATGACTGTAAGAATTTCATCAAAATTGATCAACCGGAGGGGGGACTTTACTTAATAAATTTTGTACCATTTTCATGTGTTTTTTTTATTTACTCAAAAACGGCTTTAAAGATTTTAATCAAACTGGGTATTTGACGTATGTATATGCCAAAGATGTGACAGCCAACATTTCATCAAAATTGGTCAAGCGGAGGGGGCACTTTATTTCATAACTTTTTTCCAATTTTTACCTTTTTTTCGATGATCTCAAAAACGGCTTTAATGAATTTGATAAAATTCGTCATGTTTAATGAAAATTAGGTATCCAATAATATCAGGTAAGTTTTATCAGTATTAAAATTTTCTGAGGGAGCTTAAATGGAGAAGGGGCCTTTTTTGTTTTCCTATACAGTACCTTTGTTTTAGTTTATATTGAGAAATAACTTGTCTCTCATCACGCCTAAAAATAAGAAATGGCTAAATATGATATATGAAAAAAATCAAGTAAACAAATACAGGAGAAAGAAAAACATTCCGTCAACTCATAAAACACGCTATCATTAGCTCACGCATGCGCCGTACGGCTTTAATGACAAACCAATGCGATATAACGAAAAGATGTTCTGTTCATTTAATGAAAATTATTTGTTTCATGGAAACTAAATGAAATATTCAACAAGTACATAGAGAATTATATAAATCAGACGACTTGGAGTATTATGCTTGCATTGCCGAATCATTACAAGTAAAAACTTTCATTTAATAATAAAAGAAATTAGGTTTTTTTTTTTGAGCAAATGAAAACAACAATAAGAAATGGATGTGGAAAAATGTATAACTTTGAGAAGTGGCAATTAACAAAACACATTAATTTCTTAACTAAGTAAGTTGGTAAGTGAAAGTTGTGTGTTGCGCGCACGCACCAGATTTTTTTATTTTTCAGTTAATATAAAATATATTGATTATGGAGATTTATTATTATAAGCTAGCGTTGGGTGCGTCAGCCATATTGGTTCGCTTAACGTCACGTGAAGTATAAATGGCTGTTCGCTTCACGTCGGTACGGCAAGGTTCGAAGGAGAACTTGTTCGAAGGTGAGGTTCGTAGAGTGTAAAGGCACCTTAACACTTCTGTGGGTTAACAATAAACGAAAATATAACAATAGTCAACGCCACACGAATTATAAAAACACAACTATCAAAGCAGGTTAATAAAAAAATTATCACCTTGTAACACAAATCATATTGCTTGAGCAATCAAAACAAAGGCTCAGACTCACTGGTTCAGTCACTCGCTCCTAGGTCGTAAGAAGACCAGCCTCGAAAGTTCGAGACCTACGTGGAATCATCAAGGCCTTGAACTCGCACAATCAGACCCAAACACGTCCTCTGACGGTTCGCTCCAATCGGTAGTTCGTTCCGACAAAGGGTCTGGGATTTTAAACAAGTTATAGGAGGTAAAATAGAGGTCCTCAGCCTGTACGATGCCCCAAGTACTTGTTAAAGATCCCTATCGTAAATATACCTGGATAGGCAAGTTGAGGATTCCCACTGTAGCTTTATTAAGTTCACAACAGTTCAAAATTAAGGGAAGATGGTATGAAATTAAAAATGACTTGATATTTATTGAAGATGTGAGGCCTTCTAAGACCAGGTGTCCAGGCCAAAACAGTTCATTGTCGGCTCAGTTTGTAATCCTGCCAAATCTAGCCCATTCGCTCTCTGCCAAATTATAACAACCTGACGTCATAACCAGGTTGCGGTAGAGGAATTATATAACCTAAAACACAGACAGTTGGAGGCTTCTATCGCTAGTACTTATTGTTGTACTGTTGTTTTGTTGTATTGTAGTACTGCGATTGTTTTAGATTTGTCCTATTCTAATTATACCTGGATAGGCATCGTCCGATTAGCCTTAGTGGTGTAAAGTGACGTTCAACAAACAAATAAGACTGGTTTCCAGATTCTATGAACAAGAAAGTAAACTTCATTCAATATTAGTTTAGTTTATTTGAAAATAATTCATAACATATGTCTCTTATCTCTATATATATAAGAGGCTTTGTCCTGACTGACAGAATCAACGCAGAGGAAAAACTACTAATGATAGAAACTTGAAGTTCGGAATTTAGATTTTAAACGCGATGTAGGTAACCACTAGGAAAGGAATTTCAAAAATGTAACCCCTAAGGGGCTTAAATGGCGAAATTGTCGTTTAACTCTAACGGAAATCTATTTTTGATATTTTAAACCATATGTTTTTTATTTGAATATCGATTTTACGTTACAATATTATTAAAATAGACATTCACATAAAATATGGCTACTGATTATTTAAATATTAGTGGTAATCAAATTATGCACACTGTGATTCCCATGATTGGGGATGGTGCGTGCTTATTTCGATCTCTTCTCCATATATATAAGAGGCTTTGTCCTGACTGACAGAATCAGAGCAAAAACTACTAATGATAGAAACTTGAAGTTCGGAATTTAGATTTTAAACGCGATGTAGGTAACGACTAAGAAAGGAATTTCAAAAATGTAACCCCAAAGGGGTTTAAATGGCGAAATTGTCGTTTAACTCAAATGGACACCTACATATTTGGGCACTTCGAGAAAAAATGTTTAATTTGGACTCATTTTAAAGATCTTTAAAATTCGATACGACGAGTTTAACTCGAAAGCTCTTACGGGGCGTCGAAAACCATGTTTTAAATCCGAAAAAGGAAGCTTTCACGAGGAGTAAGCAGTTTATTGTTTCGGCGGTTTTAGTTGTGTAATTGTGCGCCTCCCTCTCTTCTACCGAGCCGGCAGCTTCCCCCTCCAACATTCCACCGACCGGAAGCTCCGATTCTACTAAATCTCCTTAACATCAGTTAACATATTATATTAAATCAATACCAAGAATGATCACAGAATTGATTTTAAAGGCTTGTGGGCGAAGCCGCGACGGGGAATGCTAGTCACTTATAAGAGGCGTAGAAAACCTCAATATGTTTAATTGTCTGTTTCAAGTTCAACTAAATGCTCTTTAACGGCTGTTTAACAAACGGACTGCGAGACAAAACGTAGCAGCTTAGGCCGAGAGAAGAGCGAAGTCGGGGCTAATAGGATTAGGGGGGAGCAACGACTTGCGGGGTAGCTAAGTACTAACTAGTGGGGGGCGGGCTAAATTATTGAAGGCCCCCCCCCCAAGGTTATTGACTGTTCCTGCGTCATCACCTCTCAATAATTGATCCATTCACGGCCTCTGTTTAAACGAATTGTTGTAACTTTGTGGGTACAATATTGTCTGTATATTTATATAACAAGATTCGTCACAGTGATCCATGTTTTTCAACGTCGGGTTTTGAGGTAAACGGGAGCCGTTACCAAAATCCTATATAGTTCTACTTGAGGACAACCTTCTCTGGGCGGTTTTTCCTGTCTGCTTTGAATTACATACCATCGACTTATAGAGGCTTTGATTTGTTTTATCTACTCATAAATGATAAAGATAAACTTACCATTGTAGTGTGGTGGATGGCCGAGTGGGCAAACGCGTTAGTAATTTTTTTTTATTCTTATAAGGGGGGTTACTCTAGAGGTGTAACCAACCTATTCTAACAAGTGCGGATAGGTACCGTCGCCGTTTGGCTCGAGCGTGCTAAAGCGGTTAGGACTCCTGCACGCACGGTTATCCCGATAGTAAATATGTGTTTGGGAACCCGAAGAAAGCAAGTTAAAAACCCAGAACCAGGAGACATTTTATTAGGCTTCATCCTCCACACCCCAGACCCGAAAAACCCCGTACAGCCTAAGCGGTGAGGAAGGGGAGGACAAAAAGTAACGTCCTTTTGATTGAAATGTCTGAAGTATTTGTATGTGGGTTTTTAGGCTTTTTGTATATCTGTTAAGATAAACCAACTCAAAATAAAAAAACTCCGACATTAGCGCTTGCACCAATGCGGTGGCGTAGCTACATTACAAGTGTTTCAAATCTACAAGGGGTCGCGTCCCGCGGTGGGACTAGGATTTATTATTGGGAGTAAAACATCCTGGACTATGCTGTCCCTCGGAAAGGACGTAAAATTGAGGTCCCGGGCCTGTACGATGTCAGGTACTCGTTAATGATCCCTATCCTAATCATACCTAGACAGGCAAAGTTTAGGACCCCCACTGTAGCATCGTCCGATTAGCCTTAGTGGCATAAAGTGACATTAAAAAACAACAACAACAAACTAATGTTTCCGTTTTTTATTTACTTCCTGTTATTACTTATTAAATACTAGCTAGGGTGCCCGGCTTCGCTCCGGTAGTTGTGTGGTAGTCTTAATACCAGAAAAACTTTAAAATTAAAGGAAATATAGAACAAAATTAGCTCCTTCTTGAAACTTCGGTTTTAACTTGATATCAATATTAAGATTCGAGAACTGCAGAGTCCGCCCAAATAAGGAACCCTATATACTTTATAGGGGGTTGAAAATGGAAAATGAACAATTAATTTTAATGAATCTTTGAGTTATGCATCGTGTTTTATGGTTTCTGTAATTCTGAATCGAATAAGCCCATTCCAAGCAGTCAGCAGATAATAACTTATTAGATTATAGTTGAAAAATACCTAATACCTCAGTTAAAGATATTATATTTCGATTATAACTTAAGCGCCGAATACTGTGATGATCCTATTAGATCCAGAAGAATAGAAACTACCGAAGATTCTTAGAAACTTTTTTTTAAGAGTTTTCCTCCATTTCAATCTTCTTTAATATATCCCCCCGTAATTTGACTCTGCAGAACTCGAATCTTATTACTATTACAAAGTGAAAAGCAAAATTGTGCCTTCAATTTTTTCACCATATTTATTTTTGAAGAACCAAGAGGGATGATAAACTCTTATTGAAAAAATGCTGTATTTGGAGTTAGTCATTTTTCAACCGGAATGCCCATCATACATAGTAATCAAAACAACTTCTTTTTCATAACTACAATAGAACACTTTAAACTTTTTTATTTTCGATTTATATTCAGTCAATTTATCTCTTTTTTTTTATGTGTCTTTTTATTCGACCATTGTACTATTCAGAAATGTTCACTCATATTGCATTAAATTTAGTTAAGTATACATTATATACTGATTAAACGTAATCTGTTGATCAATTAACCTTCTTATGAGAAAATTAATTTTTTTTGGAATCCAGTTGGTTTTCTAAATAATTGCAGAGATGTTGAATCATTATTTTATTTTGAAAGCAAAGGATAAACTAATTATTATCGCTTAATTTTTTAGTAATTTAAAAAGAACAGCTGAAAAAATATATTACCTTTACAACCTCCCTGGATGAATGAACTTTATCTGTTCGCCTGTGTGTTCGGGGATAGCGCAAGTGTCGCTTTTGAGTTAGTTTGGATAAAGCTTCTAGACCTTCTTTTAGCATTTTTCTGATATTGCTTTAGCCATAATAAGTTAGAGCCAAAGTCAGAACAGCCGCTAGTTCCAAGTCAGCCTTCATTGTAATGGAAATCATTATATTAAGTTGCATAGGTCCGGTCAGACATCATTGTTCGCTCGACTTATCGTGTAAGTGTAAATAGCTGTTTATGGTACGCCTTGCAGCAAGGTTCGATACTTATCAGGTACTCGTTATAAGATCCCTATCCTAATTATACCTGGACACTCGAAATTCGGGACGCCCACTGTAACATCGTCCGATTAGCCTTAGTGGCATAAAGTGACGTTAATTAAACAAACAAATCTACTACAATCGTCATTAGTACTAACGGTAGAAGCCACCAACTGCCTGAATTATAGGTTACATAATTCCTCTACCGCAACCTGGTTATGACGCCAGGTTGTTATAATTTGGCAGAGAGCGAATGGGCTAGATTTGGCAGGATTACAAACAGAGCCGACAATGAACCGTTTTGGCCTGGACACCTGGTCTTAGAAGGACTCACATCTTAAATAAATATCGTCATTTTTAATTTCATACCATCTTCCCTTAATTTTGAACTGTTATGGACTTAATATAGCTACAGTGGGAATCCTAAATTTGCCTATCCAGTTATTATTACGAGGAAAAATAGACGTCCTGAGCCTGTGCGATATCAGGTACTCGGTCCCTGATAACGTTACTGAAGATCCCAATCCTAATTATACTGAATGTCTTTTTAACTTGAATTGATGATGAAACAAGCATTTACTCTTTGGAAGGATTTGAAGGAATGTTAATCAAACACCCACTATAAGGTTATCCTCATGAGTGGGGATTTCAAACTCAATCACTTTGATTCGAACGCATTGAATTCAATACCTACATCTCGAATAGCTCACACTCGAATTGCCAGCTTTACAGGATTTCATATTCTATTTCATTTTTGTCGATGTTTACCTTCTTCCTTTCAAATACACGAGTCACTTGTTGATCGTTCAGTCGGTTGGTATGCTAGTAATGGCTACGCGAAAGTTAAAAATGGTGGGTGTAGCTTAATTAATTATATTAAATTAATTATTAATATTAAGATTTTTCAATAGCAGGAAGGAGACTAATCAATTATATAGAAAAAAAAAGGCCTCAAATAGTCTCAAATTCACATATATATATATATTAATCATATAATTGATTAAAAGAATTTTGGTTAAAAGAATTTTTAACTTTTCATTTATGTGAAACATTTTATATATATATTTCATCTGATGCCCTGATGATGCCCGAAGGGGCGAAAATTTGGCTTATATGTATATATGTGGGTGAATTTTGGGCCTACTTGAGGCCCTTTTTTTCTATAATAATTATTAAGTAATCTAGTTTACTTCGGAAGATTATATGATTGATGAAACATTAGCAAAGCATCTTTCACAAGATAAATCCCCTTTCTTAAAATATTTATTTTTCTCAATCATATATACAATAACTGTCATACTGTCATACCTACGCGAAACTTCCTACCGCTTTGCTTTCACTATCCTACATCCTCGACTTTCTCAGGATGAGAGTTGAAAGTCTGCATGGGAGAGTTTCTTGCATCTTGCTTCTGCTTGTGTCGTCGCCTCTAGGGGTACCTCTAAAGCAAGGAAATTAATTTCCTCACCCACCTTTGTATTTTTGATGTCATTATAAATTATCAGAAGAAACTGATAAATATTACTTTGAATTTGGTTTACACATTATCGAATCCTCCTATATTTTAAGAGAATCTTGCTCGTAATATTTTTATCCTACCTCCTACGGCAACATGCATAAACGGAGGAGAAAGCCTTGAAGTTTATATGAATGAAGTATTGCGTTAAATAATTTTATTTAAGTAATCGGAGAAGTGAGAAGCCTATTTACAAGGAGCTACTGCACAAGGAATATTTCACCCATTCACTAAGCCGTTGATTCATTCAAGAATGTCATATCTAAAAAACTGGCTATTTTTAGTTATGACTGTTTTCTGAATGCATTTTGATACAAGAACGTCAATTTTTAAACTCAACCCAAGCAAAAAAAAACAAAACGATATAGGTAAATAAAAAAAATCATGTTAAATAAAACAAAAGATTTCATAATTTCTTCTTCAAGCAAAAAAAATAAATAATAATAATCAGTTATTATCTACCGGATTACATAAGGTTTAATTTGAGATTTAAGAACTATTCTGAATAACACTTATATGGGTTAACAAATTTTTTTCAAACGATTAATAACAATATTCAAAACCACACGAATTATCAACACACAAATATTAGAACATGTAACAAAAATTATCACTTATGGCATGACAAAACCTTAGAATATGGTTTAGATTTACACCTTCCTCTACATCCTAAAGGCAACTGAAGTAAATTTAGGAAAAATTATTTTACGTAAACTCTGCTTTGTGACAGGCTAGGGAGTGACAAAAAGAGCATTTTTATTGATTTTAGTGAATGTTATCCTGTCTTTTTTTTTTTTTTTCGGTTGGCGCATTAGGCCGCGCATGAGACCTTTGGCCGCGCAGTGTGGTCTTCTTAAGAGACATTTGTTTTGCTTGCGGGAGTACAGACAGCCTGGAGGGGGTAGCCCAAACCTCACGTTGCTGCAAGCCATGGTCACCATGGTACAGCGGCAGACTGCCAATAGCTCTATAACCAATCCCATTTGGCAGTGTCCTTCCCACCGATGGCGTCAGCTCTCTCGGGTTCAAGGACAGTGACAAACTGGTCTAGGTCCAAGGATTATGGTAGCTCAGAGTCAGCAGGCCCCGAGGACCTATATTTCTTTCCCTGAAGCATACCGTCCCTGAACCAAACCTCCGGGTGGTTACTGACATCCTGGAAAACCACACCACGATTCTCGATGAGATACACGGGGAAGGTTCATCACTCCTACGCCCGGTCGGTGTGAGTCGCCTCCAGTAGGCTGACGGGCCTCACGTACCCGGGTGTGGGGGTAGACTTGGACTGCGTGGCTTTCATTGGTGGGCGGTTACCCGAATGGAGCGGTCACCCATCCAAGTACTGACCACGATGGACGTTGCTTAACTTTGATTACCTATTGCAGGCGCCCTTGTCCACTCGGCCATCCCGGCCCCCATCCTGTCTTTAGGTACTTGAAAATTAGATAGCAGTGTTCTTTACCAAGGAAGTAATAAATAGCAAAAAAAAAAAAAAAAAAAAAAAAAAAAAAAAAAAAAAAAAATTAAAAATCCTTCTGGCGGTCGATTTATCACGTAGTGACATCAATACCACCATAATTTTAGAATCACCCATATACAAATATTTAGCGAAATGATGATTATACATAATATAGGCCAGAAACTGGAAACGTCGACAGAGATTTAAAAATAAAAAAAAATTATACCAGAAGAGGTCTTACAATTGAAACATCTTAAATTATAAAATTCTTTTTTCAAAGATTCATAATATTTACATTTATGAGCATTTGGTTAAATAATTTTTTTTAAAAATCTGACCCAGGTAATCCTTAAATCCGCATAACTAGGTTTAACTGTATTTCTTAGAATATTAGGTAATATCACAAATTACACGTTCATTTATTATATGATAATTATTCAAAGATCGTAATACTGAAATTCATACCTGCGTTACCATCTTCTTTATTGTACTCTGTCATTCATAATTTTTATGTTTTGCTGATGTTATGTTGTGATACTGTTGTATGCATTTTATTTACTCTTTCATATTTCTCTTCGACTTAGTCAATCCCTTTATATTCTATATAGAGGCTAAAATGACCCTGCTAATTGAAGAGTCCATGCTCGTTACGAATAAATAAATAAATAGAAATTCGTAAAGTTTAAAAATATAAACGTTTTTAAATTATTTAACTAACTGAAAGAATAAACAAGAGAAGTGATGAAGTAGGTGAGACTCGACAAGATTAGTGACGGTCATTTCAATGTCAATCAACTGCACTCATGAATCTTTTCAGTCTTCTATCTATAGCTCACGTTCTGCCAAAAAAACAGAGGGACAGAATGCACTTAAGATATATTTGTTTATCCTATATATATATATATATATATATATATATATATATATATATATATATATATATATATATATATATATATATCACATTATCAATACTATCAACAATCACAGTGATTTATTTAATATTATTATTTAAATAGCACATCATTGGGATACGTAATATGATAATCCAGTCGTTGTACTCGATCGTTCCACAGGAACACTTTTTTCAGGAAACTCAAAAAACTTACCGCGTCTTGTAAAGATGCCAGATAAAAAAAAAAAAAAAAAAAATCTACTTCGAAAGGTTCAGCTACCCTGTGGAAGCGACCTTGAAATGAAAAAAAAATCTGGTGCGTGCTCGCAACACACAACTTTCACTTACCAACTTACTTAGATTAGAAATTAATGCGTTTTGTTAATTTTATCATATCTCATATTTAGCCATTTCTTATATTTAGGCGTAACGAGAGACAGTTAATTTCTCCATATAAAAAAAAACAAAGGTACTTTATAGGGGAAAAAAACAAACAAACGAAAAAAGCCCCTACCCCATTTAAGTCCCCTCAGAACATTTTAATAATGATAAAGCTTACCTGATATTAAATAACATCTAATTTTCATTATACATGACGAATTTGATAAAAATCGTTAAAGCCGTTTTTGAGATAATCGAAAAAAGGGTTAAAATTGGAAAAAAATTATGAAATAAAGTGCCCCCTCCGTTTGACCAGTTTTGATGAAATGTTGGCTATCACATCTTTGGCATATACATATATATCAAATACCCAGTTTGATGAAAATCGTTGAAGCATTTTTTGAATAAATAAAGAAAACACGTGAAAATGAAACAAAATTTATTAAGTAAAGTCCCCCCTCCGGTTGATCAATTTTGATGAAATTTTGCTGTCACATCGCGGGCATATACATATACTAAATACCCAATTTCAGGTTCGCACGGTTTATAGTATTTGAGCTAGTCTGTTCACACACACACACACAGACCATTTCGCGGGACTTGGTTATTTGGCCTCAGGGGACCCCAAAACGTGTATTTCCGTTGAAAACCGGAAGTCGAAAATTTTCACGATCGCAATACTTCCACTTACTATATATTTCATATATAGGTAAGTGAAAGTAATACTGGAACAGGAATTGGTTGGCGGTGCGGTCAAAATGAGTTGCACAAATATGTGATATTTATATATATTTTATTGTTTTTTTGATTTTTCTCATTTAGCCCTGATGGTGCCCTAAAATTTTCATCGAAACGTCGACTTTAGCTGACGTTTCGACCCAAATTTTAGTGAATATCACATATTTGTGCTAATTATTATGACCGCACCCCCGACCAATTCCTGTTCACAGAAGTAATTCTATGACTTGAGCTTTAGAACCAAGACTAACTCTCCAGTCCATCGCTCTTTATATATAATCGTAAAGATAAGAGTCTAGAACCTCCTGGGCCGAAGGTACTCACATCGTAGTCACAAACATGCTCTATGACAGTTCGTTCCAATAATTCCAAACGTTACTATGTATTTTATTACTTAAAAATAAAATATATTTAAAAATATTCAACATAAATTTCAAGAGTAGATGTTAGCCATCTAGCACGGTTTTATTTGCCTGTAATAATTTATTATGATGGAAGGAATTTCGGGCCAAACATATCTTGCGCCCTCAAAATATTCCCATCTCCTCTATAAATAAATTATTTCTATGAAAGGAAATTTACTTTCGGTTGAGAATTACCTCTTGGTTTATACATTGGATGTGCATAGCGTGCTTGTGGTACATAAAATATAAGTGGAAAATAGTCGTTGTGGAGTTTGGGTAGTTTCCCCTCTGCCTCGGGAATTTATAAACTTGTTGATCCTGGCTCCAGATGGCGGTAACCACCAGTTCTTGAGTTCGCCGTTTGCATCCCCAATGCTCTCACCAAAGTCAGCTGGCCTTTTTACATCTTTCAATTCTCCCCTGTGATTATATTGGATGATTCAATAATAAATTTATTTTCAAATTTTATTTCCTAATGGTTTTGTTTGTTTAACGTCCGTTTATACCACTAAGGCTAATCGGACGTTGCTACAGTGTTAGTCATAAATTTTGCCTATCCACGTATAATTAGGGTAGGGATTTTTAGCGAGTACCTGACATCGCACAGCCGTGCGACCTACATTTTACGTCCTATCCAAGGGACGGCGTAGTTAAGTATGTTTTTACTCCCTTTAAAAAATCCTAGGGCCACCGCGGGACGCGAACCTGCGACCTTTAGTATTGTAGGTTGCCATGCTAACCACTATACCACAGGTGACTGTGGTACTTCACTCATAAAGATAAAGAAGTTTCAGCTAATCTAAAAACTGACGGGATTAAAAATAGATCTTGACGCCAAATTTAAATTTGTATTGTAAAGAATTTAGAAGAGTTGAAGTTTTTTTTTTTTCACCTCATATTTGATTATAGTAAGTATAAATGGGCCATCCATTTAGGCGAGATTAAATATAAACAATACACATGTAAAAACAACTAATAAACAAAATGATTGGATGGGGTTTAGTACAATCACAATAGACAGCAAAAATGTACCAAATTAATCTTTTGCCATAATAAATAGTAATGAAATTCAGAAGATAACACATGATGATAATAGATGAGGTAGGTTCTACCAAAACCAGGTTATCAAAATGTCTTTTGCTAAAACAAATAGATTCGATGTTTTACCCACACATGAAAAGGCGACACATAATTGCCCATGGGAGAACACGGATTTTCCAAGTCCATGCTGGTAAAAACTATTTTTGGCAACTGGATTGTTCGTACCGCAAAACTAAGGGGTATACTTGGTAACAATATAAAAGAAAATATTGGAGAGGATGAGGCTGATGATGTTAAAAAAGAAATAAACAGATGGTCGGCTGTCTTTGAAGACTTTACGAAGGGCAATATATTCAAGGCTGAGGATTTCGATGAAGCAGTGGGCAGTTTCTTAAATTTTCTGAAAAATATAAATGCCCAAATGCCTGGCCCATAGCATCCTGCTATAAAGTTCTACAAAATTAGGAACAAAAATAAAACCGATATGGCTAGCAAGGGTGCTGGAAAAACATCAAATCCTCAGCGAGCCAACAAGAAAGATAGGAGCCGTCGGCAAGAACAGTACCAGTTTGAAGTAGCCCAATACAACTACTATAATAGGCGGAAAAAAGTGGTACAGACCATTATGAATGCCGACGCTCCCAAGCATTGCCCTCTGAAGGTAGCCGACATCGAGAGCCATCCTATGTGCTCAAAATGACCGGCAACTTTTGAAACGGGGTCGGAGATTTATTATACCTGTTAATTTCTTATTTTATGGTATCGCTCTCCCCAACACTGCTAGTTTTCGCTATGAAATTCTTTTAAACAGTTCACGCAAAAGTAGAAATGTTTGAAGTGTTGACAAGGTTAACGCCACAGTATCGGTACTGCAAATGGCATACTTAGTGCCATTTCATCCAAGGTAATAATGGAGTAGTATAACATGTCACAGAAAATGTTTGCGAAATACAGGGCTTATCTACATATGTAATACGGAGGAAGTAGGATGTATATACAGTACTTTATTATTTAGAAAAAGATTTCCCTTGAGAAATAAGAATGTAACGTCAACGCAAGTAGCGAAACTTGTCTCGCCAATAAACTGTTTCCAAAGAAGGTTTTGTACATGTAAAATTTAATATTGACGGGCATACCTACAAAATAGTGATGTAAAACTATTTTTTTAACTATCGATTGAACTTTTAGTATCGAAAACATTAATATTAAAGGATGTAGTGATAGCTTCTGCCTCTTGGCACCTATTTGCTGTAAAATTCATAGAAATAAATTATAACAAAATGTAACAGTGCAATTTTATTTTCCTATGTTTCTAACAAAAAATGCTTATCTACTCTTAAAAAAAAAATATTAACTTCAAGAAAAAATTTAAGATTGAGAAATCGAATGTTTTGCTCATACTTGCCTTCCAACTTGATGGAATAATATACAAACAAAGCAACTGATTGCCCGCCAGTCCCTTTGAAAGTTACTTGGTTAATGTCATAAAAGGGCAATTCCACGTCAAATCAACACAAAAATATATCATTTTGAACCTCACCACCTCACATTTTCTGGAATTTTGGTACATGTGTACTACTTGTATCTACTAAAAAAATTGTGAAATATTACAGAGATATGTCAACCCGTTTTTGAATTATTGGTCTCTAAAGCCTTCAAAAATAGTTCCGGAAACAGAAAAAATCATGATTAAAAATAGCTGTAGATGTTTACCAAATTTGAATAGGAATATGAGATTGGTGTCTTTAACACTAGAAAGACGGGAGCTTAGTATATACCTATATTGCCTGAAAGCAGTCAAAATGACTGCATTGTGAAAAAATAACTAATGCGCAAAGAAATTTGCTTAACAGTAATTTTTAATATATTTTATATCAATTACAGTCATATAACAAGTTATTAATAAGTATTAACAATAAAAAAAATGTATTTCAGTTCGAAAAAAAAAAATAATTTATACATTATCTGGACATTTTAAGCAAATGAAAGTGCAAATCTTTTTGGATGTCAAATCTTCCGCAAACATACTTTTTACATTTTTGACAAATATTATTTGTTTTGTTATTGTGGCAAAGTCGTATTTGACAAATTTTTCGTTTGGTAGATATATAAGACATATATATTCCGGAAGTGAAGGACGGGGGAGGGCAACAACAACGATTAATTAACCCATTTATATGTTGTAGAAAAAGTCACAAAATTATAAGAAGCTGTGTCATTATTTAAATCATTATTTTCTTAATTGAAATTCAAAAGCAGTCAAAATGACTTGCTTAGGCAATCTAGTGTTAAACACCATAGTCCATGCCATTTCATATGCTATAAAGCAATGTTGGTTGGTTGGTGCAGGTTGGTTCTAAGAAATTTTCTTAAAACTAAATGTAAAATTTTAATTTCTATTTTCTCAAATAGGGCATTTTTCAAAAAAGTATTCTAAAAAATAAGTCATACTGCCTATACCTATACTTTCTTGTATATCATATGAAACGGCATGGGATGCGCTGTTAAAAGACACAAATCTGATAGTCCTAGTCAAATATGGAAAACATCTACAGCTATTTTTAATCATAAAATGCTAGATTTATGGAATTTTATCACTAGGTTTCAATTTTTTTAGTAATGAAGAAATATTTATCCCACGTTGATGTTTTTTTGTAGGAATAAATATAAAAATACCTATTTTTAAAAATGTATATATAAAAATTTTAAATGATGCCCTTTTCGAGAAAATTGAAATTAAAATTTTAAACTAGGTTTTAAGAAAATTTTTGTAGTACCGACCTATACATTGATGTATATCATACGAAATGGCATAGAATGCGGAGTTTAAAGACCTAAAGTCCTAGTCAAAGTTGGAAAAGGTCTACAGCTATTTTTAATCATGATTTTTTTTGTTTCTGGACCTATTTTTGAAGACTTTAGAGACCAATAATTCAAAAACGACATATTGACATATCTCAGTAATATTTCACAATTTTTTTAGTAGATACAAGTAGTACACATGTACCAAAATTCCAGAAAATATGAGGTGGTGAGGCTTAAGCGTCTGTTGAATTGACATGGAATGATCCATAAAGAAAATCACAGTTTTTGTAACAAAATATTATCGACAAATAAGCAAAGGATAGTAGCTCAATTGAGGATGGCGGGTAAGAAGTATACACGGTTATCAATAAACAACATGCGTAGAACTTTCAATAGTAATCAAGAATGTAAATATTGTGAAACCAGTTGTAGCGATGAAATCTCACATTTTTTATTAAATTGTTCAGCCTTTCATGATATGAGGCAAACCTTTTTGAAAAAGTATATTCAACCAAATAGTACAAAAGAATGGAATCTCCAGAATCTTTTGTTAATTAAAAATGAAAGTCAAATTAACAATATTTATTTATTTGTACTTAAATCACTAAGGAAAGAACGACAATAGAAAATAAAAATATTTAATACCCCATAATATTTAATTGCAGCTTATTAATAATATTCTGTAAGAATTGTATTTATTTTATTTTTGTGTGTGTTTTTTTTTTTTTTTTTTTTGTTATCTATACATAATTTTATTCTATCTACAAAGAATTTTTATGTTTTATTTTCGCTGTTTGTAAAAATTCTGTACGTGATTTAATTTTAACATTTTTCTTTACAAACATATTGTACTATCTGTCGATTGTTGGTATATTAATATTAATACTTTTCATTTTATGTTATATTTTAGGATTTTATTTTATTATTTTTTTTTATTTAATTTTTTTTTTTATTTAACTTTTTTTCGTTTGTTTTGTATGACCATTTTATTTTATTTTTTGTATATGGAGCCAGACCTCCTGTAATTGTAATTACTAGGCGGACCCGTGCGAAGCACTTCGCACGAAGATTTGTATCACATTTTACTTCTAGGTTTAATATAACTATGAAATGAACTTTTTTTTTTTTGCCTGTTCGTACCCCCTTCTCCCCCAACCACTCGGGCCTTAAGGTGAAATTTTTTTTCTACAGCAAGGAAGAATAAATTATTTTTCTGTTTAATAGTTAAGGAAGAACTTCCTTTTCTGACGTTTTTCTCTACAAAAGTTTCCTGTAGTCTTCCTGGAATATATGAAATCACTAAGAATGTTGCATAGTCTTGGAAATTAATCTTTCTACATTCTGATTTTAACTTCCCTACTGATTTTGTTTTTTCAAAAACAGTTCATAAGATGCTTTTTACGCTTATTTTTCTGACAATGGAGAGGAAGATAAGTACGATGTATGGTAAGAACGACATCAAATAGGTTTCTATCCATGGAGAGGCAACAAAACAATAAGTAGCCTCGTGAAGCTGAGGGGCCTAACCCACCAAAACCAAAGTTTTAGAGGTGTAAAACGCCTGGCCCAAAAACGTGGAACGTGTATGTGTCATAAAGCCCGCGTAGAAACCATTGAAATTCATTTATCTTATTTCGATACTTTAGTTTTCTGAGATTCCCATTATAAAAAAGATAAGTTGATAAAACCAAAGTTCTAATGAATCACTATGTTACTATGAACCACCATAAATAGATTTTATTTATTTTATATATATTTTGGATTACAGTCATGGGCGGATCCAGCCGATTGTAAAGGGGGGGGCTCATCCTAATGGGGGGAGGCTGCAGCCCCACAGCGGCTGCATCCTAATAGGGGGAGGCTGCAGCCCCACAGCCCTTCATTTGGATCTGCCGATCAGCTTTTTCACCTTCCCACAACTGAAATTCTACCTGTTCTGCGCATTTTTGTTCTTTAACTTGCTTCCTTACTTTAAGGAAAATCAAATTCTATCTTTAAATGACGAAAATTTTTCCAAAGAGAGGGGCTCCAGCCCCCATAGCACCCCCCTCCCCTCAGATCCGCCAATGACTAAAGTAGACTCCTGCTTATCCCTCCTCGTCGAAACGGATACATTGCCGTTTAAGTGAATGAGCCGGTCAATCCGGAAAAGTTTATAAAAAACCAGCAAAATATATTATTATAACTTCTATATTTCGATAAAACCCAAATGCAACACACAACCTATTTTACAAAGGCTATGTAGTTATTAATTAAAGAAACCTTTTTTGGGCCAATTTTATTTAACAATTTAAGAAAATTTACACTACCAATCTATTCAGTTTTAACAAATCGTTTATTTTTTTTTCGTTTATTCGCACCTTAATGTCAACTGACGAAATTTCTTGTCAAAATATAGGAAGCTATTTCTTTTTTAATGAAATGAATGGAAGATACGGATTTTGTTTCAAGATCAATTATACTTCGAAGTGATTTGTTTTACTGGAGTTCGGTAAAAAATAAAAAAATCTGGTGCGTGCGCGCAACACACAACTTTCACTTACCAACTTACTTAGAATAGAAATTAATGCGTTTTTTTAATGCCACTTCTCAAAGTTACACATTGTTCCACATTCATTTCTTATTTTTGTTTTCATTTGCTCTATAAAAAACACTAATTTATTTTATTAATAAATAAAAGTTTATACTTGTGATAATTCGGCAATGCAAGCTTAATACTCCAAGTCTTCTGATTTTATAATTCTCTATGTACTTGATGAAAATTTCATTTAGTTACCATGAAACAAATAATTTCCATGAAATGAACAGAACGGCTTTGATTATGAACAATGATCTGCCATTAAAGCGTACTACGCATGCATGGGCTCAACGTGTTTTATGAGTTGACTGAATATTTTTCTTTTTTTCTCCTCTAAAATGTTGGCTATCACATCTTTGGCATTTATATACATCAAATACCCAGTTTGATTAAAATCGTTGAAGCCGTTTTTGAGTAAATAAAAAAAACACGTGAAAATGATACAAAATTTATTAAGTAAAGTCCCCCCTCCGTTTGACCAATTTTGATGAAATGTTGGCTATCACATCTCTGTCATATATATACATCAAATACCCAGTTTGATTTAAATCGTTGAAGACGTTTTTGAGTAAATAAAAAAAACAGGTGAAAATGATTCAAAATGTATTAAGTAAAGTTCCCGGTCCAGTTGATCAATTTTGATGAAATTTTTAGTCATATCTCGGGCATATCAATACATCAAATACTCAGTTTAATCAAAATTGTTGGAGCCGTTTTTGAAAAAATCGAAAAAAATGTAAAAAGTTATAAAATAAAGTACCCCCTCCCTCTGGGCAATATTGATGAAATTTTTGCTGTCACATCGCGGGCATATACATATAATAAATACCTAATTTCAGGTCCGCACGGTTTATAGTTTTTGAGCTAGTCTGTTCACACACACACGCACACGCACGCGGACGCGGACGCGCACGCGTACACAAAGTATAATTTACACGTAAAGTATAAAACAAAAGACTTTTTGCCTATATTTTAATTTATTTAAGATCTATCGAACCGCATAACATAATACAAATTTTAACAAAATTTTTTATTGAGAATATGACAAAATTATAAATGATTTTAAGGATTTTAAAAAGAATTTTTATTTTTTACAGCGTCCATCGGTTTATCCGAAGAGTCGGTTAAACGGGAACCGGTAAAGTGGGAGTATACTGTAATTGCTAAATGTGAGAGTGCAATTTTCCAACGCTATAATTAAGTCTAA
This sequence comes from Aelia acuminata, assembly GCA_911387785.2. NCBI lineage: Eukaryota > Metazoa > Arthropoda > Insecta > Hemiptera > Pentatomidae > Aelia > Aelia acuminata. The sequence continues at coordinate 177,302,059 of OU426979.1, forward strand.
ATCAGACGAAACAACATTTTTAGAACCTAAACACGACAGGTCCTAGCATTTGCTGTAACGTAATACAATAAGTAGTTGACCACGTGCGGCAGAGGAGCCTAACCCAGGCGTTATCTCAGAAATGATAGGTTTTAGGGCTTTAAAACGCAAACTCCAGTTTAGTTCTATAGAACTAAACTGGGTCTTAATGCTCGTATCGCAATCCATAAAACCCAATTTTATTCGTTTCGATCCGTTGAGTCAGTACGTTTAGGTCGATATTTTAATTTGGACCAAAAAATGGACACTGAGAATGCAATTCGCAAAAGCTCCATTAAATTCTGAATCGAACGATACCACATTCGTGGCATTTGAGCACGGTAGGACCTTATAATTGATGAAAAACCGATTTTTACGCTTTGTGAAATAATATATGTGGGATTACAAAATACAGTATTTTATTCATTCATTCATTCAACAAAATATTATCGACCTCTATAAATCACCTCCTGAGAACATTTTTTTGAAGTATGATATGCACGTTCCAAGGTTATGTTCACTAAGACAAATGTCACATCAGCGTGTTTTCTTCAAAAACTCCGATACGTTCGAGGATTGCGTTCCGAATGTTGTCACGTCAAATCAACTACTTCGACAACTGGGAATTCTGGTTGCATGGTTATGTGAAGATGTAAATGTAGTTTATGTGAACTTTTTGATAATTTTTTTATTCTTTACGGTTACAAATAAGCTTGAACTGATAAAAATAATTGCAAGGTGTAATGGAACTCACCCTCCATTTAAAGAAATATTAATCTTATTACCTAATAAAAAAAGGAGAGATAGTATCGATTCAACTCTTCAACTCTTCGATAGTATCGATAGTTTTATGTTCGATACTATCGGAACTATCGATAACATAGTTTTACATATACAACTACAAAATCGTTTTACATTGAACCAGTCGGAATAAATTGCCAATGCCAACTTTTACCAGCATTTAGTAACGCCTCATTGAAAATTCATGATTATTCCCTTCAATTTAATTATTCAATTAATCTGACCGACCCTTAATTGAATAACGATGGCCAATTAACGACGTTCCTCGCAGATCTCGAGAACCTCTTTTGTTCGTGAAGTCTTTGATGTTCCATCTCCGCCGGGGAAATTACTCAAGTTTGAAATTCAATCGAATGCGGTAATTTTAATCGATCTAGGCTCCTTAATTGAGGTTTATAAAAGAAAATTTTCAAATGAATGTTCCTCCTTTTAATATTGTAACACTTCACGTTTAAATAATTTTTATTAAAAGAAATAAAATAATTCACAATGTTTGACAAACAATAGGCTCGGTACCTACAATATACGTCCTATACGAGGGACGACGTAGCCAAGGATTTTAAGAGGGTAAGGATAATGAGGATTAGGATAAGGAAATCCATGTTCAATGGATCAAAACAAAAATTAACTAATAATGTAAAATATTATTGCGTATTTATTCATTATAAAAATTGTAGTAAATAATATACTAGACATGGGGTCACTTGTGTAGTGGCCAGATGGAACTAACTGTTCCAGTACCCGTTCCGTAGTTGTGTGCCCGATACTATCGAAACTATCGATTGCGTAGATTATCGATAGTTTTACAAGATATTTTAGATAAGAAGTGAAAGTAAAAAAAAAAGTGCCTTTAAAGATACTTTCCTGTAATTTTATTATAATTTGTCTCCCTCAGATTATTATATCATATGGAAGCTAAACTGATGTAGTCATTACAAAAAAAAAGTTGTTGACCGAATGTACAGTACCGGTCAAAAGTTTAGACTCACTTGTATTTAATTCACAATCTTTAAGTTTAAAAAAATAATTGTAACTCAAGAGATAACATTTCAAAAATTATATAATTGTTTCGAATACAATCTATTTAAATAATGGTGAAATTCTGTTAATTTGTTTGTTCTTTATAGAAATACATACATTTTGTCCTGAATTCTCCGAATTTCGCTTAATGGTTCTTTCATACTAGGTGCAAACACCTGTCCATATTAAAATTGCATAACAGCCAATCTCTGGGTATATTCTTTATTGTTATAAAATTCGTTATGATCTCGCTTTACATTAGATTTTTACGAAATCAACCGTTGGAGTAAAAGAAAATCTCATTTCTGTCCTAACGAACTTTCCTGGGCCCATGGCTTTTCTCATTGTTTTCAAAATTCCGTGGGTGAAACCGGGATATTAAAGCTAGTCTATATAAATAAAGTTGAAATTCTGTTTGTTTGTTCTTTATAGAAATCCATACCGTTTGTCCTAAATTCTCCAAATTTCGCTCAGTGGTTCTTTGTTACCAGGTGCGAACACCCGTCCATATTAAAATTACATAACTTCAGCCAATCTCTGGGTATATTCATTATTGTTATAAAATTCGTCATGATCTCGCTCTACAATGGTTTTTTTTACGAAATCGACCGTTTGAGTCGAAAAAACGGCCTAAAAAATCATTTTATAGATTTTGAAGAGGCCAACAAGGCCCGGTAAGACCGTCCTTTGGCAGGCGTCGAGTTCTGGGATTTTTAAACCATATGTTTTTTTTTTTAACATTACAATACGTTTATTTACATGTATGGTGAATAAATTTTTTAAAAATGCCTCCTAAGAAGCGAGCTTCAATAGGAGTAGTGCTCTCAAAAGCTAAAAATCAACGTCAAATACGAGCAGATGAAACTCTCGAACAGAGGCTTAGACAGGCAGAATAGCGGGAAACTGAGTCTGCCCAGGAATACGAGGCCCGCCTTGCGCCACAGAGGCTTAGGCAAGCCGATTTGCGAGAAGCTGAAACTGCAGGGCAATATTTCTGTTTGTTTGTTTGTTATTTATAGAATTCCATACCGTTATATCCTAAATTCTCCAAATTTTGCTCAGTGGTTCTTTCATACCAGGTGCGTTAACACCTGTCCATATTAAAATTACATAACTTCAGCCGATCTTCAGCTAATATCCTTTATCCTAATAAAAATCTTAATGATCTCGCTTTACAATGTTTTTTTTACGAAATCGACAGTTTCACTAGAAAAATGAAATTCCCCGGGTGAAACCGGGACATACAGCTAGTTATAAATAAATTAAAAATAAAATTGTAGTTGTTACGTTGGCCAATAAATAAAATATTGTTATTTATGTTACAAAATCTAAGGGTGAGTCTAAACTTTTGACCGGTACTGTAGTTCAGTTGTTGGAATCAGTTTCCAGTTTCGCAAGCTCACTGGAACACACGAACTAAACGAGTACAACTCGACTGCCAACAATTAATGCAGGCTCATTGTCCAAGGCCCGTCTCCACAGAGCTCAATCACCCGGCAATTAGTGACAATAGCGACGTTGAATATTTTTACATAAAGCCCCATTATGTAAAGGTGGAGCGGCCCATGCATATGTATGCGAAGTACCTACACTATGTACTAGCCCCGTGTCATGTAGCCTAGGGTGTAATATCCTATCGGAATTTTAAATACGTAGAGTAAAGAAGGAATTGCCTCACTTAAAAAAAAAAAAATCCGTACGGGCGAAAATCGTATTCTTGGCACATAGCGCTAAGAGCTTTGTCTTTATCCTTTTAACGGTTCTTAACAGTTTGTAATTTAAATGTCAGCTCATAACTCGCCTAATGATTTTTAGGTTTATGTATGCTTGTCGATCACTAACTTGTTAAATGGGCAATAGTGTTTTGTCTTTTTCGAGTACTTTTAAAACCATTATTTCTTAACTTGTCTTTGCTCTCTTACAATCTATATGTATAGTTAGAAAAATATTTTAATTTTTCTTCATAATCTACCTTTGTTAGGCAGGGGAAAACGTGGTTGGTTGGCATAAGGGGTAGGTTGGCCATTGGCTTATACTTTCCATCACACCTATTGTGAAGGCCACACCATTGTACCATGTGACCCGCTCGACCTCAGGAGTCTTGTCCTGAGTTTTCAATCCGATGCTAACAGTATAGATAATAGTGTGCTTCATTGATTGATTTTACAACATGTAAGTAAATTTTTATATTTTCAGTAAAGTTGGTTTAAAGGCATGGAACAACATTTGACTCCGATTCTGTTCACATAGCCCCAAACTCCTCTGAAAAACCTGACCTTTCGACTAACCAGTTTCTTGTTTGGTTGTTCTCCCCTGTCCTGGCAGTCATCTTTCATGTGATCTCTCCTGTGGGGCTAGTTGGCTCTCTTCAACCTTTTTTTGGCGCAGTAGCAATTCACAAAAGCAAGGTAAACATAATCAAAGGTGAAACTACCAATTGTCTTCAGTTCCAGCGAGGAAGATTAGAGCAATTTTTCTTATGCAAAAAGTGGCGACAGTCTAAAATCTTTTATCTTCTCTATTGTCATTCTATTTTCCCTTAAAAACTGTTAAAAACCGATTAAAAATTATACCATTATAGTGCAGCTTTTATTAACAATAATATGTGTCAGGCAGTACTTGAATGAGATGGCTAAACAACCCCTAGGCCAACCTGCCCCCACATAGGGGGTTAATTGGCATATTCTGGATTGACAAATTCTTCAATTTTCTATGATCTTAGTATTAAATATTATGTTGTGAAAAAAAAATAAGTGAAGTACTCTGATACTTGGAGTTTACAGTGGTATCAGCCCTATTGGGATTACTTAACAGGAACGACTCAACGATTAAAAAAGTGTAAACGGTTGCCAACCAATCCCGCTCTCCCCTACATACTATTTATGAAAAAAAACTTTATATTACTTTTTATCACATTAAGAGCGGGGCAGGTATTGGTACTACTAGGTAGGTGTGGTAAAATAAGTAATTTTAAATGACACAAGGGAAGAATAATGTTTTATCAAATATATGGATCAGTGTATTTTTACCAGCAACACATTACAAATAACATACAAAGTCATCATAAATAACAAACTTTGTTTGCTTCTCTATCAAATTTTCGTTTGATAAAACTTTGTTTATTATGAGTTAGACGAAGTATTATTTGTATAACTTAACTTGCCCTGAAGAAGACCTACATTGTTGGTCCAAAATTTAGGCCACAGTAAAATAGTTAAATACTATTTTTAAATTTTTTTACCACCACCCCTATTCCACCTTACTATCATTTAATTTTTTAATATTAATTAAAGTTTTAATAAAATTGAAAGTTTTTTTTTTAATAACATTTAATTTGGCCAGTTGATTTTATTTGTAAAAATTTAAATTATATTATAACACTTCTATAGTTTGAACAATATTTATTTGTGGTGAGCTGACCTTCAAGTCTCAAAGGCGAAATTTGACCCCACTTGTAAAGAAGTGTTATAAACTTTACTTTGGCTGTCAAGTTGGTGATTTTGATAAGAGCTGGGCCCCAAATACATGCTGTGTTTCGTGTGTTAGACTGCTGACTGGGTGGGAAAATGGTACACATCATATGCCATTTGCAATTCCCATGATTTGGAGGAACCGAAGGATCATTTAACTGACTGTTATATTTGTTTGACAAATATTAAAGGAATCACATCTAAAACAAAATATACAGTTAAGTATCCGAATTTGCAATCTGCAATGAGACCTGTCTTACACAGTGAAGAGTTCCCCGTACCAGTATATGCAGATACAACCTTAAGTGATAACTCTGGTTCTGACCTGACTGAAACTCCAAATGATTCAGATGAAAATAAAAATGATCTTACATATGAAGCCAGTAGCTGTTCATCAGAACCATACTTACCCAATCAGCAAGACCTTAGCGACCTGATTCGCGATTTAAATCTGTCTAAACAGCAAGCGGAAGTTTTAGCTTCCAGACTCAAAGGGTGGAATCTACTCCAAAAAGATGTAAGAATTAGTAGATATCGTAGCCGCCATATTGTTTTCTAAAAGTATACATCTCTGAAGATAATGGTATTGTGTTTTGTAATAATATTTGTTCAGTTATGGAAACTCTTGGGCTTCAACACCGGCCAGATGAGTGGCGATTGTTCATAGACTCCTCTAAAGTAAGTTTGAAGGCTGTGTTGCTACATATTGGCAATAAACTTCCATCAATACCGGTAGCGCATGCCGCTGATATAAAAGTGACATATGAAAATATGATATGAATATCACACAAAACTCCTGCCCGATGGGGAAAAACTGTAATTATATTTGAATTCAGCACGAAAAATACTTTTAGAATCTGTTATTTTAATTCTTGTGAAAGAAAAAAAGTTAAATTTTGTCGACCAGTGTTATCAATGCCACACGAATTATAACAACACAAATATTAAAACAGTTTACAAATTTATCACTTTGTAATACAAATATTCATTTGGCTTGAGCTGCACAATCAAGACAAAGATTAAGACTGTCTAGTCCATTGATCCTTACATATAAAGTCGTAAGGAGATATTCTAGACCCACGCAGAACATCGTGGAAGGGCATGGATTGGGCGCAACAATCTAGTCCCAAACACGTGCCTTGACGGTTTGTTCAGACTGTTTTTTAACGTTACATTATCAATACAGGATTGATCATTCCGAAAAAAATTCTATATTCATTTTTAAAAAATGAACTTTATTTAGATATAAAAAAATGTTGATAAAAAAAATGTTAGTTTTTTTTAGTATTCATAGGTCAAGCACCTTTTATAGTATATTCTTATATATTGACTTTATGATAAAATGCTAATCAATAATTTAAGAACTTAAGAGTCATGTTGATCAAAATTAATACTTACATATGTTTTCTTTTTCCAGGTAAGTCCTTTACAAAATAGAAGACTTTTCGCACCTAGCCTAATTCGTAAGTAAAATGTATACATGCTATTAATATTAAAGGTGGTTGTTATTTAAGTAAGCTCTTAAAAAAAAAAAAATGTTCATTCACAGTCATAATATTGAATGAGAGTGCTGCTGCTGCCGTTGTAGGGAATGTTGTGCGATTCGCAGACCGCACCAGACTTTTTAGCATTATGCTCCTGAACAATCTTTATAATTGTATGTAAAAACGATTTACATGGAAAGTCCACGCTCGATAGAAACTAACTACCGAACTTAACTTAACCAGCTAAATGAACTCAACCGTTTACAAAGTACTAATCAAACAACTTTGGACCTATAATCATTCTAATCAAAAGTTCTTAGGAAAATCGTAGATGCCCCCTTTTATGTTCCAAATGAGACCTTACACACTGACCTCGACATTCTTTACGTCGAAGTAACAGCCATAGATCGCTACCGTAACTTTCATGACAGACTTACTCTAAATCCCAACCCACTAACTCAAGCTCTAACACTCCCACAAACGCTTACAATTCCCCAAGAAGACTGTTGAGACGTTGGCCACGAGATGTTCTGCATTAAAAAGTGATATTTATTTTTTCTTCTTTCTTTCAACATTCTGTTTTCCATTTTTTTTTTTTTTTTGTAATTGTCAACCCGTTTTTATTGACAATCACCAAGATCCACAGACGGTCTCAGTACGCTATCTGGGACTCGACAGACGGATGACTTGGAGTCCACATGTTAAAATGAAAAAAACACGCTTACCAAAAGACTCAAACTTCTCTATCCACTATTTTAATCGTCAAATCTACGTACGTACACATACTTATCAAAGCCCATATGGACATACTCCTTAAAGACAGTCGTTATAACCAAAAAAGACTCTCCTAAAAAAACTTCAAACTTTTCAATCAAAATTGTTACGACTTATTACAAAGACACCCTGGTACGTGACTAACAAAACTTTACATACAGACCTCTATCTACCAACAGTAGACCAGAACAAAACGACGCTTTATAAAGGATTTTTTATTAATTTGAACGGACATCCAAAAAGTTTAATCAGTAACATGGCTGATATACTCATGGTTACAAGAAGACTGAAAAGGCGCTGGATGAGAGATCTGCTCTCTTAGACAGCCAAGGTAATTGACTGATGCCAGGAAGGGGGTGTTGCTAGGTGCTTTCCCTCCTCATGCCTCACATGTCATTATTTCCTATTGCCGCCATCTCATTCGCTGATTTTCAGCAATTTGCTGACAGGTGCGAATCAATAATTAAAGTAAAAAAAAAAAACTATGTATTATTGCAAAAGATTAATTAGTTCTTTAAAATCTCGTTTCCTTATGATGTTTGTCGGGAGTAAAATCAGAAACTACTCAACCGATTTTTATGAAATGTGGCTCATCGTGTGTACTTTTTCCTATATTTGTATATGTAAACAATAATTAAGCTAATAACAATAATTAATTAAAATAGACATATACAATAATATTCAATGTCTAATATTGAATAATTTCGGTAATTTTGTTGGACTAAGATAAATAGACTAACAGCGTGGGATTGAGAGAGCGAAGCTAACATTTGCAAAGGACAGCCTGGACCCAACTAATTAAATTCTTCTGTTGATTCTGCCAATTAATATCCAATGTTTGTCATTGCTCAAATATTCTCATCCCTTTGAAGTAGAGTTTGAACACTGCTATTGGTCAAATAATAGCTTGTGATAGCTATTGGTTGTTCATTTGTTTTAAACATTACAGAAAATAATGTATAAAAGAAGAAATAAGTGTAATAGTAAAATATGGTATGAAGTTGAAAAGAAATATAAAAAAAAAATTGGAGATAGAAAAGAAGGTATACAATGACTAAATATAATTTGTTAATAATTAAAGTTAAACATAATAAAAATGAACTTGTTATGAAAATAATGCATACCTTCAGTAATTAAACTCCTGCACTAACGAGGGGAGGGCACAGCTATGGGGTCGTCGATCGGGCCCATTTTTTTTTCTGGTGATTCTACATTGAAAAATAGATGAGGTGCTGAGAAATAAAATACCTTGAAAATCCTTTATTTTTTATCTTGAGTTTGGAAAATGATATCGCCATGATTCTTTCACTAATTCATTTATTTTAGAGAGTACATTAAAGGAAAAATACAATCGTTAAAGAATTATTCATATTTCTTCAATTTAATTTAAAAAAATCTGGTGCGTGCGCCCAACACACAACTTTCACTTACCAACTTACTTAGATTAGAAATTGACGTGTTTTGCTAAATATCATTTCCCAAAGTCACACATTTTTCTACATTCATATCTTATTTTTGGTAATCGTTAAAGCCGTTGTTGAGTAAATAAAAAAACCCGTGAAAATGTTACGAAATTTATTAAGTAAAGTCCCCCCTCCGGTTGATCAATTTTGATGAAATGTTGGCTATCACATCTTCGGCATATACATACACCAAATACCCAGTTTGATCAAAATCATGAAAACCGTTTTTGAGAAAATGAAAAAAACACGTGAAATTGATACAAAATTTACTAAGTAAAGTCCCCCCTCCGGTTAATCAATTTTGATGAAATTTTAACAGTCATATCTTGGGCATATACATACACCAAAAACCCAGTTTGATCAAAATCGTTAAAGCCTTTTTTGAGTAAATAAAAAAAAGACGTGAAAATGATACAAAATTTATTAAGTAAAGTGCCCCCTCCGGTTGATCAATTTTGATGTAATGTTGGATATCGTATCTTTGGCATATACATACATTAAATACCCAGTTTGATCAAAATCGTTAAAACCGTTTTGAGTAAATAAAAAAAACAGGTGAAAATGATATACAATTTATTAAGTAAAGTCCCCCCTCCGGTTGATCAATTTTGATGAAATTTTTACAGTCATATCTCGGGCATATACATACATCAAATACCCAGTTTGATCAAAATCTTTAATGCCGTTTTTGAGTAAATAAAAAAAACACGTGAAAATGTTACAAAATTTATTAAGTAAAGTCCCCCCTCTGGTTGATCAATTTTAATGAAATTTTTACAGTCATATCTTGGGCATATAAATAGATGAGATACTCAGTTTAATCAAAATCGTTAGAGCCGTTTTTGAGAAAATCGAAAAAAACGTGAAAAGTTAATCAATAAAGTACCCCCTCCCTTTGACCAATTTTGATGAAATTTTTGCTGTCACATCGCGGGCATATACATACACTCAATACCCAATTTCAGGTTCGCACGGTTTATAGTTTTTGAGCTAATCTGTTCACACACACACACACACACACACACACACACACACACACAGACCATTTCGCGGGACTTGGTTAATTGGACTCAGGGGACCCCAAAACGTGTATTTCCGTTGAAAACCGGAAGTCGAAATTTTTCACGATCGCAATACTTCCACTTACTATATATTTCATATATAGGTAAGTGAAAGTAAAAAGCTTCAAGTTTTCAAGTAAACTAGCTTTATAAATTTTTTCACATAAAAAACAATAGCAGAATTGAGTTCAGCACCTCAAAAAAACCCTGATGTCTTAAATATGATCCAAAATAAAAAATTTTCCTGTCAGGAGGAGCTTAAAAATGTTTCAGCAAAATTGTATGTGTAATTTCAAATTCTGCATTAAAATAAAGATGAAATTCTGTTTGTTTGTTTGTTTATTTGTTCTTTGTAGAAATCCATACAGTTTGTCCTAAATACACCAAATTTCGCTCAGTGGTTCTTTGATACCAGATGCGTACACCTGTCCATATTAAAATTGCATAACTTCAGCCAATCTCGGGGGATATTCTTTATTGTTATAAAATGCCTCATTGTCTCGCTTTACAATGGTTTTATTTTTACGAAATCGACCGTGTGAGTCGAAAAAAGGTCCAAAAAATCATTGAAGAGGCCAACAAGGCACGATAAGACCGTCCTTTAAGTAAGGCCTCCAGTTCTGTTCGTATGTTTCTTGTTTTTTTTTTTTTAACATTACAATACATTTATTTACATGTTTATATACATGTATGGCGAATTTATTTTTTTTTAATTACCTCCTAAGAAGCGAGCTTCAATAGGAGTAGTGAGCTCAAAAGCTAAAAAAACAACGTCAAATACGAGCAACTGAAACTCTTGACGAACATCAAAAAATAGGATTGAACAACAGAGGCTTAGACAGGCAGAATCGAGGGAAACTGAGCATATTAAAATTTCATAACTTCAACTAATCTCTGGGTATATTCTTTATTGTTATAAAAACCGTTATGATCTCGCTTTACATTGGTTTTTACAAAATAGACAGTTTGAGACGTCGAAAAATGAAATTCCCTGGGTGAAACCGGGATATACAGCTAGTTATAAATAAAGTTACTAAGTCGCAGTGTTTTACTACATTTATTATTATATTACCGCACTATAATATAAGGTAATAATGACCCTCGTGGTTGATGACATATAAAAAAAAATAAAAATAAAAAACATAGCATGTTAAGAGTAGATTAAAGAATGAATTTCTTTTTATTTTTCGGTTGCAAAATTGATTAGTTCACGCCTTCTGTCTCGTGCCTTAACCCTAGATTTAAATATAGAATCTTAAACATTTAAAAAAAAAAAAAAAATCAGAACAACAAGATTTTATAGATACGCTGTCGTAAATGTCACATATGTGTCACCCAAGGTCGAAATATTGGTAGCGGCAATTCAAAAAATAAAATAGAAGCATTTTTCATTTTTTTGGCCGCTGTAACTGACCTCCTTGGCGAGAAGCCAAGACAATATTCACCTTGGCTTGGATCATTAACACAACGGCGATCAACAAAACATATGACACAGTAGCATTAAAACTGTAAAAAATATTGTAAAAGATTGGAAAATTTAAAATTTATTGACAAACTTACTAGTTAATCTTTTGATTTTTTCTTCCTTAATTCCGTCTGCTATTGTAAGAGAGTTAGCTTGGTTTTCAGAGATGGAGAGATTTTATGTGATGATTTGGTTGAGACATATTCAAGTCCTGTAGGATTGGCCATTGAAGAAGCATGTGTGCAATAGTGTCTTCGTCTATTTTGCAAAGTGGACATTCCCTATCAATAGATTTGAAAATTTACTACTGAATAAGGTAAAATAGGAAACTGATAAATGACAATACAATCCAGCAGGATGTTATTTATGTTTAATCTCCTTCTGGATTGTATTGTCATTTATCAGTTTCCTATTTTACCTTATTCAGTAGTAAATTATCAAATCTATTGATAGGGAATGTCCACTTTGCAAAATAGACGAAGACACTATTGCACACATGCTTCTTCAATGCCCAATCCTACAGGACTTGAATATGTCTCAACCAAATCATCACATAAAATCTCTCCATCTCTGAAAACCAAGCTAACTCTCTTACAATAGCAGACGGAATTAAGGATGAAAAAATCAAAAGATTATCTCTATTTACTGTACACAGCCAGGAAAATTATACTAAACTAATGGACCCAATCTCTTCACCCAATTATTAAAAGGAAAAAATAATATTATTTGTATTATACTTCACTAGCATTCCCCGTCGCGGCTTCGCCCGCGAGCCTTTAAAATTACTTCTGTGATCATTCTTGGTATTGATTTAATATAATATGTTAACTGATGTTAAGGAGATTTAGTAGAATCCGAGCTTCCGGGAGATGGAATGTTGGAGGGGAAAGCTGCCGTCTCGGTAGAAGAGAGGGATGCGCGCAATGGAGAGAGTTCACTAAAACTGCTGAAACAAAAAATTGCTTACTCCTCATGAAAGCTTCATTTTTCGGCTTTAAAACATGTTTTACACGCTTTAAACAGGTTTTCGACGCCCCGTAAGAGCTTTTGAGTTAAACTCGTCGTATCTTTAAAATGAGTCCAAATTAGATATTTTTTCTCGAAGTGCAAAAATAGGTGTCCGTTAGAGTTAAACGACAATTTCGCCATTTAAATCCCTTGGGGTCACATTTTTGAAATTCCTTTCTTAGTGGTTACCTACATCGCATTTAAAATCTAAATTCCGAACTTTTTTTAGCTGATTTTAATTGGTCTTTCCGTGTTGCATTGCTGTACCTGACACGTCGCTTTTTAACTTGCTTCTTCTCCTCAGAAAGTTGCGGTAGTAGAGCTCTTCACACACGTCAAAATGGCCATTACATAGCGTACCAGTAAAACGTAGTCTTTTCGTGTGATTAGAATTATTGCCAAATACCGCATAAAGCTCATCATTGCGATATACTTCAAAAAGGTAAGAAAACAATTCCCCAGCTGCCGATAGTTCCACAAATCCGGCATGGGTTGAATGCTGAGACATATGAGTGTAATAACTACTGAAATCAGAATAATTGTTACCGTAATCAATTTTGATGACATGTTGTACTACAATTTGCCGAAAATGACAACATTTTTCTTGAGGATTCTCGATAATATATGATAGAGATCGAAATAAACACGCACCATCCCCAATCATGGGAATCACAGTGTGCATAACTTGATTACCACTAATATTTAAACCATCAGTAGCCATATTTTATGTAAATGTCTATTTTAATAATATTCTAAGGTTAAATCGATATTCAAATAAAAAACATATGGTTTAATATCTCAGCAATAGATTTCCGTTAGAGTTAAACGACATTTTCGCCATTTAAGCCCCTTAGGGGTTGCATTTTTGAAATTCCTTTCTTAGTGGTTACTTACATCGCGTTTAAAATCTAAATTCCGAACTTCAAGTTTCTTTCATTAGTAGTTTTTGCTCTGCGTTGATTCTGTCAGTCAGGATAAAGCCTCTTATATATAGAGAGATTACTGTTGTTAAATTTGTAAATAATTACTTTGTAAATATCTAATATGTGACATGTAAATATTGACCAACTTCTTGCTTTAAGAATTCTTAAAAGCAATAAAGATTCATTCGTTCATTTATTCATAATCGAATCTAAAAAAAAATGTTTCTTTTTGGCAGTTTCAGTTGTTAAATCCAATTTTGACCATTTCTCTGATGAGTGTTTTTTGTTTGTCTAACGTCCCTTTAAGCTACTTACAAGGGGACCACGTCACATTTCTCTTTCCGATTTTGATGAAATTTTTTTTGGTGATTCTACATCGAAAATAAGTCGACACTTGTCCGGCTGTTCCATTGAATGGGCCATCTGGACTGAGAAATTAAATATTTTAGGTCCAAAAATCGTTAAAATTGGCTTTCACAAAACAGTCATTGCTCTATTCTACCTGAACCAATTTTAATGAAACTTTCAGTGATTCTTCTACTTAAAAATATATTAGACACGTTTATCGGGATTTGTCACAATTCACCCTAGTAAGGCCAGAGCGTCACATCAAAGTTGAGGCTTAAGTTAGTAAATTTAAGCTGTCTTAAATCTGGCCTTAATAGGGTGAATTGCGACAAAGCCCGATACATGTGTCTAATATATTTTCAAGTAGAAGAATCCCTGAAAGTTTCATTAGAATTGGTTCAGGTAGAATGGAGCAATGACTGTTTTGTGAAAGCCAATTTTAACGATTTTTGAACCTAAAATATTTAATTAGGTAGAAAATAGTCCGGGGAGGTGGTCAATAAAATAGAAAATAGTATAAAACTATTTTATTGTTGCCGACGTTTCGACCCAACTATGCAGGTCTTCGTCAGGGCTAAATAAACAAGACACTGACAAAAACATGAGTAATTAGGACAAAGAATATGAACTGGCTAGATAAAATATAAAAAATATGAAAAAAACAAAGAATATGAACTGACTATATAAGATATAAATGAATGTAAACTTAAGGTTAAGTATATAATTTATATACACATGGTGTAATATGGCTATTGACACTCGTACTGTTAACACTGATGCTGTTGATACTGATAGTATAGGTGGTGTGATAAGATGGGATAAGGTACATGATAGTGGATATGTTATAAGAATGGTGTACTATGGGTAGATATGGTGGCAAAATGGGGCAGAGTTGAAGAAGGATTAATATGTGATGGATTATAAATATAGGAAATGAAGGAGCTTACCTTATGACAGGGATGGATGTCACGGCCAGAGTGAGGGCAGCAAGGGTCGAAGGAAGGGTAAGATTTGTCGGAGGGGGGGGGGGGGGAAGGGCAGCAAAAAAAAGTGTGGGCCACAAGGAGGGTTAGGATTTGTTTACGTAAACTAACTTTACACAAATACATAACATTGGTTTCAAGAATAAATATTTAATTTCTCGGTCCAGATGGCCCATTCAATGGAACGGCCGGACACGTGTCGACTTATTTTCGATGCAGAATCACCAAAAAAAAAAAGTTTCATCAAAATCGGAGAGGGGAATGTGATGTTGTCCCCTTGTTAGACTAATCGGACAATGCTATAGTGGGAGCCCTAAATTTTGGCTATCCAGGTATGATTAGGATAGGGATCTTTAACGAGTACCTGACATCGTACAGGCTAGGATTTTTTACTCTCTTCAAGAAATCCTTGGGCCTTCGGGCGAACCCGCGACCTTTAGTATTGTAGGTTGCTATGCAAACCACTACAACACAGGTGACCCCTAATAAGTGTTGAAATAGCATGTTTCCTTTTAAAGTTACTTGTCGTCCCAGTTATGTATGAGAGGAAACATGAAAATCAACTAATTTTGACGGTTAAGCAAGGCTCATATACAAAGTGAATAAAAATCTCATAATTTAAGTGTTGTAGCAAACTCATAAATTTTACAAAAATAAATTCACTGCATTCTGTATTTTTATGCTTTATTCTGACTTCTATTCGATATTTTTTCTCTCTTGTTTGTTGTTTCTTTTGGAAAGTGGTCTACAGTTGTGCAACCGCGGATTGTCGATAATCTCCCTCCCTGACACTTGTACCGCTCTGGCATTTAATGTCGCAATATATTTATAGTGTGATGTTTGTCGAGTGAACATATTTAGAAAATTGATTGGCCGCGGTCCAAGGGGCTGGAAATAGGTTCCATACTGTAAACAGCTACTACGGTTACTAGTTTCGCGCTTTATAATTGTCATTTATCGCTCTATGAGTAGAGTATTCAGCAACTACCGTCAGATATATAGGAGGCAGTAGCATTTCCGCTTGTTCAACTGTTTGTTCATCAACATCCGGTTATTCGGTCGGCAAATATTGGAGTATTAAATTGAGCCAATCACCTGTGGATTCATCAGGGTTTGATATATTTGCGGGTCGCCACTTTGCGGGGAAACAGACGCACAGTGGGAAAATTTTGTCATTTAGTGGCCAAAAATCTATAACTCCTGATCTAATGATTGATCGAATAATTTTACAAAAAATTGGAACGATACAGACCAAATCTTCCAGTAGCATATATTAAAAATCTGGTGCGTGCGCGCAACACACAACTTTCACTTACGAACTTACTTAAATTCGAAATTGATGTGTTTTGTTAATTGCCACTTCTCAAAGACACATTTTTTCACATTCATTTCTAATTTTGTTTTTATTTGCTCTATAAAAAAAAACTATTTTTTTTTTATAATTAAATAAAAGATTTTACTTACGATAATTTGGCCATGTATGCATAATACTCCAAGTCGTCTAATTTTATAATTCTCTATGTAGTCGTTAAAAACTTCATTTAGTTACCATGGAAACAAATAATTTCCATTAAATGAACAGAACGGTTTTAATTATGAACAATGGTCTGTCAATAAAGGCATACTCCGCGGCATGCGTGTGCTCAACGTATTTTATGAGTTGAAGGAATATTTTTCTTTTTTTCTCCCATATAAGTTTACTTGATTTTTTTCATATCTCATATTTAGCCATTTCTTATTTTAGGCATAATGAGAGATAGTTAATTTTTTCTATATCAACAAAAACAAGGGTACTTTACAGGAAAACAAAAAAGGCCCATTCCCCATTTAAGCCCCCTCAGAACATGTTAATAACGATAAAGCTTATCTGATATTAAAGAACACCTTATTTTCATTAAACGTGGCGAATTTCATTAAAATCATTAAAGCCGTTTTTGAGATAATTTAAAGAAAGCTATAAATTGGGAAAAACGTTATTAAATAAAGTGCCCCCTCCGTTTGACCAATTTTGATGAAATTTTGGCTGCCCCATCTTTGGCTTATACATACATCAAATACCCAGTTTCATCACAATCGTTAAAGCCGTTTTTGAGTAAATAAAAAAAAAAACACGTGAAAATGATACAAAATTTATTAAGTAAAGTCCCCCCTCAGGTTGATCAATTTTGATGAAATTTTTGCAGTCATATCTCGGGCATATTAATACATTAAATACTCAGTTTAATCAAAATCGTTAGAGCCGTTTTTGAGAAAAATGAAAAACACGTAAAAAGTTATTAAATAAAGTGCCCCCTCCTTTTGACCAATTTTGATGAAATTTTTGCTGTCACATCGCGGGCATATACATACACTAAATACCAAATTTCAAGTTCACACGGTTTATGGTTTTTGAGCTAGTCTGTTCACACACACACAGACCATTTCGCAGGACTTGGTCATTTGGACTCAGGGGACCCCAAAACGTGTATTTCCGTTGAAAACCGGAAGTCGAAATTTTTCACGATCGCAATACTTTCCTTACTACATATTTCATATATACGTAAGTGAAAGTAAAAATTTATTAAATTTTTATTAAAACTTAAAGGAATATTAATAGGCCTCGAAACATTGTGAAACTATAGTTGCAATGAATTTACAAATATATTATTCAGAGAAAGATGTGAATTTCAAAATTTTAGAAAAAAAAAAAAATGGAACAGTGCAAACGATTTTTAGTATATATCTTTCCTAATTAGAAATATATTAATGTTCCAATATTTGTAAAATAGTAAAATTCACACCTTCCGCTGAATTATATATTATAAAAACTTAAAGGAATATGGAGATTGGTGAAATTTTTGTTGTGATGAATTTAAAAATATTTAATTCAGAGGAAGACGTGAATTTCACTATTTTACAAAAAGTTGGAGCAAAAAAAAACAATTTTTTTCTCCTTCCTTTTGAGCGAACGTAGCATGCGGAAGTCGAAAGATTAAAAAAAAAATAAAAAAAGCTCTTTTTTAAGTTACCAAATATATTTTGTGTTAAAAAGGAAGCGAGTGATATTTTCTTTTAACACTAATTTAATGTAGGTGGGAATATATTTAGTAAAATATCTTGGAAATCTCCTCACTTTGATTTTTCCTGCTTCCTGGGATCGGGTAGAATATTAAATTATAAGCCCCCCCCCAAAAAAAACAACTTATCAAACCCCTGGTGCGGGCCTCTCTAATAAATGAGGCTCAGGCGTTTTTTTTTTTTTTTGTTTTTTCCATCGTCCGGACGGTGGAAAATAACGCAAAAAATAAAAAACGCAAAATAAAAAATTAAAAAATAAGCTGACGCGTCCGCTTAAAAATTGCAAAAATCTTTTAAGAGCTCGTTCGATGGTTCTTAACTTTTGGATACGATTGCGTGAATTGCGAATCTTATTAATTATAGAAATAAGATAAAATAAGGATTTTTACGTCAAACATCGTAGCAGTTAATGGCATATACAGGGTGACATGCTACTCGTGCGACAAACTTCACCAGTAGATTCTCCACCATAAAATGAATAAAAAAGTTCATATTGACCATGGTCCGATTCTCAACCATTTCGGAATAATTTCGCTTTTTATCGATTTTGAAAAGATATCACGACCTGGCATCGGAAAACCGTGATATCTTTAAATCTGAAAATTTCTCCGAAAAGCTGATAGCACTGTTGAAATCTACATTAATTGTTCATTAATAAAATGGTCATTTCAAAATTTTTGGGCCAAAAATTTTTGTTTTATTTCAGCCAGAACAAGAAAATAAGTGAAAAATTTTATAAATCGGAAAGTGTTTAACATAATCCAGATTTTCTAATTTTAGTTTCAGAAGGTAGCAAATTTGAGTGAAAATACCTCATTTAATAAGGCTTCTAACGCACTCTTCATTTTTTAATTTGGTGTTTCTAAGACCACGATATCGATGACAAAGAGAAGAAATTATGGTTCAAACATTGTTAATGTTTGAGAATTTACATTTTAAATTTGAAAAAAAAACTAATACAACTCACCAATATCTTTAAAATAAATTTATTTTTAATCGTTTTATTTATGTTCAAATTCGAAGCCGTTCTCTGCAATGCAAAAAAGAGCCCGTTTTCTCATACTTCAAAATGTCACACCAAAAGTGAGAAAACGTCGAAGTTTTTCGGCAGCGGCGAAGATCCTTGCTCTCAAATCGTCTATGTTTGTCACTTTAGTGCAATAGAACAGTTCCCCCTGAGAGGTGAGGACAATCATAAAGTATTACTATTTCTGTATGAAATCCGCTATATTCAATCATTTTTCAAGTCCACTAATTGAAAATGAATTATATTTAAAAATTTACAGTAATTTATAACGCCATTATGTACTAATATGTATTTTAAATTAGGGCCTTCAATACTCATGAAATGTAAAAAAAAAAAAGTGTGCCCCCCCCTCAGATAATTTCTGGATCCGCCACTGCTTCAAATACGCCTGAACTATTCTAGAAGAGCGAGGAGGCGCACCATCGTGCTGAAAAATTATGTTTCTCCTCAATTGGAAAGGAATGTCCTTTAAATTGGCAAGGTAGGCCGCGTGTTTTCGATAAATTTTAAATAAATTGGGCCGGTTAATCTCCTCCGGAAAATCTAAGTAGGGACCCATGAGTTCATTTCCAATAACTTCCGCCCAAACACTGATTTAAAAACGCCTTAGGGAATACAGTTTTTCTCTTTTTGTCATCGATATCGTGGTCTTAGAAACACCAAATTAAAAAATGAAGAGTGCGTTAGAAGCGTCATTAAATGAGGTATTTTCCCTCAAATTTTCTGCCTTCTGAAACTAAAATTAGAAAATCTGGATTATGTTAAACACTTTCCGATTTATAAAATTTTTCACTTATTTTCTTGTTCTGGCTGAAATAAAACAAAAATTTTTGGCCCAAAAATTTTGAAATGACCATTATCTTAATGAACAATTAATGTTGATTTCAACGGTGCTATCAGCTTTTCGCAGAAATTTTCAGATTTAAAGATATCACGGTTTTCCGATGCCAAGTCGTGGTATCTTTCAAAATCGATAAAAAGCGAAATAATTCCGAAATGGTTGAGAATCGGACCATGGTCAATATGAACTTTTTTATTCATTTTATGGTAGAGAATCTGCTGGTGGAGTTTGTCGCACGTGTAGCATGTCATCCTGTATATAATTTTTTTTTTTATAAGGAAAAACATTTAATTTTTTTTTAGAATATTTATTTGATTTGTGCATGTTTGTGATCTTTTCCAAGTTTTTCTGCCTATTAAGCAAACACAATAGGTAAAATAAAATACCTTTTTATGAACGTAGATAGAGTGAATGGAATGAATTACTTCTTTTTTATGAATGACTCTCTTCATTGCAGGTAGACTCAATGGTGTGAAAGGGACGGGTGAGACGAAGATGTTTTTTTGCTACCACCTTCATGGATTCATTCAATTGAGCATATTCATTCATTCATTATTCGTTCACACCTTCATATCGTTTTCTTTATATGCATTTTCTCCGGTCACAACTCGTCCAATGTATAAATATTGAATACTTGGTGTTAGGGCGTCTTAAGGATTACAAAATTGCATCCTTGAACAACCTTTCCCTAATGCAACTACGTTGGTTGTCTTTAAAGAAACTTCTTCAGTTAAGGAATTGCAAAATACAATTACGAATACCTGTTTTGAAACTATTTATTGATAAAATTATTAGTAAAAAAAAAAAAGATGAAAAAAAATACAAATTAAATAAATATATAGGTATATACAACTTCTTTATCAACATAAAAATGAAATTAATATAATTAATAATAATCGTCAATTAATAAAAGTTAATAATAAAATTAAGTATAAACTAAACTCTATATTTACTAAAGAAAAAAATCTGGTGCGTGCGCGCAACACACAACTTTCACTTACCAACATAGATTAGAAATTAATGCGTTGTGTTATTGCCACTTCTCACTCAGTTAAACATTTTTCCAAATTCATTTCTTATTTTTGTTTTCATTTGCTCTATAACAAACACTAAATTATAATAAATTTATTAAGTAAAGTCCCCCCTCCGGTTAATCAATTTTGATGAAATTTTTACAGTAATATCTCGGGCAGATATATACATTAAATACGCAGTGTGATCAAAATCGGTAAAGCCAATTTTGAGTAAATAAAAAAAAAAACACGTGAAAATGATACAAAATTTATTAAGTAAAGTCCCCCCTCCGGTTAATCAATTTTGATGAAATTTTTACAGTCATATCCTTGGCATATATATACATTAAATACTCAGTTTAATCAAAATCGTTAGAGCCGTTTTTGAGAAAATCGGAAAAAAAACGTAAAAAGTTATTAAATAAAGTACCCCCTCCCTTTGAGCAATTTTGATGTAATTTTTGCTGTCACATCGCGGGCATATACCTACACTAAATATCCAATTTCAGGTACGCACGGTTTATAGTTTTTGAGCTAGTCTGTTCACATACACACACACAGACCATTTCGCGGGACTTGGTTATTTGGACTCTGGGGACCCCAAAACGTGTATTTCCGTTGAAAACCGGTAATCGAAATTTTTCACGATCGCAATACTTCCACTTACTATATGTTTCATATATAAGTAAGTGAAAGTAACACTTACTATATATTTCATATATAGGTAAGTGAAAGTAACACTTACTATATATTTCATATATAGGTAAGTGAAAGTAACACTTACTATATATTTCATATATAGGTAAGTGAAAGTAAAAAAAAATAAATAAAACCATTCCGATATATCTTTAATGTTTAAATTCAAGATGTTTTTCATTCAATATAATATAAATGTTAATGAGTTCAATCAATGTTATTAATTTCCCAATTAAAGAAAAAAAAAAATGCCTAAATCCCCTGGGTAAAAGATCAAGCGAAGATGTTGAAATCATTGATGAATTTCGTCAATATTAGTCGATCAACTTGAAAATTCCATGGAGAGTAGGCGTCCATGAATTGAAGCTTGAAGTCGAATCCCGTAGAAGATAAGAACGTAAATTCAACATTAGTAAGAACGTAATTTCGTGTCGTCGTGCCGATGAACTAAACTAGAGAAAAAAAGGCCTCCAAACAGCCGATAACCGACCGTATGATCGGAAATTTTAATCGAAATTGATACGTTTAATGATTCTGAGAAATTATTAATTTTCGTAATATATAACAGATCACAGAACAGCTGTGTTCTAGCCGAAGACAAGTTGCCTACTGACACTTAATCCTGTTCTTTTAGTACACAAAAGGTAAAAACTAGTGTACTGGCCTTCATGTGACCATGAAATCGGTCCAGAGCAAAAAAAATGTTAATAATGTTAAATAAGGATATGAAAGTTATATGTTTATGAATAAAAACTTTAAATAAGGACAATCGGCGATGGAAATAAAGATTTGTAAAATAGATAACCACAGAACATTGGCCAATAGCCCGAAACGTTGAGACAATTAAGTATAATATGTATAACGCATGGAAGAGAAATCCTTCATTAAAGAAATCCATAAATATTGAAATATATATAAATAAATAAAAAAAAATTTATTACAACATCTTTATGTGAAATTTGGTTCTTAATTTATAGTATTACCTACAGTAATCTGAGGAAACTAGGTAATTCTAAAATAGGTAATTTTGGACAGGCCTAAGGTGTTATGTTTCCAGGGATTTGATATCCGATGACTCATATGTATGCCAACTCACGCTTATTTATATATATTCTGAATGTCCCCCTCTGTTTCTATCCCAGCCCGAAACTGGCGACGTTTTAGATAAAAACTCCACACATAATAAAAATAAAAATGACTCTGTTATTAATTTTATGATAATATTAATTTTCAATAAGCGTTCATCAATTTTCAATAAAGATCAGAAAGTATTGTAAAATTATTTACAGCTACCTAGGCCACTTGGTACCATCAGAAAAAAATCTGGTGCGGTGCGCGGATTACACAACTTCCATTTACCCCCCACCGTAACATGATTAGTATTTTTCCTTATTAGGGTATATGTATATACCCGTAGGTAAACTAAAACTCACCTTATTTTTTATTAATTTAAATTTAATCTGAAAGCCAATTATTCAGATTTTTGACTTATAAAAATTTGATTTAATACTTTCAGAACGTTTTCACATTTAAGTTATATAAAAAAACAAAACAAAATTTACTGAATAAAGTGCCCCCTCCTTTTAACTAATTTGGATGAAATTCTAGCTGTCACATCACGGGCATATACATAGACGAAATACCAAGTTTGATCAATATCGTTAAAACCGTTTTTGAGAAAATCGGAAAGAAACTTAAAAATGAGACACAATTTAATAAATAAAGTGCTCCCTCCGTTTGAACAATTCAATGAAATTTTATCTGTCTCAGTTGACAGTTTAAGAAAAAAAGATTATATTATCGACACTGTTTACCAATTTGTTGATGTTAGTTTAGTTATGAATCTATGAATTTAGTTTGGCCAATCCCTCTATAAAACGGAATACAATTTCCCATAGTCTACATTTAAGTTGTTTATAAAAAAATCTTTCATAGAAACTTCTAAAATGAACCAATAGTTGACACATCAAAATGCAAAGGTATGGAAAGTTCACATTTATGGTTTTAAAGTTGACAAATACATTATTTTTTTATTTCCTATGATTTTTAGTAGGTAATAAGGAGTGCAAAAAAAGTTAATATTATTTCTATTAATAAACTAGTAAATTCATAAACATGGATGAATGGAAACAAAATAGAATAACCACGATTTAATTATTTTATACACAAAAAGCTTAAATGAGAAAAAAAACAAACAAACATATTTAAACGAAAAATGAGATCATCTAGTTATGTATGATAATAGATTTAAAGTACCACTTCACGAACTAAAAACACGGAAAACACATGTTTTTGATGGAGTATGAAGAAAATTATATTAAATGAGCAGAGCTGAGCTCAGTAGCTATAATGCATTGAAAAAATTATATCCTATTATTTTTAATTTAGTCAAATCAAAATTCTCTGATAAAGTTAAAACAGTTTCGGCTAATCTAAAAACCAACGGGATTTAAAATAGAACTTTAGGCCAAATTTAAAATTGTTTAATAAAGAGTTTAGAAGTGTTAAAATTTTTATTATAAGATGGGAAAATAACTAATAAAGAATATAATTGAATAAGGCTTAGTATAATAACAATTGACAGCTAAAATGTACCGAATTAATCTTTTGCCATAATACGTATTCATTTAAATCAGAATATTACACATGGTTCTACCTGAAACAGGTTATGAAAAGTTCTCAAACCAAACGTTCTCACAGTAATACTTATCAAAACAAAAAAATCAATTTTATGAATGAGATAATTTATAACTTTTATAATAATAATTTACATTTTTCTTTATTATTAGAATTCACAATTTTTATTTATTGTAGTGCTAATAGGTGCACAATGATTTTGGTTAACCTTTCTGATTGGTTCTGAGTGGTTTCTGATTTTACTCCCGCCAAACATCGGGACACGAGAATTTTATATATACATATATATATATATATATATATATATATAATATTTAATTTATATATATTTGTTTGGCGGGAGTAAAATCAGAAACCACTCGACCGATCTTTATAAAATTTTGCTCATTGTGTGTAGTTTTGTCCAACTTAAAAGATAGGATAGTTTTTATCTCGATTATTGGCCTAAATATTTCTTTAATTACAAATTTAATGTTTAGTATAGTAAAATTGAGTGAGATTATTTTAAGTTCTACAAATTTCCAACAGGTGGCAGTTTAAGTTGATCTATTCACTCAACACTTCCTTTTCTTTCGATATTTAGGATGGGTAAGTATAAATCTATTTTTTCCGGCTTGGACTAGGAAAATCCGTGTTTTTCCCATGGCAAATTATGTGTCGCCTTTTCACGAGTGGGGAAAACATTGAATCTATTTGTTTAAGCAAAAGACAGGTTAACCAAAATCATTGTGCACCTATTAGCACTACAATAAATAAAAATTGTGAATTGTAATAATAAAGAAAAATGTAAATTATTATTATAAAAGTTATAAATTATCTCATTCATAAAATTGATTTTTTTGTTTTGATAAGTATTACTGTAAGAAAGTTTGGTTTGAGAACTTTTCATAACCTGTTTCAGGTAGAACCATGTGTAATATTCTGATTTAAATGAATACGTATTATGGCAAAAGATTAATTCCGTACATTTTAGCTGTCGATTGTTATTATACTAAGCCTTATTCCAATTATATTCTTTATTAGTTATTTTACCATTTTATAATAAAAACTTTAACACTTCTAAACTATATATATATATATATATATATTAAGATAAAAATAACGAGAGGTGCCTTAGTTCTTCATCATATTCAGGTTATGTTAGTTCATGTATCATGACTTGCTATTTTTAACTGTAACGCAGTTCTGCTTTGGTTGCAACTTACTCCGCAGTTGCTTTGAGTTGTTATGTCAGTTGTTGTACACGTTTTGTAGCTTGCGAATACTTGCGATTTCCTTAGCCTGTTTATAGATAATGATGGCGTATTGTTTTGGTTTCAGCGAATCACATCCATGTCTTATTTCTTTATGATACTTCCTTGCCTCTCTTTGCATTGTTCTGTTTATATCCTTTGTTCTTCGCCGAAGGAAACGGCTGGGGCTATGCCCTCAAATCAAAGACGAGGATATAAACATCTCTGACAGATGTTTTCCAGATGTCTTTAGCACTGCTTCCTAGTTCTCGTATCGTGGATTTCTTTAGACAATTTTTAACTTATTTCTATTTTATTCTATTTCTAATGTTCTATACTCTTTATAGGTACCCCACTTTTTTTTTTTTTTAAATTGCTTTCCCTTTTAAAGCAATAATATCATTATATGTATAAAAATCTCGTGTCCCAATGTTTGTCGGAGGTAAAATCAGAAACTACTCAACCTATCTTTGTAAAATTTGGCTCATTGTGTGTAGTTTTCTCCAACATAAAAGATTAGGATAGTTTATATCTCGATGATTGGCCTCAATATTACTTTAATTGCAAATTAAATGCTGTGATTATTTGTAAGTTATACAAATTTCCAACAGATGGCGGTTCAAGTTGATAAGCATCAGCATCCAGTTGACAAATCTATTTTTTCCAGCGTGGACTTTGAGAAATCCGTGTTTTCCAATGGGCAACTATCTGTCGCCTTTTAACTTGTGGGAAAACATCGAATCTATTGGTTTTAGCAAAAGACAGGTTAACCAAAATCATTGTGCACCTATTAGCACTACAACAAATAAAAATTGTGAATTATAATAATAAAGAAAAATGTAAATTATTATTATAAAAGTTTAGTTATTTATTTATTTTTTGTTGCCTCTACCCTGCAGGGTCATTGGCAACATGTAGAAGTTTAGATTTTCGAGTAGTACTTGATTGCTTTTAAATATTCCAAATTTTTTTTTACATTTTTTTCATCATCTCCTAGAATTTCGTTCAGTGTTCCGTTTAATGCTAAAAGTGCCGTCGATAAAAATCTCACTTTATAGATTTAAAAAATGAAATTCTCCGGGTGAAACCGGTATATACAGCTAGTTAATAATATTCCCAAGGCGCACTGGATAATATTTTGTTTCATTTTCAGTTAATTGAAATTATAAAAAAGTTGTTTTCATTTTTCGTCTAGAGTTAATTATTCTTCTCATCGATATTTTTACTAATGTAACTTTTTCTGGTTTTTAAATTATCCTGTTATAGCTGTTAAACGACACCAATCAGATAGTCCTAGTTAAATTTGGAAAACATCTACAGCTATTTTTAATCATGATTTATTCTGTTTCTGGACCTAATTTTAGGGCTTTGTAGGTCCATAATTCAAAAACGGGTTGGACATATCTCAGTAATGTTTCACAGTTTTTCTAGTGTATATAAGTAGTACACGGGTCATTCTCACGTAAATGGGCACTTTTGTGTCCCAGGCCGTTTATAGCGATTTAGAAAATCTTTAGATTTAGAAAAAAAAAAAGGACTCTAAGACATCAATTTTGTAAATCCAGGCGAGTTGTAAAGGTAAACCCCATACGACTTAATTTTAATTGTATAACACACGTACCTTAAAAAATCCAGAAAAAGATCGAAATTCATTCCCCTGTCCCGAGGTCTGATTCTGCTCAAAGTAAGAGTTCGGAGTCCGTATACTAGGTCAATTTTTACTTTTTTTTCTGTTCAATTTGTTCAAAATACTGTAAAATTTCATAAAAGCAGTCGAATCCTTGATGATAAAGGATTAGAATTGAAAAAAATTAACTTTTATGATGTCCAACAGGTTTTCTTTCATTCCCCTGTCAATTTTTAAAATTAAATTATCACCGAACTATTCAGGCGGGAAATTAGTAAAAAATATGTAGTCAGCAGGAAGGGGTCTTTTCCTAAGCAACCCCAACTGTTAACTTAACCTCAGTACAAATCCAAGCTCTCCAGAATCAAATAAGTTCTCAAACTTGAGAGGTTACGTTTAATAGTCTTCATTCCCCTGTCCTCTATAGTTTTGGTCAGGCAAGTTTTTTCTTTTCTAATTTTTGAGAGATAAAAGATTTTGTAGCACAAATTTCGTTTTTCAAATAGCATTATTTTATCTTTTTTTTTCCTTTCAACGGTTACCAAATAAACCTTAAAAATTCATTCCCCTGTCGTTCATTCCCCTGTCTTACTGTAAATAAAATGCTGCACGGAAATGAAGACAGCGACGTGGATTGAAGCTTTCTTTTGGTGCTCAACTATTTCAAACCATCATCAGTCCTTAATAATGAGAAATTTAAAAAAAAAAAAAAATAAATAAAATAAAAAAAAATAAAAATAAAAATAAAAATCCAAGTGAATTGGTGTTCTTCCAAGTCGACTCCTTGCTTCTTATAGGCTAAGGAATAGTATTACATCGAAAAAATTTTTTATTTGTAACCATAAAATTTAAAATAAAAACACCGTAAAAAGTGCCCACTTTGGTGAGAATGACCCACACATGTAAACTGTTAAACGACACCAATCTCATAGTCATAATCAACTATGGAAACATCTGCATCTATTTTTAATCATGATTTATTCTTTTTCTGGACCTAATTTGAGGGCTTTGTAGATCCATAATTCAAAAACGGGTTGACATATCTCAGTAATGTTTCACAATTTTTCTAGTGTATACAAGTAGTACACATATACCAAATTTCAAGAAAATCTGAGATGGTGAGGCTCAAGCCTGTGTTGAATTGATATGGAATGACACAATACTGTAATATCATAATATTATATCTTGATATTTTTCAAATTCTTAAAATATTCAAATAATATATGCAATAAAAATGTTTGCCAGAACAGTTTGATAAAAAGCGAGGAGCATAAGCTATCCAAAATCTGAGGACAGATTGAATGTGAACTGGGCCCCAGATATCCCTATTGACACATCTGTCAGTATCCATCCCTTCACCAGCCTTGACAACTTAATATATTTCCGATGATTCCTAAAATCCTGTCCTCTTATTTATTTTGTATCCTGATTTAGAATCCTTATTCATTTCCTCTCAACCCTTAATTTTATTGACGGTTACAGTGTCGGTAATAAGCAGGGATAGGTTTTTTTTTTGTAATCAAAATTTCAAAATACAGTACGACCCCTATTATCCGGGCCTTTATTAACCGTTGTTCCAATTAAACAGGGCTCTGAGGAGCCAATTTTTTTTTTAATTTTAAATAAGCTGTTTTTAATTTTTATGGCATTTATTTTGTATTTATAATATTTATTTAAATAAAATGAATACGCAAATGTTTTAACAATTACACAATGGTTACACACAATTATCTATTGTTCTTAGAAATTATGAAATAAAATAATAAATGGAAAAACACGGCAAGCTGGTATGGTATGATGAGATGTTTCCGGAAACTATTACACCAAATCACATTCTAAGAACGATATTGTTTTCAAGTCTTTCTAGGTAACTCCCTACTCCCTACTTGTTTGACTACAAAACAAAATATTCTCAGTTGTGATTTAGTCTCCATTTAAATACGAACTAATAAAATGTCGCAAAAAAGACAACCTCTTGTTTTAACGTTTGAACAGAAATTAACCATATTAAACCGAGTAGAAAAAGGTGAAAGTATTAAAAAAATTGTCCGCTGAATTAGGAATCGGCGAGCAAACTGTTCTTGACATTTTGAAGAAGAAAAAAGACATTTCCGATTTCGTATCGTCGAGCAAGCAAATTATTTTTCTCTAGACCATTTCAAATGGATTGATCCATAATACCGTATTACCATTTTCACTAAATCTTTTTTTTTAAAATCATACATTTTTTTTTTCCTTTTTAAGGACATTAGTGTAGAAGCTGAAACATATGTAGGTTGTAGGAAGAGGCTGTGTCGAATCGTTATCGAGGCTGCCCACGTATCGGATTCCTTTTTGCAACTCTTCTCTCTGACGATAGACCTTTAGCGATTCTTTGTTTACTTTTTCCCTTTGGTTCCGTTTCTTATACTACTAATGTTCTTCTATCGGATGATACTCAACGAATACTGATTTCACCCCCTGAATTTTTAAGTCGTGTTAGTCAAAATCATTTTATTTGTTTGTTATTTGCAAGGTATTTATGTCAATCGTTTCTCTGATATCTTAAGCTTATGGGGGATTGATTTCTCTCAGTAACTGGCCAAATCGTCTCAAGACATTTAGGTCAAGGAACTGTTCCGTTCTAGGGAAATGCTGATTTACATATATTTGACAGCTTTATCTTCGTTCAAAGGTCTCGTCTTTTACTTCTTTTCTTAATCCTATCGAGGTTTATTCAGCAGTTCATGTGACAGTTTTATAGATATAGATGTAGTTGTTTTTTTTTTGCTATATCCCGATGTTTGCCGGAAGTAAAATCAGAAACTCCTCAATCTATTTAGATGAAATTTGGAAAGTTGGCTCATTTTGTGTAGTTTTGTCCAGCTTAAAAGATAGGATAGTTTTTATCTCAATTATTGGCCTCAATATTGCTTTTATTGCAAATTAAATGCTTATTATTCTCCAACTGAGTGTAATTATTTGTAAGTTCTATAAATTTCCAACAGATGGCGGTGTAAGTTGATTTATTGACATAACACTTCATTTTCTTTCGATATTTAGGGTGGGTAAGCATCCAGTAGCCAAACCTATTTTTTCTGGCTTGGACTTGTGTCGCCTTTTCACGAGTGGGGAAAACATCGAATCTATTTGTTTTAACAAAAGACAGGTTAACCAAAATCATTGTGAACCTACTGATACGATATCTCATATCATCATGTATTCAATTCTGAATTTAATTAATATGTTTTATGGCAAAAGAATAATTAGGTACATTTTTGCTAACTGTCTATTTTGATTGTACTAAACCCTGTTCCAATTATATTATGTATTAGTTCTTATACATGTATCATTCATTAACACTCTATGGTCAAATATAAGGCGTAAAAAATAAAATCTTTGACCCTTCTAAATGTTTTACCAAACAAATTTAAATTTGGCGTTTTAAATCCCGATCTAAGAAAGATCTATTTTAAATCCCGCCGGTCTATAGATTAGCTGAAACATTTTTATCTTCATCAGTGAATTTTGATTTGACTGTACAAAAAAGAATATGTAGAGATGAGAGATGGTCAACTGTTCTTCAATTACGATAGGTTAAATAATGGTCAGGATTTTCAGTTACAATGATATTTATTATGGTAAGCCAACGTTTTTAGCCCTGATGAAGATCCACAAGTTGGATCGAAACGTTGGCTTACCATAATAAATATCATTGTAACTGAAAATCCTGACCATTATTTAACCTATCGTAAAAAAGAATATGAATTAATTTATTCAACGCATTATACTACTGACTTCGTTTTGTAGAATATAAATTTGTATAAGAATATTAAAGCAATATAAAAAAATAGGTATACTCGTGCTAACCTTAAACCTTAACAACTGAGGAGTAAATTCCCAAGAGAGTAAAACCCATTGCCCACAATTGCCAAATCCCAATTTCGACTATCAACCTTCGCTCCCCGCCAGGCATACCTTAATGACGATAATCAAATATTCCTCAGAGAAAGGTCAGAGTTATAAAAAGAAGAGCTCATTTTAAATTTGAAATATCCCGGTAAAAAAAGGAATAATTAAAAAAATGTAATAAAACCTTTGAAGAATAAAGCTTGATAAGACAATGGAATTTTTCATTAAGAATTAACTCAAATTAAAATTCATCTTTAGACACTTTTATTCGTCGTTTGTTTGTTTAACGTCACTTTATGCCACTATGGCTTATCGGACGATGCTACAGTGGGAGTCCTAAAATTTGCCTATCCAGGTATAATTAGGATAGGGATCTTTAACGAGTACCTGACATCGTACAGGCTTCGGAACCTCCATTTTGCAACCTATCAAGGTGCCTTTACACCTTACAAACTTTACCTTCGAACACCACCCTCGAACAACCTTCGTGAAGCCTTCACGTCGACTGTTCGGGTGTTCTAGGTACTTCATATATTCGCCTGAGTTCGGGGGTAGCGCTACTGTCCCTTTTGATTTGGCTTTTCTTAAGTGACAGGAGTTGTTTGTGATACTAGTGTAATTTGTGAAACGTTGTAAATCGTCTCATATTTTTTTATTTTTCAGATAATCTATATAAATAAAGTTGAAATTCTGTTTGCTTGTTTGTTTATTTGTTCTTTATAGAAATCCATACCGTTTGTCCTAATTTCTCCAAATTTCGATCAGTGATTCTTTGATACCATGTGCGAACACCTGTCCACATTAAAATTGCATACCTTCAGCCAATCTTCAGCTGATAATCTTTATTCTCCGAATTTCGCTCATTCGTTTTTTCAGACCAGGTGCGAACACCTGTTCATATTAAAATTGCATAACTTCAGCCGATCTTCAGCTGATATTCTTTATTGTTATAAAAATCATAATGATCTTACTTCACAATTTTTTTTTTTTTTACGAAATCGACCGTTTCTTTAGAAAAATGAAATTCCCCGTGTGGAACCGGGATATGCAG
Organism: Aelia acuminata; assembly: GCA_911387785.2. NCBI lineage: Eukaryota > Metazoa > Arthropoda > Insecta > Hemiptera > Pentatomidae > Aelia > Aelia acuminata. Next base: position 177,333,949 of record OU426979.1, read on the forward strand.
CTATAATCTAAGCATATAAAGGTGAAATTCTGTTTGTTCTTAATAGGAATCCATACAGTTTGTCCTAAATTCTCCAAATTTCGCACGGTGGTTCTTTCAGACCAGGTGCGAACACCTGTCCTTATTAAAATTGCATAACTTCAGCCGATCTCTGGGTATATTCTTTATTGTTATAATAATCGTTTTGATCTCGCTTTACATTGGTTTTTACAAAATCGACCGTTTGAGTCGATAAAAGTCTTAGTTTATAGATTTAAAAATTGAAATTCTCCGGGTGAAACCGGGGTATACAGCTAGTATAAAATATATTGATAATGGATTTTTTCTTTATCATAAGCTAGCTTTGGGTGCGTCAGCCATATTGGTTCACTTAACGTCAGGCGAAGTATAAATGGCTGTTCGCTTCACGTCGGTACGGCAAGGTTCGAAGGAGATCTTGTTCGAAGGTGAGGTTCGTAAGGTGTAAAGGCACCTTCAGAGGGACGGCATGGCTTAGGATTTTTTACTCCCATTAAAAAATTCTAAGGCCACCGCGGGACTCGACCCTGCGATCTCTAATATTGCAGGTTGCCATGCAAATAACTACACCTCAGGTGACCCCAGTTTTATTCGGAATTAAGTCCTAAAAAAAAATTATTTCTAAAAAGTATTTTACTGTCGGTACGCCATAACCCTCTTGATATTCGACTATTGTTGTGTCTTTCATCCTATATAGATTTCCTAGAGTTATCAACAAAATTAAACTTTGTTTGAGCAAAGCTGAAAGTACTGAAGAATTCGATGTTAACATTTTGTAAAATACAGATGAGAGACAAATGGTCACATGTCCTTGTTATCATTTTGAATATTGCCTTTCTAGTGCCAAAGAAATTCAGATTCCCAAACAAAAAGCATGAAATCAGTTGTTAAGAATTTACTTATTTCCACATAATCAAAAAAATCTAGTGCTTGCACGCAACTTTCACTTACCAACTTACTTCGATTAGAAATTGACGTGTTTTGCTAAATATCATTTCCCAAAGTCACACATTTTTCTACATTCATGTCTTATTTTTTTTAATCGTTAAAGCCGTTTATGAATTTATTATTAAGTTTAATAATAGTAGTAATTATTAAGTTTAGTAATAGTAATTTATTAAGTAAAGTACCCCCTCCATTTGATCAATTTTGATCAAATGTTGGCTATCACATATTTGGCATATACATACATCAAATACCCAGTTTGATCAAAATCTTAAAAGCCGTTTTTGAGTAAATAAAAAAAACACGTGAAATTGGTACAAAATTTATTAAGTAAAGTCCCCCCTCCGGTTGATCAATTTTGATGAAATTTTTACAGTCGTACCTCGGGCATATACATACATTATATACCCAGTTTGATCAAAATCGTTAAAGCCGTTTTTGAGTAAATAAAAAAAAACACATGAAAATGATACAAAATTTAATAAGTAAAGTCCCCCCTCCGGTTGATCAATTTTGATGAAATTTTTACAGTCATATCTCGGGCATATTAATACATCAAATACTTAGTTTAATCAAAATCGTTAGTGCCGTTTTTGAGAAAATCGAAAAAAACGTAAACAGTTATTAAATAAAGTACCCCCACCCTTTGACCAATTTTGATGAAATTTTTGCTGTCACATAGCGGGCATATACATACACTAAATACCCAATTTAAGGTTCGCACGGTTAATAGTTTCTGAGCTAGTTTGTTCACACACACAGACCATTTCGCGGGACTTGGTTATTTCGACTCAGGGGACCCCAAAACGCGTATTTCCGTTGAAAACCGGAAGTCGAAATTTTTCACGATCGCAATACTTCCACTTACTATATATTTCATATATAGGTAAGTGAAAGTAAAAAAAACTATCGTTTTTGCCTACCATGCAAATAAGAAATTGCAATGTTGATGCATTTTTAAAAAAATTAAGAAAAAATTTCGAAAATAATACCAATATTGATGAAGTTAGTACCTTTCCAATTTCAAACCTTTCTTAATCAAAATAAAATGCTAATTATGATAAGCTTCAAAACACATCCACTGATTTTGGGTATCTACTACCCTAGTCCTACTACCCTATATGCAATTCATAAATTAAGTCTACATCCCTTGGTAAGATTTCCAATGCTCATAAGTTCAATATCAAGGGATAAGGGACTCCACACAGCAAAACATTAATATCTCTAACTATTCAAAATGTTTAAAAAAAAAAAAAAAATTCCTATCTGTTAACTTTTTCTAGTACTTCACCATAGAACTGGTTTATGCTTCTGGAGTCTGTCTTAAACTTTATCCAATTTTTTATATTTTCAGAAATGTGAATTGCTTCTGGCAATTTCATCCTTGAACTATTTTCTTCTTTACTTAAGATTTGTGCATTTTCAAAACAAAATTCGTGATTAACGTCTTTTGAGTGTTTAACTAATGATGATTTGTTAACATTTTTATGGCCATTTTTTGCAATCATTTTTGTGCTGATAGATTTGGTCCGTAGTTTCTCCTATGTATGTAGCAGGGCATCTTAGACTATCTATTACTTTCACTTACCTATATATGAAATATATAGTAAGTGGAAGTATTGCGATCGTGAAAAATTTCGACTTCCGGTTTTCAACGGAAATACACGTTTTGGGGTCCCCTGAGTCCAAATAACCAAGTCCCGCGAAATGGTCTGTGTGTGTGTGTGTGTGTGTGTGTGTGTGTGTGTGTGTGTGTGTGTGTGTGTGTGTGTGTGTGTGTGTGTGTGTGTGTGTGTGTGCGTGAACAGACTAGCTCAAAAACTATAAGCCGTGCGAATCTGAAATTGTATATTTCGTGTATGTACATGCCCGCGATGTGACAGCAAAAATTTCATCAAAATAGGTCAAACGGAGGGGGTACTTTATTCAATAACTTTTTACGTTTTTATCGATTTTCTCGGCTGTAACGATTTTGATTAAACTGAGTATTTGATGCATTAATATGCCCGATATTTACTGCAAAAATTTCATCAAAATTGATCAACCGGAGGGGGTACTTTAATTAATAAATTATGTCCCACTTTTACGTGTGTTTTTTTTCATTTACCAAAAAACCGCTTTAACGATTTTGATCAAACTTGGTATTGAGTATATGTATGTGCCCGCGATGTGACAGTAAAAATTTCATCAAAATTAATCAATTGGAGTGGGCACTTTACTGAATAAATGTTGTCTCATTTTCACGTGTGTTTTTTTTTATTTACTAAAAAACGGGTCTAACGATTTTGATCAAACTTGGTATTTGGTGTATGTATGTGCCCGCGATGCGACAGTAAAAATTTCATCAACATTGATCAGATGGAGGGGGTACTTTAATTAATAAATTTTGTATAATTTTTACGTGTTTTTTTTTATTTACTCATAAACGGTAAAAATAAGAAATGAATGTGGAAAAATTTGTGACTTTGTGAAGTGGCAATTAAAAAAACTCGTCAATTTCTAATCTAAATATGTTGGTAAGTGAAAGTTGTGTGTTGCCCGCACGCACCAGATTTTTTTATATACTATGTTTGACTGTAGATCCTTGTTCACTCTATCTTTTGAGTTGTTCTATATATTTTTCACTTTATTTGTGGGTCTGGACGAAAATTTGCTAGTCCTTTAATGTATGTCAATTTTGCATATCTTTTTTATTTTTCTTTGCTCTTTTTGGGTACTTTTCTGTTTAACACTTTTATCAATTATTAGATTATTATTATACGCCCATGCCTTTTCTATTATATTTTTGGTATAAAAATTGTCCAGGAATAATTGAAATATTTTCGTTTTTATATTACTTAAAAATAATTTGTCTGTTACTTTAGTGGCTTTGTTTATAATGCTATTCATTAAATTTACTTTCATGTGTTGTGGATATAGGGATAGGTAATTTAAGATGATGTTGCTGGTGGTCTGTTTTTTGTGTCCACTGTGTGTTCCAAAAATCTGATTTTGCCTTCTTCTTCTACTTCCATCGTGAATTTTAACTTTTTATGATATCCGTTTAATGCATCAAAGAACCTCTTTGTGCTATTTTTATTTATAATACAGAATATATCATCAATATATTTCATTATTATTTTGGGCTTAATCCCTGATTTTATTATTGCTTCTTTTATTAAATCATTTATCACTTACCCAGACAACCCCACCGACATCATACCCCCCCATTGACAGTCCCAAAAGTTGTCTAAATAATTCTCCTTCATAACTATAAAATCCATTTTCATACACCAGTTTTATCCCTTCTATATATAAGTTTTTATGTTTTATTTTTGTATGTGGCACCACTTTCTCCCAATTTTATAATAATTAGGATAGGGATCTTTGACAAGTACCTGACATCGTCCAGGCTCGGGACATCGATTTTACGTCCTATCCGAGGACGGCATGGCTAAGGATTTTTTACTCCCATTAAAAAATCCTAGGGACACCGCTGGACGCGAACCTGCGACCTTTCCGCTGCGCACCAGATTTTTTTTATATTTATATCAAGAAACCAGTGACCTAAAGGAAGAATACGAAAGGAAGCCGGCACGGATGACAGAGCGCCCAGAGATATCTGGAGCAGTTCCGAAATAGAGTCCTCCTTGCCTCTCTAGCCAATACTAGGCGTATCAAACATATATAAATATATTTATCTTAGTTTTATGTTGGGACCACACCAAATGGTCCGTATATATATATCTCAAAATATTTTTAGTTTTTTTTTTCTAGACCTAAAAAATACTAACAAACAAACATTGAATATCCTCCACGGTGTCTTACTTATACCTGTTTGCTTCGATAAAACTGATATGTTCAATTATCTCAAAGAAGCCATTTTTAGTACACTATTATCATTAGAAAAACTATGCTGGGCCATTCCAAGTCAAATCAACAAAAAATAAATCATTTTGAATCTCACTATCTCTAGATTTTCTTGAAATTTGGTACATGTGTGCTACTTGTATCCACTAGAACATTTGTGAAATATTACTGAGATATGTCTACCCGTTTTTGAATTATTGGTGTCTAAAGCCATCACAAATAGGTCAATTAACCCTCAACTACTCACCCGAATCAATGTTACTTACCTACTCACCTCGGGTCAAAATACTATATTATATTAAACTACATTGTTGTATATTATATACACGCGTTGTTTCGTTAGACGTTGTTTCGACAGTCAGAAAAAAGTTCAAATATTCAACATATTCCTTAAAATGTCATCTTAAAACATGATATATTTGATATTTTAATTAATAAATTGTGTATATACGTACACAATTAATTAATGTGTTGTCCTCTTGCACCAATGCAAGCAATACATCTAGAACTCACTTGATAAATTGCAGCTAAACATTGTTCTGATGGTATTTGGTGCACTGCATCTATGATTCGGTCTCTTAATTGCTCTCTTGAGTTGATTGACACCGAATAAACTTCCTACTTCAAGGTTCCCAATACGAATAAATCCATGGGTGTCATATCAGGTGATCTGGGTGGCCAAGGTACTACTCTTCCACGTCCAATCCATCGTTGTGGATAATTTAAATCCAGCCAAGCTCGAGCAGCTCTGCTATACTAGGGAATGTCATCTAAATAATTAGAAAAGTCGTTCTCCAAAAAATGTGTAAATGTGATTCCATTCAACCTTTCAGGTAAAAAATATGGTCCCACCAGTAATCCGTTCCAAATTCCAAGCCAAACGTTAATAGCAAATTCATGCTGAAACCTATTCTCTCTAATAGCTCTGGGATTTTCAAGAGCCCATACATGGTAATTTCTTTGATTAACAATCCCTCCTCTTGTAAAGGTAGCTTCATCGATCCATATAATTTTTAATGGAAATAAATTATCATCGCGAATTTTTTTCAAGAAACCAGTTACTAAAATTCAATCTCTTGATATAATCTTGAGGTAATAAATTCTGAACTTTTTGAAGATGGTATGGGTAGCGATTATCACCTTTTTAAGTTAGCCTTATTGCTTGCCGGGATATTCCTAATGCAGTAGATGCTCAGGATTGTAATCGAAGTGGCGTTGGACACAATTTCTTCTCCGATAATCTGCTCTTATTGCTGCCTGGAATTGGTCGCTTTCATTACGTATTAAGAATGACCCAGTCTCTCGTAGTCTATTAAAATTTAACGAAAAGACTCGTCGATCAGGCACTCTTCTGTTTGGAAATCGGCTCGCATAGAAGCGGTGCTAAAGCATTACCGTTACAGAAACCATACACAAAAATCATATCAGCGTTTTCAACTTTAGAATATGTACGCGGCATTGTGGCTGATGCTATTCACAAAAAAAAACTATCAGAGTAACTGACTGAAGACTGATTTAGGAATTATAATCCTAGAAGGAAGCCAAAATGTAAAAAAATAAAAGAATGTAAAGGATAACATTAAGTGTTTACATATCTCACTCCCTAGCCTTAGGAACTTTGAAAGGTGATAATCGCCACCTACAACATTTTTTTTTGGTTCTTTTTTTGCGATTTTCTCCAAAAATAAGCAAAAACGAGTAAATCTCTAAAGCACTTTTTGTCTTAGTTTTTCGATCCCCTATAAGTTCCTGAAGTTTTGCCATTTAAATTCAGGACACCCTGTATATACATTTGTTCGTTTTCATTTCAAGAAAGCGGTTAAGAGGTGAAGAGAAATTCCTTTTCACAAAGAAACGAGTTAGTAGTGGGAACCGAGCATTGTTTCCAGAAATGTGGAACGTTGCAAGCGCGTATAAGAAAGTTAAAGTTTAAAAAGTCAAGGCGGTGAAGCATAACTTTCCATTCTTACCTATTTGATATTCTGACATCGAATCATATTTCTTTTCAAGCTACATATTATTATTTCACATCTACATATTGTAATGTTCGTTGTTTCCGTTTGAATCGTGTCGCGTGTGATTGCCGCCATATAACACGATATCTGATAACAAATGACATTGTCAATAAATCCCCGCAATCCACGATAAGCAATTTCCTTTCTTTATTAATGTACCATAGATTTTTATTTATTTTTTTTTTTTTTGCTTATTCCAGAAATCAAAAACATAAATATACTCGTTTTTTTTTTTGGTCTTTTGATCTATTTGAATAATCAGATTTAATCCTAAAAAAAAAAAAATATATATATACCTATATATATATATATATATATATATATATATATATATATATATATATATATATATATAATATGTTTAACAATTACAAGTCTATTTTTAAATTGAAATTAATAATAATAATAATAATTTCTTTATTTCTTTTTGGGGTTTTCCCCATAAAAATAGAGTTAGCCGCACTGCACACACAGAACAAAATAACATTTAAATTCTAATTTATTAACAAATTAAAGCTTACTTATTTACTATACATTATTAAAGTTTCCTTGTTTATTCTGCTAATGTAAATTATATTTAAACTTAAGCTAATAATTTAGGCAAACTTATAAAAAAAAAAAAATGTATCACTAATCTGAAATTATAAATGATCTTATTTTAAAAGCTGCCTGGATAATAATAATTGATATTATTATTATGATTATTATTATTATGATTATTATGATTATGATGATTATGATTATTGATATTATGATTGGGCGTTGATAACCAATAGGTTTTACGCCCCTAAATCCAAATAACTAACTAATAATAATAATAATAATAATAATAATAATGCTTTATTATTATAAAAAAGAAAATACAAAATTTCATTTAAGCATTTCCGGCTTGGGACATACCCGTCAGCTGCCTAGATATAATAGTAGATAGACTTTAATTGAACCACAGAGGAGAACTTGAAGTTTTGTAGAATGATCCCATGTCCGTGTCTATCAGTGTTGGTACATGTGTTCTGTCAGGTAAATTGGGCTTATCAAAACGAAATGATAAAGATCTTCATTATTTTCAAAATTAAAAGTAAGACAATGGAAAATAAAAATAACAAAAAAGAAGTCGTCCTAGAAGGAGAGCGAACATTGTTAAAATGTTTGTGTGTGTGTGTGTGTTTCGATTTTTACATTTCTACAATTCTCATTATTCATTACATTAAAGTCTTTGTTTGGCATTGCCTTTTGGAATACTGATGACTTTATTATTGATTAAAGGAATTGTTTTGCGGTTTAACATGAAGCACAGTATAGTTACAAGTAACCTCCTTAAAACACATGTTTATTAATAGATATTAGTAGCAGGTAAGGTTAGCGAACCAAAAACATTTTTCAGGCCTAGGCCCGAAAAGTACTACTTTATGGAGTATTGAAATAGTATATTTCGTACCAAGGGCCGAAAGTGGGCGTTTGCCGGCCCGAGATATTTTTTGACCGAGACGTAGTCGAGGTCATGAAAAGTTCGAGGGCCTGCAAAAGCACTTTGGCCCGAGGCACGAACGCTATTTTTCACCATACTACAATAAATATTAATACGATATAACATTAATCAAAAACAAGATTTTCTTTTGGTTAAGTGTACCTCTTTGTTAGAAGGTTGTCTTGTGGTTATGGGGACATGATGAATGTTAAATGTATGGATTATATTAATATGTAAGTTAATAAAGAGAGATGAACATATGTGTGTTTCATTTAATACAACTGATATATTTCAAAATGCTAAAAAAAGTTAGTTCGTAGGTTTTACATTTTCCATTTTTAACCAGTTCAAAAACTTTGTATACTCTTCGTCATACCTATGTTTTGATTTTGCTGGTAACAAATCTGCTCTGATTTCTTTTGCTCTTCTATTTATAGATTCTGATATATTATTAGCCATAATTACTAAATAACTAAACAATAATACGAGCAAAACAAACTTATGTAATGTATATAATGAAATGAATGAATTAAAATAATAAACAGCTGATTTTGCGGCCCTAGGGCGAAATATTCATTTTCGGCCCTAGGGCTTTCGGACCGCAAATTAGGTGTGTAAAACAGGTGATTACATCGTAGTATGGTGAAAACACATTTTTTTGATGCAGTATGATGAAAAGGAAATTATGAAAGAAAGTGAAGAGTGCTTAAGCAAGGAATACTACAAATTACTTTTACTCGAAACAAAGTAAGGTATAATTCAAGTTAAATTTCAATCGGTGTCAATTTGCCTTAGTATCTTAGTTCCCTCCTTTTAGCCAGTTCATTTGCTAATGTTCTTCTCCCACGTTCCATTCAGTAATAACTTCCCAAATTAGTCTACAGTTTCAGGGAAAGAAAAAGACTGACCGGTTTCCTAACTAATTTGGTAATTGCAATCTGAATTGCCTTTAGAGGTGCTTTAATTTCAGTCAGATCTCCTTCACCGGTCTCTTCTTTTACTTAAAATATTCTATTTTTTATTTCATTTTTCATTAGTTTAAATGTTTCAAATTTCAACTTTTGTAATACAGTATGACTCCCATTATCCGGGGCTCCAATTAACCAGTGTTTGAATTAACCGGGGTTCCAAGGAGCCATTTTTTTTTTTAATAAGCTGTTTTTAATTTTTATGCCATTTATTTATTTAAAAAAATAATAGGGGAGAGCGGGGTTGGCCATTGGCTTATAGTTTCCGTCACACCTATTGTGAAGGCCCCACCATTGTACCATGTGACCCGCTCGACCTCGGAAGTCTTGTCCTGAGTTTTCAATCCGATGCTAACAGTGTAGAGAAGATTGTGCTTCATTGATTGATTTAACAACATTTAAGTAAATTTTTATATTTTCTGTAAATTGTGTTTAAAGGCATGACAAAACGTTTTACTCCGATTCTGTCCACATAGCCCCAAAATCCTCTGAAAAACCTAACCTTTCGACTAATCACTTTCTTGTTTGAATGTTCTCCCCTGTCCTGGCAGCCATCTTTCATATGATCTCTCCTGTGGGGTTAGTTGGCTCTCTTTAACTGGGGTTTGTTTGCGCAATAGCAATTCACAAAAGCAAGGTAGACATAAAGAAAGGTGAAACTACCAACTGTCTTTAGTTCCAGCAAGGAGGATGAGAGCAATTTTTCTTATTCAGAAAGTGACGACAGACTAAATTTTTATCTTCTTCTATTGTCATTCTATTTTCCCTTAAAAGCTGTTAAAAAACAATTCATAATTATTATACCATTATAGTGCAGCTTTTAATAACAATAATATCTGTCAGACAGTACTTGAATGAGATGGCTGAATGTACAACTCCACCTTCTAGGCCAACCTGCCCCACATAGGGGGTTAATTGGCATACTCTGGATGGACGATTTCTTCAATTTTCCATTATCTTAGTATTAAATATTATTTGGTGAAAAAAGTACTTGAAGTACTCTAATACTTGGAGTTTACAGTGGTATCAGCCCTATTGGGATTATATTAACAGGAACGACTCAACGATCAAAAAAGTAAAAACTGTTGCCAACCAACCCCGCTCTCCCCTACTTAAATATTTTCACGATTAAGCGACGTTTAATTATCTATTGTTCTTAGTAATTGGTAAGCTGGTATCATATGATGAGATGTTTTCGGATACTATTACTCCAATTCATATTCTAGAAACGATATTGTTTTAAAGTCTTTCTAGGAAACTCCTTACTCTGACCTGTTTGACTACACAACAAAATATTCTCAGTTGTGATTTGGTCTCCATTTAAATACGAACTAACAAAATGTCGCAAAAAAGCAAACCTCTCGTTTTAACACTTGAACAGAAATTAACCATTATAAACCGAGTAGAAAAATGTGAAAGTGTTAAAACATTGTCCAGTGAATTAGGAATCGGCGAGCAAACTGTTCGTGATATTTTGAAGAAGAAAAATGACTTTTCCGACTTCGTCGTCGGTCCAAACATGGAAAGCAATGACAATCAGCGTATGAGATGTCCGGATGAGAAAACAATGACTTGTCAGGCATAGGAAAGGAAAGTACTCAGCAGCACCCCCATCCTGGGTTGATTCAATTACTAGAGCTTATCAAGGGAGGAGATCTCTCATCCAACGCCTTTTTGATCTCCTCCTCGTATTCATTGGGATATCAGCTGTTGCCATGTACATTATCAGGCGGTTGTTTTGTCCGTGTAGGTTAGTGTGAAAACGTTTGCTGAGTGTCGCATTTGATTGATGAAATTTTATTATGGTAATTTAGCACCCTTCACTCTCTACTACTGTGGAAAAAAAATCAAAACCAACTATTGCCAATAAAAGAATTTATATCGATTTAAATACTTTCTTTTCGTAAATTTTCTAATTAACGTGGATGAAATTAAAACGCATTTTTATGCAATAACTTTACAGTCACCCTTCTTATTTATAAAATATGTTTGGCGCAGTAATAAAAAAGTAAATCTCAATAGAAAAAAAATCTGGTGCGATGCGCGCAACACACAACTTTCACTTACCAACTTACTTATATTAGAAATTGATATTTTTTTTAATTGCCATTTCTATAAAATATATAGAAAAGATGACTTGATTTTGATTAAAAATGATTAATTTAATAAAAATCATTGAAGCCGTTTTTGAGATATTCCAAAAAAATGTAAAAATTGGAAAAAAAGTTATGAAATAAAGAGCCCCCTGCATTTGATCAATTTTGATGAAATTTCGGCTGTCGCATCGGGGGCATATGCATACATCAAATACCCAGTTTCATCAAAATCATCAAAGCCGTTTTTGAGTAAACAAAAAAAAACGTAAAAATTAGATAAAATTATTTAAGTGAAGTACCCCCTCCGTTTCACCAATTTTGATGAAATTTCGGCTGTTGCATCGCGGGCATATACATACATCAAATACCCAGTTTGATCAAAATCGTGAAAGCCGTTTTTGAGTAAATAAAAAAAAGCACGTGAACATAAGACACAATTTATTAAGTAAAGTATCCCCTCCAATTAATCAATTTTGATGAAATTTTGACTTTCATATCGCAGGCACATACATGCATCAAATATCAAGTTTAATCAAAATCGTTAGAGCCGTTTTTGAGAAAATCGAAAAAAACGTAAAAATTAGTTAAAATTCTTTAAGTAAAGTACCCCCTCCGATTGACCAATTTTGATGAAATTTTTGCTGCCACATCGCGGGCATATCCATAAACCAAATACGCAATTTCAGGTTCGTACGGTTTATAGTTTTTGAGCTAGTCTGTTCACACACAGACCATTTCGCGGGACTTGGTTATTTCGACTCAGGGGACCCCAAAACGTGTATTTCCGTTGAAAACCGGAAGTAGAAATTTTTCACGATCGCACGATCGATTATATTTCATATATAGGTCAGTGAAAGTAAAAAATTAAATTCATTTTAAGCAAAATCTATGCTCATCTCTCTCATTTTTCAAAATATCTCATTGCTTAAAATGAATAAGTAAAAATATTTGATTTCTTGTTTGGTCTTTAAGTTTAAGCTCGTTTAAGTAATTTTCTTTTGACTTTTTTTTTTACTTTCACTTACCACCTATATATGAAATATATAGTAAGTGGAAGTATTGCGATCGTGAAAATTTTCGACTTCCGGTTTTCGACGGAAATACACGTTTTAGGTCCCCCTGAGTCGAAATGACCAAGTCCCGCGAAATGGTCCGTGTGTGTGTGTGTGTGTGTGTGTGTGTGTGTGTGTGTATGTGAACAGACTAGCTCAAAAACTATAAACCCTGCGAACCTGAAATTTGGTATTTAGAGTATGTATATGCCCGCGATGTGACAGCAAAAATTTCATCAAATTTACTCAAAGGGAGGGGGTACTTTATTTAATAACTTTTTAAGTTTTTTTCGATTTTCTCAAAAACGGCTCTAACGATTTTGATTAAACTGAGTATTTGATCTACTGATATGCGCGAGATATGACTGTAAAAATTTCATCAAAATTGATCAACCGGAGGGGGGACTTTACTTAATAAAATTTTGTATCATTTTCGCGTGTTTTTTTATTTACTCAAAAAACGGTTTAACGATTTTGATCAAACTGGGTATTGGATGTTTGTATATGACAAAGATGTGATAACCAACATTTCATCAAAATTGGTTTAACGGAGGGGCACTTTATTTCATAACTTTTTAACCAATTTTTACCTTTTTTCCGATTATCTCAAAAACGGCTTTAACGATTTTTATCAAATTCGTCGTGTTTAATGAAAATTAGGTTTTCTTTAATATCAGGTAAGCTTTATCATTATTAAAATGTTCTGAGGGGGCTTTTTTTTTGGGGGGGGGGGGGCTTTTTTGTTTGTTTGTTTCTTTCTGATAAAGTACCTTTGTTTTTGTTTACATGGAGAAATTAACTGTCTCTCGTTACGGCTAAAAATAAGAAATGGCTAAATATGAGATATGATAAAAATGAAGAAAACATAAAGAGGAGAAAAAAAGAAAAATATACAGTCATAAAACTCGTTGAGCCCACGCATGCGGAGTACGCCTTTAATGACAGACCATTGTTCACAATTAAAGCCGTTCTGTTCATTTGAGATGTGGCAATTAACAAAACGCATTAATTTCTAATCTAAGTAAGTTGGTAAGTGAAAGTTGTGTGTTGCGCGCACGCACCAGATTTTTTTTTGTTAATATAGCATTTTGAAAGGTTTGTTGGATTTCCTTCGATTGACTAACTTTTGAACATGTCAGGCAATATTATATTTTATAAGAAAATACTTATCAGATGATAAGAAGAGACATTTAGGAAGATTAGTCTTGAAGTGGGAGGAGGAGATATCCTTAATCCTGAGTAGCGGAGGAGAGTAGAGGAGTAAGGTAACAGGTTGGCTGGGATCGATGCCTCGCCGCTCTGACGTCCGGCTTCAGTAATTTAGGGCTCCACGGCTAACCCTTTATTCCCTACTTTATTTTTATCGCCGTACTTTATATTGACTTGTTAGCTGTAAATAAATAAATTTATATAGCCTATAAATAATCTCTTTATATATCTATCTTCTCGTGGTTTTAATTAAACTTCAAGTCTAATGCTTTTTCAGATAGGTTTTTTATCATTACACGTAGCATTATATTTTTGTTTGTTTGTTTTAACGTCACTTTATGCCACTCAGGCTAATCGTACGATGCTACAGTGGGAGTCCTAAATTTTACTATCTGTCGAAGTATAATTACAATAGGGATCTACATCGTACATGATCGGGATCTCCATTTTACGTTATATCCGAAGGACGGCATAGCCATGGATTTTTTACTCCCCTTAAAAAAATCCAATGGCCACTGCGGGACCCGAACCCGCGAACTTTAGTATTGTGGGTTGTTATGCTAACCTCTACACAAAAGGTGACTCCAAATAGTTATTTCATCATAAGTACCAAAAGTGGTTGTTTTTGGTGCGCAGTCGAGTTTATTTGAGCCGAGCGCGGAAATTAGACTAAGCACCGAAAACACACTTTTGGTACGTGTTATGAACAATACTTTTCATCATACTGTTCATACTTGAGTACATTAAAAAACTTTTTATATTTCATTAATAACTTACAGACACATACCAGAAATTAAATTGACAACTTTTTTTTTTTTTTAATGCAAAAACCGGTTTATTAACCTATAATAGAAGAAAAGTACTTATATATTTACATTAATATTTATTGTACAAATCTGTTTATTCATTATATTAAAACATTTGTTTGGCATTGCCTTTTGGAATACCGATCACTTTTGATTAAAGGAATTATTTTCAAGTTCTGGCTCTTCTCTATAAAGGTCGTCAACAGTTCAAAAATTAACCTCCGTCAAACACATGTTTAATAATATATATTAGTAGCAGGTAAGGTTAGCGCACCAAAAAGATTTTTCAGGTCTAGGCCCGAAATCTCTACTACTTTACGGACTCAAACCGAGTATTGAAAACACATGTTTTTGATGCAGTATGATGACATTTTTTTTAATTTATAGAACACTATAAATACTATATTGACAATTATTGTCAATCACATTTAGCAATGTGGATGGCCGTATAGCTGAAAAGTTTGCTGTTTTGAAATAAATATTATTTATAACTAGAGGCTCAAGAAATGTACACTTGTTATTTTAACTTATTAGGGGAAATAAATAAATTTATTCCGGTGAAATTTTATTTTATATTACTTTTTAGTATATTTTTAGGGTATGGTGTTGTATCATATCAAACGAAACAACACAAAGTTCTGGAAAATGTGACACCTGTTTTGAGCTTCCTAGTTAACATAGATTTTGAGATATAACCCATAAACTGTTCGGAGAACGCACCGATTTGATTTTTTTTTTTTTTATTACCTTAAAAATGTATACCTATTCTAAAAATCTAAAATTTGAATTATTCTTTACATTAATGCATGAAACAAATTACCCAAAAATCATCAAAATCCGAGATCTAAAGCTTCAGACCCTCGTCTGATTCGATATGGAATATATATATATTATCGGACCTGGGCCGTTTGTTTTGTGACCTACGCCACAAAGCTTTACACCTTACTCATGATTTACTTAGCTGTTAAAATGTTTAATTGAGAGACTTCTGGCCTTTTATTTATTCCTTGTTTTCGAAATTAGTTGATTGCAACCTAAGCGGTTACGTCTCCTTTTATTTTTATTGAGGTGAATTCATTGGCGGATCCATAGGGGGCGGCCGGTAGGGGGTGTAGCCCCATTTGGGAAATTTTTTGCCTTTTAAAAATAGAATTTAACTGTGATAAAAGAAAGGAAAGGAAGATAAAAGAACTGTAAATAACAAATAATATGTATAATAAAAGTGCTAGTTGTGGAAAAAGAAAATAAAGGGGAAAAGCTCATTGGCAGCTTTTCACGAATGACGGGCTAATTCACTAAGGCTAATCAATCGGACGATGCTACGATAGGAAGCCTAAATTGGGAGCCTATCCAGATATAATTAGGAAGAGGATCTTTAACGTGTACCTGACGTCGTACAAGCATGGGACCTCCATTTGACGTCCTATCCAAGGGACAGCGTAGCCAAGCATTTTTATTTTTATTTTAATTTTATTTTTTTGGGACTTCAAGGCTTCCACTGAAGCCCTATACTGCCCATACTAACACCCATAGCACTGGGTGATACTTCTCCTACGAAAGAAAAGCACCACCCAGGGCGGGACTCGAACCCGCAGCTCCGGCATGGAAGTACGGCGCTTTACCGCACAGCCACTCCACCAATTAGTTAATGAAAATTTACGTGTGCGAGAGCCAACTTGAGCGCGAGGGCGACGAGTCGGCGACGATAGTGGTCCCTGGTGGGGTCGGTGAAAACCCTCCCCTCTGCCCTAAACTATAGTCTTTCCTAATAAAGATTTTTGGACTAATTACCTATGCGAGAGGTAATTAGTCACGAAAAAAACCGTATTAATTATGGTTTTTTAAATTTTAGTTCGCGAAAACTAACAAGAGATCGCATTGACAAAGATGGTCGCGGTAGTCAGGGGGGCGGGGTAAATCCCCACCCGCCCTCCCCCACCGCTACACCACATAATAAGGACTTTTTGAATATTTACCTTTGCGAGAGGTAATTAGCTAGGGGAAAAAAAAACCATAGTAATTAGTTAATAAAAATTTACGTGTGCGAGAGCCAACTTGAGCGCGAGGGCGACGGTGGTGGTTCCTGGTGGGGTCGGGGAAAATCCTCCCCCCCGCCCTAAACTATAGTCGCAGCCACACCGGGCCCAGCATTTTTACTCGCGTTAAATAATCCTTGGGCCACCAAGGAACGCGAACGCGCGATCATTAGTATTGTAGCTTTCTATGCTGATCACTAAACCACAGGTGACCCCCGAGGTCCGTTATGTTGACATTTTCCTTAGTAGAAATTAAGTGATTAACGAATTTTCAGCAGGATTTTGATAATTTCCCAAATAGGAACCGGGACTATTATTGTGAACTAAGACCGATAAGTTGGAAATGTTTGTTGTCGGTTTCGCTAGCTATTGATTGATATATTAGCTTCAACCAGATGATGAAGTATTCCTATTGAACCCATACCGCAACTACTAATTCGAGGTTATAATTGGTCCAACTTGTATCGGCATTCCATTAATTTGGCTGATATGCTTCCATTAGCCAAATAATTGCCTCCATATCTCTCATTGCGGTTAATTAAAGTTCAATAACATCATCATTGCGAAATGTTATTGCACAAATACGCGATATATAGCTCGTTTCAGGGTATGATGATTGGATTTCCTTTTGATTGGCCCAAAGGAAGGAATTTAGTGAAGCAGGTTGAATTTGGCTGATTTTTTCACAAAAAAAAAATATATATCTATCTTTCAACATGTTGACGATGCAAAAGACACAGCCCATAAAAATATATATGAATTTTTGTGAAAAAAAAAAGGGTTTTAAAAGAGTTAGAATGGGATTAAATTTTAACTTAATAATAATCATTTAATCCATTTACAGTTAACACTTGTTAAATATTTTTTTATTGACTATAATCTTATGTTGACCATTCTCACAGCTTTACAACTCAGCAATCATCTCAAAGCTTTCTCTGATGACTTATAACTTTTTGTCTTAAAGTTGAAAAAGTTTATACCTACAAAATATGGGTGTATAAAATATAATGAGATTTTATACTTTGGATATAATATTTTAGAAGGAATATTTTTCTTTCACTTACGTATATATGAAATATATAGTAAGTGGAAGTATTGCGATCGTGAAAACTTTTGACTTCCGGTTTTCAACGGAAATACACGTTTTGGGGTCCCCTGAGTCCAATTAACCAAGTCCCGCGAAATGGTCTATGTGTGTGTGTGTGTGTGTGCGTGTGTGTGTGTGTGTATGTGTGTGTGTGTGTGTGTGTGTGTGTGTGTATGTGTGTGTGTGTGTGTGTGTGTGTGTGTGTGTGTGTGTGTGTGTGTGTGTGTGTGTGTGTGTGTGTGTGTGTGAACAGACTAGCTCAAAAACTATAAACCGTACGAACCTGAGATTGGGTATTTAGTGTATGTATATGCCCGCGATGTGACAGCAAAAATTTCATCAAAATTGCTCAAAGGGAGGGGGTACTTTATTTAGTAACTTTTTAAGTTTTTTTCGATTTTCACAAAAACAGCTCAAAGGATTTTGATTAAACTGAGTATTTGATCTATTTATATGCCCGAGATATGACTGTAAAAATTTCATTAAAATTGACCAACCGGAGGGGTCGACTTTACTTAATAAATTTTGTATCATCTTCACGTGTTTTTTTTATTTACTCAAAAACGGTTTTCAAGATTTTGATCAAACTGGGTATTTGATGTATGTATATGCCAAAGATGTAATAGCCAACATTTCATCAAAATTGATCAACCGGAGGGGGGACTTTACTTAAAAAATTTTGTATCATTTTCACGTGTTTTTTTCGATTTTCACAAAAACGGCTCAAAGGATTTTGATTAAACTGAGTATTTGATCTATTTATATGCCCGAGATATGACTGTAAAAATTTCATTAAAATTGACCAACCGGAGGGGTCGACTTTACTTAATAAATTTTGCATCATCTTCACGTGTTTTTTTTATTTACTCAAAAACGGTTTTCAAGATTTTGATCAAACTGGGTATTTGATGTATGTATATGCCAAAGATGTAATAGCCAACATTTCATCAAAATTGATCAACCGGAGGGGGGACTTTACTTAATAAATTTTGTATCATTTTCACGTGTTTTTTTTATTTACTCAAAAACGGTTTTCACGATTTTGATCAAACTGGGTATTTGATGTATGTATATGCCAAAGATGTGATAGCCAACATTTCATCAAAATTGATCAACCGGAGGGGGGACTTTACTCAATAAATTTTGTATCATTTTCACGTGTTTTTTTTATTTACTCAAAAACGGTTTTCAAGATTTTGATCAAACTGGGTATTTGATGTATGTATATGCCAAAGATGTGATAGCCAACATTTCATCAAAATTGATCAACCGGAGGGGGGACTTTACTCAATAAATTTTGTATCATTTTCACGTGTTTTTTTTATTTACTCAAAAACGGTTTTCACGATTTTGATCAAACTGGGTATTTGATGTATGTATATGCCAAAGATGTGATAACCAACTTTTCATCAAAATTGATCAACCGGAGGGGGGACTTTACTCAATAAATTTTGTATCATTTTCACGTGTTTTTTTTATTTACTCAAAAACGGTTTTCAAGATTTTGATCAAACTGGGTATTTGATGTATGTATATGCCAAAGATGTGATAGCCAACATTTCATCAAAATTGATCAACCGGAGGGGGGACTTTACTCAATAAATTTTGTATCATTTTCACGTGTTTTTTTTATTTACTCAAAAACGGTTTTCAAGATTTTGATCAAACTGGGTATTTGATGTATGTATATGCCAAAGATGTAATAGCCAACATTTCATCAAAATTGATCAACCGGAGGGGGGACTTTACTTAATAAATTTTGTATCATTTTCACGTGTTTTTTTTATTTACTCAAAAACGGTTTTCACGATTTTGATCAAACTGGGTATTTGATGTATGTATATGCCAAAGATGTGATAGCCAACATTTCATCAAAATTGATCAACCGGAGGGGGGACTTTACTCAATAAATTTTGTATCATTTTCACGTGTTTTTTTTATTTACTCAAAAACGGTTTTCAAGATTTTGATCAAACTGGGTATTTGATGTATGTATATGCCAAAGATGTGATAGCCAACATTTCATCAAAATTGATCAACCGGAGGGGGGACTTTACTCAATAAATTTTGTATCATTTTCACGTGTTTTTTTTATTTACTCAAAAACGGTTTTCACGATTTTGATCAAACTGGGTATTTGATGTATGTATATGCCAAAGATGTGATAACCAACTTTTCATCAAAATTGATCAACCGGAGGGGGGACTTTACTCAATAAATTTTGTATCATTTTCACGTGTTTTTTTTATTTACTCAAAAACGGTTTTCAAGATTTTGATCAAACTGGGTATTTGATGTATGTATATGCCAAAGATGTGATAGCCAACATTTCATCAAAATTGATCAACCGGAGGGGGGACTTTACTCAATAAATTTTGTATCATTTTCACGTGTTTTTTTTATTTACTCAAAAACGGTTTTCAAGATTTTGATCAAACTGGGTATTTGATGTATGTATATGCCAAAGATGTGATAGCCAACATTTCATCAAAATTGATCAACCGGAGGGGGGACTTTACTTAATAAATTTTGTATCATTTTCACGTGTTTTTTTTATTTACTCAAAAACGGTTTTCACGATTTTGATCAAACTGGGTATTTGATGTATGTATATGCCAAAGATGTGATAACTAACTTTTCATCAAAATTGATCAACCGGAGGGGGGACTTTACTCAATAAATTTTGTATCATTTTCACGTGTTTTTTTTATTTACTCAAAAACGGTTTTCAAGATTTTGATCAAACTGGGTATTTGATGTATGTATATGCCAAAGATGTGATAGCCAACATTTCATCAAAATTGATCAACCGGAGGGGGGACTTTACTCAATAAATTTTGTATCATTTTCACGTGTTTTTTTTATTTACTCAAAAACGGTTTTCAAGATTTTGATCAAACTGGGTATTTGATGTATGGATATGCCAAAGATGTGATAGCCAACATTTCATCAAAATTGATCAACCGAAGGGGACACTTTATTTCGTAAATTTTTTTCTAATTTTTAGATTTTCTCAAAAACGGCTTTAACGATTTCCTTCATATTCGTCATGTTTAATGAAAATTGAGTGTTATTTAATATCAGGTAAGCATTATCATTATTAAAATGTTCTGAATGGTTTATAGGGCAAATGAAAACGAAAAAAAAGATATAATTGTGGAAAATGTGTAACTTTGAGAAGTGTCATTAACAAAACGCATTAATTTCTTATCTAAGTAAGTTGGTAAGTGAAAGTTGTGTGTTGCGCGCACGCACCAGATTTTTTTAAAAGGAAACAGTTTTATTTCGGTTATTCCTTCATAATAAAATTCATTAAAAAAATTGTTAGCGTTTTTTTCCTGAATCGGACTGAAGCTTAAGATAGAGGTCCCTTAGCTGGGGATTCGGGAGGAATTGAAAGCCCTTTGAGATTTAATTAATGACGGTCTCAATGAATGTTTCGTTATTTCCTTCCCTTCATTATTTCTTCTATAAAAAAATAAATAAAGAAGAAGCTATAAGATTGCAGGAATAATTTTATTATCAATTGAAATATACAATGATTTATTTTTCTTTAAGTAAATACTTTTATTTACATAAAATTTTAGATATAATGTGTATTTTTCTTTTATATAGCCCTGATGAACACAGGTGTCGAGGTGGGACAGGGGGCGTGTCCCCCCCCCAATGTAAAAAATTAAATTGAAATAAGATTTTAAGAATTTATCCGATTTTAACCAACCAAGTTTATTAAAATATAAAATATTAGTTAATTACAGCATACTCTGTTGATTGATTATACCTAATTTCTCATTTTATACTTTATTATCACATATAGGAGCCGTGTCGCTTTTTATAAGCTTTATCATGCGTAATGTATATTTGATTAATTGATGTAATGTAATTTTATATTTCAGCTTGAACTTTATTGTTTTAAGAATTCTGTAAAAAAACTTGGATCTCCGGTATTCGTCTCCATTTCTTTTTTAAACCAAGCAGCTTAATACTACTTTCCATCAACTCGATGAAGCTTATATAAGTTAATGGAAAGCAATGAAATTAATAGGATCAGTATCAGAAGGAGAACTTGGATAAAATTTAATACAGAAATTTAGGCCCACTCTTCAACATGAAGCCTTAGCAACTTCGTATATTCTAACTGAGAAATAAATTGACAAGTTGTAAGTGACTATAAATACAGGAGACCCAGGCAAAGTGAATATGTTAAGAGAGAAATATTTCTTAAAAATACTTGGAACCATATTAATACATATATTAGAGTAAGAGACATATTATCAACTTATTGTAAAAATATCAGTTATATTAAGCCAAGCCTACATATTAAAAAATATTTTTTTTTTGTTGTCAATTATCCACTTTGTCCGGACTACCCGGGCAAAGTGAATATAGTACTCCAGCTTAGGAATAAAACCTGGAAAATGAAAACAAATTTTAAGAAGACATTGTTTAATTACAGATACACATTTCTACGCTATACATATGTCGTTTTCATGATTATAATTCATGGCAAATGTCACAATCCTTGCACTGTCCACACTGTATCCAATCGTCAAATGGAGACTCCCCGTAGGATCTTAGACTGATAAAACATGCATGTACCAGGGCAATAGCTGCTATCCACTTTGCCCTTATTCACTTTACCCGGCTCGCGCCATTTTAAATAAACACTAAATTATACTACGACCCTATAATCTAAAAATCGGCAGTTCCCGCCAAAACTATCTGCTTATACTACAGTTTAAACTAAACCATGCAATAGATGTTACACTTGTATTGGTTATACAATAAAGATATAAAAACTTACCTTACAAATTTTAAGAACCGTACCACCTTTCGTTTTAAACAAATTATCTCACAACTAACATGAAACACAACCAATATCTCTCCGGCTTCTACCCCTAGTTCTCGCATTAGCCACCAAAAGCGCTAGCATTGTTACCGTGTCTTTGAAAGTGTTTATTCGCTTTGCCCGACCTATTCACTTTGCCCGGGCCTCCCCTACCTTTAAAATACATCGTTGGAGGATGAATTAAATATCCCAAAAGTTGTTTTAGGTATTATTATTTCAACTTTTACCCTCTCGAATTTCTACCTACCCTATCTAGGAGAATATTGACCAGTCCCTCCAATAATTTGGTGCCGGTAATGCCTATGCTGATAAAGATCCACGTGTAGGGATCGAAACGTTGGCTTCCCATAATAAAAAATGTGCAACTGAAAATACTGACTTTTAATCGTCCTATAATAATATGTATCAGTGATGTAAAACTGTAGATACTATTGATGGTTTTGAACTATAGAAACTATCGATAGTTTTTCCAACAATCGATAGCAGTATCGAAACCTTTGTTTTTTTTAAGGGAAACGTGGTAATATCATCTGCCTCTAAGCACCTTTGTGCTATATAATTAACTAGCTGTATATACCGGTTTCATCTAGAGAATTTCATTTTTTAAATCTATAAATTTGGTCAAAACCAATGTAAAGCGAGATCACAACGATTTTTATAACAATAAAGAATATACCCAGAGATTGGCTGTAGTTATGCAATTTTAATATGGACAGGTGTTCGCAACTGGTATCAAAGAACGACTGAGCGAAATTTGGAGAATTTAGGACAAACGGTATGGATTTCTATAAAGAACAAATAAACAAACAGAATTTCATCTTTTTTTATAACGATATACTAAACCATTTTTATTTTTTTATTTAATTTCCTTTAATATACTTTTGATTTGATTATTGAAAGTTCTTGTTTAACCAATTACTACAACCCTTATCACCGAAATCATTAATAAACTACCTTAAATCCATTAAAAAAAACCGTTGATGCCAGATGAAAATAATAATACATCATATTAATCGAGAATGAAGGCTAAAAATGATCTCGATCCAGACAAAAATTTTTAGAACAATTTAGAGAATTTAAAACATTTCGATTTCTATAAAGAACAAACAAAAAAACAAACTAACAGAATTTCATGTTTATTTATATAGATTTAAATGTAAAATAAAATGTTACAGAGTAATTTTATTAAGCTTTCCAACAAGAAGTGTGTATCTACATAGTGTAGATCTAGAGGATAATCCACACAATCGAGGATCGCGTTCTGAATGTTGTCGCGTCTTGTACCTTACGAATCAACTTCGCCGACAAATGAGGATTCCGGGCGCGTGGTTACTTAAAGAGGGTTGTTATTACTTTCCTTTAAATCCATTTTACTTGAATTTTTCATTTTTTATCGAAATTTATATTAACCAAAATTACCTCTGGCTACAATGGAATAAACATTCATCAACAGAATAAACATAAAAAAATGGGACAAACATTCCTCCGTCGACAGAAATGTATATCTTCTTCCCTAGTTAGAAGAAAAGAAAAAAAGTTCAATAAAAAAAGGCATTATAGCTCTTACCGTTCCAAATCAACAATTCAACTATTCTGTATCGATAGTTTAAAGTCCGATACTATCTAAACTATCGATAAGGGGGACTATCGATAGTTTTTCATCACTAATTGTATTGTATTTTTAATAAATGCATCATTAAAATAATTATTTTATATTTTTGATCAGCTCTATGACCATAACCGTTGACCGTTTCTCTCAATTTCAAAGCGGCTCTGTATAACTTCGTTTATCATAGACATCACATAATAATCCTTCCCATTGAAAGTCTCACTTTAAAAGGTCATATTAAACCTCCTTTGAGGTTCCTTGTGTACTAATTGTGCCGTTGACTAATTTCTTGAGACATTGAAGACAAAGTCACTGTACACAGGTAGCGATCTATAGAAAGAAGATGTACATATAACACACCTGCCGGTGATACATCTCGGAATACACCGGTTCCATGATGTAATACTTGGATAGCTGCCAACTAGTTACAGGTGTATAATAGTCAAGTCTCCGTTACCTGTTTCGATATTATCGATATCTTCTTTGTGCTTTACATAATGTTTTCAAACAAATGATGGTTGTTTTTACCTTTTCAAAATAAGGAACGGTACAGAATTCAACTAAATCATGGGAGAAAGAAAGAGTTGTTAGTCAGGTGAAGTTTTTTGTGACTTGAAAGATTTATTGGAAGTTATGATCCCTCCATATTTACTCAGAAACGAGAAAGGGTTTATGTTACCAGAACCATTATGGAAACATCATAAACAAGTAATCTTTTTGTTAGCCAACAACATAGATGGGGCTGGAAAAATTAAGATTGTATAAAAATTTTTTATAAGACGAGAATAGATTGGCCTTGGCAGGGATTCGAACCCGGATTCCGATATTACTTGTATGGTGCTCTTGCCACTTGAGCCACCAGGCACATATCCCGGTCAAGTTAATCCCTTCTCTTCTCTGATCTCTTTCCCACCTAATTCGCAACTCTGAGGCTCATTTTACACTGACAGTTTCTGGAGAAGGGCTTTCTCAGTATTAGGACCGATAAGGAGGGCTTTAAAGTACAAAGTTAGGCCTATGTAATTATTTAACATATTATTCATGTATAAGTATACATTCAATGATTCATCTATGCCCCATTACACACATAAGTACAATAATTAATTATAATCATAATACGCAGCTGATGCAATTTGATATACTTTAATACAACATGGTTAATAATCAACAAACTTAATAAAACAATACTGCTATCAACATATCATATAGTAAAACACATATGGTCCTTAATCAATATTATTGAATACTAGCTAGGGTGCCCGGCTTCGCTCCGGTAGTTGTGTGGTAGTTTTAATATCAGAAATACTCTAAAATCAAAGGAAATAGAGAACAAAATTAGCACCTTCTTGAAACTTCGGTTTTAACTTGGTATCAATATTAAGATTTGAGATCTGCAGAGTCCGCCCAAATAAGGAACCCTGTATAATTTACAGGGGGTTGAAAATGGTAAAGAACAATTAATTTTGCTGCTACTTTGTCGAGTGATGCATCGTTTTTGATGGTTTCTTTGATTCTGAATCCTATAAGCCCATTCCAAGCAGTTAGCAGATAATAAGTTATTAGATTATAGTTGGAAAATCTGGTATCTCAGTTAAAAAAATTATATTTCGAATAAAACTTAAGCGCCGACTACTGTGATGGTCCTATTAGATCCAGAAGCTTAGAAACTACCGAAGATTCATAGAAACTTTTTTTTAAAGACCTTTCTTCCAGTTCAATCTCCCTTAAGATATCCCCCCCCCCGTAATTTGGCCGGACACTGCACCTACTATTACAAAGTGAAAACCAAAATATCATGAGGGCACAATTTTTTCATCATATTTCTTTTTATCCTGAACTATGAGGAGTGATAAAATCTTATTGAAAAAATGCTGTAATGGTAGTTAGTCATTTTGTATACTGGAATGCTCATCATACATAGTAATATTAAGCTTAAGTAATTCAGCTCTTCTTTTTTGTTTTACGTTTGTTTTTATTCGCTCACTGTACTACTAAAAAATGTTCACTCATATTGCATTAAATTTACTTAATTAGGTATTAATTATATATTGATTAAATATAATGTGTTAATCAATTAACCTTTTTATGAGAAAATTAATTTTGTAAGGTATCCAGTCGGTTTTCTAATTGATATGTAAAATCATTATTTTATTTTAAAAGAAAAGATGAAACTAATTATTTTCGCTGGATTTTTTAGTAATTTAAAAAGAACAGCTGAAAAAATATATAACCTTTACAAATTGAACGGAATGAATCAACAATAAACATCGAGTGAAACGCACCCTAGCGCTTCCTGGTAGCCTGGAGCTCGAACTAAATTTTTCATTCAGAAACTCGTATCTTAATCTCGGGTAGGCTAATTAAATGGTGCGAGAGGCTTAAAATTTCAGTCCTTTTCTCTTCAACCCTTAAGAGAAAAACAGAAACCTTCTTCTCCGTTAGGGGTTATATAGCAAAACGCTGACATAACTTCCTTAATCCCATGTGGAGTCGTTTTTGAGACTTATCGGCACGCACATTGTACACTTTGCTTTATAATATACATTGATTATTGGGTTGTCCGAAAAGGTCTTTGAGATGTTTAAAATAAAATTTACCTTTTATTTTTTCTACTTGAAATGAATCACAAAGCTAATGTTTATGTATATGCCTTTAATCCTCATGGAATGAACTATGTTTACACACTGAATTCGGCTCAGTAGTGTAGTTTATTGCAAATCAACATGAGTGACGATTCAGTTTATTTTCGGCATATTATGCTGTTCTTTTTTAAAAAAGGGAAAAATGCAGCCCAAACTACAAGAAAGATTCGTGCCGTGTATGGCAGCGATTCAATTGCTGATAGCACGGTTCAGAAGTGGTTTTCGCGGTTTAGATCAGAAGATTTCAATATGGAAGACCATCCCCGGGCTGGCCGGAGTTCAACTCTTGACATCGAGGATATTATGACGGTCATCACAAAAAATCTAGGAATTTCTGTCCGTGAGATAGCGCCTGCAAATCGACCATTTTTGATCATCTAAAAATGGCAAACCGGAAAGGAATGCTATTCCACCAAGACAACGCTAGGCCCCCATATCTTTAAGGGCTCGACAAAAGTAATTAAACTTCATATATATATATATATATATATATATATATATATATATATATATATATATATAAATCGTGTCCCGATGTTTGTCGGAAGTGAACTCAGAAACTATTCAATCGATTTTAATGAAATTTGGCTCAATGTGTATAGTTTTGTCTAGCTTATAGGATAGTTTTTATCTTGATTATTGACCACAATACTTCTTATATTGCGAATTATTGCAAATACAGTAGGTCGTGTTTCGATTTATTAACATGGCGTCATATGTCGATTTCATAACCTTTTTGTTGTTTGTCGGGGGTAAAATCAGAAACTACTATAACATTTTGCTCATTGTCTGTAGTTTTGTCCTACCTAAAAGATACGGTAGTTATTTATCTCGGTTATTGACTTCAATATTTCTTTTATAGCAAATTAAATTATGTACTTATTTTACTACTGTTGAGTCTGATTATTTGTAAGTTGTAAGTTGTTATTGTAAGTTTCTAAAACGCTTTTCCGACTGGAAAACGACCGAGGGGTAGGCCTAGGCGAAGGTGGGAAGATTCGGTGAAAGCAGATCTTGTGAATCTGGGATTGGACGGTGGTAGTTGGATGGAGGTATGTAGGGACCGATTGGTGGTGTCGGCGTCGGGCCTTCGGGTCCGTTAAGCCTTATTGTATTGAATTGTATTGTATTGTAAGTTTCTATGAAAAAAAAACGCGTTTTCCCATGGTTTTAGCAAAAGACAGGTTAAACAAAATCATTGTTTTATACATATATATATATATATATATATATATATATATATATATAAGGATTATTATGTTTATTGTTGAATGCTTGTGTATATTACAGTTTTAAGATGAAAAAGTTAAGATTTTTTTAGGAAAAATCGGCAGTAATATAGTTAGTTACAAGATTTGAGTTTGTAAATAATAACATAAATAGCTTATGTCTTATGGATAAAGGGCGAACCTCCGGCTAACGGTTCTCAAACCACGCCGTAAATATTTTTCTTGAGTTTGTCTTGTCTATTGTATTTATTATTATTTGTGTATAATAACTCAATAAAAAAATTCATTCATTCAATTTAATATTTTCTGAAGGAAATAAAATTATATTGAAAACATTAATGAACCAAAACAGTCATTAGATTCCTTGGAAACTTCAGTTATCGAAACAAAGATTTTTTATTAAATTTCGTTTTCATTTTCGAATTTCATTTTTACTTTCACTTACCTATATATGAAATATATAGTAAGTGGAAGTATTGCGATCGTGAAAATTTTCGACTTCCGGTTTTCAACGAAAATACACGTTTTGGGGTCCCCTGAGTCAAAATAACCAAGTCCCGCGAAATGGCCTGTGTGTGTGTCTGTGTGTCTGTGTGTCTGTGTGTGAACAGACTAGCTCAAAAACTATAAACCGTGCGAACCTGAAATTGGGTATTTAGAGTATGTATATGCCCGCGATGTGACAGCAAAAATTTCATCAAATTTGCTCAAAGGGAGGGGGCACTTTATTTAATAACTTTTTAAGTTTTTTTCGATTTTCTCAAAAACGGCTCTAACGATTTTGATTAAACTGAGTATTTGATCTATTGATATGCCCAAGATATGACTGTAAAAATTTCATCAAAATTGATCAACCAGAGGGGGGACTTTACTTAATAAATTTTGTATCATTTTCACATGTTTTTTTTTATTTACTCAAAAACGGTTTTAACGATTTTGATCAAACTTGGTATTTGATGTATTTATATGCCCGAGATATGACTGTAAAAATTTCATCAAAATTGATCAACAGGAGGGGGGACTTTACTTAATAAATTTTGTCCAATTTTTACCTTTTTGATCGATTATCTCAAAAACGGCTTTAACGATTTTTATCAAATTCGTTATGTTTAATGAAAATTAGTTGTTATTTAATATCAGGTAAGCTTTATCATTATTAAAATGTTCTGAGGGGGCTTAAATAGGGAAGTGGCCTTTTTTGTTTTTCTATAAAGTACCTTTGTTTTAGTTTATATTGAGAAATTAACTGTCTCTCATCACGCCTAAAAATAAGAAATGGCTAAATATTATATATGAAGAAAATCAAGTAAACATATACAGGAGAAAAAAAGAAAAATATTCCGTCAACTCAAAAAACACCTTGAGCTCACGCATGCGCCGTACGCCTTTAATGACAAACCAATGCGTTATAATTAAAGCTGTTCTGTTCAATTGAGAAGTGGCAATTAACGAAACGCATTAATTTCTAATCTAAGTAAGTTGGTAAGTGAAAGTTGTGTGTTGCACGCACGCACCGGATTTTAAAACATTAAAACATTAATGAACCACAACAGTCATTAGATTCCTTGGAAACTTCAGTTATCGAAACAAAGATTTTTTATTAAATTTCGTTTTCATTTTCGAATTTCATTTTTAATATACTGCCTGCTTGTAGCTGCCAAGTAAAAACTTAATATCCTTTACGAACCGGATCCAACTTTCGACACCATTATTCTGCAAACGATCTGCGCTTGTTTTTCCAATCGAAGTTTTGGACTCGTTCCAAACTGGTAATTGACTGTTTACTTCTTTCCATAACTGAAAATATCAAGTCTGATATCCATTTCTTTATATACATTTTTTATCTTATTTCCCTAACTATATAAATAAACTGAGTCTTGTTTATTTTAATGTTATTAGTAATAAATTTTATATCCTATCCAGATAAAAATAGCCAGAACAACTCAGCGACTAAAAATAAGAGTATAAGATGAATACGGTGTAATCCACCGGAGATCAAGCAACTTGATATTTTCATTTATGGACAGTCAATTACCAAGTACCAGTAAACAGTCAATTACCAGTTTGGAGTTGGATAATGTATCCTGGGGTGTTAAAAGGCAAATGAAGCATGTTCTTCAAGAAGGTCAACTTGAAAGTTTCAATCAAGTCTAGGTAACGGAGTACCCCAGATTTGGCTTCCATACAATAAAAGGTATAGGCTCATAGCGTCGAATTAGCCTCGTCAGTGATTCTACATCGTATAATTGTTGTCTTACCGTATAAAGGTCTAGCCTGGAGACGTCCTTGCCTGGAATCCCCAGGAGTTCGAAGACTCTGATCTATTTTGGTACGCGAGGGAATCGCGAGCTGTTCTATTCCTGGATGAGTAGCAGTCGTTATCCGCGCTATCTTCGTGAGTCGTCGTGTTTATTTCTGTCGGCACCTTCTGATCTCCGGTGGATTACACCGTATTCATCTTATACTCTTATTTTTAGTCGCTGAGTTGTTCAGGCTATTTTTGTCTGGATCAAGATCATTTTTAGCCTTCATTCTCGATTAATATGATGTATTATTATTTTCATCTGGCATCAAGGATTTTTACTTTCACTTACCTATATATGAAATATATAGTAAGTGAAAGTATTGCGATCTTGAAAAATTTCGACTTCCGGTTTTCAACGGAAATACACATTTTGGGGTCCCCTGAGTCCAAATGACCTAGTCCCGCGAAATGGTCTGTGTGTGTGTGAACAGACTAGCTCAAAAACTATAAACCGTGCGAACCTGTAATTTGGTATTTAGTGTAGGTATATGCCCGCAATGTGACAGCGAAAATTTTATCAAAATTGCTCAAAGGGAGGGGGTACTTTATTTAATACCTTTTTACGTTTTTTTCGATTTTATCAAAAACGGCTCTAACGATTTTGATTAAACTGAGTATTTTACATATTAATATTCCTGAGATATGACTGTAAAAATTTCATCAAAATTGATTAACCAAAGGGGGGACTTTACTTCATAAATTTTGTATCATTATCACGTGTTTTTTTTATTTACTCAAAATCGGCTTTAGCGATTTTGATCAAACTGGGTATTTGATGTATGTATATGCCAAAGATGTGATAGCCAACATTTCATAAAAATTGATCAACCGGAGGGGGCACTTTATTTCTTAACTTTTTTTGTAATTTTTACCTTTTTTTCGATTTTCTCAGAAACGACTTTAACTATTTTCATCAAACTGGGTATTTAATGTACGTATATGCCAAAGATGTGATAGCCAACATTTCATCAAAATTGATCAACTGGAGGGGGCACTTTATTTCTTAACTTTTTTTGCAATATTTACCTTTTTTTCGATTTTCTCAGAAACGACTAACTATTTTCATCAAATTCGTCATGTTTAATGAAAAATAGATATTCTTTAATATCAGGTAAGCTTTATCATAATTAAAATGTTCTGAGGGGGCTTAAATGGGGTAGGGGCTTTTTTGTTTGTTTGTTTTTGTTTCTTATCAAGTATCTTTGTTTTTGTTTATATGGAGAAATTAACTGTCTCTCATTACGCCTAAAAATAAGAAATGGCTAAATATGAGATATGATAAAAACCAAGTAAACATATAGAGGAGAAAAAAAGAAAAATATTCAGTCAACTCATAAAACACGTTGAGCCCACGCATGCGTAGTACGCCTTTAATGACAGATCATTGTTCCTAACGGCTTTAAGTTCTGTTCATTAAAAGGAAATCATTTGTTTCATGGTAACTAAATGAATTTTTCAACAGGCCACAGGCCAACAGGCAGAGTGGAAACACGCTAGCTCTCCAGTTCGCAAAAAATTCAAAGTTCAACCTTCCGCCGGTAAAGTGATGCTGACCATCTTTTGGTCCTCACAGGGTACAGTCTATAGAAGATCAGCGAACTATCAGTAGCCAATACTACTTTGAGATGCTAGAACACAAAGTTAGACCAGCTATCAGGAGCAAACGCCGTGGACTCTTGTCAAAAGGAGTCATTCTTCAGCACGATAACGGCCGCCCTAATACAGCCCAGCTGACCTGTGATAAGCTTCAAGAATTGGGTTGGGAGGTCTTACCTCATCCTGCCTACTGTCCCATGCATCTGATTTTTACCTGTTTGGACCACTCAAAGACGCCCTACGTGGAAAAAGATTTGCTAACAATGAGGGAGTTAAGGAAGCGGTGCAAAAGTGGCTTCGGGGTAAATCGAAAGAATTCTTCGCCAAAGGAATTAGGAAGCTGCAAGAAAAATGGGACAAGTGCATAACTGTGGGGGGTGATTATGTTGAAAAATAGCCTTAATTTTGAAAGATTGAAATAAACCGTTTTTGCGATAGCCATTTGTCTCTTTACTTATTGAATGGCCCTCGCATATATGTATGTAATTTCAAAACCCAACCCATGTTCCTTTTGTTGAAAAAAATTAAAAGCTTGCAAGAGAATATATAGATTATATATATATACTTATATATATATATTATATATATATAGATTATATATATATACTTCTATTGTTTTGTTTTTTTATTTGACTCCTCTATCCATTTAATCTTATCAGCGAAGTAAAAATTCGAAATTTCCTCCTTAAGAAAATCCACTGATTTTTGTTTTACATCGTTCCCTTTGAGAAAAAATAAAAGAGATTGTGAGGAATACCTGTAAACTGTTTTACATGAGAAAGCAAAATCTAATTTTTCCTCGGCGCTGGAAATAGATTTTCCTTTATACTTTTTTTGTGAAGGGTTGCCGGGTTATATTGTCTTTAACGAAAGTGAAAAAATAATAAATTGAATTTCGTAGTCTCTCTCTCTCTCTCTCTCTCTCTCTCTCTCTCTCTCTCTCTCTCTCTCTCTCTCTCTCTCTCTCTCTCTCTCTCTCTCTCTCTCTCTCTCTCTCTCTCTCTCTCTCTCTCTCTCTCTCTCTCTCTCTCTCTCTCTCTCTCTCACACACACACACACACACACACACACACACACACACACACACACACACACACACACACACACACACACACACACACAAACACACACACTCTATCTCTCTAGTCGAAAAGTTCCCCCTGAACTTTGCTTTGGCATAAATTAGTTCTCCCGCCTTGATCTGGCGATGCCTAATCCTACCGCCAAGCTTACCTCTACAAATGCTCTGACGAAACTCATTGAAATTTAAATTCCCTTCGGCTTTTAAATGTCCCTCCTGGGTTCACTAAGTGTAATTGGTGAATTTAAATTCAATCCGTCCCCACCAACTGATTGTGGCTTTAAAAAACAAATTTATATTTTAATTTTTACATAATTTATTTAACAATATTTGTTATCTTACATATTAGTCATGTTTAAATTGTCCCTTTTATTCTTATATTTTAATTATGGCACTATGAATCCATGTTCATGTTTCCTACATGTTTGTTTGTTTGTTTAATGTCACTTTATGCCACTAAGGCTAATCGGACGATGCTACAGTGGGAGTCCTAAATTTTGCGTATCCGGGTATAATTAGGATAGGGATCTTTAACGAGTACCTGACATCGTGCAGGTATAGGCAGGTGCAGGCACGTCCATTTTACGTCCTATCCGAGGGACGGCATGGCTAAGGATTTTTTACTCCCATTAAAAAATCCTAACTCTGGGCGCGAACCTGCGACCTTTAGTATTGTAGGTTGCCATGCTAACCACTATACTACAGGTCACCCCGTTTTCTACATGTCATAAAACCCGTAGATAAAGTATTACCTACACCTACAAAAAAAAAAAAAAAAAAAAAAAAAAAAAAAAAAAAAAAAAAAAAAAAAAAAAAAAAAAAAAAAAAAAAAAAAATTGTGTAAAACTTTCCTTGAATTGATCTACTCGACAGTAATTTAGACCTCTTTAATCAGGGATATAAAATTAAAAAAAAAATTAACAAATGATGAACTCAATAACCTATGGTGTAGTGGTTAGCATGGCAACCTACAATACTAAAGGTCGCGTGTACGCGTCCCGCGGTGGCACTAGGATCTATTGTATGTAGATAATTCAAACCATTTAATTTTACTTAGTTTGATGAAAGTATGAAGTGTAAAATGGAAACAAATAATAAAGGAAAAACGACCGCTAGAGATTGCAAGCCCTTCCTGATTTTTGGTTAGCATAGACAATACTAAATGTCCGCGGGTTCGAATTTTGGGGTTTTTCAAGGGTGTAAAAAGCCGTTAACTATGCCGTCCCTCGGATAGGACGTAAAATGGTGGTCCCTGTACGATGTCAGGTACTCGTTAAAGATCCCTATCCTAATTATACCTGGATAGGCAAAATTTAGGACTCTCACACTAGCATCGTTCGATTGGCCTCAAACAAACAAACTCAAAAACCTAAAAAAAAATACACTTATTGGCAGTTTACTCCACAATAAATTAAATTGGTATATCGTGTGTTGGCTTCTTTGGACATCTTGGAAACAGATTATTTTTTTTTTCTTAATTTATTTAAAATATATACAAAATATTTGGGGATCACCTGTAGGTTAGCAGCTAACATAGCAGCCTACAACACTAAAGGTCGCGGATTCGCTCCCGTGGTTGCCCGAGGATTTTTCAAATAGTGTGAAAAATTCTTGGCTATGGCGTCCCTCGAATAGGACGTAAAATGGATTTTCCGTTTAGATATTATTTTATTTATGCAGAATCCCGACACCAGTAATTTAACCTGGTTGTTGTTTGTTTGTTTAACTTCACTTTATTTTATGCCACTAAGGCTAATGGGACGATGCTGCAGTGGGAGTCCTAAATTTTGCCTATCCAGGTAAAATTAGGATAGGGATCTTTAACGAGTATCTGACATCGTACAGGCTCGGGACCTCCATTTTACGTCCTATCCGAAAGACGGCATGGCTAAGGATTTTTTGCTCCCATTGAAAAATCCTAGGGCCACCGCAGGGCGCGAACCTGCGACAAGCTATGGTGGTATAGTGGTACCTGAGTTGACCCCCATTTAACCTGGTTAAGTAGTGATTTTTGCAATATCATCACATGTCATTTAATCACCTACTTTTTATTTTAGGTAGGTTATTTCTGATTTGTTGTGATACTACAGATGATTTTTGTCTCCTCGATCGTAGATTACTTTATAAATAAAGCATTTTTAACAATAACACTAGCAAAAGATATATTTACAATATTTACATTGGAGGCGTAAAATGAACAATATCTTTTAAAATCCTCTCAAAAGGGTTTTCGTTTCTGTATTTCTGAGGCCTCATGAATTCACATAAATAGCAGTCCAGATGACTCCTACTGGTCCTACATTCGATTTTGTTCCGCCTTTTAACAAGAGCCCACATACCTTTTACATTATTGGTGTGAGGTCCTGTTTCTAGGTCACGTAAGTCATTCTTATGGTTGACCGTCTGTTGTTCGAATCTGTAACCAGGAAGTAGCGTATTTAGAAAGAGCATTTTTCTTGTCCGGAATATCCTTCATCAACTTCAAAATCCCCATAATGAACAATACTGAGCTATTGATGCTAATATTCACTAGCTTCCTAACCTCAAATATAAATTAAATTGAGTCATACGATTAAGTGTGATACAGGTGATGTGGTTACTTGTACAAATCACTGGTGCCGGGATTCTGCATAAACACACAATTTTTTTATAAATTAAAAATTTAAATTTAATTCAGTACGATTTTAGTGAGAAAAAAAGCTTCTTCGTGTCGTTTGGGAGGCTTAACCCCACTGCCCCCTGTCTGCTCTAGTGGATTTAAAATATTCCAATGACCACGAAGTGTAGAGGTCAATTGAAATATAAATGAATAACCAATCCAATCTTAAATTGTGGCTGACCACCAACTTTAAATTACCCCCAAATAATTTATTTTTTGAAGAGAAAAGATTTGGCTCCGCCGGGGGTCGAACCCGGGTCTCCTGCGTTACATGCGAGGATGCCAACCACCACACCACAGAGCTCGGTTCAATCTTTTCTCTTCAAAAAATAAATTATTTGGGGGTAATTTAAAGTTGGTGGTCAGCCACAATTTAAGATTGGATTGGTTGAAATAATTTGAAAAATTGACTTATGTCAATAAATGTCATAAATTGGACAAAAATAGTCCACCTCCCGCTACTACTCGCGGGGCTTGTATACTTGGCATCCTCGCATGTAACGCAGGAGACCCGGGTTTGACTCCCGGCGGAGCCAAATCTTTTCTCTTCAAAAAATAAATTATTTGGGGGTATAAATGAATAAATTAAAACGACACTCTAAAGAACATTTATCACTGATATATACAAATAATGTGAACATTTTTTTGAAATATGACCGAAATAAATGCCCCTAATGACATGCAGTCCGCTGACACCCGAACTGGGCTCGGAACAGTTAACTATAAATACACGCGGTAGTGCTCAGAGCTCTGGTGACAGCTGACGAGTTCCACTGGCCCAGTATTCATGTCACGTCTTGCCAGCATTCTAAATAAATACTAGTTAAATATTACAAGTGATACAAATATACAGATTAGTCTTGATAATCGTACACATATGGGACGAGAAAACCACCAGATTATAGAAAAATCAAGATTTTTAGCAAATCATAAATTTACTTGCAAATGAATCAGTCGTTTGTGAAACCCGCCATGCCAAAAAAAAAAAAAAAAAAAAAAAATAGTTATTTTCATCACACGTACCAAAAGTTGTTTTCGGTGCGCGGTCGAGTTTAACGGAAATTAGACCACGCACCGAAAACACACTTTTGGTACGTGTTATGAACCATACTTTTCATCATACTGCTCACGCTTGAGTACATCAAAACACTTCTATATTTAATCAATAACTTACTTATACAGTATAAGAAATTAAATTGGCTCCTTTCTTTTTTTTTAAAAAATATGTTTATTAACCTTTCTTTATTATAACATCATAATATTATTCATTTTTTATTATCTCCTGAGTTCTTTTTATCTTTATTTTTTGTTTGTCTTGTTTCATTTATATTCTAAAATAATACCAGTTAAGTTGACAGTGCAATCTCTAGCAACTGTTTAACGAAACGGGACTGATTGTACAACCGATAAAAGTAGTTCTGTGGTTATACACGGAATCTTGTATAACGACATTTACCTGATACCCTGAAAAATTTTTCATTTAGCGGCCAAAAATCTATAACTCCTGAATAAATGTCGATAATCGAATAATTCTTTTTTCATTAAAGAGCGTGGTATTCCCTTTTCATTGAGAATAAAGAAAATTAATTTTTAAATTAATTCTTTCTTCACTTAAATTTAAATAAAATAGTTTATTAGGTACAGGGTTATACATGGAGAATGAAATGAGTCAGGATTATTATCTATTGAACTTTCTGCTTATACACATGTCTTTTTCAGGCATTTGCTCCTTTTGAAAGATTTTAATATAATTATTTTCTAAATAAGAAAAAAATCAAAAAATTAAATTAAAAATACCCTATTTTTTAGGAATTTTAACGGAATAAAATAGTTTCATATAATTCAACGATAAGTATGTTTTATTATTTAGTCCAATTCGAGAATGAAAATACAATGAAATTTAGGGATTTAATCGGGATACATCGCCGATCGATTGCATTTGATCGATCTAATTCTATTATGGTATTTTAGCACCCTTCACCCTCTACCAGTACGAAAAAAAATCAGAACCAACTATTGCCAATAAAAGAATTCATATCAATTTAAATACTTTCTTTTCGTAAATTACATACTCAACGTGGGTGAACTTAGAACTAAGTATGTAATTTATATGTATGTAAGCAAAAAGTTCAATAGATAATAACCCTGACTCATTTCATTCCCTATGTATAACCCTGTACCGAATAAACTATATTATTTAAATTAAAGTGATGAAAGAATTCATTTAAAAATTAATTTGAAACACTTTGAGCGATGGTATTTTTATTTTATTTTTTTTATTCTCACTGATAAAGGGAATCCCATGTTCTTTAATGAAAAAGGAATTATTGGATTATCGTCATTTAATCAGGCGTTATAGATTTTTGGCCGCTAAATGACAAAATTTTCTCGCTGTGCGTCGTTTCAATCTTGTATGTTATTCTGCATTGCGACAGCGTCAATCAGCGTAAAGCACATTATTAAAGAATGCCCCGCTTACAGATGACTACAATCTCGGAACGGAAAGCAGCCCTAGCAGAAGGAGAAAATAATATCAGAAACTTCTTTAAAAGTCTACTCGAATTGAAACTAATAGCTAAAGTTGACTTTTATTAATTTATTTATTAGCTATATAAATAAAGATGAAATTCTGTTTGCTTGTTTGTTTGTTTATTTGTTCTTTATAGAAATCCATACCGTTTGTCCTAAATTCTCCAAATTTCGCTCAGTGGTTCTTTGATACCAGGTGCGATCACCTGTCCACATTAAAATTGCATAACTTCAGCCAATCTCTGGGTATTATACACTTACTAACAAAAGTCTCTGCACACCCTCCAGCTTTTTTTTATTTTACCTAAAGATAGGTTATGAGCCAGATATTGGCAATGAAACTCACACATTTTTTACATAATTTAATCTATTTTAATTAACAATAATGAAATTTAATAAAATTTATTTAACTTATAATTTATGAGGAAAATTACATAAAATGTCATAATATTGATGCGCCAAAGGTCCCTGCACACATCATTTTTCGTCAACTTGAAGCTTAATTATTGATGCCAAATCAACTTTAATAGGTAGTCCTTTCTCCCTTATTTCTTATCATTTCTCATAATCTATTTGGCATGGAGTGAACTAGTTTTTTGTAGTTTCTGGAGTAATTTTACCCCACAATTCCTTTAGTACTTTCTGACGGCCTAGTTGATCCCACAGATGTTGTATTGGAGTAAAATTAGGAGATTGGGGAGGTGTTTTAAGTTGCTGTGGAGCATTGTAGAGCAACTATTCTTGAACTTTCCGCGCTGTCGTTATCTTGTTGAAAAATGAATTTTTCCTGGAGATCAAACTTCATTAAACTTTCCGGTAAATTACTCCCCAAAATATTTATATAAACGTGTTGGTCCATTACTCCGTCGATTAATTTCAAATTACCAACTCCAGCAGCACACATACACCCCCAAACCAAAACACTCCCTCCACCATGTTTCACAGTACCAACTATGTTTTTTTCTAGGGGCTCTTTGTTAGTAGGTAAGAGGTTTTCTCAAAACTTTCCCCCTTCCGTCTGATCCATGAATGTTAAATTTACTCTCGTCAATAAATAAAGCACGTTCCCAGAACTATAAGGGCTTGTTTACATGTTCCTTTGCGAACTGCAGTTTCAATATCCGTTCGTTTACTAATGAATGGCTTACACCTAGGCTAACGCACATTATAGCCAGCTTTCTTTAGGGTTCTTCTAATCGTTTGTGCAGATACCCCAATCTTACACCATACCTGCTAAATTTAGAGCACTTGTGTGGGGTTCTTCGGCCAAAGTCCTTATTATAGCCCTCTTGTGGTGAGCTTGGAGTACGGGGGGCGGCCAGAGCGGTATGTACTTTCCATTGTACCCAGTTCTTCATACCGTTTTAGGACATACCTTACCATATTATAGCCCCTGTTGACGATTTGTCCTATTTACCTCTATGAGTCGTATGAGTTTCCTCAAATTAACAATTTTTTCGGAAATCGGTGTTGGAACCTCCATTTTTATCACACTCTTAACTGTTTGGGCCCAAATTAACACTGGCAAGTTAGGATTAGCCGGAGAATGAATGGTATAATGTGCGAACTGTATACATATCAGTATCTTGGCTAATTCCACTGCGTGCAGAGACTTTTGGCGCATGAATATTTTGACATTTTGTGTAATTTTCCTCATAAATTATAAGTTAAATAAATTATATTAAATGTAATTGTTGGTCATTAAAATAGATTAAATTAAGTAAAAAATATGTGTGTTTCGTTGCCCATATCTGGCTCATAAGGTATCTTTAGGTAAAATAAAAAAAAAGCTTGAGGGTGTGCAGAGACTTTTGTTAGTAAGTGTAAGTAGTATAGTTTCATTTTTGGGATCGGTATCTAAAGAGCTGACTCACGTTTTTCTCATATTTCAAACTTAATTTACTTTGTGTAGTTACTCTAGCGGAAACACAATGGTTTCTCTATCTTAATTCTCCCGCCTTTGAAGGCGTTCTTTAAAGGGATCTTTTCAACTCCGACGGTGGGCGCTTTTGCTCATTATCACGAGAAGAAACCGCACTGGCCTAAGATTTAGAAGCTGTAAAAGATTTTCAGTATTATCGGTCGCGGAGAGAGTCTATAATAAGAAAATTCCATTAAATACTAACTGGGAAGGGATGTAAATAGCTTGTCCAATTTGGCCGAGGATCAAGAGGAGCCAAAGGACCCTGCCAGTCAACATTGCTGTCCTGTCCTCGTCCGCCATATTTTACTTCTCGCTCTTCATTAGCGGCTACAAATATTATAGCTCTATTATGTGTGTGTGTGTGTGTGTGTATATATATATATATATATACACACACATATATATATATATATATATATATATACACACACACACACACATATATATATATATATATATATATATATATATATATATATATATACACACACATAATAGAGTAATAAAGTTCTTAGAACTTTGAAGTTTTGTAATACAGATTCTCTATAATAGGTTAAATAACGGTCAGGATTTTCAGTTACAATGATATTTATTATGGTAAGCAAACGTTTCGATCCAACTTGTGGATCTTCATCAGGGCTAAAAGAAAACAAATATTAGCAACTGTATCTAACCACGACAAACGTCTCCTCCCAGAATCCATTTTCATCCACCTAGAAACAAATAACCCGGTAAATCACAAAACAGATAAAGAGATAATTTCATCCACTTATTCTAACATGTTCCGCATCCTCAAATCCTAGTTTTGATTTCATAGGTACCTGCAATTATCTCTGTACCTCTTGTACTATTATTATTTTTTGTATTGTATGCTTCTTTCTGTATATTTTCCATATTTGTATGCATTGTTACATTATGTATTATCTCATTTTTATGTTATTATTCAGTCCAGACACTACTATTTGTATACAGTACCATATATTTTGTTAGTTTTAAATATTTTTGTTCACTCAGTTGTCATGTGCCTTCACTTCAAAAGCGTTGGATTTCCCCGCCATAAACCTTTGAAGTCGGCAAACTAACCCCCTACCACTACCTCTCACCTTATTTTTACCTTTAGTCTTAGTATCCACCTGGACTCAGTAGGTAAATATCATATTCTATTTTATCTTGTTAACCAGCCTCTTATTTTAATATTTATGTATACACCATCTTTTATATTATTATCAGTTCTGTAATGTATCCATTTATTGTCACCCTCTAGCATAGATACTCATATATTTGTTTTCTTTTAGCCCTGATGAAGATCCACAAGTTGGATCGAAACGTTGGCTTACCATAATAAATAATATTGTAACTGAAAATCCTTACCATTATTTAACCTATCGTAATTGAAGAACAGTTGACCATCTCTCATCTCTGCCAGATACTCTATAACTTATTGAGATATACAATTGCCAATAAAAGAATTTATATCAATATAAATACTTTCTTTTCATAAATTAAATAGTCAATGTGGATGAAATTAAAACCCATTTTTACCAAATAATTTTACAGCCATTCTTCTTATTTATAAAATATGTTTAGTGCAATAATATAAAAAGTTAAGCTCAATAGAAAAAAAAAATAATATAAGAGAGATGAGCATAGATTTTGCTTAAGTTAAATTCATTTTTTTCCCTTTTGAGCTTTACTTTTTACATTAATGCACCAAACATTTAATATTTGATTTTTTTGATTTTTTCTTATTTAGTCAATGATCATTTTAAAATCTTTCAAAAGGAGCAAATGCCTGAAAAAGGCATGTATATAACCTCAATAGATAATAATACTGACTCATTTCATTCTCCGTCTATAAACCTGAACCTAATAAACCAATTTATTAAAATTTAAGTGAAGAAAGGTTTCATATAAAAATTAATTTGAAATACTTTGAGCGATGTTATTTTTATAATTTTTATTCTTACTCATAAAGGGAATACTATGTTCCTTAATGAAAAAAGAATTATTCAATTATCGACATTTAGTCAGGAGTTATATATTTTTGGCCGCTAAATGACAAAATATTATACTATATTTTGTTTATATTATATTTTGTCACATAGGTACAGATAATCAATTTACAACGACAAAAATATAAATTGGGATATTATTTGATGTTCTGATTAGTAATGTTATAAAGGGACTATTTTAGTACTAAAACTTTAAATATATCAAATAAATAATAATATTAAGTATATATATAATAATAATAATAATAATAATATATCTTCTTTAACATAATGTCCACACGATATGATAGAAAATATATTTGAAAATCTTTCTATTAATCCTTTATCTAATCCTGTTATTTGGGAAACAAGTGAAGGATTCTTAAAAAATATTCGTGCAGTATTACCGTCATTGCTATTGCCTCCACCTTGCTTTGGCTGATTCACAACGAGGCCCATTTGCTTATAGAACTCTGAAGCAATATCACTTTTTCTTTTTTTAATTTCTTCTTTGACATTCTCACCTCTTGCTTGCCACTGCTGCAATTCTAATTTATGTGCTAGATATAATAAATATTCAAAGCATCTACGATGTGCATGTAATACAGAAATCCTATACTTGAAGGTTTCATCATCAAAAACTCTGAAAAACTTCCTTAGTTTTTCTTGATCGTTTAAATCTTTTGGATTAGCCTTACAGAAATTACAAGCTTGTGTACTTGAGGTATCAGTCAAAATGTTGACAGTCTCTCCCTCCACTTT
Source organism: Aelia acuminata (assembly GCA_911387785.2). Lineage (NCBI taxonomy): Eukaryota > Metazoa > Arthropoda > Insecta > Hemiptera > Pentatomidae > Aelia > Aelia acuminata. The sequence continues at coordinate 177,376,674 of OU426979.1, forward strand.
GACAAAACTTTAGTAACAAATATTTTGACTAAAATTTTTATTTGTTCTACAACCTGCTCGAAAACATTACCGTCATATGTATCTAAAATATACTTTATCAACTCTTCATTACATTTTGATGATGATAATTTATAAATCTGCTCATTTTTCAACGCTAAAAATAATTCTCTTCTCTTAATCTTTATTTCCTTCTAGGCGCGGTCACCACGACTTCCTGAAAAGAAAACACTCATTTAACTAAAGGGGGGAACAGGGGGACGAGTAACATACATTTTCATATTCGTCATAAGGTATGTTTTCAAAATAATAAAGAGAAGGCGGTGTACTCTGCGGAACTTTTTTTATGGGACTAGCTGAAGTTAGCATTTCAATATTTTTTAATCGAAAAATAGCATTTCATAAAACATTTATTATTCCTACACTATGCAAAATAATTATGTTAGTTATGATTGTATATTAAAGTACGTACCTGAGGCTTGAATTTTTTTTTTTTTTTTTTTTTTCTTTTTCTGTTGGCGCATTAGGCCTAATGAGACCTTTGGCCGCGCAGTGTGGTCTTGTTACAGACATTTGTTTTGCTTGCGGGAGTACAGACAGCCTGGAGGGGGTAGCCCAAACCTCACGTTGCTGTAAGCCTTGGTCACCATGGTACAGCGGCAGACTGCCCATAGCTCCATAACCAATCCCATTGGGGCCAATTTGGCAAGCTGATTGCCACCGATGGCGTCAGCTCTCTCGGGTTCAAGGGCAGTGACAAACTGGACTAGGTCCAAGGATTGTGGTAGCTCAGAGTCAGCAGGCCCCGAGGACCTATATTTCTTTCCCTGAAGCATACCGTCCCTGAACCAAACCTCCGGGCGGTTACTGACATCCTGGAAAACCACACCACGATTCTCGATGAGATCACGGGGAAGGTTCATCACTCCTACGCCCGGTCGGTGTGAGTCGCCTCCAGTAGGCTGACGGGCCTCACATACCCGGGGGAGGGGGTAGACTTGGACTGCGGACGGTCACCCGAATGGAGCGGTCACCAATCCAAGTACTAACCACGATGGACGTTGCTTAACTTTGATTATCTATTGCATGCGCCCTTGTCCACTCGGCCATCCCGGCCCCCTGACGCTTGAATATCCATATCGAAATAAGTGAGATTTTAAATTTAGGAAAATAATACTGGGGTAGTTAATCCGTCAACAATCTAAGAGCAACTGGCCTATATCAACGTGTGAAAGATAACACAACTTTAGACCTATGCCTTGGGTTAATTCTGTCGTAAACTAAGAAAATATTTATGTAATAGAGATTGTATTGAAGGTATTTTTAACTGGTTTGAGGAAAATATTTTTTTCGATTTTTTTCGTCGTAATTTTGACATTTGTCCCACTATGCGCCGGCTCAGAAGGTTCGAGGCTGATCTTGTTACGACTAAATATAAGGAGCGGTGGACTAGTTAGTTGTTGTTCTGAAGCTCAATGTTATATGATTATTTATGTGTTAAAAAGTGGTAAGTTTTGTGACCTATTTTAATATCTGTATTTTCATAATTTGTATGGCTTTGAAAATTGTTATTTCTCTTTCGATCGAGTACATTATCAAGAAAATACCATCTTGTAATTCTATAACAGAACAATGGCTAATTATAAATCGCCTCCTTAATTACTGCCCAGACACCTCTCGGATTCCTCCACCGCCCACGACTCCTCCATATTCAGATCCGGAGCCGAGCGCCGAAGTTGCCCCCCTGCAATTACACAACAGAGGTTGATGGCCACGCTGCCCACGCCTGGCTCCTCGTGTACTTTCTCCATCGAATGGTTCTCTTCTCCTGGCTGTCGATTTATGGAAGATGGTCATTTACAGTCAGTCCTAAAAGTATTCGTACACCAATAATTTTAAATTAAAAACTCTTAAATGGGAATAAGGTTTGTGAAAAATGATAAATTAATACCAATACTTTCTAAAAAAATCTGGTGCGTGCTCGCAACACACAACTTTCACTTACCAACTTACTTAGATTAGAAATTAAAGCGTTTTGTTAATTACCAATTCTCAAATGAACAGGACGGCTTTAATTATGAACAACGGTCTGTCATTAAAGGCGTACTCCGCATACGTGGGCTCAACGAGTTTTATGAGTTGACTGAATATTTTTCTCCTCTTTATGTTTTCTTTATTTTTATCATATCTCATATTTAGCCATTTCTTATTTTTAGGCGTTACGAGAGACAGTTAATTTCTCCATGTAAACAAAAACAAAGGTACTTTATAAGAAAGAAAGAAACAAACAAAAAAGGCCCCCCCAAAAAATGCCCCCTCAGAACATTTTAATAATGATAAAGCTTACCTAATATTAAAGAAAACCTAATTTTCATTAAACATGACGAATTTGATAAAAATCGTTAAAGCCGTTTTTGAGATAATCGAAAAAAAGGTAAAAATTGGAAAAAAGTCATGAAATAAAGTGCCCCCTCAGTTGGACCAATTTTGATGAAATGTTGGCTTTTACATATTTGGTATATACATACATCAAATACCCAGTTTTTTTCAAAATCGTTAAAGCCGTTTTTGAGTAAATAAAAAAAAACGTGAAAACATACGAAATTTATTAAGTAAAGTTCCCCCTCCGGTTAATCAATTTCGATGAAATTTTTACAGTCATATCTCGGGCTTCTACGTACATCAAATACCCAGTTTGATCAAAATCGTTAAATCCGATTTTGAGTAAATAAAAAAAACACGTGAAATTGGTACAAAATTTACTAAGTAAAGTCCCCCCTCCGGTTGATCAATTTTGATGAAATTTTTACAGTCGTATCTCGGGCATATACATACATCATATACCCAGTTTTATCAAAATCGTTAAAGCCGTTTTTGAGTAAATAAAAAAAACATTTGAAAATGATACAAAATTTATTAAGTAAAGTCCCCCCTCCGGTTAATCAAATTTGATGAAATTTTTACAGTCATATCTCGGGCATATAAATAGGTCAAATACTCAGTTTAATCAAAATCGTTAGAGCCGTTTTTGAGAAAATCGAAAAAGACGTAGAAAGTTATTAAATAAAGTACCCCATCCCTTTGAGCAATTTTGATGAAATTTTTGCTGTCACATCGCGGGCATATACCTACCCTAAATACCCAATTTCAGGTTCCCACGGTTTATAGTTTTTGAGCTAGTCTGTTCACACACACACACACAGACACAGACACACACACACACACACACACACACACACACACACACACACACACACACACACACAGACCATTTCGCGGGACTTGGTTATTTCGACTCAGGGGGTCCCAAAACGTGTATTTCCGTTGAAAACCGGAAGTCGAAATTTTTCACGATCGCAATACTTCCACTTACTATATATTTCATATATAGGTAAGTGAAAGTAAAAATAATAATTCTATTTGAAATAATGTTTTCAAAATTTTACAAGAAAGAATAAATAGAAATCAGGAATAAACTTTGTAAAACAAGAAAAACAACTTGACCAAAATTATTCGTACACTGTTAAATTTCTTAATTAATAAAAGTTGATTTAACTATTAGCTAAATTGTCAATATTTTGTTGGCCCACCTCTCGATTTTAGCTTGCACCGGAGTCTGTTAGGCATCGACGCCAATAGTTTTTCAGTCAAACAGGAGGGCAAATTGTCCCATTCTTCTTAAAGAACACTTTTAAGTGATTCTAAGTTTTGAATCTGATGATTAAACACTTTTTTCTTCAAATATTCCCACAAATGTTCAATGGGGATCAAGATCTGGAGACTGTGGATGAGTAGGCATCCTCTTTGGGGTATTATAAAGTATCCACATTTTAGTTTTCCATGCTGTATGCTTGGGGTCATTCATTATCTTGTGGAAATACGATATTACTTCTAATCCCCATTTTTTCGGCACTAGCACTCAAGTTGCGTTTTAAGATGTCTACGTAACGATTGGCATCCATTATTCCATCAATAAATTCTAATTTGCCAACCCCACTGGCTGACATGCAGTCCCAAACCATTAGAGATTTGCCACCGTGCTTTACGGTCGGAATTAAATTTTTCATTTCCAGTTCCCAAGTTTCAAATTTACACTCGTCCGTGAAAATCACTCGTTTCCAATAATATGTAGAGTGGTTTTGGTATGCTTCTGCAAATGAAAGCCTCTTCTTTTTATTTGTATCAATAATGAAAGGCTTCCTTCTTGGGTTTCTTCCTTTATAACCGTTTCTATAAAGATACCTTCGGACAGTACTGGGATGCAGTGTCTGCTTTAAGTCATTTTCGAGTTCCTGTGTCAATTTTACTGCACTTATTTTTGGATTTTTTAAAAAAATTCTGACCAAAATTCGCTCTATTTGTTCATTAATTTTTCTAGGACGTCCTTTCCGTGTCTTTGGATTTAGTGTTTTTGTTATTCCATATCTGTTAATAATTCATGCAACAGTGGCATACCACAGTCATAACTCCTATTTACAATTATGGCAATGTCCCTCAGTGACCAGCACTCATTATGGAGTCTAAATGGCTCGATCTTCGACTGTAGTTTCACGCCCCTTACGACCCATTTTAAGTTTCACACCATAAGTAAAACTAAATTGTGACTCAAGAAAGCCTAGCGATGAACTGAAGTAAAGAATTATTAGGCTTAAAGGTATGGGCATAGTGGAATCAGGGGTCTAAAGTGCACTGTACGAATACTTATTGTTAATCTATTTTTGTGATTTTATTACGTTTTATAATGTTGCCTACTCTTTCAATTAAATTTAAACTTTGGAAATATGTTTTTATAAGAGTCTGATATTTTCTTCTAACAGTACCTAACTTAATTAGTTATTTTCTTTCTTATTATTCCCAATATAGAATGTACTCGTATTAATTAGAAAATGTTGGTGTACGAGTACTTTTGGGACTGACTGTACATCATTCTAGTGTGATTGGAATCATTCGATATTTTTGTCCTATCCAAGAATTCATCTCGGATTAAAGAAACTGTATACACCAGAGAATATTCTACGCCTGAGACTTTAATTGCTTTTTTCAATCACAGATTTCTGCTGTTTGCGGACAGACAGCGGTAATATGAGAAAAAAAATCTGTTTTTTTTTTTTTTTAAATAAGGCATCTCTTCCATATTTTCTTTGATTTCTTCATTTATCCGTTACCGGGCTTCTGGACGTCTTCCAAGGGTATCTCTAGTACATTTTGAACACCTTACAACCATCTGTTTGTCATAAAAAAATTTATATAATGTGACCAACATTGCTAGTTACCGTGGCAATAGAATAACATTGACTGGTTAAAACATCTGATAATGTTCAATTAGTTAGTTTAGAGGCATGCTAGTAGCATGCTCTGCTCTATGTTATGCCTTGAATTAATACCTTTATACTGATATTATGGACTAACACTATTGCTATTGCACGTAAAATGGTTGTATATAATTGTATTCCTTAGTTTTAAGTTGAGTATATGTGATTAGGTTTCATTTAATTTATTTTCATTGTTTCTTTATTTTTTTGTCTACTTATTAAGAAGACCCAGCCCTATCTCCATGATAATTGCATGGAGCTTATTTCATTTAAGTTTATTTACATTTGAGTCATTTCATGTCACATCAACACACTTTTTTTCCCGCATCATCTCAGATTTTAATGAAATTTGGTACATAGGACACCTTCCAGTAGAATAAGAAAAATACCAAATTTCAGCTCAATATCTCAACCGGTTTTCAAAATATAGCTATGTAAACCCAAGGAGAAACGCATAATTTTGACCTGTCGCATCATCTGGAAATTGAAATTGCAGCTCTTCTAGACGAGATAAAGAGTTGAAATTGATGCCATTTTAAAACTAAATCTTTGACCTTCCTTATGATATGCAACTTAATAAGGTTTAAGAGAAATTTGTTTTTCAATTTTTGAATCAAAATTTCAAATTTGAATCAAAATTTCAAATTTGAATTTCTCAAAAGGCCCATTTTTTAAAATTCAGTGGAGTTTAAAAGGCTGTCATTAATAACACTGTTCTGCACGAAAATCCTCCTTCAAACCAAAACATGCTTTCTTACTGTTATCAGATGTGCTGAACACGAATTTGAAGTCAGATTTTGTCTATCACGCACAGTTTCCTGAGAAATTCTAGTTTTTTATCCAAAAAGGTGAGTTTTTTGTGGATTTGACGAATTTTTTTTCGGCATCAAAACATAGTGAAGAAAATTTAAAAGCCCGATGATTTTGAGCGCAATGAAGTATATATGAACGAAAAAAAATTGATGGGAGTATTACAAGTAGTTAAAGAAATATGGCTAAAAGTGTTTTTTCAGTTTTTGAGCTTGAGGCAGGGATTTGGTCTCTACCTGGATCTTTAGGGGAATGACCCTCCTTTATCTTTTATGGTCTTTTATGGTGGTACCCTTTTCATTCAAATCCTTAATAAGTTTTTGAGAAACAAAAAATCTAGAGACTACCGAAAAATAGTCCAAGAACTGCTTACTTCATATAAAACATTGGGATGCAATATGTCCTTAAAGATACATTTCCTGCATAGCCAGCCACCTAGACTTTTTCGCCCCAAATATGGGTGCAGTTTCGGACGAACATGGAGAACGATTCCACCAAGACATATCCAGAATGGAAAAAAGATATTCTGGCAAATGGAATAAGAAGATGCTGGCGGATTACTGCTGGACACTGCAGCGGGAGACAGAGGAGGAAGAGTACAAAAGAAAAAAACTACTCATTGACGATGTGTGTATATTTTTTGAGTTGTGTCATATCTAGTATTATACCTGATAGCATGCAGGATTCAATTAATTATATTTTATCGTTGAAAAAGAAAAATAATCTGTTATAATAAAGACAATAATTTTCAAATACAATTTTTCATTTTTTCCAAGTTTCACCTCTTTTCTCTCAAAATCAGAGGGTGATAGAATTTTTCTGAGTTCAGATTCGGACTCAGCACACCTGAAAACATGAGAAACAGGCAAAATTGTTCAAGGGAGGGGAAAAAAGTTTTTTTTTGCAGAACAGTGTAATTGCTATAAAAATTATGATGGGACAGCAATGTGTTCATGTTTAAAATAATTATTGAAAAATTAGTCCAGAAACAGAAACAATCATGAATAAAAATAGCTGCTTTCTTCTTAAATTTCCTTAATACCAACCTTTACATTTTTGTATATCATATGAAATGGCATGGAATTCGCTGTTAAACGATACTAATCTCATAGTCCTAGTCAAATTTGGAAAAGAATTACAGCTAATTTTAATCATGAAATGCTAGATTAATGGACTTTTATCACTAGTTTTCAATTTTTTTAGTAATCAAGAAATTTTCATCCCACTTTAATATTTTGGTGTCCTATGTACCAAATTTCATTTTGGAAAAAAAGTGTGTTGATGTGATATGGAATGACTCATTTGGGTATGATATTTTCTTTTACTTTTACTATCAATTTTAAAAGTATGGCTTAATAGCATACCCAGGGTCATATAAAGAAATGGTGCCCATTGTGAGGCCTTATTTGGATTGTTTATTATTTGTGAAAATAGAGACAATTAATAGTATAAATAGTTGAATTCATGTGAAGGTTACACCTGTTATCTACTGTATCCATGGTAACCGATTGTATACTAACTGTTCCATTAACTAACTTCTACAAGCAATAGTGATAGATATAATGTGCTAGTCCATAATATCGATATAAAGGTATTAACTGAAGGTACAACGAAGAGCAGAACATGCTAGTAGCATGCCTCTAAACTGACTAATTGAAAATTAACAGCTGTTTTTAATCAGTCAATGTTATTCCTGTGTTGGTCACAATAAATTACACATGCACTTTTTTAAATCATAATTAACATTTAACAATATTCTTCATTGGTTGTGGATCTATTTACACTGTCACACTCTTCTGTTGTTTCTAAAAAATATCTAATAAACTGCAATACTTTTAGAATGCTCTTACTAAAATGTATTTAAGCTCCTTTGTAAATTAAAAAAAAAAAAAAAATGTTTTTCTTCTATTTACATGATTTACCACGAATTTCACCCGTTAAAAAGATTATACTAAATATTTCGGGTCTGTTTGCGAAGACCACATCCAGTTACTTTCACGACGCGACATCCAGTTACTTTTAGTAAACAGTTACTTTCAACAATCTGTAGTGTTAATAAACAGTGATAGCCTTAATTTGTAATTTCAGTCATAATAAAGATGGGTCTTTTGAAATTAACTCTAGAAATTTCTGACAAAAACGAGGCTTTTCAGTTATTGAAAGAAAATGAAATATCACATAGAACAAGGATGTGTCCTATTATAATTAAATATTCATAGCTGAAATATATTCTTGTTATTTTCAACTAGGCCATTATTTGCAAATACAGGTCATTAATTGCAAAATAAGGGTAAAGGTACTGAAGAGCGGCTGATGGGCGTGGCCTGTTTTGAGAGGTTATGTGACCGTCATGTTATCGAACTCCCATCGCCTTTATTTCAGTTAAAAGTGCCTTGATTGGCTTTAATAGATTCTAGCTTTCGACTCCCGCTCGCTCTTCAGAGATAAATAAACCCTCAAAAGGGTGCTTTTCAGAGGAGATCGGGCCTTAATTTTAAGCCGCACTTCAGTACTAGTGCCAAAATAATTGTTTAAAAAAAGTAACTGGATGTCGCGTCATGAAAGTAACTGTATGTGGTCTACGCAAACAGACCCAAGAATTCATAAAAAATATTGCGAAAGGATTTGTGAACTTTTTTTCCTTTCGATATCAATGTATTCAGGTCAGGTAACGTTCGCATTGGATGCTGCGGACTAGAAAGGTAAAATTGAATAGTGTCAACAGCTGGTATTCAAAGCCTCTATCGGGCGAAAGTATTCGATGATTCGGTAAAAATCGTTCAATCCTCTCTCGTCACGATTTCACCAGAAGATCTTGTATTGTAATTATATGTGTCAGTGATTTTCTTCATAGCTTTTTATCATTCAGTGCATTTGTTATTATTAATTTCACCCTGGAACAGACTGTCCCGAACACTATTCGGCTAATGAAAATCCGGCACGAACTTACAGGTACTTAGTCTGTACGGCCGTTTGTTCGGCGATAGTTTAAACCCAAAACAAAATTCACTGATAAAGATAAAAACGTTTCAGCTAATCTAAAAGCCAATGGGATTTAAAATAGAACTTAACGTCAAATTTAAAATTGTTAAGTAAAGAATTTAGAAGGGTTAAAGTTTTTATGGTAAATTGGAAAAGGAAGTAATAAAGAATATAATTAGAAGGGGGTTTAATACAATCACAATAGACAGTCAGAAAAAATGTACAGAATTAATCTTTTGCCATAATACATATTTAAAAAAATGACCGTTTTAGACAAAAAATTAATATATATTTTTTTATACTTTACAATAAAATTAGTATTCAAAATATAACCCATTGTTATCTAATGTTGCTTGCCATCTTTCCGCCAGTTGCATGATCCCCTGCTGGTACCACTCTTTAGGATGGCTATCGAAGAATTCCTGCACCGCTGTTTCGACTTCTTCAAAGGTATCAATTTTTTTCCCTTTCAAGAAGTTGGCCATTGACCGAAACAATTAAAAATCTGATGGAGCAAGGTCTGGGCTATATGGTTGGTGAGGAAGAAGTTCGATCCCATCAAGATTTTTTAATTTTTCCTTGGTCTGACGGGAAGTATGCGGCAGATTGCTGGGGCGTCAGCTCGTGCAGGACAAGTCTGCTGCTCCTTTTCACCTTCCCCATGCTGTGCAGATGGCGACACACAGTATCTTTCGACGCTCCGCACTCCCTGGCAAGGTCTCGAGTACTTGTGGCTGGATTTGAGTCTATAGCTTCCTGAAGAGCATCATCTATATCCAACGATGGTCGCCCTGACCCCTTCTTTCGTTCCAAGGTCGCATCTCTACTGTGAAATTTTTGGAACCCACGCCGCGTGGTACGCTCGTCAAGGAGACCTTCTCCTTCAATTCTGTTGATTTCACAAGCCGCTTCAGCGGCAGAACACGATTTTTTTCCAATAATATCTCAAAATAACAAGAATTTCGTAAGACACCGTCATGTTGCTTCTCCAGCAAAAACTTGTGAACTGAGGTATTATTGAGTAAGTCCAGTGTTGATAAATAAAGTTGGATTAACATTCTAAAGAGTACAGGACTTGTTGGTAAACAATAAATAGGATTAACGTCTTTACAGTCCTTGGAATTCATGCATTTGACGAAACGGTCATTTTTTTTTTATACACCCTATTAATTTAATTCAGAATATAATACATGATAATAGGAAATATTGTATAAGATTGTACTAATAGGTGCACGATGATTTTGGTTAGCCCGTCTTTTGGTAAAACAAATAGATTCGACGTTTTCCCGCAGGTAAAAAGGCTACACATAATTTGCCACGGGTTTTCCTGGTCCAAGCCGGAAAAAATAGATTATTGCCTACCCTCCCTAAATATCGGAAGAAAATGAGGTTGTGTCAATAAATCAACTTACACCACCATCTATTGAAAATATATAGAATCACACTCTATTGTAGTATAATCAGCATTTAATTTGCAAATAAAGAAAAATTTAGGCCAATGAAATGAAATGAAATGAAACTTTGACTTAATTTGTACAAACAATGTTTACAAAACGAAAACCTCAAAGCCATATAATGGCTTGACTGAGGCTATAGTATACAATATTATAAAATTTTTGAGTTTAGAAATAAATATACAAATTGGTCTCAAGACAACTTAACTACAAATATTGCATCTCGAATTTATACAAAGTAATTAACCATAAAACATTCAACATAAATTTATCCAAATTAGAACAAATAAAAAATCTGGTGCGTGCGCGCAACACACAACTTTCACTTGAAATTGAAGTGTTTTGTTAAATATCATTTCCCAAAGTCACACATTTTTCTACATTCATATACTTGAAATCTTATTTTTATTAATCGTTAAAGCCGTTTTTGAGTAAATAAAAAAACCCCTGAAAATGATACAAAATTTATTAAGTAAAGTCCCCCCTTCGGTTGATCAATTTTGATGAAATGTTGGCTATCACATATTTGGCATATACATACATCAAATACCCAGTTTGGTCACAATCGTGAAAGCCGTTTTTGAGTAAATAAAAAAAGCACGTAAAAATGATACAAAATTTATTAAGTAAAGTGCCACCTGCGGTTGATCAATTTTGATGAAATTTTTACAGACATATCTCGGGCATATAAATAGATCAAATACTAAGTTTAATCAAAATCGTTAGTGCCGTTTTTGAGAAAATAGAAAAAACACGTGAAAATGTTACAAAATTTATTAAGTAAAGTCCCCCCTCCGGTTAATCAATTTTGATGAAATTTTTTACAGTCATATCTCGGGCATATAAATAGATAATATACTCAGTTTAATCAAAATCGTTAGAGCCGTTTTTGAGAAAATCGAAAAAAACCTAAAAAGTTATTAAGTAAAGTAACCCCTTCCTTTAAGTAATTTTGATGAAATTTATGCTTTCACATCGCGGGCATATACCTACACTAAATACCCAATTTCAGGATCGCACGGTTTATAGTTTTTGAGCTAATCTGTTCACATACACACACACACACACACACAGACCATTTCGCGGGTCTTGGTCATTTCGACTCAGCGGACCCCAAAACGTGTATTTCCATTGAAAACCGGAAGTCGAATTTTTTCACGATCGCAATACTTCCACTTACTATATATTTCATATATAGGTAAGTGAAAGTAAAAAACAGCACTATAAACATTGTATTAATAATTACATTATTTTAAAAAAGAAATATAAAATAATAATTCAGAGTTTGAAATAAAAGAACTCAACTTGGGAAAAATTTTCTATCACATAAATTACTAAGTCTGGTTTAAGTTTACTATAGGATGCATGCGATAACAAACTTTGGGGAATTACATTAAAAGTACTAGGTATCAATACTCTCTTTGTTCGTCTACCATAATCATTAACGAATTTCGGTACTTCAAAAAATGTTTTTCTCGTCGAATAATGCTGATATTTAACTTTTTTACAGTCATTTGAAAAATAGTTTTTTTAAAATAAGATTGTACAAGAAAATTCCTTTTACAGGCAATAACTTGGTGACGTAAGAAATATTTTCCGGTTCAGCTACAATCGATCTAAGTTTATATGGTACAATACTACTTATTATTCTTTCTTGTATTTTTTCAACTTCATTTAACTTTGTTTTTGAAGCCGATCCCCATGTATTTAATCTATATCTAATAATAGATTCACAAAAAGAAGTATAAATCAATTTCAAAGTACTATACGGGAGAAATTCTTTAATATAGAAGAATTTCAATAAAATAGTTCTTAATCTACTACAAATGATTCTGATTTGAGAATTCCAGAGGAATTGGTGGTCAATCATAATGCCAAGGTATTTAAAAGAGGTCACATTTTCAATTAAAGGACAGTTGCAGACGTTGTTGATGTAATTGCCGTTATGTAGACAGACATACGTATGATATTTCAGTGGACAAAATTGGCAGTTATAGACATATGAATGAATATGCATCAATTTCGTTTTTTGTTTATTAATGATCAAGCCATTATCGTGGGACCAAGATAAAAACATTCCTATCTTTTAAGGTGGACAAAACTACAAACAATAAACCAAATTTCATCAAAATCGGTTGAGTAGTTTCTGATTTTACCTCAGACAAACATCGGGACACGAGATTTTTATATATATTATTAAGATTAAGATATTGTTGAAGATGCAAATCAAGGTAGGAAACATATCTATAACTCTATTAAGATGCTAATACATAGAGACTGAAACAAAAACAATTTGCTGGTATTAAACTGCTATAAACTCTTAAAATTATCAATGGCGTAGTCCATTTGGTGTTTATTAAAAAATAATTATCAGTGTTTATAACTGTTTAATGCCACCAAATTGTTTTTATTTTGCGTTGATAAAGAAACTAAAAAAGATCTGACCCTTTACGTGCTGGAGACGATTCAAAGAGGTCCTTGTTATGTCCCTAGCATGTGGTTCCAGTTGACTCGATAGTGAACAGAGCTTGCCGTTTATTCCTGAGGATTTGGTCCACAATTCCAACACCTGTTTTTACATAAAGTCCTCTTTTCTATGGGATGAGCCACAGACGATATCGGGCGTCGGGGTCCGATGGGAATGCTCTGACGAAAGCGTTATCTTTTGACTGAAAAGTGAATTAAATGAGCGTCTCAAGGGCATTATCTCTTGTTAAGGATTGGAACTAGACATAATAAGCGCAGGAGAGGTCGATACAGGATTTACGCCATACTACCCGAACAGGCCCGGAACACCCCGAACAGCCTGACCGCCGAGGAAGGGGAGGAACAAAAAAAAAAAACGAAAAAAAAATTATAAATTAACTGGCATATCACTTTTCCGAAACAGACCCGGATTGTTATTAATCAGTTAGAATTTTTTTTAGTAATCGTTACACCATATACACAATGACACATATACATATATTATGTGTTTAGGTACTAAATAAGAGAATTCCCGCCAAGATATATTAAGAACTAGCTGTATATCCCGGTTTCACCCGGAGAATTTCATTTTTTAAATCTATAAAATCTATAAACTGAGACTTTTATCGACTCAAACGGTCGATTTTGTAAAACCCAATGTAAAGCGATATCAAAACGATTATTATAACAATAAAGAATATACCCAGAGATCAGCTGAAGTTATGCAAGTTTAATATGGACAGGTGTTCGCACCTGGTCTGAAAGAACCACTGAGCAAAATTTGGAGAATTTAGGACAAACGGGACTTCTATAAGGAACAAACCGAATTTCATCTTTATATACATACCATAGATTATAGCTGTATATCCCGGGGAATTTCATTTTTCAAAAGAAACGGTCGATTTCGTAAAAAAAGAACATTGTAAAGTGAGATAATTATGATTTTTATAACAATAAAGAATATCAGCTGAAGATCGGCTGAAGTTATACAATTTTAATGTGAACAGGTGTTCACACCTCGTCTGAAAGACCCACTGAGCGAAATTTGGAGAATAAAGAATATCAGCTGAAGATCGGCTGAAGTTATGCAATTTTAATATGGACAGGTGTTCGCACCTGGTATAAAAGAACCACTGAGCAAAATTTGGTGAATTTAGGGCAAACGGTATGGATTTCTATAAAGAACAAATGAATAAACAAACAGAATTTCAACTTTATTTATATAGATTATATATTTTTCTGTATAAATATGGATAAATTTCAATAAATATTTTTTTTTTAAATATTTATTTAAAATTACACCGCTTGTAGATTTTCAGCTGCGCGGTGGCGCATGAAGCTAATGTGGTCGCTTATGTTTTGGAATTTGAGTTTCATGAAGCATTTTATAATATTTGAGTTTATTGTTGTAAAAGGTCTCTTTTCCACTGTAACAGTTGACCATGTAACAGGGAGGAGGAATGGATGAGTGGGTTAGGGTGATGTAGTGAGATGAAATGCCTTGTATGTAATGTTACAGGTTACGGGTTCAGTAAAAAAAACAATTATCAGGAAAACTACAATTTATTAATCTAATACAATTGTGACTACTGCCTTATTATTAGATACAGAATAGGATGTCGTCTCTAATCACTTACGACAAACCACAACAGTTAAAAAAAATCTGGTGCGTGCGCGCAACACACAACATTCACTTACCAACTTACTTAGATTAGAAATTGACGTGTTTTGCTAAACATCATTTCCCAAAGTCACACATTTTTCTATATTCATATCTTATTTTTGTTAGTCGTTAAAGCCGTTTTTGAGTAAATAAAAAAAACCCGTGAAAATGATACAAAATTTATTAAGTAAAGTCCCCCCTCCCGCAGATCAATTTTGATGAAATTTTTACAGTCGTATCTCGGGCATATAAATACATTAAATACCAAGTTTGATCAAAATCGTTAAAACCGTTTTTGAGTAAATAAAAGAAACACGTGAAAATGATACAAATTTTATTAAGTAAAGTCCCCCCTCCGGTTGATCAATTGTGATGAAATGTTGGTTATCACATCTTTGGCATATAAATACATCAAATACCAAGTTTGATCAAAATCGTTAAAACCGTTTTTGAGTAAATAAAAAAAACATGTGAAATGATACAAAATTTATTAAGTAAAGTCCCCCCTCCGGTTGATCAATTTTGATGAAATTTTTACAGTCATATTTCAGGCATATAAATAGATCAAATACTCAGTTTAATCAAAATCGTTAGAGCCGTTTTTGAGAAAATCGAAAAAAACTTAAAAAGTTATTAACTAAAGTACCCCCTCCCTTTGAGCAAATTTGATGAAATTTTTGCTGTCACATCGCGGGCTTATACATACTCTAAATACCCAATTTCAGGTTCGCACGGTTTATAGTTTTTGAGCTAGTCTGTTCACACACACACACACACACACAGACACACAGACTATTTCGCGGGACTTGGTTATTTTGACTCAGGGGACCCCAAAACGTGTATTTCCGTTGAAAACCGGAAGTCGAAAATTTTCACGATCGCAATACTTCCACTTACTATATATTTCATATATAGGTAAGTGAAAGTAACTAGAGTATTTTCTATGACCTACACTCTCACACAATAGAACTTATCGCTTCGATGTGCACCCGACGGGTGTTGACATACAACTCCACTGAGTCTTGTCAAAGCTACTTATATATCTAGAAGAATCCAGGTTCGCGTAGAACTAAGTCTTTAACCTTAGCCGACCGCCAGTCTCTTGCCGAAAAATGCACGGATTGTTCTCAATAGGCGCTTTGTCTTCCCCCACTAGCCGCAACAGTAAGATTTCACTGTCCATATATTCATGTCATTATGCAGAGTATGATTCCAAATAAACCATAGTTTTATTTTATATTTTAAATAAAATAAAAAATTCGCTATAAATATTGAGCAATGTCAATATGTTCACATTATTAGAGAAATATAGATCCGACGATGCGAACAAAAAATTCAAGACCTTTTTTTTAATTTCACGCTCCAGGATCAGGTAAATTTGATAGCATGGAAGTAGGCGTCAAGTTTTTTTTTTTTCTCTCTTTTTATAATTGGCGCATATTTTAGTTATTCATGAATAAACTTTGAATAAATTCCTCCTCACGTTTTAGGACATCCAATTGGGCTTTGCAAACAATGCACAGTTTGTTTCGGATAAATAAACACAAAAAAATAGCAATGATTCCACATTAACGATTCAGATTACTGCAAAAAGGTTCCCATGAAATCGTGTTCTATTTCCCTCTGTTTTCTATCGATGGAGTATTTTTCGCTGTTTCCATTGCTCTTTCAATGCAATTTAAAAAAGAAATAAATTTTTATCAATTCTGGTTTGTAAAATAACTCATGTTAGGACATCATAACTTGTTAAATCATTGAATCGTTAGTTTTTATCCCTGGAGTAAGGTACATTTTTAAAAATAATATTTTTTAAGCAATGTCTGCGAGTTCAAAATTTAAAAATCAAATTTAAACTCGAAATTAAAATTTAGCTATTATTCTCTATTCGTTAAAGCTATTTTTGAGAAAATCGAAAAAAAAAACAACGTAAAAACGCGAAAAAAAGGTTATAAAATAGAGTGCCCCCTCCGTTTGACCAATTTTGATGAAATTTTTGCCGTCCCATCGCGGGAATAAATATGCATCAAATACCCAGTTTTATCAAATTCGTTAGAGCCGTTTTTTAGAAAATCCAAAAACAACGTAAAAAGTTATGAAATAAAGTACCCCCTTCTTTTTGACCAATGTTAACGAAATTTTCGCTGTCACATAAACATATACCAAATACCCGATTTCAAGTTCGTACGGTTTGTACTTTCTGAGCTAGTCTGTTCACACACCATTTCGCGGGATTTGGTTATATGGACTCAGGGGACCCCTAAACGTGTATTTCCTTTGAAAACCGGAAGTCAAAATTTCACCTATCGCAATACTTTCCCTTACTCTATACTTCATATATAGGTATGTGAAAGTAAAAAAAAAATCCTTTAAATCCATGAACAGACCTTTTTGGAGGTGAAATCGTAGATGCAATTATCTATATAAATAAAGTTTAAATTCTGTTTGTTTTTTTGTTTATTTGTTCTTATAGAAATCCATACCGTTTGTCCTAAATTCTCCAAATTTCGCTCCGTGGTTCTTTGATACCAGGTGCGAACACCTGTCCATATTAAAATTGCATAAATTCAGCAAATCTCTTGGTATATTCTTTATTGGTAAAAAATTCGTCATGATCTCGCTTTGCAATGTTTTTTTTTTTATGAAATCGACCGTTTGAGTCGAAAAAACAGCCTAAAAAATCATTTTATAGATTTTGATGAGGCCAACAAGGCCCGGTAAGACCGTCCCTTGGTAGGCGTCGAGTTCTGGGATTTTTAAACCATATGTTTTTTGTTTTTTTTAAACATTACTATACGTTTATTTACATGTATGGTGAATTTATTTTTTATAAATGCCTCCTAAGAAGCGAGCTTCAATAGGAGTATTGAGCTCAAAAGCTAAATAACAAAATCAAACACGAGCAGCTGAAACTCTCGACGAACATCAAAATAGGATTGAACAACAGAGGCCTAAGCCTATATTCTGCCTATTAGACAGGCAGAATCGCGGGAAACTGAGTCTGCCCAGGAATAGGAGGCCCGCTTTGCACCACAAAGGCTTAGGCAAGCCGATTTGCGAGATGCTGAAACTGCAGGCCAATATTTCTGTTTGTTTGTTTGTTTTTTATAGAAATCCATACCGTTTATCCTAAATTCTCCAAATTTCGCCAGTAGTTCTTTCATACCAGGTGGGAACACCTGTCCATATCAAAATTGCATAACTTCAGCCGATCTTCAGCTGATATTCTTTATTGTTATAGAAATCGTAGTGAACTCACTTTATAACGTTTTTTTACGAAATCAACCGTTCATTAGAAAAATGAAATTCCCCGATCAAACCGGGTTATACAGCTTAAAGATGAATTTCTGTTAGTTTGTTTTTTCTTAATAAAAATCCATACCGTTTGTCCTAAATTTCGCTCAGTGGATCTTTCTTACCAGGTGCGAACACCTGTCCATATTAAAATTTCATAACTTCAGCCAGTCTCTGGGTATATTCTTTATTGTTATAAAAATCGTTATGATCTCACTTTAAATTTGTTCACGTTTATTAGAAGAATGAAATTCCCCGGGTGAAACCGGGATATACAGCTAGTTTAAAATAATCATGAAAACGTGTGTTAAGTGAATATTAATGACATTTTACATGATTGTATGAGTGTTATATGGTGGTACATTTATTTTGAAAATAACCCATATAAATCTGCACCAACATAAATCTGTAACTATTTATTTAAATGAATTGTTACAGCAAAAAAAAAAAAATAAATAAATAAAAATAAAGATGATAAAATTCACTATAAATTCCCCGCTTTTCCTGGATGCATAATAGAAAACACTGACCTAATGCGGGGTAGACTCAACAGGCGAGCTAGCGATCCTGTGGGAGCAAGGAACACTTTCTTCTTAAGGACCCCTTTACCGAAAAGGATATCTTGCTCCTGAGGCTCGTAGATCATGGAATAAATTTTTGATTACTACTACCTTCCGAGCAAACTATTCCGACCTGAATAAAAAGGGAACCTCTCATGTGCTATACGGATCTCTACAGGATAAAATGAGATATAGACCACAAATAGTACAATAATAAAAGATGTTAATAAATTTCCTTCAGTAATTAATTTAAAGATACTGTAAAAATTATATGGGTTAAACAATTTTTATCAAACAAAAATTACCATATTCAATGACACAAAGATTATGAAAACACAAATAATCAAACAGGTTACAAAAATTATCACTTTGTGACAAAGAAATGACTTGAGCTTCAGAATGAAGAGTTACTAAGGGGGTCACCAATGGTGTAGTGGTTAGCACGGCAACCTACAATACTAAAGGTCGCGGGTTCGATTCCAGCGGTTGCCCTAGGATTTTTTAGGGGGAGTAAAAAATCCTTAGCTATGACGTCCCTCGGATAGGACGTAAAATAGAGGTCCGGAGCCTATACGATGTCAGGTACTCGTTAAAGATCCCTATCCTAATTATAGCTGGATAGGCGAAATTTAGGACTCCCACTGTAGCATCGTCCGATCAGCCTTAGTGGCATATAGTGATGTTAAACAAACACGGAATTACTAAAGAGTTATCAAGTTATTTATAACGTGCAGAAGGCTTCTAAGATGATTCAAATAAACGTACATAACTAATTTAGACTGTTTTTCAACCAGATGCCAAGAAGACATTCTTGTGTAGTTTATAAGTTATTGCGGGAACGCATAGAAACCAATTTTAGGTTCAGCAGAAATATAATGGTAATTTTGGGGGGGATAGTATTTTGGTTCGCTATATCGAGGTGTTCGTTATATCCGAGTTCGTATTAATGAGGTTTTACTGTACACCATATGTTTTGTTTCACGTTGAAATATAGAGGGCTGAAGGACTAAAGCTAAACAATCAAAATTGGTCAGACGGAGGAGGCACTCTATTTCATAACCTTTTTTTTCCCGTTTTTACGTTGTTGTTTTTTTTTTTTTTTCGATTTTCTCAAACATAGCTTTAACGAATCTATATAAATAAAGATGAAATTCTGTTTGTTTGTTTGTTTGTTATTTATATAAATCCATAAGGTTTGTCCTAAATTATCCAAATTTCGCTCAGTGGTTCTTTGATACCAACTGCGAACACCTGTCCATATTAAAATTGCATAACTTCAGCCAATCTCTGGGTATATTTATTTTTATAAAAATCGTTTTGATCTGGCTTTATAGATTTGAAAAATGAAATTCTCCGATTGAAACCGGTATATACAGCTAGTTTTTAATATTGTTACATTTCCATGCATCCGGGAATTAATTTTCCAGTTAAAAGATAATAGGCGAAAATACCATATGGCTTCATGATCGAATCATTCAAATGATTTAGGTATATTACAATCTTTACAGAAGCCTTCGTTATTCTATGAAGAATTAGACAACTCGTGGATCTAGTGTTTTTAAGATTTCTTGGTTACTAAAGAGTCATCAACTTATTTATAGCTTGAAGAAGACTTCTAAGATGATTCAAATAAACATACATAACTAGTTTAGACTATTTTTCAACCAGCCTACTTTCCCCCGTGGTCTTAGATTTATTAACCGCAAGGATGCCAAGAAAACATTTTTGTGTAGTTTATAAGTTATTGCGGGAACACATTGAAACCAATTTTATAAGACAGTTTTCTTATTTATCCATTCGTTCGTACATATATATTGTAACCACTTATGGTGGGTTTAAATATTTTTTATTATATAAAAATAAGATTACAACATGTCAGACCAACAATACTAACTCAAATTATCAACAAGGTTATAATTTTAAGCTGAAGGTAATTGAAAATTTTGTAAATTCAAGTTCTGGCGTTACCGACAACTTTTTAATATTTTATACTTTAGAACGAAAGTATGAAATATAAAAAAAAAAGTAAACAATATTTCAAGTACCTTTTTGTGCATTGTTTTATGGTTAAACTACTGCAGTCTCATATAGTTATGGCCAATATAAATTCCATTATTATAGCTATTTGATCTGTCATAAACTGGATTTTTTTCCTTTTTCTTATTTAGGGCTACACTTAAAGTAATAAAAATATGAAACTTAATCTTTTATATAAATCTTCTAAAGCCGATTAATATTTTATGTTTGGGTCATAAAAGTAGGCAAAATGCTAAAGGAGTTGAACTATGATATACAATTTTATCAGCGATTTTTTATTTTTTTTATTTACAAATGATTTCTGATAAAGAATCGTTTAGTTCTGAAATGGCAAATGGGCAATTTTTTCAGATATTTTGTTTTTCACGCCATTGGCTCTGCTAAAATAGTGCTTTCTATTGTTGAAACGGCGAATCTTCCTATGTAGGAATTTATTGAAAAATATCAGGACATTGAGGTAGCAAATATTAATGATTGTTCACGATATATAATAATAATTGTTTGTTTAACGTCACTTTATGCCACTAAGGCTAATTAGACGATGCTAAAGTGGGAGTCCTAAGTTTTGTCTATCCTATAATCCCAAATCATATATATTATTTCTCAAGGCCTTTTTTTTTTTTGTCTGTACCCCATAACTTCCTTAATACTTCATCAAATTTCATGAATGAGACATCATTTTAAAACTTTCCTACAGTAATACACCGAAAAAATATAGTACGTGGGCCAGACCCCCCATACCTTGCACCCCCCCCACCCCACATCCCTATAAATTGCATATCGTTGTGTTCGTTGTGATAAAAGATTAAGAAAAAGCCAATGTTCAGAGGAAAAAAAGTGGCCCCAACAAACATGGCGGAATGATGAATTTGATTTTAGTTAGTTATTTTACTACTGACATTCACCATTATGCTTAATTTAGCCATAGCTGGTATTTTATTAAAGCTAGATAGTTCTAGAATCACAATAAATAAACAAACGTTCTAAAGTAATTAGTCTAGACAACATAAAATACCTTTAAAGGCAATTTTTTCAAGTCACTCGCGTAAAAGTTAAAATTCCAAGTTAATTTGTGATTAAACTAATAATTTATCCGATATCGTCGAGGCAAACATTTTCGGTTAGTTACACTTTTCCAATGGTCGCCATCGTTTGCGAGTTACAAGCAAAATCATGCGTTTTCAGTCAATAGATTGCTTCGCATGGGTAAACCAGTTTAAAAAATATTTCTCTTCTATCAAAGTTGTCACTCTTATTTTATTTATAGAACAAGGAATAAACTCTGTTGAGATTTAAAAGAAGAAAATTCCGTAGGGCGCTTTTGGAATAATGATTTGAAGTTTCCAGTTTGTTGATATAGCACCGGATGTATCCGAACTGTTACCTGCTTTCAAACTGTTGCCAACTTAAGAGCCGAGGCGGTTTATACTTCCTTAAACACTTATCATTTGTTCTTGAAGGCTAACTTTTCTAATCAAACTTTTAAAATATGGTGGCCTTTCTTGAACGAAACTTTAATGGATCAATGAACTTCCGGAGCCTTCTTTGTCAGTCATTAACTTTTAAAGTTCTCACCGTAATCAGTAAAACCAATCGTTACGTTATTTTTATTGCAGTTCAGATGTACCTTTTTCAAGTTCCCAAGAACAATGGATTTCGAAGATTGAAGTTTCAAACTCAAAAGAATTTCAAAGAGACGCACAGTGCATAGAAACAAAACTAGAAAAATCTGGTGCGTGCGCGCAACTCACAACTTTCACTTACCAACTTACTTAGATTAGAAACTGACGTGTTTTGTTAATTTCCACTTCTCAAAGTCACACATTTTTTCACAATCATTTGTTATTTTTGTTTTTATTTGCTCTATAAAAAACACTATTTTTTTTTATTATTAAATAAAAGTTTTTACTTGTAAATTTCGGCAATGCAAGTATAATACTCCAAGTCGTAGATTTTATAAATCTCTATGTAGTTGTTGAAAACTTCATTTAGTTACCATGAAACAAATAATTTCCATTAAATGAACTGAACGGCTTTAATGATGAACAATGGTCTGTTATTAAAGGCGTACTCCGCACGCGGGGGCTCAACGTGATTTATGAGTTGAAAGAATATTCTTCTTTTTTTCTCCTCTATATGCTAACTTTTTTTTCATATTTAATATTTAGCCATTTCTTATTTTTAGGCGTAAGAAGAAACAGGTAATTTCTCCTTATAAACAAAAACAAAGGTACTTTATAGGAAAACAAAAAAGGCGCATTCCCCATTTAAACCCTCTCAGAACATTTTAATTATGATAAAGCTTACGTAATATTAAAGAAGACTTAATATCAATTGAACATGACGAATTTGATCAAAATCATTAATACCGTTTTTGAGAAAATCGAAAAAAATGGCAAAAAAGTTATTAAATGAAGTATCCCCTCCATTTGACCAATTTTGATGGAATTATTAATTTAAAATTAGTGAAAATGGTTATGGAGTCATCCAATTTTGAAGTTAACGATTCAAATATATATTTATTATATATTTTAATTTAATATTTAAAATATATTGTAACACTTCTGTGGGCTAAACAATTTTTATTCAAAGAAAAATATTAATTTGCAATGTCACACAAACTATGTATGGATGGAACTATGTATGAAAACCAAGTTACAAAAATTATCACTTAGTAACACAAAAATAACCATATGACTTGAGCTTCAGAACAATACTAACTCTCCAGTTCATCGCTCTTTATGTTTAGTTTGAAGAACTTTCTTGAAAGTTCTAGGCTAGCGTAGATGGTACCCGAACATCGTAGTCACACGCATGTATTATGACAGTTTTTTTCAACCGTTAGTCGGTTCCTACAGAGAATATTCTACACTAGAAATATTCTACACCATATGTTTTGTTTCACGTTGAAATATAGATAGATAGATAAATTACTGTATTTTGTTGTTTTTTCAACAATTACAGGGGTCTGGTTGTTACATTTTAAATACATAGTTTAAAATAAAAATCATTGCATGCATAATTTACATTTGATAATTGAAGGGGTCGGGGCAAAATAGTGCCATGCAACATTTTTAACAAAAATAAACTGTAGCTGCAGTCTGCTGTATATTACGCAGGACTATATGTCTATGATGGAAATGCCACCTAAATATGACTATATAGAGCCTCTACAGACATATTTAGGTGGCAGTTCCTTCATAGACATATAGTCCTACCTAATATACAGCAGACTGCAGCTATAATTTGTTAAAAATGTTGCTTGGCACTATTTTGTCCCGACCCCTTCAATTATTCAAGGTATCGATTCATACTTTGACTAAACGGTTATGTATACATAAATAGATGTATAAATAAGTAAAAAAGTAAGATTTGAGTAGAAAAAGACAAAAATCAATATGTATCACATAAAACATTAATATCCTAATATCGGGAATACTTATATAAAACATAAATTAACAATACTTCTTTTCCCAGTTTCCCTCTTTGTTTCTTCTATTCCTCACCTTATTAACTGAGTTCTTTATTTATTTTTTTTTTCTAAAGTATTAAAGTCTATTTGATTACTAACACCATCTCACAGCCATATTTCATTCCCATGACACCAACGATCTAATCGATAAAAATAAACATTTTTTAACTCCCGATAACTTGTTGGTGTGAGCTGCATGAGGGCTCTCTTCCAAATTATAGGTGCTTGAGTCATGATGTACTCCTCGCCGACACCTAATGTACTCAACTGACGGTAAAAGGGGTTATAATTTGAATTAAAAATGCGATTCACATCTTCAGAAAGAAGGTGATTCCTCCATCTCTCGAGGATTTCTTTTTTCTCGTTAATTAACCAGCTATAGCTCGCGCGTCGATAAATATCCACATAGCCAAGGAATACTCAGGGTGCTATGGAGAGGTGTAAACCATGTGAGTGTCAAGATTTTCTGGTTGGAAATTGGTTCTGCTGAGTATGCCTTCGTAACATTTCTTTGGAAGTCCTTCTGGCTTCATTAATTCAGAAGAGTAATCCACCATTTCAATGTTCTCTTTAAGATTGCAACCTTTAAAGAGACAGACCCAGATTCCACCCTTACACAATGGTTCGGAGTTGTGCAAGGTAGATGAAATATGCCTTTGAAGAATTTGACTTCAAGCACATCAACCTTTTCCAGATAATTCAAAGTCCAAACTTCTGAAGCGTATAAAGCTGTTTTCACGTTGAAATATAGAGGACTGAAGGGCTAAAGCTAAACAAGATACCTTGGAGTAAAGATAATGTTGCGAAATTTTATTTGTGCAACCTGTACGAAAAGGAGACTTTTCATTTCTTTACCGTTTGTATCAGAACAAACGTGTTAAGAAAAAATCTGGTGCGTGCGCGCAACACACAACTTTCACTTATCAACTTAGATTAGAAAGTAATGCGTTATGTTAATGCCACTTCTCACTCAGTTACGCATTTTTCCACATTCATTTCTTATTTTTGTTTTCATTTGCTCTATAACAAACACTAATTTCTTTTATTATTGAATAAAAGTTTTTACTTGAGATAATTCGGCAATGCGAGCATAATACTCCAAGTCGACTGATTTTATAATTCTCTATGTACTTGTTGAATATTTCATTTATTTCCCATGAAACAAATCATTTCCATTAAATGAACAGAAGGGCATTAATTATGAACAATGGTCTGTCATTAAAAGCGTCCTGCGTGGGCTCAACGTGTTTTATGAGTTGACTGAATATTTTTCTTTTTTTCTCCTCTATATGTTTACTTGATTTTTATCATATCTCATATTTAGCCATTTTTTATTTTTAGGCGTAATGAGAGACAGTTTATTTCTCCATATAAACAAAAACAAAGATACAAAAAAGGCCTTACCCCATTTAAGCCCCCACAGAACATTTTAATAATGATAAAGCTTACCTGATATTAAACACCTAATTTTCATTAAACATGACGAATTTGATGAAAATCGTTAAAGCCGTTTCTGATAAAATCGAAAAAAAGGTAAAAATTGCAAAAATAGTTAAGAAATAAAGTGCCCCCTCCGTTTGAGCAATTTTTGATGAAATGCGGGCTATCACATCTTTAACATATACATACATCAAATACCCAGTTTGATCAAAATCGTTAAAGCCGTTTTTGAGTAATTAAAAAAACACGTGCAAATGATACGAAATTTATTAAGTAAAGTCCCCCCTCCGGTTAATCAATTTTGATGAAATTTCTACAGCCATATCTCGGGCATATAAATACATCAAATACCCAGTTTGATCAAAATCGTGAAAGCCGTTTTTGAGTAAATAAAAAAAAACACGTGAAAATGATACGAAATTTATTAAGTAAAGTCCCCCCTCCGGTTAATCAATTTTGATGAAATTTCTACAGTCATATCTCGGGCATATAAATACATCAAATACCCAGTTTGATCAAAATCGTTAAAGCCGTTTTTGAGTAAATAAAAAAAACACGTGAAAATGATACGAAATTTTTTAAGTAAAGTCCCCCCTCCGGTTAATTAATTTTGATGAATTTTTTTCAGTCATATCTCTGGCATATTAGTACATCAAATACTCAGTTTAATCAAAATCGTTAGAGCCGTTTTTGATAAAATCGAAAAAAACCTAAAAAGTTATTTAATAAAGTACCCCCTCCGTTTGAGCAATTTTGATGAAATTTTTGCTGTCACATCGCGGGCATATACCTAAACTAAATACCAAATTTCATGTTCGCACGGTTTATAGTTTTTGAGCTAGTCTGTTCACACACACACACACACACACACACACACACACACACACACACACACACACACGTGTATTTCCGTTGAAAACCGGAAGTCGAAATTTTTCACGATCGCAATACTTCCACTTACTATATATTTCATATATAGGTAAGTGAAAGTAATAAAAGTATCTAAAAGAAAAGAAACTCCTTCAGCTGTTGAGTAGTCCAAATTATGACACCATTTACAAATATTATAGATCTGCTGTAACACATTATTTGGGTTTAAATAATTTTTATTGAATGAAAATAATGATACACAAACTATGAAAAAAGAAATAATTAAATAGGTTACAAAATGTATCAACTTGTAACTACACCGTAACACAAAAATAACCATGTGACTTGAGCTTCAGAACAAAACTAATTCTCCAGTTCATCGCTCCTTATGTTTAGTTTGAAGAAGGTTCCATGCTAGCCTAGATACTCGAACATCGTAGTCACAAGTATGTCCTAGAACAGTTTGTTCCAACAACCAGTCTAAAGCTATCTTAAATCAAATGTTTTGTTTCAAGTCACACTTCCCCCTCCTTAGAGACATTCCTCCTGGACATCTTCTTAACAATAATATTATATTTTTAAGTGGTTTCAATGTCACTTAATATTATATTTAATGTCATTGGAGCTGATGGTAATATTACCAAGCTTATTGTAAATATGAACATAGTCCTAAAGTTTCGAATAATATATATATATATATACTGTGTGTCCCAGACATAGTATAAAAAAAAAAAATTGGGTAATACTGCATGTTAAACGACAAGGTAGAATGGCGCAGAAACGAGTTTCCTATCTCAATCTGTTGAGGAGATAGAATTTTTTTGTTTTTAATTTTTAAAATCTTACTTTTTTTTTTCTGAAAAATGACAGTTTTCTCTACTTATTTTAGCCTAGAAATATAAACGATGATATTTTCTTAATCAGCATTAAATTTTCTAAAAGATGAGATGGGTCTGGTTATTTTAAATCCACTTTCAGTGGGACTTTCACAACGCGCTAAACACAAAACATTTATTAAAACTTAAATTGTTAATAGTTTTTGAAAATTCCTCACTACCCTCTGGAGCACCCTAGAAGCTGTCAAATTTCCTAAAAACTGCGGAATTTAGTTAGCTTTTTAGTGGTGTGACGCATGATACAATTGCACTTCACCTTTTGAGTTTAAAAGAAGTTTTTCTGATGAAAAACACGCTAGAGAATGTCACTGCTGGGGAAATGAGGAAGCGCGCTAGAGCCTGCAACCGAAGTAATGGATGCCGAACTTCCCATGAGTTAAAGTTAGATTTTCTTTTTTAAGACTAGAAAGAACAATGTATGAATTCTAAATAATATAAAAAGGGTAATAATAATCTAAAATTAAAAAAAAACAACTTAGTTTAAATTTAAAAAATACTTTTATTAAAATAAATTAAATTTTTTTCTTCTCTTCTACTGAAATTTGAAAAATTCTACATGAAAAATGTTGAAGAGAAGCCTGCATCCAAAGTAATGGAGGACATTACTTTACATGGAACACGCGCCACTTTAATATGGTTCTACAAAAATAATATTATTTTTTATCTTCAACATTTTATGTATGTTTAATAAATTTAGAAGTCTTCTGCAAGCTATAAATAAGTTATGTATATTATATAAAATAATAATATATATATAAAATAAATTTACTTAACTTCTACTACTACTATATTTTTTTTTGTTGATGCATTTCCCTGCACACCAAAATATATGAAAAGATATTTGGGGAAAATACCATGAGGCTTAATGATCGAATCATTCAAATGAGTTATGTATATTAGAATGTTTACAGAAGCCTTCGTCGTACCATGGAGAATTAGATAACTCAAGGCTCTAAATGTTTTTAAATTTTCTTGGTTACTAAAGAGTCATCAAATTATTTATAGCTTGGAGAAGACTTCTAAATTTATTCAAATAAACATACATTACTAATGTAGAATATTTTTCAACTGACCTACTTTTCCCCCCGTGGTCATAGATTTATTAACCGCAAGGATGCCAAGAAGACATTTTTGTGTGATTTATAAGTAATTGCGGGAACGCATTGAAACAAATTTTATCAGAAAGTATTCTTCTTTAACTATTCGTTCGTATACATACACAGTACCAGTATTATTTATAAATTATTTTTTTGTTTGTTTAAAGTCCCTTTATGCTACTAAGACTATTCGGACGATGCTACAGTGGGAGTTCTAAATTTTGCCTATCCTGGTATAATTAGAATAGGAATATTTAACGAGTACCTGACATCGCACAGGCTCGGGACTTCCATTTTACGTCCTATCCGAGGGACGACATAGACAAGGATTTTTTACCCCCATTAAAAAATTCTAGGGCCACCTCGGGACGCGAACTTTAGTATATTAGGCTGCCATGCTAACCACTACACCACAGGTTACCCCTATTTATAATTTTTATTCTAAACTTAATCATATAATATTTGAAATGTTACACCACTTGAGTTATTGATGGTGGAAGATATCCACCATATTCTACCTCTTGTGATAGAATTATTTTATTAAACTTGAATATTGTTGAATTAAATACAAGTGATTCTAAACTTTTGACTCTAACACTTACGTGAATAGAACAATATTTATTCAAAGAAGAATTACAATTTTCAATGCCACACGAATTACAACAACACCAATATTTGAACAGGTTACGAAAATTATCACTTCGTAACACAAATAATCATACGAATTGAGCTTCACAAACGAGGCAAAGACTAAGACTGTCCAGTCAATCGCTCCTTATAATCTGAAGGTTACATGAACAGCCTACGAGGATCTAGTCCTGCGTTGATGGTACTCGAACATGTACTATGACAGTTTGTTCCAACATGTACAAGTCTAGAACTATTCTTAAGCCATATATGGGTGATTCTCAAACTACGTGCAATTTTTACATTTTATTTTCGACCTTTTTTAGTGTGGTTAAAAAAAAAATATATATAGCTTAATAGCAGTTCATGATCATTGCTTGAAAGTAAGATAATTCAATCTATAATTTTATTGCCTCAGCAATGATTTCAGTTACGTACGTCAATGACTAATTATAAAAAATGCCTTAATTTCATTTATTATTTAGTTTATTTCACATTTAATGCAGAATCGGATGATGCCATAATAATTTTTCACTATGGGAAAAAAATTCTGAAACATAAAATCATATTTATTACATATTTTAAAAGGCATCGAAAAATAATTTAAGCAAAATCTGTCCCCGACTTACCTAATCAATATATGGATGATTCTCTGATTATTGGCAATTTTCATAAAAAAATTTACGGCACTATTTATGTCATTACCGAGCTAGTATTCGGGCGTGGGAATGACACGAGTTTTCAACGTGGTAATGACATTTCTACGTATTTTATTCGGCCAAAACCGCTGTGTGACTAATTGAGATTATTTTTTTTGCCAATGACGTAGACAAACGATAGTCAAACAAATATGATATAATGAATGAAATAACTTGTAAAGAAAACGTGTTAATACATGCGGTGGTAATGACAACAAAAAAGGTACGCGACTTTTTTTTTCGAGGTACATGCGCGGAGGCCGGCTCCCAACTGAACAGGTGGTTTTCCTTAAACTCCATGGTGATCACTATACTCAAAAGAAATTTCCCCACTGTTCCTCCTTTTTCAAGGCTTTATCTCCGCCGTTTTGTTTTGTGAGTAGTAATGACGTAAAAGTGAAGGGAATAAGTTTCGAAACTACTTAAACATACTTACAGTTAACTAAAATTAACAAAAAAGTATAATTCAGAATGCTCCAGTTATTCTTTATGAATGGAAATAAATTTCACTATCATTAAACGTAGGTTTCAAAAGAAAAAAAATATATATTTACTACAAAATCGAGAGTGGGACACTGCGTGGTAATGACATTTTAATAGGTTAAGTAATTATAAAATCATATTAATCATTAATATCTTCATTTTTAATATTTTATTATGAAGAAATATACCTTCACCACATAGCAATGGAAAGAAAATCAGGTTAGGCTTAACCATTCAAGTAAAAGTTGTAATGGACTAAAACTTGCCCCTAAAATGAGAATCACACATGTATTGTTTCACGTTACAATATTTTTCGAAAAAACCCTCATTTATGAATTGATATGCTTTCATTAACTGAAGACTACAAAAGTAATATTGAATGTTTCTCTGTAAAACCAATATATTTTTTTAACTAAACAATTTTATTTACATCTGTAAAGTAACAATAAGCAAATGAGCTAAAATAATTTTCATAAGGAAGGGTTTGGCATGAGGGAGACAGCACCCTCCTGGCATTCATATAGATATCTTTGTCAAACTAAGAGATCCCTCATCCAACTCCTCTTCAGCCTTCGGCAAGATACGTCAGGAATATCACTTCTTGCCATATTTTGTATAAATTTGTTGGTATATCCATGTATTTTGTCGTGAAACAGTTTGTAATTCGCCCGTATATATGTAATTACTATACGTAATTAGTCACAATTGAAACGCTTGAGTCATTGGGGAGGGTATCATTTGAAACGTAACGCTGTGCGTTCGTAATTATTCTTAAATATTGAGAACGAAAAGTTTGTAATTTTTTGGATATGTGTCTTTTTGGCAGGTTTGGAGAGCCATACTCGAAAAGCTATAATTTGAAAAACTATTTTATTAAAATGATCTATGAATTGATATAGTCACATTATTTATTTTTAGGACACAATCTGGATTAAATTTCTTATTTATATGTTTTTGTTTTTTTTGTTTCAGGTAAGTGACCAAGCGAAGTATTATACATCTCGTTTAAAAACACGATCCATAATGGTATGATTTATCAATCATATTGCTAAATATTTATTTATTTTTTTAAACCTGTATAAAATAAACTATCAGTTAATCTCTCACAATATTCCACAATAGTACTTCACAATGATCATGCCTTATCTGTTAATACACGAACCTCTATGAAAGAACTTTTTGCGCGAAACATTTGTAGCATTGTTAATAGCGTTTCAAGAAAACTACTTAAAAAAAAAATTAAATTTCAATTGATGGAAATCTAGCAAGGATTTGTGAAAATTTAAGCTTGAATTTCGTACGTAATGGAAAAATCATCCATACAGTACCAGTCAAAAATTTAGACTCACCCTTAGTTTTATAAAATTACAAAATTAACGACAAATTATTAATTTAACAACATAAAAACTACAATTTTATTTTTATTAAATAATTTATTTAACTTTAGTTAGCGAGGATGCTAACCGCTACACCACAGAGCTCGGCTCAAGGCAGAGCAAATCCTTCCTCTTCACGTAAGGATTTGCTCTGCCTTGAGCCGAGCTCTGTGGTGTAGCGGTTAGCATCCTCGCATGTAACGCAGGAGACCCGGGTTCGACTCCCGGCGGAGCCAAATCTTTTCTCTTAAAAAAATAAATTATTTAAAAATAATTTAAAATTGGTGGTCAGCCACGATTTAATATTGGATTAATTAAAATTTTATTTTTAATTTATTTATTATTTGTTTGTTGGTGTCTTTAACGTCCCTTCATGCCACTAAGGCTAATCAGACGATGTTACAGTGGGAGTCCTAAATTTTGCCTATCCAGGTATAATTAGGATAGGGATCTTTACGTCCTATCCGAGGGACGGCATAGCGAAGGATTTTTTACTCCCATTAAAAAATCCTAGGGGCACCCCGGGACGCTAACCAGTGACATTTAGTACTGTCAGTTACTATGCTAAACACTACACCACAGGTTACCCCTGTGTATAATTTTATTCTAAACTTAATCATATAATGTTTGAACTGTTACCTCTTGAACTACTGATGGTGGAAGATATAAACCATATTCTACCTCTTTGGTTAGAATTATTTAATTAAACTTGAAGATTGTGAATTAAATAAAAGTGAGTCTAAACTTTTGACTGGTACTGTATATCGCTTATTTTTTATGTACAAACATATATTAGGTTTTCTTGATTACTTTGTGATATTTCGAAATGTAAAACAGAATATTCTTATGGCTTTCTTTCAAAAAATTTTTGCAGATATAAATGAGATAACTAAATAATTGAGTTGACTAAGGAATTAGACCGAGTAAGCCTGATCACACATTTCCACATTCTACACGCATACGTAAAGCGTTATTCTGTGTTTGGAGTAATTCCGAAATCAAAACATAATCCAAGGCAAATCGAGCGATTCGTACTCTCATGTTATCAGTGATTGCGCTGAAATTTATTCAGATTATAGATGGAGCTGTTGTCGTTGACTCGGCCAATAAAACACAAGCTACTAGTCCTTGATCCTCGCATATTTACGAGAGGAGTCACTGATCAAACTGGCAAAGATAGATGCAATAAACATAAAGAGTGCATTCGTCCAGATCATAATAAAAGTTGTTTATATAATGACTGTGATAATAATAACAATAATAATACATAATAAATCTTATTTATCAAAATTCAAGGGCCTTATGTTTGTTACCTTAAAAATTACGTTTTATTAGCACCTGTTACAACTAAGCAACGATCAGCAAATGAGTCTAAAACTGCTGTATGATGAAATTTTAAGGCATGAGTGAAGATAGTGCACAGCTCAGGGTCTGAAATCATCAGGTCTTTCGTCCAACCCCTTCGCCTTTTATAAAATACAGCAGAATAAGTTAAAGGCTTATCTTTTCTTTTCTTTATATATATATATATATATATATATATATATATATATATATATAAATCTCATGCCCCGATGTTTTTCGGAGGTTTTCGATTTTGATGAAATTTGGCTCATTTTGTGAAGTTTTGTCCAACTTAAAAGATAGGATAGATTTTATCTCGATTATTAGCCTCAATATTCCTTTTATTGCAAATTAAATGCTTATTATACTACGATGAATTTGATTATTTGTATGTTCTATAAATTTCTAACAGATGGCGGTGTAAGTTGATTTATTGACACACTTCATTTTTTCGATATTTAGGGTGGGAAGCATCCAGCTGCCAAATCTATTTTTTCCATCTTGGACTGGGAAAATCCGTGTTTTTCCCATGGGAAATTACTTGCTTTTAATTAATTAGTTGCCTTTTCAGGTGTAGGGAAAACATCGAATCTATTTGTTTTAGCTATTGAATTAGAACCATGCGTTATATTCTGAACTTAATTGATATGTATCATGGCAAAAGATTAATTCGGTACATTTTCGCTGTCTATTATGATTGTACAGTAAACCCTCGATATAGCGAACTGGTAGGGGGTTTGATATTTATGGTTCGCTATAACGAGATTCGTTATAACCGAGGATTATTTTTTTTAGCCAATGGCCACACTAATTTGATCATATTTAGAAGGAAATTCATTAATTAGAACTAGTTAAAGTTAAACGCATGTATGTAATTTATTTTTAGATAAACTACATATTAATTAAACAATGAGATTCATTAATTTACCTGCCAAGTTCACTTGAGGGTTCTTTACCCTTAGCTTTAATAATCTGAGATTCTGAGGGTCTGAGATTGGTATTTGAGATCTCATTTGCTTAAAAAAATTTGTCAATTTCTTTCCAAATATTCATGAGCCGCAGAGCGCAGTCGTTTATTTGATGCTGAAGTAAATCCTTGAGCTGCGGTTGAAGCTATTTTATCTTTGTTTTTTATAATGGTTGACAATGTTGATTTGTGAATTCCATATTTTTCTGCGATGCTTTTCTTACTTAGAATTCCAGATTCAATATCCTGAAGAATTTTCAATTTTTCCTCGATTGATAAGGATTTACGTTTGTGACACATGTTTACCAAATAACTCATTGTGTATTAAAAAAAAAACAGTATAAACGACGTATAATACAGAACTGAGCTAGTTTTCAGGAAAAAGTCAATGAGAGAGAGAGAGGGGGAGAGCAAAAGGAAATCGAATTAGTTAAGAGTAAAAAAACACCTCAATTCTAGAAACTGGAGCTGCTTCGTCTTCCCGCGCTCATTCTACGTAATACAGTAAAAAAAAAAAAATTAATAAAAATTCTAGCAGTTCTTTATAATAGAATATAATAATTCTCAGGCATCAAATTTAGTTCGTAGTTCGCACTAACCAAGGGATTTCGCTACAACGAGGGATTCAGCAGAAATATAATAGTAATTTTGGGGGGATAGTATTTTGGTTCGCTATATCGAGGTGTTCGTTATATCCGAGTTTGTAATAATGAGGGTTTACTCTATACCTACTCAGCCACATCAACGCGTGGTCAGAACTGCTCGTATAAATTTACAAATCGAGTTATCATCGATAAATAAATAGCGTTAATATCTCCTTCCTCAGTCACAGATCTGTAATTGTGAATCCACGTTTCCGATTCCTGCCTAATATTCGATTCTCTGTCGATATCGATATAGGTAGAACAGACGATAGAGCAATTGGGCGCAAACTGGCGATTGACGAAGGAACAATAGAAAGCTAGAACTAGAGAACAATGGCACCGAACATCAGAGAGCCGGATCGCTGCTAGGCTCTGGGCCCCTGGCCTCGCCATAATAAGGAAGTTGTCTATATTGTCTCTTCTCGTTTCCTCTCTATATCTAGCTATCTATATCCATATCTATACAGAAATATCTATATATCTATATAGATATCTATAGATACAGAGTATTTTAAATTGTAATGACAAAAAATTAATGCAGTTTTTTGATATTCATGGAAAATTTACCATGTTTTCATTTCAACTGTGGTTCAATCTATATTGGTCCAGAGCAGAGTTGGGCAAATTGTAATCTGAATAATGATTCATGAATATGAATAATTGTAATCATAAAACAAATGAATAATGAATAACCATTATTCATAATCAGTGCGGAGTATTTTTAATGATTATTGAGTGTTTACGGTATTCATTTGAAATGAATAATGATTAACAGGTATTCAGTTATTCATGACTAACGAATACTCTTAGTCATTATTCATGAATAAAATATATTCATGAGCTAGGATTAATATAAAATTCATCAATCATGAATAACAGAAATTCACCAATCATCAATCACGAATATGATATATTCATAATCATTATTCATTTAAATTTAAAAGACGAGGATGCATTTCTGAATTAAAAGTTGTCCTAATGAGCAAGGAAAAGTCCTAAGCATTGGGTGTAGTCAACTGAACAGCATTTGAAGTCACAATTAATGAATTAGACCTAATTCCAATGGGTATTAGTAAAGGTCTATTGACAAGAATGGAAAGAGCAAACAAATTTTCAATCATCATTCGTGATTATTAAGACTCAGAATTGTGATTTTTTTTTTTAATCATGATTAATGAATGATCTGTAATCATGATAAATGAATTCCCACTGTCATGGTTAAAAGTAATGAGTAATCATGAATAATGAATTCTTCTTAATCATGATTACTGACTAACATTTAATAATGAATAATGGTCATTCATCATTGTTGAATACACTATATTCATGAATACTCAACGACCAGTGATTAATACAATTCATGATTAATGATTCCGCGCTAAAGAATGATTTGTGAATGATGATTACAATCATTATTCACATTTTTTATTATTAGTCATAATAATCTGGTCCAGAGTATCTTTGCAATTAAATAAAATAACATTGAGAAAGTTCAATCTTCTAGCTAAGGACTAAATCTCAGGCAAATTCAAATTTTTATTTTCAAACCAAAGAGAGAGAGAAAGAGAGAGAAACGTTTTTATTAATTATAAAATTTTACAACATACATATTTGCAAGTTTTTACATGATTTCGGATATATATTATCCTTAAAATCAACAATTTATATTAATTTAATGATTATTTATAATGCAAACAAAGGTAAAAATCCAAAGAGAGATATTTAGGGTTTAACCCGGGAAAGGTAGCGCTACTGGAAGGTTTGATTTAGGTAGTGCTTCATCGATGAGAGGAAGTATAAGAAACTAGGAATCGTTTGATTTACTTACTAAAAGTTAAGGTTCAACGGCTAATATACGCTAAACACTTTGGTTTTTAATGTATGATTTATTGGAAAGAATAATTATTTCATACAAAAAACTATAAAGAAAATGTCACAAAAGCAAAATTGCCAAATAAATAATGAAACAGTAAATAGAATAAATAAACTAAGAAAGCATATCAATAGGAATACGCTACATTATCAATTAAACAGGAACAATGAGTTACAAATAATAGGAACTTTTACATTGGACTTATAGTTAATAAATTTTCTCATTAATTTTTGATAATATATAAGTCACAGCCTAGTTTTACAATCTGGACATACCTTGACCATATAATCTCCACGAATGCACTTTCCACAAATACAATAAGATTTTGACATTCTTCTCTTCTGCCAGGGACAGAATAGACCCATTTCTCGAGGTCCAGATAGTCCATAAATATTCCACCTACAGATAGATTTAGCTTTCAAGACGAACATTAGGTAGCATTTCGTTTCCAAGACTGACACAAAGTTACACATAAGGTAGGGCTTCGTCTTGCCGACGTCGCACACAAGGGTATTTGGCCCTAAAAGCTGGCCAAAACCCAATTTTTGAAATTTGAAATTTCTGGTAAATAATGACTCGAAGTTCAAGTAGAGGACCTGTTGGATCATGCAAGATGATTTTTATCTCTTCCAGGCCCTTAATCCGGCGGCTATTCTAATTCCAATCTGACCTTAGCCTTTACTTCGTCTCTGCACATAAATATTGTTCTACAAAATATATTAATTTTCTTTGTTTTTACTGAATTATCGGCATTATCATATGATGGATAGTTCGAGGCTAGGTTTGTACTTGTTATTCAGACAGTTGTCAATTTTTGTATTCAATACTAGTATCAATATTTATTTGTTTTTTGGTAAGTAGATTTTAGAGCTAAAAATAAAATTTGAAGGTTAAAAAGTTATACTTCTGGTCATTTCTGGGCAACGAAATATTTTTTATGATAATGTGTAATTATCGTACTTTATGTTTCATGAAAAAAATTCTGCGACTAGCTGCGAATGGGAGACTTATATTTTTTTATTTCTAAAATGTCAATTACATAAATTAATATTAAAAACGTAAATGTTATTATATTTTCATTTATTTATATTTTAGGATATTCTGGAATAATAATAACTATAAGGGAATTATTTGACATATTTTTAAAGTCGAAAGCATTAGCTTTAAAAAAAAAATAAGGAATTTTCGTAGTCTTTTCTCATTGGGAAATATTGCCTAGCTAAAAGCCTAGAGCAGGTGAAAGAGCTAAAACATAAATTATCAATGTTGAGACATGATTTCTAAGTAAGATGGAATACTTCTTCAAGGAAAAGAAAAGTTTTTAAAGCAGCAACAAGGAATGGCTAAGTGGGATGATATCAATTAAAAGCTCAAGATCTGGTGGACGCCCTGAAAAATCATTTGATGGTTTCAGTGAAAGAAGCAAGAGGCGTAAAACAGGAAAACTCAGATCATCAACTAGCACTGATATGCTGACGTACGCCACTTATATAAAACTAAGAGATTATGGTGATATCAATGCGTTCCATGTTCTGAAGGATCGAACAAAAACTCCATCTCGTTCCATAAAATATAGGGAAGCATTTAAAAATTTCAATTTATCAGAAAACATAGAAAAAACTACTTATCAGCACCGGAAGCTTTATTTACATATATTGCATATTGGTAGTTCTATCACGTGGTTATTTCATAAATTTAGAAATGTTTTCGATATTACCTAAGGATCCGTATCCTTTTCTCCATAGAAACTTTACGTAAAACTTTATCACAACACATATTTATTTTTACCTATTTTACACTATTCCCATTTTTCAAAAATAGTAATAGATAAATTTATAATGAATCTTTATTTGTTACAAACATATTTCATAGGTGCAATGCATAAAGAGAAAATAATATGAACATAAATTGTAAACCCATAGATGGCTATTTTACAGTCGGTGTAGTAACGTAAAAATTTATTTTAGGAAAATTTTCACCTATGAATATATTTTTAACTGCTAAAAACATATTTTTAATGTCTATTAGAAATTTAGAAGCCATTTTGAGGACGTTTGAACTAATAAAATGGAAGGAAATAGTTTTGACCAGTTTTTGGGATCAAATACCCCTGTGTGCGTCGTTACTTCAGAAAAATAAATTAAATTATTGTCTTACCTAAATCGACCGACCTTCTACCTAAAGGATCTGTTCTAGTACTAAGTGGAGATAGATCTCCCGGAAGGTGGGCCAGTTAGTATCGCGGGTTCATTTTTAATTAACAGAAATGTGGAGTCACTTCGTCGCCAAGGCGAACGCTACCTTTTCCTGGTTAAACTTTTAAACGTCATTTGCGCCTGCGCTTACTACGTCTAGTTCCAATCCTTACCAAGATATAATGCTCTTAGGACGCTCATTTAATTCACTTTTCAGTCAAAAGATAACACTTTCGTCAGAGCATTCCCAGTCAGCGGGACCCCGATGTCCGATATCGTCTGGAGCTCATCCCATCGGACTACCGGGATCGATACCGTTCAATTCAGGATACCCCTAAATACGCCCCAGGATACGCCGCCACACCTAACGTGTTAAACCCAGACGTCAATGGGCGAGTAACGTGAATTACAGTCCCGTTGTCAACGTGTTAGAGTAATTGTTTGAAAAAGTAAATGTGTTAGTTTGAAAAAGCACGGAATACTGCAAGGATTTTCTTTCAGTCGGTCCCTGTTTTATTTTCTACATTTGTAAAACCAGCCGTCAAAAGGTTTCAATTTTTATTTTATTCTTTAATGATATTCATTTTCTGTTCTCCTTGAAGGGGAAGAATTCATTTCAAAGCAATTTCCTGGCCAGGTTCATTTCCGTTATTCTGCCTTCACAGTTTTTACCTTTAAGCCCTTATTGCTATGTGAATAATTAATTAATTAAAGGTAAATGGTTTAAAAAATCTACAAAAACTCATATATGTATATTATTTCTCAAGGCCTTTATTTTGTTGGTACGCCATAACTTCCTTAATACTTATCAAATTTCATGAATGAGGCATCATTTTAAAGCTCTCCTTAACCGCTACACCGGACAAATATACAAATCACTCATTTAGTACCTACGATTGCGAGTTAGAAGCGAAAAACTGCAATTCTCAGCGAAAATTTCAAATTGGTCGCAGGACATTTTCGAAGGTGTCATTAGAGTGCAAATGCTTCGCACGGGTCAGCTAGTATTCATTATTTGCTTTATAGGTTCTGTGTTTGAAAATATTAGTATTAATTTTGCTTGTTTTGATCTTGATTAAATGTTTTATTAGGTATATTGTAAAGAATTACATATTGGGAAAAGATTTATCCTTCATCCTATTAATGTACGTATTATTTAAAAAAATATTCATTTTGAACTCCATTATTAATTAATAAAAATTAACTTACTGTCAGATAATTTTTTTTTTAATCATCGTTTTTAATCATTTTTTTTATTGTTTTACTGGCAGCAGTTGCTATCCAGAAATGGATAGCATCCAACTACTGCCAAAACCCGTATTGCCTTTCAGGCACGGTAGGGATGGCAATAAATAAATAACAACTAGGTACGTGCTTTAGGAAATAAATGCAATAATTAATCCTAACGAGTAAGTTCCCCACCTTTAATCTATATTTACATTTTCATACTTTGAATGCAATATTAGAATATCGAGATAGGATTGCAGAAGTATTTTTTGTAAGTAGCGAAGTCAGGGGACAAAAAGTTATTTTCCGAATCTGGAGCGAAAGATAAGCGAATTTTGGAAGTTCTCACTAAGCCGATAAAGATTGAGCCGGTGTGTGTTCGTGTTCGTGTGTGTTCGCGGGGGGCTGTGAAGGCGCCCCGTCGAGATCCGCCCTTTATTATGATGGCAATCCCATTGTCCCATCGGCTCGCTCTTTATTGCATTTATTTCCTCTTTCCCTTCAAACTGAATTTCTCTCATAATGAAATTTCAACATTGTCCTTATGAAACATAACCCTATTTATTAGAGGCGGATTTATTTCAAAGTGTAGCGACACTGTGAAAAGAGAATAACTTCTTTGGTTGATTGCCCGCCAATAACTCCAATAGGGAGGTAATCCAATTAGTAAGTAGTAAGTGGTGAGACTAGTAACGGACCACAGCAATTTGCCTCTCACACTATACTCATAAACTAGCAGACCCGGCCACGCGTTGTTGTGGCTCAGTAGTTATATCCTAATATTTTTAAACAAATACAGTAATACCAATATTCATTGATAAAGATGAAAACCTTTCAGCTAATCAAAATCCAACATGATTGAGAATAGAGCATTCATTACACCATTTAAAAGTATTTGGTAAAGAATATAGGAAAGTTAAAGTTTTTATTTTTTACATCTCATATTTCAATGTAGTTTGATTAAAAAGGAGCTGATTGTGTTGACGACTCACAGAGCTGCCAACACTATCGCCCTTTTTTTATGGATCGGTATAAACTAACTCGAAATGACTATATTTTTCCAATTTTAAAAAGGATGAATGAAGTAAGGTTTGGTAACCTCAGCCATTGATCTATTGATTATTGGCCTAACCCTACTTCAACTTGGTATTGTTAGTTTAACAACGGGTTTAATTTTGCTCAGGGTCATGCCAATCTTGGTTCACGCGTCATATATGTCCTTTTGATAGGCGTTTCTTCAATTTCTTTGAGACCTCGATTTCCCAACCCTTCGGCTAATAAGTGTTCGGTAGGAGGGTGGTGTGCTGAAGCTTTTAATTTAGCAATATATTTGAGTGATAATAAATCTCTTCTTAAAGAGGTTTTTACATAATACAATTAAGAATTTTTATTTATTCAAGTACTAATTTGTTCAAATGTTTTGGGTTAACCTGTTTTTTTTTTTTTTAACACAAACTAAAGATTTGATGGTTTCCACCCACGTGAGCAGGCGATACCCATTTCCCAAGTGAGTTATGCCATTGCCCAAGGGAAAAACACGGATTTTCAAAGTCCAAGTGGACATTGTTTGCCCTTGGGATTTGTTTATGGTCATGGCAAAAGCCAAACGAATTGGATATTGAAGCCTTTTAAATTTTATTGAAAATTCTGTCGGTTCCAGGGGAATAGGTGGCAACAGGGCGATATCTCCTGTAAACCTTCCAGGCAACATTTTTCCTTCAATAACATTTCCTGTGATCCTTTTAATGACCAAACTTGTACCGTTGCACAATTGAGGTGGATTTAAGTTACGAAGAAGAATGATCGGTGAGCCAATCTTCAACTGGAGATTGTTTGGGTGTATATCCAGGGAATTAAAAAATTCAGATGGGAAATTTACGGCTTCGTTTACATCTAGAACATTGTCAATTGATTTTGGAAGTTTATTTCATCGAAATGAACATTTTTTGCTGCCAAAATAGCACGACTACCCAGCCAATTATAGTCTAAATAATTGTTCAAAATATCAGGAAAGACACTTTATATTTC
The DNA here is from genome assembly GCA_911387785.2 of Aelia acuminata. Taxonomy (NCBI): domain Eukaryota; kingdom Metazoa; phylum Arthropoda; class Insecta; order Hemiptera; family Pentatomidae; genus Aelia; species Aelia acuminata. The sequence continues at coordinate 177,418,483 of OU426979.1, forward strand.
GTAAACAGTTCATTTTTCTGGTAATTTGATAAATTTGGAATTTCGATGCAGCTCTACTTCACCGTTTCCAATATAGAGCAATTGTTTAAAAAATATATCTGCCGATGGATTATTTTGCAGTAGTACTCTCATATTTATGGCGGATAAATCTGAAACTTGAAGTTACCCAAATAACAATTATTCCTGTTCAGTAGAGGTGTAATAATCATTAAATGTAAAATTTAAAAAATGCCGCAATTTGTAATCCTTTCTTAATCTACAATAATTTAAAGATAAGTAAAAAATTGTATTCTGGTAAAATTAACAACGAAATTAAAGAAAGGATTAAAATCTTCGCTAACATTTCTTAAATTTTACATTTAAAGATAATTACAACTCTGCTGAACAGGAAGTAACATCCTCTATTCGATTGGGATTAAATTTTCTCAACTTTAAATTATTGTTGATAAAGGAGAAATTACAAATCTTCACTGACATTTTTTAAATTTTACATTTTAGATCTCGGGATAAAAATGATAAAAAGGTTTGGTAAAATAAAAAAAACACTGTATTTAAATAATAATAACAAAACGAATAATGAAAATAAAGAAACTTCTGTTAAATAAATCAACTGAAAATATAATATTAAAGTCTTAATTATGCAGTTCTTTAATCATGCAAATCACAAAGTAACCCACAACACCTAATCAAAACACACCCAGTGAGTTTTTATGACTGTTACCCGCAGTGTAGCCACTATAGTCTCACTAATTTTCACTAATTTTTGGCAACACTGACTCCCCAAGTAAGGTTTCTATTAGGTTACACCTATGACAGCAGATGCTGTTACAACATTTTTAGAGTATTATTTCAAATAATAGCCTAATTTAAATTATTAAAATGTATTTACTTTACTAAAAGTTGATATCAAGGTGGGCCACAGAAAAGTGTTACAGCGGTTAGCTTGTAATTTAATTTAAATACAAATAAAAAAGGAAAAGGAAAAAGTACCTACACTTTTGAGAACTTATTGTAACCTTTTCTTGATTTATTTATTCTTTAATGAAAATTAACAATAAATACAAAGATTTGTATTACCATTTGTCTGTGGAAAATAATAATATAGGAACAAATAACTGCACTCACATAACGCAATACAAAATTATAATAATGATAACCTGTATTACAATAGCATGCTTATAAACAAAAACATGAAATCGACATATGATGCCATGTTAATAAATCGAAACACGGCCTACTGTATTTGCAATAATTCGCTATATAAGAATTATTTTGATCACTAATCAAGTTAAAAACTATCCGGTCCGTTAAGTTGGCCAAAACTATATACATTGAGCCAAATTTCATTAAAATCGGTTGAGTAGTTTCTGAGAAATAGAGAGACAAACATCGGGACACGAGATTTTTATATATATAAGGATAATTACGTTGCCGGTGGAAGGTACAGTAAGGTAAGTACGTAAGAGTTTCCACGAGTATTCGTAAGTAGCCTTTTACTTCATACGGTGCAAGTATATAAATATAACTAAAGCTCGAAATTCCGTGCAGTAAAAATTTGAAAACGTGCAATAAAACTTCAAAAATGTATTGCTTGAAAATCAGGCATTAAATTATTTGTGTGGACAAAAAGTAGCTAAACCAAGAAGGGGACCAAATTTGTCTCAACAATACATTTTTTTATTGATAAGACGTTTCGAAGTCTCAAGAACTTAATGTTTTATAAGTAAAAATTAAAATAAGTAAAAATAGCTACTTTGGAAAAAAGTAAGTAGCGGAGAGTAAATTGAAATAGAAACTCTTTTATTTTTACAGATTATTTTTATAATATTGGTTTTGGTGTAGATTTTGGTATAATCACTGAATTTCGGATCTTTATTATTATACTATTGATATATTTTTCAAAAAAAATCTGAACATAAAATATTTACTTAAAACAGTACCAGCAAGATGTGGAATACAGAGTAATAATAAATACTCGCATATGAGCTGTAATTACATATATTGGAAATAGGAAGATCTTAAAAAGGGAAGATACTACTCAAATTATGGAATCATATGCAATATTTAGTGCGTAGGCTTATTTTCAAATCACCCTAGTGACACGCACTACCCAGTTGCCGTTCTAGGTTTAAAAAAAATTAGGTACTCACTTGTGCTGCATCGGTTATCAATTTGTGATTTCCTCTCACATCCAATTTTTTATCACAAGATTTACAGAACACTACACAACCATCCCTATTGAGTTCAGGATATTTTTCAATCCATCCCGCAGTTTTCGAATAGTCACCTGTTCCCATTTTATGCATTTTTAGTAACAATATACTCGACAAGCTAGTTTGATACTGACAAAACGATGGGAATTGAGAAACGAAATGTAAACACCCAGGAACAACTGAACCTTCATTTCTGGGAAATCGGAGGTTTGTGTTGGTTTACATCTCCCAAGTTCCCTTTATTTTTTTTTCTATGATATTCCCATTTATTTTTCCACTATTGTTTTGATGTGTATTAAAGAAAATTACAATTTGTAATATATTTTTTCTTCAAAATATCAAATGATGCAATTTCGTGCAATAAAAATTCAAAACGTGCAATTTGGTGCAGTAAACCCCAAAAGGTGCAATTTCGTGCAATATAAACCTTCATTAAAACATCTCATTAGGCTTGATTCTGATAAGTAACTTGAGTTCGTTCGATTCTGACTTTCCAAAAAAAAGATGCAATTGCTCGGGATTTGAGCTCTAATTATAACCTTCGTGAGACGGTTACTTCGCACCAAAGATAGAAGAAGTAACTTGTGTAAAGACATTTTCATTTTATTTTCTCGAAGGTTTTATTTTTTTCTTTATTATGGTTTGTATAAAGACTTTTGTATTTTATTTAATTCACTGAAGGAATTCTTGTATTTTTTTATTCATTTTTATTTCAAGCGGAGTGCAATATATTTTATTTTTTTATAACAAGCAAATTTATTTATTTTTTGTGTTGTGACCTTTCTGATGCCTAATTTCAAACACTAGCACAACAACAAATATTCGAGGAAACTCTTACGTTAGCGGGTCATTATCTGAAAATGTGTAAATCGTACGTCCTGTCCATTTTCAACCATTAAAATGCTAGTTAATAGAAAAAAATAGGAACTACTCGTATGTCACTCCTTTTGTGGTTCTATGGAGGCTATGTCTTAGCTCCAAACTAAATTTATGATTGGTTAAAAAAAATTAAAAGTAATTTTTTTTGTCACTCCCTCACCTTGTCCGACTCCCAGGCAATCAACTTTGAAACTTCGTATTCTTTCAACAATTGAGTGTTTGATTAAATTGATTAATCGGTTAAGTCAGTTATTACTTAAATATTCCATGAAAAAATAAGCGATTTTATTAATAGTTACCAATAAGAATAAATAAAATAAAAAAGGTATGTCCAGACGTTTTCCTTCACTCCCTCACATCAAGTGTTGGATGGTCTGAGCGTTGAGGGGAACATAGCTCAAAGCTTGGGGTGGAAAGAATCGGTTGAGGGAAGACCCTAGGATCGTTTTGACTGCCGACCAGGTCAGATTTAGGTTATTACTGGAAATCTACACTGTATCAATAGCTACTTCACTCCCTCACTTCAAAAAAACTGGTGTGTTTCAAAGCAATTTTTTCACTCAACTATTGTTTTTCGATGGAAAATGGTCATAGGTTTCGATTCTGCATTCTTTTTCAACTTTAACCTACTTACAGTGATTAAAAAATAATAAAGACTTTGAAAATTTCACTTCCCCACTTTTTCCAAAAATTTCTTAAATGGGGGAGCGAATAACTCAATTCTTTGAATTCTTAATTTGAGAATGCTTTTGAATGTAAAGGTGACGATTCCTAAACTATGACCAAAAATATGTAACTGTAACGTAACCTAACTCTAAAATCAAGCTTCCTTTGCCTATACGCGTCTGGAATTTCCTATTTTTGAATTTGAAATTGTTTTTTAAGATTGTATTTCTTTAAAATATATGCGTTTTTGCTTTCACTTCTCAAGGTTCACTACTGCCTCAACACATTTTTCACTACCTCACTCACCCTTCACTCCCTCACTTTGAAATTGTTTTCATAATTTTTTAAAAGAACAATTAAAGTTCTCCTGTCTGGCTACTACTTAAAAATTGAAGGTAATATAACACTGAGTACTTATGAATTTTTTCTGCCCGAAATAATTATAACATTTCAATAATGAAATTTTTGCAAGTGAAATTATTATATATATATATATATATATATATATATATATATATATATATATATATATATATATATATATATATATTACTTATTTTCGATGTAATGATAACATATATAAGATTAATTTATAATATTTAATATAGAGAGCGGGAGAGAGAGAAGCCACTAAGAGGGTACCCTGATCCGGTATTAGCGGATATGTCGGACCCGGCGGGGGATGAAATAGAGCCAGTCCCCATATCGTATCGCCACTCTCTAAATAACTTACTCTATTCATTCCAGTATATCCTAGGATCAATTACCTATATATATATGTATGTGTGTGTGTGTGTGTGTGTGTGTGTGTGTGTGTGTGTGTGTGTGTGTGTGTGTGTGTGTGTGTGTGTGTGTGTGTGTGTTTGTGTGTGTATAGAAGATGTTCGCCGAACTTCGTTTAATATAATTTGTTGTTATTGCCTTTCCGGCACGCACATTGTACACTTTGCTTTATAATGTATATTGATTAAATATCAAGTTGAAAATAAGTTACAAAGTGTGAAATAGTTGCTTAGAGTGATGTTTCTTTGGTTTACAGGTAAGATTTTGTATTTAATTCTTACTCGTGTCAAAAATGAATACGTCTAGCCAACTTAAAAGAAAAAAAATGAGGAAAATAAGATTTTGAACATTTTGCATTGAAAAGACAACCTGCAGTTTGAATTAGCGCCCGACCAATACGTAGCAATAAAACTTGTTATAAACACTAATACGTAATATATTACCATATATATATATATATATATATATATATATATATATAGATTGTATATTTACAATTCACATGTGAATCAGATTATATAAATATACAGACGTAGGTTTGGAATAGTTTCGGACTTGTTGTTGGAAGGAACTAACAGCTGGAATAAACTGTCATAGCACATGTTTGTGACTACGATGTTCGAGTACCATCTAGGCTTGCCCAGAAGGTTCTAGACTGTTCTCCTTACGAGTTTTATTTAACCCTTAACTTAATTCAGGTAAGTACCTGAATTAATGTTACTTACCTACTCACCTTGGGTCAATATGACCCAGAACACAAAAAAATATTTAAATAACCTTAGGTTGGAAGATATTAGTTTCAAACTACAGGAGAAGGCTTGAAAATATATATTTATTTATGCTTACAATAAATGAAATTTTTAACATATGAATAACATGTTGAATTATAGGTCTGAAATGAAGTACTAAAATAAAGGGACTCCTTGACATTACTATTATTGACATAATTTCTTTTGATTTAAAAATCAAAAACATTTCTATAAAGAACCTTTGAAGTTAAAACAAATAAGAAATAAGTGCCAAAGAAGTATAAATAGAATGAAATGAAACTTGGTGTGGGTCAATATGACCCGACGTGAGTATTTAAGGGATTAGGAGCAATGGTCTTGGGAGTTGGTCTTGTTCTGATGCTCAAGCCATATCATTATTTGTGTGTTGCAAAGTGATAATTTTTGTAACCTTTTAAAATATTTGTGTTTTAATAATTTGTGTGGCATTGAAAACTATTACTATCTTTGAATAAAAATTGTTAATACCACATAAGTAATAACACATAACAGTATAAACTACATCAGCAATATGTTGAATGAGAACAGCTTTCTATAAACTTGGCTGAGAAAAGTTTGTCACTGAAGGATTGACAATAATGCGGTACCACGAACCTCCCTTAACTGCCCACGCCATTAGCCCCCCCCCCCCCCCCGTTTTATAGAGAATATTTCTACAATGCTGATGTAGTATGTATAAATATCTTATCGCTCTCAGGGGAGGAAGAATGTATAATTTAAAAGGTCTCGTATTCATCTTCTGCTTGATAAAGGCAGTTTAAGGTATTTGTATACATTTAATATGATCAATATTTTGTTTAGTTCTATAAGGTAAAGAGGGTTAAACTTTGAACCTGATGCTATTTAAGAATTTACAATGCGGAAAACTTCGCCTAAATGAAACCGGATTTTATAGTATTATTTAACACTAGCTGTACGTCCCGGTTTCACCCGGGGAATTTCCTTTTTCTAATGAAACGGTCGATTTCGTAAAAAAAACCATTGTAAAGCGAGATCATTACGATTTTTGTTAGGATAAAGAATATCAGCTGAAGTTATGCAATTTTAATATGGACAGGTGTTCGCACCTGGTATGAAAGAACCACTGAGAGAAATTTGGAGAATTTAGGACAAACGGTATGGATTTCTATAAAGAACAAACAAACAAACAGAAATATTGTCCTGCAGTTTCAGCTTCTCGCAAATCGGCTTGCCTAAGCTTCTGTGGCGCAAGGCGGGCCTCGTATTCCTGGGCAAACTCAGTTTCCCGCGATTCTGCCTGTCTAAGCCTCTGTTGTTCAATCCTATTTTGATGTTCGTCAAGAGTTTCAGCTGCTCGTATTTGACGTTGTTTTTTAGCTTTTGAGCTCACTACTCCTATTGAAGCTCGCTTCTTAGGAGGCATTTTTAAAAAATAAATTCACCATACATGTAAATAAACGTATTTTAATGTTAAAAAAAAACAAAAACATAAGGTTAAAAATCCCAGAACTCGACGCCTTCCAAGGGACGGTCTTACCGGGCCTTTTTGGCCTCTTCAAAATCTATAAAATGATTTTTTAGGCCGTTTTTTCGACTCAAACGGTCGATTTCGAAAAAAAACACTGTTAAGCGAGATCATGACGAATTGTATAACAATAAAGAATATACCAAGAGATTGGCTGAAGTTTTGCAATTTTAATATGGACAGGAGTTCGCACTTGGTATCAAAGAACCACTGAGCGAAATTTGGAGAATTTAGGATAAATGGTATGGCTTTCAATAAAAAACAAACAGAATTTCATCTTTATTTATATAGATATTTTTTAATTTTATGGCGATCTGCCGGAATGGTGGGAATTTATAAATGTTTGAACGTTAAACGCTCTACAAGAAAAACTCGAACATCGCAGTCATAAACTCGTGCTATGACGATTTGTTCCAACTGTTAGTTCGTTCCAACAAAAGGTCTGGAACTTTTAAAACATATGTTTTTTTTTCTGTTTAATGTTACAATATATACTTTTTAACAGCTTTCGTGAACATTAAATCGATATATAATAAATACAATGGCGCCACCTCCCACAAAGACATTCAATTAATATCAGTTATACAACCTGTTATCAGTTATATAATAAAGCACTAATCGATGAGGTAAGTTAAGCGATGAACTCCTTAAAATCCTTCCATAAAACAAAAGGTTTGAAGATAAACTACCCAGCATCTGTTACGATTCGTGTAAGCGATAAATCTTAGCCGGAATAAATTTGAATAGCTTTATGCATCCCTTATTGTGAGTAGGTACACTTGTCTTTCTGCATATGGCTGGAATACATACAGGAAACTGTATCCAAAGTTCTAAAGAATATAATATTTGTAAATGAAGAATGGTGAAATACTTCTTCCAAATTTCTTTTAATAAAAAATTACAACATTTACATTAATTTGCCAACGTTTCGGACTATTCGTTTTTCTTCAGGGCAAATTTCTTCTGCAAGATCTGGTATTCTTTACCTATTACAAAATGTGTTTATTCAAAAAGTCAATCATCTTATAAATAAAGTTGAAATTCTGTTTGTTTGTTCTTTATAGAAATCCATACCGTTTGTCCTAAATTCTCCAAATTTCGCTTAGTGGTTCTTTGATACCAGGTGCGAACACCTGTCCATATTAAAATTGCATAACTTCAGCCAATCTCATGGTATATTCTTTATTGTTAAAAAAATCGTCATGATCTCGCTTTACAATGGGTTTTTTTTTACGAAATCGACCGTTTGAGTCGAAAAAAACAGCCTAAAATATCATTTTATACATTTTGAAGAGGCCAACAAGGCCCGGTAAGACCGTCCCTTGGTAGGCGTCGAGTTCTGGGATTTTTAAACCATATGTTTTTTTTTTTTTAAATTTACAATACGTTTATTTACATGTATGGTGAATTTATTTTTTATAAATGCCTCCTAAGAAGCGAGCTTCAATAGGAGTAGTGAGCTCAAAAGCTAAAAACAACGTCAAATACGAGCAGCTGAAACTCTCGACGAACATCAAATTAGGATTGAACAACAGAGGCTTAGAAGGGCAGAATCGCGGGAAACTGAGTCTGCCCAGGAATACGAGGCCCGCCTTGCGCCACAGAGGCTTAGGCAAGCCGATTTGCGAGAAGCTGAAACTGCAGGCCAATATTTCTGTTTGTTTGTTTATTTTTTATAGAAATCCATACCGTTTATCCTAAATTCTCCAAATTTCGCCAGTAGTTCTTTCATACCAGGTGCGAACACCTGTCCATATTAAAATTGCATAACTTCAGCCGATCTTCAGCTGATAGTCTTTATTGTTATAGAAATCGTAATGAACTCACTTTACAATGGTTTTTTACGAAATCAACCGTTTCATTAGAAAAATGAAATTCCCCGATCAAACCGGGTTATACAGCTCAAAGATGAATTTCTGTTAGTTTGTTTTTTCTTAATAAATCTCCATACCGTTTGTCCTAAATTCCCCAAATTTCGCTCAGTGGATCCTTCTTACTAGGTGCGAACACCTGTCCATATTAAAATTTCATAACTTCAGCCAGTCTCTGGGTATATTCTTTATTGTTATAAAAATCTTTATGATTTCACTTTAAATTTGTTCACGTTTATTAGAAAAATGAAATTCCCCGGGTGAAACCGGGATATACAGCTAGTTTTAAATAACATTAAATATTTAATCAATTTAACTTATATATTGAATAGTACCTGACAATTTTTGGTGGCTTGGTCCATCTATTTCTATATTACAGCTTATATTCCATTGCATAGTAAATTGGTCAATTTTATATAAAAAATGTTCATATGTCTTACACTATTTTCTGCCACCTAAATTTACTACAATGTTCTTGTCTCACTATCTATTACTGACTGAACTTTTTCTTATTTACATCAATGTTCCTTATTCAAACAATTGTTATTGTAGTTTATTTTTTATATATATTTTGCATCTTATTCACTTTTTGATATTTAAATTTTTTATAATATCTGCCTAATGGCTGCTTACTTTTATGGAATCAGTTTTATAATTGACTGCATTTTCAATGATTTTTGTTATGTGTATGGTTCTATTAATTTTCTGTTTTTTGTATTTTTTTCTATTAATAAAATTTTTACAAAATTAATAGAAAATTAATAGATATCATACACATAACAAAAAACATTGAAAATGCAGTCAATTATAAAACTGATTCCATAAAAGTTTATTTTTTATATATATTTGCATCTTATTCACTTTTTGATATTTAATTTTTTTTTTTTAATATCTGCATAATGGCTGCTTACTTTTATGGAATCAGTTTTATAATTGACTGCATTTTCAATATTTTTTGTTATGTCTATGGTTCTATTAATTTTCTGTTTTTTGTATTTTTTTCTATTATTAAAATTTTTATAAAATCAATAGAAAATTAATAGAAACAATACACATAACAAAATACATTGAAAATGCAGTCAATTATAAAACTGATTCCATAAAAGTAAGCAGTCATTAGGGTGTCCATAACTTGTCATTTACCCTATATATACAAAATAAACTACAATAACAATTGTTTGAATAAGTAACATTGATGTAAATAAGACAAAGTTCAGTCAGTAATAGATAGTGTGACAAGAATATTGTAGTAAATGTAGGTGGCAGAAAATAGTGTAAGGCATGTGAACATTTTTTATATAAAATTGACCAATTTACTATGTAATGTAATATAAGCTGTAATATAGAAATAGATGGACCAAGCCACCAAAAATTGTCAGGTACTATTCAATATATATGTTAAATTGATCAAATATTTAATGTTATTTAAAATGATTGACTTTTTGAATAAACATATTTTGTAATAGGTAAAGAATACTAGATCTTGCCGAAGAAATTTGCCCTGAAGAGGGACGAATAGTCCGAAACGTTGGCAAATTAATGTAAATGTTTTAATTTTTAAATAAAAGAAATTTGGAAAAAGTATTTCACCATTCTTCATTTACATAATTTAGATCTTCCAGTACATAGAGTATATTTATGATTAGATAGTATAATATTCGTTTATTTAATAAGCTTAGGATGAAATAAGAGTTTTTAAATTAGGGGAGAGCGGGGTTGATTGGCAACAGTTTTCACTTTTTTGATTGTTGAGTCGTTCCTGTTAATATAATCCCAAAAGGGCTGATACCACAGTAAACTCCAAGTATTAGAGTACTTCTAGTATTTTTTTCACCACATAATATTTAATAGTAAGATCATAGAAAATTGAAGAATTCGTCGATCCAGAGTATGTCAATTAACCCCCTATGTGGGGCAGGTTGGCCTAGAAGGTGGGGTTGTTTAGCCATCTCATTGAATTACTGCCTGACACACAGTATTGATATTAAAAGCTGCACTATAATGTTACAATAATTTTGAATCGGTTTTTAATAGCTTTTTAGGGAAAATAGAATGACAAAAGAAGAAGATAGAAGTTTAGATTGTCGTCATTTTTTGCATAAGAAAAATTGCTCTCATCCTCCTCGCTGGAACTAAAGACAATTGGTAGTTGCACCTTTGTTTATGTTTACCTTGCTTTTCTGAATTGCCACTGCGCCAATAAACCCCAGTTGAAGAGAGCCAACTAACCCCACAGGAGAGATAATATAAAAGATGGCTGCCAGGACAGGGGAGAACAATCAAACAAGAAACTGGTTAGTCGAAAGGTTAGGTTTTTCATAGGAGTTTGGGGCTATGTGAACAGAATCGGAGTCAAATGTTTTACCATGCCTTTAAACCAAATTTAATGAAAATATAAAAATTTACTTACATGTTGTAAAATCAATCAATGAAGCACACTCTTCTCTATACTGTTAACATCGGATTGAAAACTCAGGACAAGACTCCCGAGGTTGAGCGGGTCACATGGTATGATGGTGGCGCCTTCACAACTGGTGTGACGGAAACTATAAGCCAATGGCCAACCTACCCCCTATGCCAACCAACCCCGCTCTCCCCTATCATATTTTGCATTATATTCATAAAGCAATTAAGATAATATTAAGGAAGGCTCAATGAACCCGAAGGTTCGATGCCGACACCACAACTCGCTCCCTGCACACCTCCATCCACCGACCTCCTTACACACCCAACTTCGATAGATCCGCCCTAACGCAATCCTCCCACCTCCGTCTCGGCCTGCCCCTCGGACGTTTCCCATTCGGCACCGCGCTTATTAATCTTTTCGGAATTCGTTCACTGCTAAGTTTCTCAATTTTAAACGCCCATTTTATCACGTCATTTATATTTACCGGTACAGTTCACTCAGTTAGTCGTTTTGTTCCCGAATTCTCCGGTTAGTTCATCCCTATTAAGTCCAAATATTCTACGCAGTACTTTATTTTCAAAAACAATAAGCCTTTGTTCATCCCTCAATGTCAGCAGCCACGTTTCGCTTCCCTAAAGGACTTTGGATGAATAATGTTTATTATTCATTAAAATGTGAGTGTATCCAGTTACAGTCTCAATTGTCATTTATTTTTATTTTTACATAGTAATGCAAGTTTCGGGCAATGTATTAGTATTCACCAAGTAGCATGCCACACGCTTGCAATATGACATTGAATTTAATGTTAACTGACTAATTCACAAACTGAAGTGCTAAAAGAATTTTAAATATATAATTTGTTATTATTATTATTACTATTATTATTTTTATGCAATATAAGATTTGTAAAGAGGTGTAGACGTAAATTATATTTTAATGGTATCCATACTTACATTTTTATCAATATTCACTATAATAGATATTGGGCTATCAAATTTTTTTGTGTGTAATGGAAGGTATTTTTATTAATAACTAGCAGTATATACCGGTTTCGGGAGCGGGGTAGCCCACTGGTAAGGCACTGGACTGATGTGCCTAAGGTCCCGAGTTCGAATCTGACATGGCTTATGATATCTTTATTATTCACCACAGTTCGTCTCGTGGGCCGAGAGACCCTCCTGGGGCAAACCCATTCTCTATAAAGTGGGTACCCTTAATTGAAAAATTAAATGGAAAGAACTTGGCGTTGAGCGTGATCACGGTCAAATCACCTCCTTGCACGACCGCTGACCAAGAAACAGTACTCTTCCTTACATAGTACTGAACCCAAGACCCTTTATGGGTTGTAGTGGTACAGGTTTTTTTTTTTTTTTTATATCGGTTTCACCCGGAGAATTTTATTTTTTAAATCAATAAAATCTATAAACTGAGACTTTTACCGACTCAACCAGTCGATTTCGTAAAAACCGATATAAAGCGAGATCAAAACGATTTTTATAACAATAAAGTACATACCCAGAGATTGGCTGAAGTTATGCAATTTTAATATGGACAGGTGTTAGCACCTGGTATGAGAGAACCACTGAGCGAAATTTGGAGAATACAGGTCAAACGGTATAGATTTCAATAAAGAACAAACAGAATTTCATCATTATTTACATAGATTATTGCTGTATACCAAGGTTTCACCCGGGGAATTTCATTTTTCGGGTCTTTTCTACTTTACTCCCCCTATGATTACTTTCTATATCTGTTACTTTTTAATTAACCTTATGGTAATAGTTTGTAATGAAAGTCCTAGTTCTTTAACACAATATTTTGTGCTTGTGTACTCGTTTACCCATGAATAGATGAATATTAAAACTTTACACAAAGGTAGTCTAGTACCTTCTAACTAAGTTCCAGCAAAAGCACCCTTTTCCTGACGACATTTATAATCATAACACCGCCAACAAAATCCTCTTTTTTCAATAAAAAGAAGCTTCATGTCGTGTTCCTATGTTCCTAGCTGTATGTATTATACCTTCTTCCTGGAACATTTGCAATGCTTTCTTATCATCATTTCCAAGGTATTAATACAATTCAAATCCGTTCATTATTTACTTTTAAACAATAATTGAGAAATATATGCGCTTAACCTATTAACTTTTTTACAATGAATTCATATTTATTGATCAGGTGTTATAATTTGAAAGAAACTTCCAAGGTAACTGTTCCATATAAGTAAAGTAGAAAAGTCCCCATTTTTCTAATGAAACAGTCGATTTCGTAAAAAAACATTGTGAAGCGAAATCATTACGATTTTTGCAACAATAAAGAATATCAGCTGAAGATCGGCTGAAGTTATGAAATTTTAATATGAACAGTTCCTGGCATCAAAGAATCACTGAGTGAAAATTGGAGAATTTAGGACTAACGGTATGGATTTCTATAAAGAACAAATAATCAAACAAACAAACAGAATTTCATCTTTATTTATATAGGTTAATCAATATTTCCTATTTTTTGTATTTCGTCTGAAGAAAGCATAATTACTTTAGACTGCTAAATGACTCAATAACGTAATATTTGTGTTTTTAATGGCACCTTTATCCTTTGAGGAAATTACAGAGAGGAAAAGGAGTGTTAAATAGTTAGAGGGCGTAGGTTCGAGACCCGCTGGAAAGAGCAATAAACCATCGACTTTATCTTTACCGAGCTGCTTCTGTTTATTCCAGGCAAATGGTCCCCACCTGAGCCCTGTGGCTTAGACCTTTCCCATTTCTCTCGATATCTCTCCCACAATTAACTTTCATCCCAAGCCTTTTATCCTCAATTCTTTCGCATTTTATTTCTCATATTTGTTCCTTTAGTTGTTTTTAATTTTCTTTTCAATATTATTAAACAACTCCTCATTACTACATGAAGTGAGGTGCAAAACTCGTTCGTTCCTCAGGAACACTTTTTTCAGGAAACTCAAAAAAACTTACCACGACTCGTACAGTGGCCAGATAAAAATTCGTTTTCGTGCCTTCGAAGGTATATCTACCCTGTGGAAATGAGCTTGGATTGAATAAAAATTACTGATTTAAATGTAACAAAAAAAACAAGTAACAAAGTATGAAATGAGAAAGTTTTGCAACAAAGTGTTTAAAGGAAAGACTTTTGCTGCACACCAGATTGGAACGAAAAAGTTCTAATTCACACAAAGCGTAAGTTGCTCTTCCATTAAGGTTAACAATGGGAGGTGCAGAAAACAAAAGCAAAGTTTTTTTAATAAGTAATATTATAAATATAATATAATAAATTCTGTATACATTTAAAAATAATATCACCCACTGACTTAAAAAGTTAGACTGAACATCTGATATAAAACATCTGACTATAATAAAGTCGTCACCAAAATGCTTTTTAAGCAGATTATCAACGTATTTCAACTTGTTGGAGCCATTGGAAAATCAATTAATCAATATATATTATAAAGCAAAGTGTACAATGTGGGTGCCGAAAAGGCTCAAAAACGACTCCATGTAGGATTATGGAAGTTATGTCTTCGTTTAGCCATATGACTCCTTACGGAGAAGAAGGTTTCCGTTTTTCTCTTAAGGGTGTAAAATTGAAGAGAAAAGGACTGGAATTTTAAGCCTCTCGCACCATTTAATTAGCCTCTCTGAGATTGAGATACGAGTTGATGAATGAAAAATTTAGTTCGAGTTCCAGGCTACTAGGAAGCTCTAGGGTGCATTTCACTCAATGTTTATTGTCCATTCATTCATTATGTAATCCTTCTATATTTTTTCAGCTGTTCTTTTTAAATTACTAAAAAATTAAGAGAAAATAATTAGTTTGCGTTTCAAAATAAAATAAGTACTTTACATCTCAGCAATCAATTAGAAAACCAACTGGATTCCTTAAAAAATTAGTTTTCTCATAAGAAGGCTAATATATGATCAGCACATTACATTTAATCTATTTATAATATATACTTAAGTAAATTTAACGCAATTGAGTGAACATTTCTTAGTAGTACAGTGAGCGAATAAAATTAGACATAAAAAAAGAAATGAATTGACTAAATATAAATCTTAAATAAAAAGTTTGAAGTGTTCTTACTGTATTTATGAAAAAGAAGTTAGTTTGGTTACTACGTATGATGAGCATTCCAGTTGACAAAACGACTAACTCCAATAACAGCATTCAAGATTTTATCATCCTTCACAGTTCAAGATAAAAAGAAATATGATGAAAAAATTGTGCCAAAAGAAATTTTGGTTTTCACTTTGTAATAGTAGTAAGATTCGAGATATGCAGAAACCGTTCAAATTACGGGGGGATATCTTAAGGGAGGTTGAAATGGAAGAAAAATCTTTAAAAAAAAGTTTCTATGAATCTTCGGTAGTTTCTATACTTCTGGATCAAATAGGACCACCATAGAGGGTTCCTTATTTGGGCGGACTCTGCAGATCTCAAGCCTGCAGAATATTGATACCAAGTTAAAACCGAAGTTTCAAGAAGGTGCTAATTTTGTTCTATATTTCCTTTAATTTTAAAGTTTTTCTGTTATTAAAACTAGCACACAACTACCGGAGCGAAGCCGGGCACCCTAGCTAGTTATTAATATAGATAGGTAAGAAGAATCGAGTATAAACTGGCGAGTTTAAGTAGTTTTCGGTATTTTGTATAGAAAGAGTAACAGAAACAGCTGAGGTGAACGAATGGGATGGGTGCCCAGTGAGAAGTTATTATAGGAACCAAAGAGTTTTGCTTCACAACGGAGTAACGAACCAGTTTTGAAACACAATGGGCTAGGGAACGAATCAGTTCTGCAACAAACCGCTAATTTGTATAGCAAAAATCCACATTAAATAACAAGTTTTGCTTCACTCTGATAAGATATGTTGAAAGAGCATTAAAATATCTTTTAGATTTTCAATCCATCTCAATTTTTCAAAAAAAAAACAAACGGAACGAACGAGTTTTGCTCCTTACCTTCTCATATAAATAAGAATAAGCACTATTGTCATTATTTTTCATTTGTGTTTCTATTTCTTTTCTTTTTTTTTCAAGGATTTATTGTAACAGTATCTAAAGAAGATAAGCTAAATATGGGAATTCCTCGGTCTTTCGCCGGAGCATCAGGTGAAAATCTGAAAACCATCTCAGAACTCATAAGAATGGAGCTCTACCCTTTCATATATTTAAGAGCTAAGCATTTTAAAACTCATGGGTGAGTTAATAATAAACTTGGCTGTTTTAGTCGAAGCTCGCGGGTTAAGCTTTTGTGTATTTATAGGGGTTTGTGGACTGTATATAAAATAACTTGAAAAAGGCTCGCAATTATAGAGGGGAAATTAAATAGAAGAAATGTAAACCTAATAACATAAGATCGACTTACCAAGTTGCAGATCATAAGATACGCCGCACAATGGGGCAAAAGAGGAAAAAAACCCAAAATCCAATGTTCATTTTTGGAGTTGATTTTTTTTTTGTCTTTCATTTTTGAATAGACAGCAAATAAAAAACGATTTCTTCCTCTCTCATCAAAAATTTCTTTTAAGCAGAAATTATAAGCTTTGTCGTGGTTGTAATATTGTCATTTTTTTTATATAAAATACTTTGAGCTAGTTAGAGCACATTGGAGCGATAGTTGTTTCACCTCCTTTAAGTGCATACTCGTATACAGACATACCACTTTATAACAGTAGTCATCTATATATATATGAGGCTTTGTCCTGACTGACAGAATCAACGCAGAGCAAAAACTACTAATGATAGAAACTTGAAGTTCGGAATTTAGATTTTAAACGCGATGTAGGTAACCACTAAGAATGGAATTTCAAAAATGTAACTCCTAAGGGGCTTAAATGGCGAAATTGTCGTTTAACTCTAACGGAAATCTATTGTTGAGATTATAAACCATATGTTTTTTATTTGAATATCTATTTAACGTTACAATATTATTAAAATCGACATTCACATAAAATATGGCTACTGATTATTTAAATATTAGTGGTAATCAAATAATGCCCACTGTGATTCCCATGATTGGGGATGGTGCGTGTTTATTTCGATCTCTTCTCCATATATATAAGAGGCTTTGTCCTGAATGAAAGAATCAATGTAGAGCAAAAACTACTAATGATAGAAACTTGAAGTTCGGAATTTAGGTTTTAAACGCGATGTAGGTAACCACTAAGAAAGGGATTTCAAAAATGTAACCCCTAATTGTTTTAAATGGCGATATTGTCGTTTAACGGACACCTATTTTTGCACTTCGAGAAAAAATATCTACTTTGGACTCATTTTAAAGATCTTGATCTACGGGGCGTCGAAAACGATGTTTTAAAACCGAAAAATGAAGCGTTCACGACGAGTAATCGTTTCGGCGGTTTTAGTGAATTCTCTCCATTGCGCGCCTCCCTCTCTTCTACCGAGCCGGCAGATTCCCCCTCCAACCTTCCACCTACCGGAAGCTCCGATTCTACTAAATCTCCTTAACATATTATATTAAATCAATACCAAAATAATGATCACAGAATTTATTTTAAAGGCTCGCGGGCAAAGCCGCGACGGGGAATGCTAGTCCAATATAAACGATGAAATAAGCGAAAATCGTTTACACAAAATAACTAATTTAAAGCATAGTTATAGTTAAGGGCTTATCCTGGCTTAAGATGGCAACGATTGATTTAGGACCGGGATGTATCAGAGAATATATTCCTCTGATATCTTTTGCCTTTATTTGCCGGTTGGGTAATTATTGTAATATTTGTGAAAATTTTCGTGGCGCGCCGCACAGTGTGGCAAACGAGGGAAAAAACAAAAATCCAATGTTTATTTCTGAAGTTAAATTTTATTGTTTTTCATTCTTGAATAGTCAACAAATAAAAACGATTGGTTCACATAGCCCCAAACTCCTTTGAAAAACCTAACCTTTCGACTAACTATTTTCTTGTTTGATTGTTCTCCCCTGTCCTGGCAGCCAACTTTCATATTATCACTCCTCTAGGGTTAGTTGGCTCTCTTCAAATGGGGTTTATTGGCGCAGTGGCAATTCAGAAAAGCAAGGTAAACATAAACAAAGGTGCAACTACCAATTGTCTTTAGTTCCAGCGAGGAGGATGAGAGCAATTTTTCTTATGCAAAAAATGACGACAATCTAAACTTCTATCTTCTTCTTTTGTCATTCTATTTTCCCTAAAAAGCTATTAAAAATCGATTCAAAATTATGATACCATTATAGTGCAGCTTTTAATAACAATAATATGCGTCAGGCAGTACTTGAATGAGATGGCTAAACAACCCCACCTTCTTGGCCAACCTGTCCCACATAGGGGGGCTAATTGGCATACTCTGGATTGACGAATTCATCAATATTATGTGGTGAAAAAAATACTTGAAGTACTCTAATACTTGGAGTTTACAGTGGTATCAGCGCTATTGGGATTATATTAACAGGAACGACTCTACAATCAAAAAAGTGAAAACTGTTGCTAACCAACCCCGCTCTCCCCTATTGTTTTGTTTTCTTCTTTGGTTGCTTATCGTTCACATTTGTTGTGAAAGAAGAATCTAAGGAGAGAAAACAAAGCATAGAGGTATAAGGAAGTATGGGGCAAAGATATATAGATATGGTACCGCCATCCCAGATGCCACATATCTCATTAGTCCTCCCTTCCTCTCCACATCCGTTCCAAATCTCCTTCCGCTCTCTTTCCATACTCAACCCCCCCCCCCCCCCCCCCCGGAACATTATAAACCTCTTTTCCCCAATGCCTTCTCGATTCCTGCTCACTTTGTCTTTCGGAAAATCTCTAATCCTTCTGCCATGTTACTACCAGTGTTTTTCCACCACAATAACATAAAATAAATATTATATTTTTGTTTAATACAACAAAGTTTTAAATATATCTTTGACGTTTAAAATCCCATTGCTGTTAAAATTCACTAAAATGCACTATAGCATTGTAAATATCATATTAATAATTCCATTGTTTTAAAAAAGATATATAAAATAATATTTCAGAGTTTGAAATAAAAGAACTCAACTTGGGAAAAATTTTCTATCACATAAATTACTAAGTCTGGTTTAAGTTTACAATAGGATGAATGCGATAACAAACTTTGGGGAATTACATTAAAAGTACTAGGTATCAATACTCTCTTTGTTCGTCTACCATAATCATTAAGGAATTTCGGTACTTCAAAAAAATGTTTTTCTAGTCGAATAATGCTGACATTTTATTTTTTTACAGTCATTTGAAAAATAGTTTTTTTAAAATAAGATAGTACATGAAAATTCCTTTTACCGGCAATAGATCTTATTTGATTTTAATTATCGATTTCAAACCATCGTCACTACAATGGTAAAATCTTGGATTAGATACAGGCTCACAAGATCCACTAATTTTATTCAAATAATAGAAAACGCAAAAACATTATTATTTATGTTATAAATGTAGTCGAGAATTCACTTAAAGGGGGAAGAGAGGATATGCTTGGAGTGGTTGAGGGTCCGAACAATCTTAACATGCTTTTTACATATCTGATAGGACTCTATTATTCAGTAAGGTACTCTGCTCCGCTAAAAGCAACCCTCCACCTGATGCCTTCAAGTTCCATACTCGGAAACGCGTTTTACCAAAACAAGGGCTACACCACATTTATTTGCACCTCTGTCTTGGGTGTTCAGCTAATCTAAAGAAAACTATAACTCGAACGTGTACTTTCAAGTTCGGGGATAGCGCTAGTGTCGCTTTTGAGTTAGTCAATATAAGCTTCTAGAATATTTTTCTGAGTTGCTTTTAACCATAATAAGTCCGTGCAAAAGACCGAACAGCCGTTAGTTCCAATTATTGTACAGTAAACCCTCATTATTACGAACTCGGATATAACGAACGCCTCGATATAGCGAACTAAAATACTATCCCCCCAAAATGACCATTATATCTCTGCTGAACCCCTCGTTATAGCGAAATCACTCGGTTAGAGCGAACTACGAACTAAATTTGATGCCTGAGAATTATTATATTCTGTTATAACGAACTACTAGAATTTTTATTATTTTTTTTTTTTTACTGTATTACGTAGAATGAGCGCGGGAAGACGAAGCAGCTCCAGTTTCTAGAATTGAGGTATTTTTTTACTCATAACTAATCCGATTTCCTTTTGCTCTCTTTCTCTCTTATTCCATTGACTTTTTTCTCAAAACTAGCTCAGTCCTGTTTCGACCTCTGTATTTTTCGAATCAGTGTTCTGTAGTCGTTTATGCTGTTGTGTGTCACAAACGTAAATCCTTATCAATCGAGGAAAAATTGAAAATCTCCAGGTTATTGAATCGGGAATTCTAAGTAAGAAAACCATCGCAGAAAAATATGGAAGATGTGATAACCAACATTTCATCACAATTGATCAAGCGGAGGGGGGACTTTACTTAATAAATTTTGTATCATTTTCACGTGTTTTTTTTATTTACTCAAAAACGGTTTTAACGATTTTGATCAAACTTGGTATTTAATGTATTTATATGCCCGAGATACGACTGTAAAAATTTCATTCATTCATTTTTATTTACTCAAAAACGGTTTTAACGATTTTGATCAAACTTGGTATTTGATGTATTTATATGCCAAAGATGTGATAACCAACATTTCATCACAATTGATCAACCGGAGGGGGGACTTTACTTAATAAATTTTGTATCATTTTCACGGTTTTTTTTTATTTACTCAAAAACGGCTTTAACGATTAAAAAAAATAAGATATGAATGTAGAAAAATGTGTGACTTTGGGAAATGATATTTAGCAAAACACGTCAATTTCTAATCTAAGTAAGTTGGTAAGTGAAAGTTGTGTGTTGCGCGCACGCACCAGTTTTATTTTTTCAATTTTTAATTTTGATAAAACTTTGTTAGACGCGTTTGTTTCAAAAAGAAGAAGAAGAAGAAGAAGAAAGAAGAAAAAGTAATTGTTATTCTGGGACATTACGTCCCCTAAGAATAACAGGCATAAACAAAATTAATGGCCATTCGTCTGGCTACTTAGAGGAAATACAATAAAAAATAAAGAATTAAAATACAAAGTAGATACAAAAAAGAAAAATAATAAAATAAAAATAACTGAAACAGAATATTGAAAGAAGAAATAAAAAATAAACATTTGGATGTTAAGTACAAAACTTTGATCAGCTTTTGAGCTTACAAGATATTATAAAAAATAAAATCATCATATGTATAGATATATCCTCACTATTGCTTTCACTATTTACATATTTACGGGAGATCGGAGATTCAGGAGGTGATGGAATAGTTGGGTTTTAAAGGAGGTGAGGGATGAAGTGTTTCGGATGGAGACAGGTAATGAATTCCAGAAGGTGGCAGCACGAATGATAAAGGATTTTGTAAAGGAGGCAGATCGGTAGAAAGGGATATACAGGTTAGAGGTTTGGGATCTGGTGTTTAGAGAATGTATGGAGAAGCATGGTGTGAACAAACTTAGGATATAAGGAGGTTTCTTGGTTCTAAAGGTTCGGGAAAGATTAACACCTAGGAAGTATTGCCGTCGGAAAACTGGATAGAGCCATTTCAATTCAGCGTATCAGCTGGAGACGTGGGAGCGCCTGGGGGCACCGAAAATGAATCTTATGAAGCAATTCATTAGTCTCTTCAACCTCGCCTCATGCATGCCAGACAGTCCACCGTATACAAGGCAGCCATAATCGAAATGGGGGAATATAAGAGAGGAAACTAGGAGCTGACGATTTTTTGAGGGCATGCAGTCACGTGATCTTAGGAACTGTTTGAGGATCTACTAAAACGTCTAGATCCTTCGAGAATCAATACTAAAAGATTCCATTTCTTATCAAAAGCGGTTCCTATTGATCCTTTTTTTATCAGTCTTGGAAAATTGTTGAAAATGGATGTAGCCGGTTTTGAAACCAAACATCTCTATTAATAATTTTAAAAAAATATATAAAATATCTCGCGGGTAACATTACGAGCTAAACCCTCTTCCAAAAATAGCTAGATAACAAATTTATTCATACTAGTACGAGAGAATTTAGCTTTGAGCCATTATGTAATTATTTATAAAACGCCATTTAGAGGAAAAAAGCCATTTTAGGAGGAGAAATTGAATTAAGTTGATAATTTCCTTGATGGGGCTGAGATTGTAATTAGGAAACGGGGAAAAGATTCATGGGCTGTTGACATTATTCCTTTTTCATCTTAGCAAACTTTAATCCTCAGAGTTTAAATAATTTTACTACAAACTTTTTTTCATGACAAATTTTTTATATTTTTACGATAGGTTGATTTAAATTCAGGAATTTCAGGCTTGATCTTTTTTTATTTAGGAAAGCCAACAGTGGATCTTCATCAGGGCTTCTGTGTCCGGAGTGATACATGACATTCTAACATTAGTTTTTTTCCAATTAATTACAGGGGTCTTTTGCAGAAAAGCACCCCCAGTGATTTTATAATGTGAAAAGTGATTTCACATGTTAATTAATATTTATTTTAAATTGATCATATGATATTTTATAACCTAGATTCAATCTTGTTTAATTAACAATCTATTTGTGTTTAAAAAGTTTTGTAATGGGCCTTATTAAGTTGATTCAAGAAGTTCCAGACAAAAGGAATGCAATAGAATTCCTTCAAAATAAGGGAATTCTACATAAAAGAAGACTATGCCGTATTGGACATGAAATGCACATGCAATTATTGGAGAAAAATTATAGGTGGGTTTGCCAAAAAAGAAGTTGCAGACAATATATTGCTCTAAAGAAAGGAACATTTTTAGAATACAGTAAGCTTTCTTATGAAATATTTGTATATTTTGTATATTCCTGAATTTATGTGAATTTATTTGGAGAAATAATGAGATATAATAAATAATAACGAGATTTAATTTATTGTTTTTTAAATATAAAATATCTTAGTTCAAATATTGTGTTATTTATTAAAACTAGTAGCCATTATTTTATAGTAGAGCATTTAATATCAAATTAAAACATGTGATCAAATTTGATAGTAACTAAACTATATCACATTATAAAATCACTGGGGGTGCTTTTCTGCAAAAGACCCATAACGTTTATTGGCGAAAAAAACATATAAAATATTTTTTTAATCATATTAAATAAATCACCAAACCTGAAGAAGATGATTAGAAATACAATCTAAATGTGTATAATACATAATAAAAATTACCTTCTAAAAAAACACTTATGTGGGTTAAGAAATATTTATTCAACAAAAATATACAGTTATCAATGCCAAGGTATTATTACAACTTAAATATTTGAGCATATCACGAAAATGATAACGTTATAACACACAATCATATGACTTGAGCTTCACAGTCAAGACACATACTTGGACTCAGACTAACTTGTTCAGTCACTCGCTCTTTATATATAATCGTAAATGGTCAGGTGTGGAATGTTCCAGAACAAGGTGGACAGTTCCACGTTTGCGTGGACTAGCCTAGAAAGATCTAGACCCAAACAGTTCGTTCCAACCGCTTACTTTGTTCTAACAAACGGTCTGGGATTTGAAATAATATGTTGTGTTTTTTGTTATTTAGCGATTTAACGTTACACAGTAATACCTCATAAGCATATTTATTTTGATGTAAGTAAGTATATAAAGCTTAATTCGATTCGAAAAATACTCTATGATGACTAAGTTGTATCGTATTATTTCAAATAAATGCGCAAAGGAAAAGACAAAAAACAAAACAAACTCGACCGAATTGATGAGTCGCCATTTTTCAGCGTCCCCTTATCTAAAAGTTAACAAGAGGAAGCACATCATTCAAACCGCCACTACTTCCTAAATTAGGGGACATAAATTTACGTTTATTGCCTTCTGTTATTATTCAAATGTTTAATAAATCATTGCCTAATGTTATTTTCCCTTTCAATCAGGTTCTATTCTAGGACCCAGCGGAAATCTGATAGCTGAGAATGGCTCATAAATCAGAAAGTAATTGTGACATCAATTCAAATTTTTTTTTTTTTTTTTTTTTTTTTTTTTTTTTTTTTTTACAATCGCGTTGGTATAATGAATATTTCATTCATTAGAACTATGAATGAAGCAAGAGGATAACATTATAAAATTCTTTGTCTAATGATGAAATAATATGATGAAGGAAATTTGTTGACCGTAGAAGAATATGAGATGGAAATAGATGGGGGTGCGGTCAAATGAAAACACTATATGTGAAATAACATATATATTGTGCCGACGTTTCGACCCGATATTCAGGTCTAAATATAAAACAAGATAGCAACCAATATATATGAAAAAAAGCAAAAATAAATTATTTTATTTATTTATGTATTTTTGCTTTTCTTCATATTTATTGGTTGCTATCTTGTTTTATATTTAATTATTATAATATTAAATCTGGTGCGTGCGCGCAACACACAACTTTCACTTACCAACTTACTTAGATTAGAAATTGACGTGTTTTGCTAATTATCATTTCCTAAAGTCACACATTTTTCTACATTCATATCTTATTTTTGTTAATCGTTAAAGCCGTTTTTGAGTAAATAAAAAAAAACCGTGAAAATGATACAAAATTTATTAAGTAAAGTCCTCCCTCCCGTAGATCAATTTTGATGAAATTTTTACAGTCATATCTCGGGCATATAAATACATCAAATACTAAGTTTGTCAAAATCGTTAAAACCGTTTTTGAGTAAATAAAAAAAACACGTGAAAATGATACAAAATTTATTAAGTAAAGTCCCCCCTCCCGTAGATCAATTTTGATGAAATTTTTACAGTCATATCTCGGGCATATAAATACATCAAATACTAAGTTTGTCGAAATCGTTAAAACCGTTTTTGAGTAAATAAAAAAAAACACGTGAAAATGATACAAAATTTATTAAGTAAAGTCCCCCTTCCGGTTAATCAATTTTGATGAAATTTTTACAGTCATATTTCGGGCATATAAATAGATCAAATACTCAGTTTAATCAAAATCGTTAGAGCCGTTTTTGAGAAAATCGAAAAAAACTTAAAAAGTTATTAAATAAAGTCCCCCCTCCGGTTGATCAATTTTGATGAAATTTTTGCTGTCACATCGCGGGCATATACCTACACCAAATACCCAATTCCAGGTTCCCACGGTTTATAGTTTTTGAGCTAGTCTGTTCACATACACACACACACACACACACACAGACCATTTCGCGGGACTTGGTCATTTCGACTCAGGGGGTCCCAAAACGTGTATTTCCGTTGAAAACCGGAAGTCGAAAATTTTCACGATCGCAATACTTCCACTTACTATATATTTCATATATAGGTAAGTGAAAGTAAAAAGCAAAAATAAATTATTTTATTTATTTATGTATTTTTGCTTTACTTCATATTTATTGGTTGCTATCTTGTTTTATATTTAGCCCTGAAGAAGACCTGAATGTCGGGTCGAAACGTCGTCACAATATATATGTTATTTCACATATAGTGTTTTCATTTGACCGCACCCCCAACCATTTCCATCTCATGAAATAATATGAGTGAATTATTGACTTATAAGAGTTTTATGTTGATTTGAATCTAATATAGGGTCAATCCATAAGAAGTGGTCCACTCTAGTTCCACTCTGGTTCTTTAACGAGTACCTTACATCGTTCAGGCTCAGGACCTCCATATTACTTCTTGTCTGAGGGACGGCCTAGCCAAGGATTTTTCACTCCTTTATAAAATCTCCTAGGGCCACCGCGAGACGCGAACCAGCGACTTTTAGTATTGTAGGTTGCTATGCAGACCACTACAGCACAGGTGAACCCTACTTAGACCCTTTAACTTCCAAAGCCCACATATATAATAATTAAAATAATACGGGGTTGAGGTTATGTTTATTAATGCATAATACATAATGCAATAAAATAATGATAATGTTTTATTTTATCATTATTATTTACAAGTTTTTATTAACTAAAACATTTTTGTGACATTGGTGAGGGAAAAAAGATTATTTTTATTCTGATTTACTATAAATTGGAAAGAAGTCACTTGTTTCTACAACTTAGTGGCCCTATTACTAAGGCTAATCGGACCAAGATACTACAGTGAGTCCTAAATTTTGCTTATGCAGGTATTATTAGGACAGGGATCTTTAATGAGTACCTGACATCGTACAGGCTCGGACCTCCATATTACGTCCTATCCGAGGGACGACATAGCTAAGGATGTTCCACTCTCTTCAAAAAATGATCTACAATAAGGAGTACAAAAATCCTTATTGTTACTATTTATAATTAATAATTACATGTTAAAAATTTAATAGTCATCTTCTAGCAGAGATATTCTTCTTTTTAGTATTAGTCTTCTTTTTAGCCCTGATGAAGATCCGAATCTAGGGTTAGAAGCATTGGTTTTTAAATTTAATAAAAAACTGAAAATCCTTACGTTTTATCATGCTATCGAAACTGTTATAGACAGAAACACTTGTTTCCGTACATATTCGATATAAATAACTTTTCTTCTAAATTTGGTAGGAACATTATAATATTATAAATGGTGATAAATTAGCGACGTATCTTCCTTTTTTCTACAACAAATATTTATTTTCTACATCACAATATTGTTAACGTTTCGTGGTTTTGTCTCTATTCTCAAAACATAAATAATTTCTCAACCCTATGATCGATAGTCTTTTAATAAATATTACAATAATTATATCAATGTCATATGCTAAAATACACTGTTATACATTTTCTATTTTTCAGCTCATACTTTTCCATTTCTAATTCCAAAACCTATCCAATCGTTCAAGTTGGATGAAACTATACACAATGAGCCAAATATTATAAAGATCGATTAATTAGTTTACCTCCGACAAACATCGGGACACGAGATTTTTATATATATAAAGATATTTGTATTATATGTTCAATAAAGAACATCATAGAAATGATAATTTTATGTTTTTATCAGTTGTGTGACTGAAAGCATAGACATTTTCACCTAAGCTCGAAGCGCGTCAATATATATACACCTTCCAATTGATAGTTTCACTTTAAAAAAAAGAGAAATAAATTAGTAAAAAAATGAAATAAAAAATATGAAAAATTAGCAACATATCTTCATTTTTTCCACAACACTTTTCTTCTTCTACATCATAACATTTTTAACGTTTCAGGGCTGTGTCCCCATTTGAAAACTTAGGCACCCATTATATGGACTAGGATATTAAATAATAAAATAAAAAGATTTTAATCAACAATAGTGAAATAATAATTACAAAAAAACATACCGTAAAACGGGGTGACATTGTGACTAAATGGGGTGACTTTGTGACAAGCCTATTTTTCTACAGTTTTTGAATTTCCCTCCTTAAAAAGAATTAGGTTAGGCAATTCAGTGTACCTTTCAGGTAGTCAGTAATGTGCTGCAACCTACTGGCCTCATATGGACCTCTATAACTTCATTCAATCCATCTACCATGGTGCTTTATTTCGTATATGTTTGATTGTTATCATTTAGTTGAAACCTAGAAATAGAGAACCATGGTAATTGGAATGAAAGAAGTTATATAGGTCCAAATGTGGCCAGTAGGTTGCAGCACATTACTGACCAACTGACAAGTACACTGAATTGCCTAACCTGATTCTTTTTAAGGAGCGAAATTAAAAAACTGTAGAAAAACAGGCTTGTCACAAATTCACCCCATTAGTCACAATGTCACTCCGTTTTACGGTAATTATCACAATCAGCTGGAGGACAAGTGATTTAGTGTTAACGGAGTGAAAATATAGAGGACAAAGTCCATCAGCCTTTAGTCAATTAGAAATGGACAAGTATGAGCTGACATATGTAAAATGTATATCAGTGTATTTTAGCCTGACATTGATATGGTATTGTAAATTTTCTTAAAAGACTATCGATCATACGATTGAGAAATTATTTATGTTTTGAAAATGGGGACAAAGCCCCGAAACGTTAACAATGTTATGATGTAGAAAATAAATATTTGTTGTGGAAAAAAGAAAGATACGTCGCTAATTTATCACCATTTATAATATAATCTTCCTACCAAATTTAGAAGAAAAGTTATTTATATCGAATATGTACGGAAACAAGTGTTTCTGTCTATAACAGTTTCGATAGCATGATAAAACGTAAGGATTTTCAGTTTTTTATTAAATTTAAAAACCAACGTTTCTAACCCTAGATTCGGATCTTCATCAGGGCTAAAAAGAAGACTAATACTAAAAAGAAGAATATCTCTGCTAGAAGATGACTATTAAATTTTTAACATGTAATTATTAATTATAAATAGTAACAATAAGGATTTTTGTACTCCTTATTGTAGATCATTTTTTGAAGAGAGTGGAACATCCTTAGCTATGCCGTCCCTCGGATAGGACGTAATATGGAGGTCCGAGCCTGTACGATGTCAGGTACTCGTTAAAGATCCCTGTTCTAATAATACCTGCATAAGCAAAATTTAGGACTCACTGTAGCATCTTGGTCCGATTAGCCTTAGTAATAGGGCCACTAAGTTGTAGAAACAAGGGTCTAAGTGACTTCTTTCCAATTTAGAGTAAATCAGAATAAAAATAATATTTTTTCCCTCACCAATGTCACAAACATGTTTTAGTTAATAAAAACTTGTAAATACTAATGATAAAATAAAACATTATTATTATTATATTTGCATTATGTATTATGCATTGAGAGATGTAGAAAATAAATATTTGTTGTGGAAAAAAGGAAGGTTCATTGCTAATTTATCATCTTTTATGATATAAATAACATTAATCAAGGAACAAATTTAGCAGTACTAATGGTGGCCACGTGTTATTGTGATTAATTGAGCATACATACAGGAGCGGTTTTATTAAAATGCCAGGTGATTAATTTTGAATGCTCATCCCTTCCTCATATTGTTTTCCTGCCTACTCAAATCTAAATCAAACTCGCCCCTCTTCATTCCCATTTCCATTATATATTCCAGGTAATAATCCCAATTCCAAAATGCTTGATATATCATGTTCAATACTGTTTGTTTAACGTCACTTAATGCCACAAAGCCTAATCTGAAGATGCTACAGTAGGAGTCCTAAATTTTGCCTATCCAGGTGCAATTATGATAGAGATCATTGACGAGTACCTGACATCATACAGGCTCGGAACCTTCATTTTACGTCCGATCCGAGGAACAGCATAGCTAATGATTTTTTAGTGTCATTAAAGAAATCCTGGAGACACGAACCCGCGACCTGTAGTATTGAAGGCTGCTACGCTAACCACTACACCATAGGTGACCCCAACATCAACCCTAAAATAGTGAGTAGTAGGTCACTTTTAAAATATAGGTTGTAAAGATGTGAAAAATGCTATCAATTCCCCTTTGCAATCCCTTTCATATATATAATTCATATATATGAAGATTTTATTGTGCCGGTATGGCCGAGTGGGCAAAGGGGCTTGCAATGTAGGTAATAAAAGCTAAGCAAAGTCGAGCGTGGTTAGTACTTGGATGGAACTAACCACCGCAACCCACCGGGTATGTGAGGCCCGTCAACCTACTGGAGGTGTCTCACACTCACCGGGAGGAGTGATATGCCTTCCCCGTGTGTCTTATCGAGAATCGTGGTGTCGTTTTCCAGTATGTCAGTAACCGGCCGGAGGTTTGGTACAAGGACGGTATGCCTCAGGGAAAGAAATATAGGTCCTCGGGGCCTGCTGACTCTGTGCTACCTCAATCCTTGGACCTAGACCTAGACACGAGAGAGCTGACGCCATCGGTGGGAAGGACACTCCCAAAGTGACCCCAATGGGATTGGTTACAGAGCTATGGGCAGTCTGCCGCTGCACCATGGTGACCATGGCTTGCATCAACGTGAGGTTAGGGCTACCCCCTCCAGGTTGTCTGTGCTTCCGGAAACAACGCAAATGTCTGTAAGAAGACCACACATGCGCCAACAGAAAAAAGAAAGAAAAAGATTTTATTTTTTAGGGTTGTGAATTTTATATCATTTATATATTATAATTTCTTCTAATAAAAATCATTTAAACCCACATTAGTGTTACAATAATATCGAAAACATAAATTACAATAAATATTTATATTTTAGAGATTATTACAATTTATTTAATTTAAACAAATTATTATATCGATTTTTATACTTTCACTTACCTATATATGAAATATATAGTAAGTGGAAGTATTGCGATCGTGAAAATTTTCGACTTCCGGTATTCAACAGAAATACACGTTTTGGGGTCCCCTGAGTCAAAATAACCAAGTCCCGCGAAATGGTCTGTGTGTGTGTGTGTGTGTGTGAACAGACTAGCACAAAAACTATAAACCGTGCGAACCTGAAATTGGTTATTTAGAGTATGTATATGTCCGCGATGTGACAGCAAAAATTTCATCGAATTTTCTCAAAGGGAGGGGGGTACTTTATTTAATAACTTTTTAAGTTTTTTTCGATTTTCTCAAAAACGGCTCTAACGATTTTGATTAAACTGAGTATTTGATCTATTGATATGCCCGAGATATGACTGTGAAAATTTCATGAAAATTGATCAACCGGAGGGGGGACTTTACTTAATAAATTTTGTATCATTTTCACGTGTTTTTTTTATTTACTCAAAAGCGGTTTTAACGATTTTGATCAAACTTGGTATTTGATGTATTTATATGCCCGAGATATGACTGTAAAAAATTCATCAAAATTAATCAACAGGAGGGGGGACTTTACTTAATAAATTTTGTCCAATTTTTACCTTTTTGATCGATTATCTCAAAAACGGTTTTAACGATTTTTATCAAATTCGTTATGTTTAATGAAAATTAGTTGTTATTTAATATCAAGTAAGCTTTATCATTATTAAAATGTTCTGAGAGGGCTTAAATGGGGAAGGGGCCTTTTTTGTTTTCCTATAAAGTACCTTTGTTTTAGTTTATATTGAGAAATTAACTGTCTCTCATCACGCTTAAAAATAAGAAATGGCTAAATATGATATATGAAGAAAATCAAGTAAACATACACAGGAGAAAAAAAGAAAAATATTCCGTCAACTCATAAAACACCTTGAGCTCACGCATGCGCCGTACGCCTTTAATGACAAACCAATGCGTTATAATTAAAGCTGTACTGTTCATTTGAGAAGTGGCAATTAACAAACCGCATTAATTTCTAATCTAAGTAAGTTGGTAAGTGAAAGTTGTGTGTTGCGCGCACGCACCAGATTTTTTTGTTTTTATTTTTAAAATCTTTTTAAAACTATCATAGTACAAGTTTGTGACTACGATGTATGCGTACTTTGACCTTCGAGGCTGGTCTACTTACGACTAAATATAGGGAGCGATGGACTGGTGACTGTCTTGTTCTGAAGCTCAAGTCATATGGTTATTTCTGTGTTACAAAGTGATACTTTTTGTAACCTGTTTAACTATTCGTGTTTCAATAATATGGGTGGTGGCAATGTAAATTATTGTTTTTCTTTTATTACAAATTGTTTAACTCATTTAAGAGTTACAATATTATTAAAGTATTGCATAAATTGTGCAAAAATTAATAAATCTTGATAAGCAGATAGGAAAAGTCATCAAAAATATATTTTTTCTGTAATCGTTGAATAATGGTAACATTACTAAACTGAAATGAGTGAAGAAAGTGAATTGCCTTCTTAATTAGTAATAAGTATAAATTAAAAAATAATTTGAAGTTGGTAATTAAATGCTTTTAAATGTTTCTTAACATTGTAAGAATTTATTTTAACAAAATAAATTGAAATGAGAATGAATTATTGGTGGAAATAATCAATATATTTTAAAATTTCAATATAATAATAATTACCTTCCTTGTTTATAACCTGCACTTGTTTATAACACATAACCTTTCACAACCATGCTTATAACCTACCAACAACATACCATAATCTTCACAACATCCTAATTTTGTTCATATTCTGGTTAGATCTGATCATGTATTACACGATTACAGAAAAAAATTAATATTACACTCGTGAAAAAAGTAGAATTTACAACTCTCGTGAAATTACTACACTCGCTTCGCTCGTGTGGGTAAACGTTTCACTCGAGTTGTAAAATGATCTACTTTCGTCACTTGTATAATAAATAACTATTGTTTTCAGAATTTTTTTCACAGCTTTTTAAAGTTAGAAGAATGCAAACTTTTTCCTTTTTCAAGCAAATTCTTTCTATTTATTTTATTAAAGCAATCGCGCATTGTAGATTTAAGAAATTAGTAAATAAAAACATTATCCAACTTAAATATGAACATTAAGAAGTGGGCTAGGGATTAGAGTTCGATTTGCAGTTTTCTTAACCTTTAACCTTTAGCGCGGCGCACGCACCTCTGTATGGTACTGCCAACACTCACAGCCAAAATTTATTTTAAATACTACCCATCGCAATGCTGTATTTTATATTCTGTTTCTCTCGATTTATTCATTGATTTCTATAACTATTATTATTACCTAAAGTAAACATTAAATTTATTTTCGTTTGGTTTTTTCCCAAACACTATTAATAAATATATATTGATAGATAGACGGATAGAAACGTTTATTTGAATTAGATATATATAAATTAAATATAATAGTTTTAAATTTACAATTTTTTTCAACAATGAACGTATTCGTTCTCGACTGTCAATCGCATAGTCCTAGTCCAATTTGGAAAACACCTGCAACTATTTTAATCATAAAATGCTAGATTTATAAAATTTTATGACTAGTTTTCAATTTCTTCAGTGATGAAATTTTCATCCCACTTTTATATTTTGCTGTATGAATAGAAATAATACTACCTATTTTTCAAAAAAGTATAAATTTTTTTAAAAAAAGCCCTTTTTGAGAAAATTGAAATTAAAATTTTACATTTAGTTTTAAGAAAATTTCTTTAGTACCAACCTATACATTGTTGTATATCATTTGAAACGGCATGGAATGCGCTGTTAAACGACACCAATCTCATAGTCCTACTCAACTTTGGAAAACATCTACAGCTATTTTTAATCATGATTTTTTCTGTTTCTAGACCTGTTTTTGAGGTTTTTAGAGACCAATAATTCAAAAACGGGTAGACATATCTCAGTAATATTTCACAATTGTTCTATTAGGTACAAGTAGTACTCATATACCAAATTTCAAGAAAATCTGAAATGGTTAGGTTCAAAATGATATATTTTTGTGTTGATTTGACGTGGAATTGCCTAAATATAAAGATATTGATATTAATCAAAAATGTTATCTGGGACTTAATTTTAGATCGTATGTTTACCTTCTTGGTGATACGTACAAGTCTATTTTCCCTTGTTGCTGTTAATAGGCACATATTAAAATTGATAAAACGTTCGAAACATCACAATTGATTATCCAAAAAAGCAGTTTTTTAGTTGAATCCATCTTTTTGCCGACGTGCTATATAAATAATGATGAAATTCTGTTTGTTTGTATTTTATAGAAATCCATACCGTTTGTCCTAAATTCTCCAAATTTCGCTCAGTGGTTCTTTCAGACCAGGTGCGAACACCTGTCTATATTAAAATTGCATAACTTCAGCCAATCTCCGGGTATATTCTTCATTGTTATAAGAATCGTTCTCGCTTTACATTGGTTTTTACGAAATCGACCGTTTGAGTCGATAAAAGTCTCACTTTATAGATTTAAAAAATGAAATTCTCCGGGTGAAACCGGTATATACAGCTAGTTTTTATAGATTAGATTAGGTAAAGCTGTTCCTTAAAGAATAACATAAAGTCGTATACCAAACAAGACCCAAAGTTCCTTATGAAAAATTGAATCGGGAATATTATAAGAATATTCGTTGCTAAATCTACTAAGAAGTACTATAAATATTTTTTGATAGAACAATAAAGAAGTATTCAGTATTCATTATTTTATTTTATTATCAGACGGAGCATTATTGCTGAGAATTATTTTAAGTAATGTTTTCTTTAATATATATTGCAGCATGCATAAATATGTTTTAAATATATTTTTATTATTTATTTTTATGTTTCCTTTCGTGAAAAAGGGTACTGCGTTGGAATTAATTTTCATATCAAAGGCCGCCTCGGAACGAGATTTCTTGTTTATTCAATTCATTCGCTCAAGGTATTTCCATTTATGCAAATTTTCATTTATGTCAAAAAGATCTTTTCTCTCTTTCTCTCTCGACGTTTTCCTTTTAATCTATTTATTTTTTGTCTTTGCTCCCCCCTTTTTTTTATTTCTCTTGTTTAATTCATATCCTCATATTTTTTTAAAATTTTAATCCCCTTCAATGTTTCTTTCACAAAAGTATAAATTGACTGAAGTCCTTTTGGATTGAAATGATTTGTATTTTGATTAATCTAGCAGAATCTGAATAAGTAAAACATTTTCTTTCAAACGAACTATAAAATGAAAAAAAAAGACAATAGAGAAATCCATAGTAAACAAATCTGGACATATCAAGGTCCGTTAATATTTATGAATATAAAGTAAAATTAATTAATATTAATCTAATGATTATTGTGGGTAACCACCTTGTTTTTAAAATATTTTAAATAATTTATTTTTGAAGGGAAAAGATTTGGCTCTGCCGGGAATCGGACCCGGGTCTTCCGCGTGACATGCGCGGTATGCTAACCATTGCACCACGGTACTCGCTTCCAAACGTTGCCAAATCCTTCCTCTTCACTGACACCTCTCCCACGATCTCGCAAGTTTTGCGAGTATTTACGGGAGATGGACAATTTTTGTCCAATTTTGGGCATCTCTTAACGTTCGTCAATTTTTAAATTATTTTAAATTTATTTAATCATGATTGTGGGTAACCACCTTGTTTTTAAATTATTTTAAATAATTTATTTTTGAAGAGAAAAGAACTTATTTGGCTCAGCCGGAAATCGAACCCGGGTCTTCCGCGTGACATGCGCGGTATGCTAACTATTGCACCACGGAACTCGCTTCCAAACGTGGGAGAGGTGTCAGTGAAGAGGAAGGATTTGGCACCGTTTGGAAGCGAGTTCCGTGGTTCAATGGTTAGCATACCGCGTATTTCACACGGAAGATCCGGGTTCGACTCCCGGCGGAGCCAAATCTTTTCTCTTCAAAAATAAATTATTTAATAAAATTAATTAATCATGATAAAATTTTCCATTTATAATTCACTCAAAGTATATGTTATATCAATATACTTAATTGCATTTTATTCATTGTTTTGTCAAAAAGGGAAGGAGATTATGGATATTTTATTTTACTTAAAGTAAATTAAAAAATGTAATAAAAAATTAATTGCAGAGAGGAAATCGTGGTTGTAAATTAAACTATCATTTTTTTTTACATTTGAAGTTTGTTAAATAGCTTACTTTAATCATCTGTTCTTCATTAGTATTATTCTATATAAATAAAGTTGAAATTCTGTTTGTTTGTTTTGATTGTTTATTTGTTCTTTATAGAAATCCATACCGCTTGTCCTAAATTCTCCAAATTTTGCTCAGTGGTTCTTTGATACCAGGTGCGAACACCTGTCCATATTAAAATTGCATAACTTCAGCCGATCTTCAGCTGATATTCTTTATTCTCCAAATTTCGCTCAGTGGTTCTTTCAGACCAGGTGTGAACACCTGTTCATATAAAACTTGTATAACTTCAGCCGATTTTCAGCTGATATTCTTTAATGTTATAAAAATCATAATGATCTCACTTTACAATGTTTTTTTTTACGAAATCGACCGTTTCTTTAGAAAAATGAAATTCCCCGTGATAAACCGGGATATACAGCTATAATCTATGTATATAAAGATGAAATTCTGTTTGTTCTGTATAGAAATCCCTACCGTTTGTCCTAAATTCTCTAAATTTTGCTCAGTGGTTCTTTCAGACCAGGTGCGAACACCTGTCCATAATAAAATTGCAAAACTTCAGCCGATCTCTGGGTGTATTGTTTTATTGTTATAATAATCGATTTGATCTCGCTTTACATTGGTTTTTTCAAAATCGATCATTTGAGTTGATAAAAGTCTCAGTTTATAGATTTAAAAAATGAAATTCTCCGGGTGAAACCGGGATATACAGCTAGTTTCATAATAAAATAAATCACTTTTTTAGAAATTTGTAACTGGTGTGGGTAAAGTAACAAAAGACCCCGATTTTTTTTCCCATATTAAAAAAAAAAAACCAATGTAATACGGGGTCACCTTTGGTGTAGTATTTAGCATAGAAACTTACTATATTAAAGGTCGCGGGTTCGCGTCCCGAGGTAGCCCTAAGATTTTTTTATGGTAGTAAAAATTACTTGTCTATGCCATCCCTCGGATAGGTCGTAAAATGGAGGTCCCGAGCCTGTACGATGTCAGGTACTCGTTAAAGATCCCTATCCTAATTAAACCTGGATAGGCAAAATTTAGGACTCCCACTGTAGCATCGTCCGATGAGCCTTAATGGCATAAACAAACAAACATGTTAAAACAAACAAACAAAACAATTAATTGATATATTTCAAACTCTTCTCTACATTATTACACCTTCGTCAATATCAAAACTAAATATTTTATTGTATTTATAACGAATACTATGAATTATAATGATTTCGACTGCTGGTGCCTTTGTTGTTGTACACGCCACCAAAAATGTAATTAAATAAATGAATAATGATTTCAAAAATTTAAAAGAGATTTAAAAATACTTTCTGTTCATTTCATATTCCCTCAATAAAATATTTTAATTTATAAAAAATAAACGACCTATTCATCTGCTGGAATGACTCTAACTCCTATTTCAATATAGGAAATATTTCCCTCTATTTTCATCCATGTTCATTCCCAAACATCTGTTGTTGTTTTTTTTTTGTTTATTAAATAAATGTTTTTTTTTTGAAGAGGCCTTTTGATTTCCAAAGCCAAAAAAACTCAATGTAAAACTCTTAAAAACAATCTTAGTATGGTTTTTTATTTTCAGGAAGACATCGCTGACTTAAGTTTATCGTTTTTAGTTCTATTAACTAATACGATTATAGGAAATTTATGAATCTCGATTGATTATTATAACAACATTATCATTATAATTTACTAGCTGTTTATTCCAGTTTCACCCGGGGAATACGATATTTTAAATCTATAAAATGAGACTTTTTTCGACTCAAACGGTCTATTTCTTATAAGCCAATGTAAAGCGAGATCATAACGATTTTATGACAGTAAAGAATTTTACCTGGAAATTGGCCGAAGTTAGGCAATTATAATATGGACAGGTGTTAGCACCTGGTATGAAAGAACTACTGAGCGAAATTTGGAGAATTTAGGACAAACGGTATGTATTTCTGTAATGAACAAACAAACAGAATTTCATCTTCATTTATATAGATAAGTATTAATTTATGCGGAACCTCAACTCCTAAATAGCCCTAATTAATTATCCTAGAAAAATTGGATGAATTATTAAATGTTCATCAATTTTTTTTTATTTTAGGGTACTGTAAATATATCCATATATTATATATATCTAAAAAATATAATAATAAACCAGTTCTTTGCATGTTTTAATAAAATGACTAACATTAAAAAAAAAAAAAAAAAAAATGAAAATCTACATTCTCTCTTATAAAATTATTGATTACATAATTAGGTTGTTACATAATTAATATATTAATGTATGGAGGGAATAGATTAGTCTGTCAGATCCTCACAAAAAGATAGTCATCTTCTCATTGACCTGTCTACGAGACAAAATGGGCCACATCACTCAACCCAACGCCATTTAAGTGCTTTTAATCTGTTCTCATTCAATTTACATCTTATACGTTTACCATTTAATAAACATATTAGAGGTATCATCTATAATTTTTCATTAATCCTAAATATTATCCTAGGCCTTTGCTTAAACCGGGAAAGGTAGCGTTAATGGAAGTTTTGATTTAGGTAGCGCTGTATCGATGAGACGAAGTGACCTTAATATCGTTTCAAGGATGCCACGTCATCATCTAAATGCAGTATTTATAATGCTTTAAAACGGATCTTATTTACATGCTAAAAGTTAAGGTTCAATATACGCTAAACACTTTCATTTTTAATGGAAAGAATAATTATTTCATACAATGAACCACAAAGAAAATGTCAAGTTAAAGTCCGTTAAAAACCAGAAGTCGAAAATTTTTACGATCGCAATACTTTCCCTTACTATATAAATATTTCATGTATACGCAAATGAAAGTAAAAAATCTGAATTACATTTGAATCGGTCTTTCGAGAAACCCGATATGCCCACAAATTCAATTTATTTGAAAAGTGAAAAAAACGTTTGCGTATAAAGATTTCTTAAACTTGAATTATTTTCTCCTACACATATTCCTGCATGCAAACATTTATAGATCTGAAAAATAAATGTTTTTTGGGACGTGTAGGGTTTATCATGGTTATAGAAGACAGACGATTGTTACAAACAGTAGTGGAGAGCGGGGTTGGTTGGCATAGGGGGTAGGTTGGCCATTGGCTTATAGTTTCCGTCACACCTGTTGTGAACGCCTCACCATTGTACCATGTGACCCGCTCGACCTCGGGAGTCTTGTCCTGAGTTTTCAATACGATGCTAAAAGTGTAGATAAGAGTGTGATTCATTGATTGATTTTACAACATGTAAGTAAATTTTTATATTTTATATATTTATATTATATTCCAAAAAATAAAAAGCTTCTTAAAGAGTCTATTGAAAAATTAAGAATAGATAAGCCTGTTTCGAAACATATGACGATATGTAGTCTTCATTTTAAAGAAAGTGACTATATTTATCCAGGTAAATATTAGTAATTGACATTTTATAATTCCAAAATGTTAGTTTTATGCAAATAATATTAAGACCATAGTGTCATATTTGTTTTTGTTTTTTAATTTTCCCCATTTTTGTCTTACATCCGTTGTGCTTAATTGTTCCAAGTTTTCAATGCGAAGCCAGAAAGTTTTGACAAATAAATAAATAATATGACAAAGAATCTAAGCTGTCAAAATTGTAATTGTCATAACAATGATTGTATGAATAGGTAATTAATGTTATTACTAACCGAAAAACGTAGAGCAAAGTTACAATGATGTGTTTGCATTTACCAGAACTACCAGCTTTACACGTACAATGACAAGAAAATTGCTTATTATTATTAATAAATTTGATTTACACTTTTATTTGATGGGGCAGTCCTTTAAGATTGCTAGTTTGAAGGCACAAGGCTTGTAAAATAACTGTTTTTTTACTTTTAGATATTATTCCACATGAAATTATGTGGTTTGCATCAAGGATAGCCTGCTCTTCAATTAATGGTCTTTTAAAATTACCAATTATCTCTATCACATCAACTATGTCTATCCCCGTTCTTTCCGACATTTTGCAAAACTACTAGCGCACCCTATAGTCGATTGCGCCCGCCTATCAAAACCAGCTCATTCCATATTTTTCAGAAATCCACTTTTTTGCATATTTTGAAAGTTTAGAGGGTCCTTCATAACCTGACGAAGGGATATAGCTCAAATCCAGTTCATTCCAGGAAGGAAGGCCAGCAGAAGAAAACCAAGAATGTGAGCCGATGTATTACGACGACAACAATTTCATTTAAATAACGAGCCTTCTTTTTCCTTTCTCTTCTTGCTTTCTGCATTTTATTTAAAATATTATTTTTCTTTGATGAATAAAAAAAACAAAAAAACATTCTGTTTGACGTTGTAATTTATGACTTTTTTCACTTTGCACCACAGTTTACGTCTCAACTGTTAAATTTCAGATAATTCGAAAAAGTTAAGTGGATGTCATTTATTAAAAACTCGTAAAGACACAAATATTAACTGGTAAACTGGAAAAAATAATTTTACACAACTTTATTGAACAAAAAACTAAAAAAAACAAAAAAAAAAAAAAACATGCAAATCGTGTTTTTGCATTAAAACCAGCTCATTCCAACCTTCCAGCTCTTTCCAATTAGAAAAACTAATCAAATTCTAGGCGGTTAAACCTACAATTAGAACATTTTTAGAAAATTTAGCTTTACTACTGTGGATGTGAGAAGTTTTTTTGTCTCCCCTGTAAAATTTCCAAAAATGGAATGAGCTTTTGATAGCAAACGCCTCATATATAAGTCGCAGCCTGGTTTTACGATCTGGACGTAACTTGACCGTGTGCTCTCCACAAATGCACTTTCCACAAATACAATAAGATTTGTCATTCTTCTCTTCTGCCAGGGACAAAATTGACACATTTTTCGAGGTCCAAATTGTCCATAAATATTCCACCTACTGATAGAATTAGCTTTCAAGACGAACATTAGGTAGCATTTCGTTCCCAAGACTGACACAAAGATACTTATGAGGTAGGGATTTATTAAGGGTAGTACTTCGTCTTGCCGACGCCCTTACTTCAGAAAAATAAATTAAATGATTGACTTACCTAAATCGCCCGACCTTCTACCTACAGGATCTGTCCTAGTACTAAGTGGAGATAGAACTCCCGGAAGGTGGGCCTGCTAGGGTAGGGGGTTCATCTGTAATTAACAGAAATGTGCGGTCTCTTCGTCTCCAAGGCTAACGCTACCGTTCCGAGGTTAGAGATATCGTTTATAATTTTTCAGTAATGCTAAATAATATCCTAGACGCTTGCTTAATCAGCGGTTGGAGAAATTGGCAGGTATTTCTCTCGAATACTTGGACTGATACTTGTTATCTACTGAGGTAGATCATAATCTCCCGCAATACTTCGGTAACGGTAACACAAAAAACACAAACACAGTAACACAAAAAAAAAAACGATATGATTCGAGCTTTAGAGCAAGACTAACTCTCCAGTCCATCGCTACTTATATTTAGTCTTAATTAGAACAATCTATAAGGTTCCCGTCAAGCGTAGAAGATACTCCAACAGTCACGAAAATGTGCCTGAACAGTTTCTTCCAACAAAAACACTCTTTTCAATCAAAAGGTTCTTTTTTGTTTTTTGTTTTACGTTATTATATATTTTTTCTATTCGTTTCCTTGTATTGTTTGGGGTATAGTTATTGACTTATAAATTCGATTTGTCTTATTTTATTTTTATTATCTGTGATTCTTTAGGATGAAGATAAATATGATATAGAATGATAAATTTTTTATATAGATGGATAGAATGATAACAATTTTGGATGAAATTTTCCAGCTATTCCCGATATTTACAGATCTCCTTGTTCATATAGTTACATACAAATCCCATTACCAGGTGATAAGATTAAAGGCAACATAGAGCTTTAGATAAGCATCAAAACCAAAAAATCCCTCGGATAGGACGTAAAATAGAGGTCCCGAGCCTGTACGATGTCAGGTACTCGTTAAAGATCCCTATCCTAATTATACCTGGATAGGCAAAATTTAGGACTCCCACTGTAGCATCGTCTGATTCAGCCTTAGTGGCATAAAGTGAAGTTAAATAAACTAACAAATAACAACAAAACCAAAACATTTTATTTTGACATTACGAGTGTAAAAAATCTGGTGCGATGCGCGCTACACACAACTTTCACTTACGAACGTACTTGGATTAGAAATCGACGTGTTTCGATAATATGTAAACGCCATTCCTCAACTTCACACATTTAAGTATATACTTATATTTGTAGATCTCCATAAGTTATAGAGTATCTTGTATAGCAAAATTTGGTAATTCTCAGCACTTTTCAATGCATTATTGCTAATTTATATATAAAGGTACTAATTTCATCAACAGTCGAGTTTTTTACTGCTAGCTTGTTTTTTACTACGAGTCGCTTTTTGCAAATACATCGTGAAGGTGAATCGATAGGTGTATTTTAAGCCGTTTTTGAGTAAGTAAAGTGCCCCCTCCAATTAATCAATTATGATGAAATTTTACTGTCGCATCGCGGGCATATAGATATACCAAACACCGAGTTTAATCAAATCGTTAGAGCCGTTTTTGAGAAAATCGAAAAAAACCTAAAAATTAGACAAAATTCTATAAATAAAGTACCCCCTCCGTTTGACCTATTTTGATGAAATTTTTGCTGTCACATCGCGGGCATATACATACACTAAATACCCAATTTCAGGTCTGTGCGGTTTATAGTTTTTGAGCTAGTCTGTTCACATACATACACACACACACACACACAGACCATTTCGCGGGACTTGGTTAAATGGACTCAGGGGACCCCAAAACGTGTATTTCCGTTGAAAACCGGAAGTCGAAATTTTTCACGATCGCAATACTTTCCTTACTATATATTTCATATATAGGTAAGTGAAAGTGAAAAAATAAATAAAAGTTATTCATAGAAATTTTTATTTTTATTACGATTTTGTAATCCTTGCATCCCGAGAGGTCTAATTCAAGAGATACCCGGCAAGAGCAGATCTATCGGGTTTTTACAGACCATTCAAATAATCCTTGTCAGAGGAAACTCGACAAATCCAAGACATTGGAAAATATTTTTTTTTAACCAATGTACTAAGTACGTTTTAGCGTAAAATGTTTGCTTGGCGTGTCAGTTGTTTTTTATTTATTAGTCAATATATGGAAGCTTGCAAGTGTTGTATATAGTAATTTCCAAAATATAGGGGAGAGCGGGGTTGGTTGGCAACAGTTTTCACTTTTTTGATTGTTGAGTCGTTCCTGTTAATATAATGCCAATAGGGCTGATACCACTGTAAACTCCAACTATTAGAGTACTTCAACTATTTTTTTCACAACATAATATTTAATACTAAGATCATAGAAAATTGAAGAATCCGTCAATCCAGAATATGCCAATTAACCCCCTATGTGGGGCAGGTTCGCCTAGAAGGTGGGGTTGTTTAGCCATCTCATTCAAGTACTGCCTGACATATATTATTGTTATTCAAAGCTGCACTATAATCAATATATATTATAAAGCAAAGTGTACAATGTGCGTGCCGAAAAGGCTCAGAAACGACTCCACATACGATTAAGAAATTTAT
Organism: Aelia acuminata; assembly: GCA_911387785.2. Lineage (NCBI taxonomy): Eukaryota > Metazoa > Arthropoda > Insecta > Hemiptera > Pentatomidae > Aelia > Aelia acuminata. The sequence goes on from OU426979.1 coordinate 177,461,506, forward strand.
GTCAGCGTGTAACTGAATGTCCCCTAACGGAGAAGAAGGTTTCCGTTTTTCTCTTAAGGGTGTGAAATTGAAGAGAAAAGGACTGGAATTTTAAGCCTCTCGCAACATGTAAATAGCCTACCTGAGAATGACATACGAGTTTATGAATGAAAAATTTAGTTCGTGCTACAGACCACCAGGAAGCGCTATGGTGTGTTTCACTCAATGTTTATTGTTCATTCATTCCGTTCATATTGTAAAGGTTATATATTTTACAGCTGTTCTTTTTAAATTACTAAAACATCAAGCGAAAATAATTCATTTCACCTTTGCGTTCAAAATAAAAAAATGATTTTACATCTCTGCAATCAATTAGAAAACCGACTGGATACTTTACAAAATTAATTTTCTCATAAGAAGGTTAATTGATTAACACATTACATTTAATCAATGTCTAACATATACTTAAGTAAATTTGATGCAATATGAGTGAGCGAATAAAAACAGACATAAAACAAAAAAGAAGAGCTGATTATAAACCGAAAATAACAAGTTTGAAGTGTTGTTATTGTATGTAGTTATGAAAAATGGTTTTATTACTATGTATGATGAGGATTCCAGTTGACAAAATGATGAATTGACTCCAATAATACAATTTTTTCAATAAGATTTTATCGCCGCTCATAGTTCAGGATAAAAAGAAATATGATGAAAAAATTGTGCTCTCATGATATTTTGGTTTTCCCTTAGTAACAGTAGTAAGATTGGAGAAGTGCAGAGTTCGGCCAAATTAGGGTGGGGGGTATATATTCAGGGAGGTTGAACTGGAAGAAAGTTCTTAAAAAAAAAGTTTCTATGAATCTTTGGTATTTTTTAAACTTCTGGATCTAATGGGACAATCAGAGTAGTCGGCGCTTAAGTTTTACTCCAAATATAGTTTTTTTAACTAATAATCTAATAACTTATTATCTGCTGACTGCTTGGAATGGGCTTATAGGATTCATAATCACAGAAACCATCAAAAACGATGCATGATTCGCCAAAGTTGCTGCAAAATGAATTGTTCATTCACCATTTTCAACACCCTACAAAGTATATAGGGTTCCTTATTTGGGCGGACACTGCAGATCTCCAATCTTAATATTGATACAATGTTAAAATTTTCAAGAAGGTGCTAATTTTGTTCTATATTTCCTTTAATTTTAAAGTTTTTCTGTTATTGAAACTGCCACACAAGTACCGGACCTGAGCCGGGCACCCTAGCTAGTGGTATAATAAACTTGAATCGGTTTTTAACAGCTTTTAAGGGGATATAGAATGACAATAGAAGAAGATAGAAGTTTAGACTGTCGTCACTTTTTGCATAAGAAAATTTGCTCTCATCTTCCTCGCTGGGACTAAAGACAATTGGTAGTTTCACCTTTGATTATGTTTACCATGCTTTTGTGAATTGCTACTGTGCCAAGAAAAAAGTTGAAGAGACCCAACTAACCCCACAGGAGAGATCATATGAAAGATGGCTGCCAGGACAGGGGAGAACGATTAAACAAGAAACTGGTTAGTCGAAAGGTTAGGTTTTTCAAAGGAGTTTGGGGCTATGTGAACAGAATCGGAGTCAAATGTTTTACCATGCCTTTAAACCACGTTTACTGAAAATATAAAAATTTACTTACATGTTGTAAAATCAATCAATGAAGCACACTCTTATCTACACTGTTAGCATCGTATTGAAAACTCAGGACAAGACTCCCGAGGTCGAGCGGATCACATGGTACAATGGTGAGGCCTTCACAAAGTGTGACAGAAACTATAAGCCAATGGCCAACCTACCCCCTATGCCAACCAACCCCGCTCTCCCCTACTGTTTGTAACAATCGTTTGTCTTCTATAACCATGATAAAACATATAACACCATCCAAAAAACATTTATTTTTCAGATCTATAATATCTATATTATGCAGGAATATGTGTAGGAGAAAATAATTTAAGTTTAAGAAATCTTCATATGCAAACGTTTTTTTCACTTTTCAAATAAATTGAATTTTTCAAAAGACCGATTCAAATGTAATTCAGATTTTTTACTTTCATTTACCTATATATGAAATATTTATATAGTAAGGGAAAGTATTGCGATCTTAAAAATTTTCGGCTTCCGGTTTTCAACGGAAATACACGTTTTGGGGTCCCCCGAGTCCAATTAACCAAGTCTCGCGAAATGGTCTGTGTTTTTGAGTGTGTTTTTGGACAGACTAGCTCAAAAACTATAAAGCGTACGAAGCTGAAATTGGGTAATTGGTGTATATGCCAGCGATATGACAGCAAAAATTTCATGCAAATTTGTCTAACGGAGGGTGTAAATTATTTAATGAATTTTGACTAATTTTTATGTGTTTTTTTTTTTCTATTTTTCTCAAAAACGGCTCTAACGCTTTTGATTAAATTCGGCATTTGGTATATGTATATGCCCGCGATGCGAAAGCCGAACATGATTGGAATGAAAAGAAAACAGTAACAAACTAGAGTGAATACAGGGATGAGAGATTTCAGCTTACAACAAACTCCGCTGCCCAGATGCCCCACAAAAAAAAAAAAAAAAAAAAAAAAAAAAAACCCTTTGCTCTTGTATTTTTATTTTCACCCAGACACACTGAGTTGGTTTCGCACATCATTGATATTCAATAGCCATTGTTAATATTTTTAAATAATATTGTAACTCTCGTGTGGGTTTAAATAATTTTATTCACAGAAAAATATTATTTTAAAATGCCAATACAAAGAATATAGAATCAAATAATCGAAATGTGAAACAAAAATGGCTGCCATTTCCAAACGGTTGATCCTAAATTTTTTTAAAAGATTGATGTCTGTGGTAAGGGGTTCATGTTAAATGTTAGTTTTTAGTGGAAGCTTTTGTAGTATTGTGTGGCTGTATCGATGACTGTTGGGATATTCAGGTCCGTGTGCAGTAAGTCATTTGTCACATAGTATGCTGCGTCTGCTATTTTCCTCAATACCTTGGACTGGAATGACTGAATTCTTTGGATGTTTAAGAGTTTTGCAGAACCCTATAGTTCTATCCCGTATGTCCATGATGGTCGTATTAATACTTTGTAAATGGTAAGTTTGTTAGTTGTTGATAATTTCGAACGTATGTCGAGCAAACTAGATAATATTCCAAATCGTTCGTTGTGTTGTTTCTTTTTAAGTCAGATATGGGTTCTCCATGTCAGTGAACCCCCACGTGAAGTCCCGAATATCTTATTGCTTGGGATTCAGGGATTGGATTTTCATTAAAGGTTACTTCTGGGTAGGAACCTTTATTGATGGGTCAATTTAATAAAAACGAAAAAAACAACACTTGTATTCTAAACAAAAATAAACCATCAACAGTTATAGAGCCTTTCTATTGGCCACCAAATTGAGGTCACAATCTGAGCACGCGATCCCCAGGTAAATTTCTTTTGCTGTCGACCCATAATGCATCTCAAAAACCATAAGTCAAAAAAACAATTCTTAGCTTTCTTTGCCAAAAGTTATCAAAATCAAAGTCATATAAGTTCAGACCCCTCGTGGATTTGATAGGAAACACAACCTATAGGCGGGCGCAAGCGAAGGTGCTGCTTCTTAACAGGAACTAGATAAACGGGGATAGAAGCCGTGCCATTACCTGTGGTTCATATGTTTTTTGGCGTTTTTAATTTATTTTTCCGTGTTAAAACCCGATTGAGCAAACATTTATTTGAAAAATGTCTAATAGATATTGCTTGGTCCCTCAGTGTTCACTTAGAACATCAAAAGACGTGTCATTTTATTTATTTCCAAAAAATAAAAAGCTTTTTAAAGAGTGGATTGTTAAATTAAGAATAGATAAGCCTTTTTCGAAACATATGACAATAAGACGTCTTCATTTTAAAGAAAGTGACTCTATTTATCCAGGTGAATTCTAGTAGTTGACATTTTATTATACCAAAATGCTAGTTTGTTTTTCTTTTTTAATTTTCCCCATTTTTGTATTACATCCGTTGTGCTTTATTGTTCCAAGTTTTCAATGCGATGCCTGAAAGTTTTGGCAAATAACTAAGACAAAGAAACTAAGCTGTCATGAAAAGGACAGCTGCTATAACAATGATTGTATGAATAGGTAATTAATGTTATTACTAACCGAAAAACGTAGAGTAAAGTTACAATGATGTGTTTGCATTTACCAGAACTACCAGCTTTACACGTACAATTACAAGAAAATTGCTTATTATTAATAATAAATTTGATTTCCACTTTTATTTCATGGGGCAATCCTTTAAGATCGCTTGTACGAAGGCACAAGGCTTGTAAATTAACTATTTTCTTACTTCTAGATATTATTCCACATGCAATTATGTGGTTTGCATCAAGGATAGCCTACCCTTCAATTAATGGTCTTTTAAAATTACCAATTATCTCTATCACATTACTTGATTATACCCTTTCCTTCCTTCCGACATTTTACAAAACTACTAGCGCACCCTATAGTCGATTGCGCCCGCGAATAAGTTCTGTGCGTGTTTGTGAAATTCTCTTTTCATTCTAGACTTCATTCATTATGAGCTTTTAGTCGGAAACGAAATGAATATTTCCGTATTATGAACTTGTTTTGAATGCTATACAAGAAGCAGTGGCCTCAATAGCAACCCCCCTTATCCCCCCTCCCCTACGTTCGACGACCCCTTGACGTCGTAGCCTCCCCCAAGAAGTGACGTAGGGGAAGGAGTCCAAGTTACGAGTGGGCCAAGCACGTGGTGGCTATAGATCGATTGCGGCCTCTCAAGGAGGAGTAAAGTGCGTCGTTCATTCAAGAGAGTTCGCTTCCTCCTTGGCTCCCTCTGGCCTCCCTATCGATGTCCGCTCCAGTTATCGATACCCTGGTGGTTCCTAATAATAATAGCTGTAAAATATTATTATACTGTAATTCTGTTACGGGTTTAAATCGTTTTATTTAAGTAAAATTACAATAGAAAAATGACAACTCTAAATTATCTAGCAGTGACAGCACAGTGAACCAGAACTAACTGTATGTTTCCCTGTTCAAGGTTTGACTAACCAACTAGTCGATCGCTTACTTAGAGGTAATAGACGCTATAATGGGCTCTCAAAAATATCAATAACTATTCAATTAATATATAAAAAGACGAACAGACTGAAAAATATATGTATGATAGTTATTTTCATCACTGGTACCAAAAGTGGTTGTTTTCGGTGCGCGGTCGAGTTTAACGTGCGAGGCCCAGCCGAGCTCGGAAATTAGACCAAGCACAGAAAGCACACTTTTGGTACGTGTTATGAACAATACTTTTCATCATACTGCTTATACTTCAGTACATTAAAACACTTTTATATTTCATTAATAACTTAAAGATACAATATAAGAACTTAAATTGACACTTAAAAAAATCTGGTGCGTGCGCGCAACACACAACTTTCACTTACCAACTTATTTAGATTAGAAATTGATGTGTTTTGTTAATTGCCACTTCACAAAGTCACAAATTTTTCCACATTCATTTCTTATTTTTGCCGTTTATGAGTAAATAAAAAACACACGTGAAAATGATACAAAATTTATTAAGTAAAGTACCCCCTCCATTTGATCAATGTTGATGAAATTTTCAATGTCACATCGCGGGCACATACATACCTACACCAAATAACAAGTTTGATCGAAATCGTTAAAGCCGTTTTTGAGTAAATAAAAAATACACGTGAAAATGAGACAACATTTATTCAGTAAAGTGCCCCCTCCAATTGATCAATTTTGATGAATTTTTTACTGTTACATCGCGGGCACATACATATGCTAAATACTAAGTTTGATCAAAATCGTTAAAGCCGTTTTTGAGTAAATAAAAAAAACACGTAAAAGTGGGACACAATTTATTAAGTAAAGTACCTCCTCCGGTTGATCAATTTAGATGATTTTTTTTCTGTCAAATCTCAGGCATATTAATGCATCAAATACTCGGTTTAATCAAAATCGTTAGAGCCGTTTTTGAGAAAATCGAAAAAAACTTAAAAAGTTATTAAATAAAGTACCCCCTCCCTTTGAGCAATTTTGATGAAATTTTTGCTGTCACATCGCGGGCATATACATACACTAAATACCCAATTTCAGATTCGCACGGTTTATAGTTTTTGAGCTAGTCTGTTCACACACACACACACACACACACACACACACACACACACACACACACACACACACACACACACACACACACACACACACACACACACACACACACACACACACACACACACACACACACAGACACACACACAGACCATTTCGCGGGACTTGGTTAATTAGACTCAGGGGACCCCAAAACGTGTATTTCCGTTGAAAACCGGAAGTCGTAATTTTTCACGATCGCAATACTTCCACTTACTATATATTTCATATATAGGTAAGTGAAAGTAAAAACAAAAAAAAACATACTATTAACCTATAATAGAAGAAAAATAGTTATATATTTACATTAAAATTATTTATTAAATATTATAGTAAATAGAGAAAAAGAAGATGCCGAATCAAAGGCAAGAAATGGGCAATTCCACGGGTCGTATCCCATATTAAAGTATAATGTTAATTATTTTTCCGACGAGTTACCTTTTAAAAGTGTTAAATTAATATTAAAATCAAGGTGTGAGCTGGTTAATTTAAATTATAGGCCTTTTAATTCAGACTTGTGTCAGTTATGTTCGGTGTGTAATTTGAAAGAAGTAGAAGACACAACTCATGTAATTGCCATATGTCCTATTTACAAACCATACCGTATAAAATATTTTAAAAAAGCCACATTAACACCAAGTGAACTTCGTAGCTACCTAAATGGTCAGGTTTGGGTTTCGCTTGTTAAATATGTAGAGGCTACTCTACATTACAGAGCGATATTAATTAAAGAATTCAATTATTAATTTAGATTCATACTAATTGAAGTATCGTATATAATTTTGTAATTATGTTAGTTATTAAGATTAATGTCTTTTTTTCTTGCATGTAAAAGTACATAGATATGTTTATATTTTATCTTGGCAACTCTGCTAACGGATTATATCCAAGCAATATGTTTATTTTCTTCATATAAATATTAATGTTTATGTTATAAAAACTTAAATAAACAATCTAATCTAATCTAAAAAAAATTAATATTTATAGTACAATACTGATTATTCATTATATTAAAACCGTTGTTTGGCATTGCCTTTTGGAACACAGATAACTTTTGATTAAAGGAATTATTTTTAGTTGTTCGTTTAAAGCTTCTTGGGCTTCTTCTAAATCATCTTCTGGTATCTCTATGTTATTTTGCACATAACAACTTCAAAGATACTACTAATATTAGAATGAAGCACAGTATAGCTACAAGTAACCTCCTTCAAACACATGTTTATTAATATATATTAGTACCAGGTAAGATTAGCGCACCAAAAAGATTTTTCAGGCTTAAACCTGAAAAGTACTACTTTGCGGACTCAAGCCTAGTATTGAAAACACATGTTTTTGATGCAGTATGAGGAAAATATATATATACATACTTTCCAACTCGATAGAATAAAATACAAACACAACAACTGATTCCCTGCCAGTTTCTTCATTTGAAAACAACTCGGTTAATGACAGAAACCATATATAAAATAAAATAAAAAATATAATTGAAATCGAGCATTATAGCTCCTATCGTTACAAATGAAAAATTCTACTATTCTAGCCCCCCCCCCCCAATCCGGTCATCACCTCATAATATTGATAGTAACGATAGTTTTATGTCGGATATTATCGAAACTATCGATAGCGGTGATAATCGATAGTTTTACATCGCCATTATTAATAAAATATTTGATCAATTTTTTCAAATCAGATTTTGGCTCGAATTCGACTCTCTCACCGAATCGGCCAGTATTCGCGACTTAGATTTCCCTCCAGTCTTGATAATTCCTTGGATGGCCGACGAGGAATGGAGACGATCCCGTGGGCAGAGGATTCTCTAATAAAATTTCTCCTTTCCTTCTGCGACTCCTCCGGCAGAATTTTAAAACCCTGTTTAGCAGTCGTTAAAGCAGCTACCTCCGCCTTAGCAAAACTCGGCCGCGAGGCGTGGTCTCAGGCCGACTAGCCTTATTCTGTGTTTCTTTCTTTTATTTGAAATCTTCTGTGGGAATAATGGCTATAAAAATTTCATCGTACAGGCTCCTATCCAAGGGACGGCATAATGGGAGTAAAAAAATCCGCCACCGCGGGATGCGTAGTACTGTAGGTTGCTATGCTAACCACAGGTGACCCCGGAAGTTGTTTTCTTATCTGTCTGATGTGGGCTTTGCATGTCAGTCTTTGTCCATCCATCAAAAGTAAAATATATTTCATATTGTCTATTATATTAATCTTTATTTTATTATTATTTAAAGAAGAATGATTTGAAAAATCTGGTGCAATGCGCGCAACACAAAACTTTCACTTACCAACTTCCTTTAATTAGATATTGAAGATCACACATTTTTCTACTTTTATTTACTTATTTTTGTTTACATTTGCTCATTAAAGTACATTAATTTTTTTTATTATTAAATAAAAGTTTTTCCTTGTGATAATTCGGCAATGCAAGCATAATACTCCATCGCGTCTGATTTTATTTACCATTTAGTTACCATGAAACAAATAATTTCCAATAAATGAACCAGGACATCTTTAATTATAGGACTCAACGTTGACGGAATATTTTTCCTTATTTCCCCTGTATTTGTTTACTTGGATTTTTTCATATTTCATATTTAACCATTTTCATTTTTAGGTGTAACGGGAGACCGTTAATTTCTCCATATAAACAAAATCAAAGGTACTTTATAGGCAAACAAAAAAGTTCCCTTACCCATTTCAGACCCTCAGAACATTTTAAAGATGGTAAAACTTACCTGTTATTAAAGAATACGTGATTCTCATTAAGCTTGACGAGTTTGGCCAAAATCGTTAAAGCCGTTTTTGAGAAAATCGATAAAAAAGTAAAAATGGGAGGAAAAAAGTTATGAAGTAAAGTGCCCCCTCCGTTTTATCAATTTTGATAAAATTTTCGCTGTCACATCGCGGGCGTATACTCGTACATACACTATTTTAGTTTATTTAACTATAGTTTATAGTTTTTGAGGTAGTCTGTTCACAAACTCACACAGACCATTTCGCGGGACTTGTTTATTTGGCCGCAGGGAACTCCAAAATGTGTATTTCCCTTGAAAACCGGAAGTCGGAATTTTTCACGATCGCAATACTTATATTTCATATATAGCTAAGTGAAAGTAAAAAATAACAATACGTAATTAAAAATAAAAAGTTTATTAAATTGGTTTGGTTTGGCGCCTAGTTCACTATAGTTTTATACCGACCAATTTTACTCGCATAGGCTAAACTTTTCTCTCTCGCTGTAGCATCGTCCAATTTTCCTTAGCTGCATAAATAAATATTAAAAAAAACAAACAAACTGTATGCTCTAACGATGCTAGAAGATATTAAGAAAAGTAGGGGGTTACTAAGGAATTAATGAATGTTGAAGCAAAGTAGTAAAAAAGTTAGTAGTTTGTAGTTCAGAAAAAAAAATGAGGCATGTCATTGTGGAAACGGTCTGGGATGATTTTGCTGATGCTCAAGAAAGTGTATCGACGAGTTCCTTTCTTTGCATTCAATAGAACCAAAGATGACAATAGCAACTGGAAAAGAGGCTGCGAAAAAAATTGAGTGGGTCACTGGCGAATCACAAAAATATCGCCGCTTATCTGAGAGAATGGAGAAAAGTAGAAAACATCACCTGTTTATAATAAAGAAAGAATATTGAATATATTTAAAAAAAAAATGCAAATTAGCTTTCTTGTTATTTCTTTTAGGTGGATAAAAAAATACTTAATTTATGCCGGTCAACAACATATACACTATCAGCAGATTTTTTTTTTTTTTTTTTTAAATTCGTTGACCACTAGGGTCATCATCGCCCTATAAACCAAATTTCGGTCTATCATAGTAAACTTAAACTCATACATGGTTAACAAATAATTTAAATATATTTTTCAATATATTATACAATTTGATTATCAAAATCATCATTTGTCATTAGCTCATTATTTGTTCATGGGGACAAAACTGGAATTATAAAATATAATCCGATGTTTTATTCCATTATAAAAAAAACAAAAAACAAGTGTAATATGTGGTCACCTGTGGTGTAGCGGTTAGCATAGCAACCTACAATCCTAACCTTCGCAGGTTAGCGTCCTTTTTTTTCGCGTAATTTTATAATGAGAGTAAATAATCCTTGGCTATGTCTTCCCTACATTTTGATAGGACGTAAAATGTAGGTCCCGAGCCTGTACGATGTCAGGTATTCGTTAAAGATCCCTATCCTAATTATACCTGGATAGACAAAATTTAGGCCTCTCACTGTAGCATCGTCCGATTAGCCTTAGTGGCATAAATTGACGTTAAACAAACAAATGTAATATTCAATATTCCTTGTTCTAATGGTGATAGATGAATTCGATTTTCAAAACACTCAAACAAATTGCTCACATACATTTTGTTTTTTCTCATTATAGTAACCATGTAACGAGTAACTTTATTTCTACGCGTACCATCTTACGACATAACACGTATTTAATTACATATATATATATATATATATATATATATATATATATATATATATATATATATATATAATCAATTAACATTACAATTTGTCATATAGCATACATATATAGAAATAGATGTATAACATATTACACACACATATATAGATATACTATTATAAAATGAAAAATTATATCTAATGAAATGTGACGAACAGAATTTAAAAATAAGAAAAAGTAAGAGCATGAATAGTAAATAGAACAATAATAGAGTATAATAATCATACATAATAATAGTTAAAGGAGCAGGTTTACCAATCCGAGTGGAGTGGTAAGTTTAACAATAAATTATTTCTTTAAAGTATATAGCCAAATTATTAAGTTATTAATAAAAACAATGAATATTCAGTAAAATATGCCTAGAACATTTATAAATGTCATAAAATACCCACGCAAGTGTACACATGTATATGTAAATACAATAAATAGAGCACGTAAAATAAGATATCATAATATATACATAAACATCAACATAAACATAGAAACAAACATAAACATACATACGTACGATAAACATATGTTTGCTCACATACATGTATTTATAAATACAAATAAATAATAATAAATTAAGATATTTATATATAAAATTTGGTTGAATGTATTTTATGTATTAAGATGTAATTGTATATCTTAATACCGTAAAACGAGGTGACATTGTGACTAATGGGGTGACTTTGTGACAAGCCTATTTTTCTACGTTTAGGCAATTCAGTGTACTTGACAGTTGGTCAGTAATGTGCTGCAACCTACTGGCCACATATAAACTTGCTTTATTTCTAAGTTTCAGCTTAATGAAAACAATCAAACATATATGAAATAAAGCACCATGGTAACTGGAAAGAAAGAAGTTATATGTGGCCAGTAGGTTGCAGCACATTACTGACCAACTGACAAGTACATTGAATTGCCTAACCTTATTCTTTTTAAGGAGGGAAATTCAAAAACTGTAGAAAAATAGGCTTGTCACAAAGTCACCCCATTAGTCACAATGTCACCTCGTTTTACGGTACTATAATTATATTATATTATAACTTGTTATCGTGATTTTATATATATTGATTACTATTTATTAGCTTTTATTGATTGATCAAATAATGGCAAAGGTTAGAGTAATATAAGGTATAGATGGAGAGATAAGGAGTTGACATGTGTTGATAAGACAGTCACGCACTAGCTGGGAGCCATCAAATCCCCAGCCGTTTATTGGAAAAATGCCCTCATTTAAGAAGAAATTGCGCTGTGCAGTAATTGCGAACAATTTCGCAGACAAACAAAACTGTTCTCTAGTGTCACTTCCCCATTCACAAGGATTACACTAATATACATTAATTTTTATTCAAAACAGTGATATTTTTAACGTAAAAGTTATTATTTCTTACATTTTATGTTAAACAATTTAAATAATTCGAAATCAACGCTTGAAGTCCTAGTAAACTGGAAAACATTAAATGTAATGAATATAGGAAAAAATCAAATAAATATGTATTTATAACTGAATTAGTGATAGTGAGTATACAGTACCAGTCAAAAGTTTAGACTCACCCTTAGAATTTGTAAAATAAATAAATAACAAACATTTTATTTATTGAACAACATAACAACTATAATTTTATTTTTAATTTATTTATAACTAGTTGTATATCCCGGTTTCACCCAGGGAACTTGGAAAACAATGAGAGAAGCCTAGGGTCAAGAAAAGTTTCTTTAGGACAGAAATGAGATTTTTTTTTTTACTCCAACGGTTGATTTCGTAAAAATCTAATGTAATGCGATATCATAACAATTTTTATAACAATGAAGAAGGTAACTACACCCAGAGATTGGCTGTAGTTACGCAATTTTAATATGGACAGGTATTCGCACCGGGTATGAAAGAACCACTAAGCGAAATTTGGAAAATTAAGGACAAACGGTATGTATTTCTATAAAGAACAAAAAAAAAAAAAAAACAGAATTTCATCTTTATTTATATAGATTGTATTCGAAGCAATCATATAAATTTTGAAATGTTATCTCTTGAGTTACAATTATTTTTTTACTTTCACTTACCTATACATGAAATATATAGAAAGTGGAAGTATTGCGATCGTGAAAATTTTCGACTTCCGGTTTTCAACGGAAATACACGTTTTGGGGCCCCCTGAGTAAAAATAACCAAGTCCCGCGAAATGGTCTGTGTGTGTTTGTGTGTGTGTGTGTGTGTGTGTGTGTGTGTGTGTGTGTGTGTGTGTGTGTGTGTGTGTGTGTGTGTGTATGTGTGAACAGACTAGCTCAAAAACTATAAACCGTGCGAACCTGAAATTGGGTATTTAGAGTATGTATAAGCCCGCGATGTGACAGCGAAAATTTCATCAAATTTGCTCAAAGGGAGGGGGTACTTTATTTTATAACTTTTTAAGTTTTTTTCGATTTTCTCAAAAACGGCTCTAACGATTTTGATTAAACTGAGTATTTGATCTATTTATATACCTGAAATATGACTGTAAAAATTTCATCAAAATTGATCAACCGGGGGGGGACTTTACTTATTAAATTTTGTATCATTTTCACATGTTTTTTTTATTTACTCAAAAACGGTTTTAACGATTTTGATCAAACTTGGTATTTGATGTATTTATATGCCATAGATGTGATAACCAACATTTCATCACAATTGATCAACCGGAGGGGGGACTTTATTTAATACATTTTGTATCATTTTCACGTGTTTTTTTTATTTACTCAAAAACGGTTTTAACGATTTTGATCAAAGTTGGTATTTGATGTATTTATATGCCCGAGATATGACTGTAAAAATTTCATCAAAATTGATATACGGGAGGGGGGACTTTACTTAATAAATTTTGTATCATTTTCACGTGTTTTTTTTTATTTACTCAAAAACGGTTTTAACGATTTTGATCAAACTTGGTATTTGATGTATTTATATGCCCGAGATATGACTGTAAAAATTTCATCAAAATTGATATACGGGAGGGGGGACTTTACTTAATAAATTTTGTATCATTTTCACGGGTTTTTTTTATTTACTCAAAAACGGCTTTAAGGATTAACAAAAATAAGATATGAATGTAGAAAAATGTGTGACTTTGGGAAATGATATTTAGTAAGTAAGTTGGTAAGTGAAAGTTGTGTGTGGCGCGCACGCACCAGATTTTTAAACTTAAAGATTGGGTATTAAATACAAGTGAGTCTAAACTTTTGACTGGTACTGTATATGTAGGGTAGAGTAGGGAACAGTGAGACGCAGTTAACTGTGAGACAGTTAGCTCATAGACCAATGATATTAGACATGATATTTTTTACGTTAATTATCATGATAATATTTTGTAATAAAATGAGCTTTTTATTACTAACTAGCTGTATACACCGGTTTCACCCGGAGAATTTCGTTTTTAAAATCTATAAAGTGAGACTTTTATCGACTCAAACCAAAATTTCGTAAAAACCAGTGTAAAGCGAGATCATTGCGATTTTTGTAACAATAAACGGCTGAAGTTATGCAATTTTAATATGGACAGGTGTTCGCATCTGGCATCAAAGAACCACCGAGCGAAATTTGGAGAATTTAGCACAAACGGTATGGATTTCTATAAAGAACAAACAGAATTTCATCTTTATTTACATTGATTATAGCTGTTTTACCCTGGGAATTTCACTTTTCTAATGAAACGGTCGATTTCGTAAAAAAAACCTTTGTAAAGCGATTTTTGTAACTACAAAGAATATCAGCTGAAGATCGGCTGAGGTTATGCAATTTTAATATGGACATTGTGTTCGCACCTGGTATCAAAGAACCACTGAGCGAAATTTGAAGTATTTTTGAAAAACGGTATGGATTTCTATAAAGAACAAACATACAGAATTTCATCTTTATTTATATAGATATTTTTATTAATTTTTTTTTTCATATGGAGTCTCACTGTTCCCCAAGCAATGTCTCAGTGTTTCCTGCAGTGGGGTACACTGAGAAAAAAACCTTCTTGTGGTTATATTTTCGTATTTAACGTTTTTATATTCTACTTTTCCTGGACAAAGGTCCATTGTATTAAGATGTACTGTATAAATTTCAGAACTCCAGCTATAGTTTTGATAGTTTTATTTTTGACAATTTGAAAAAAAAAAAAACCGTCTCATTTATTATCCCCACTCTCTCCTATATGTTGTACATTTTTTCTATTTAAAAAAAATTAAATACTTCAACCATACTAAGCCGGAGGGTGGACTACATACCTCTCCTACTCAAGAACGCGGAATAATGACGAACTGGTTAAAAATAACTTTCTTCATTCGGCGAAACTGCCCCTGACTCGTTCAAAGTGTTTTCTCATTCCGAGTAATTGATGTTTATGTTTTTGCAAGGATTTCTATCCCTCTTATAAGAAACTCTAATCTGGATTTCACTAGATGATCTTAAAATTTATATCAATCAAAAGAAAATTACTTGGCAATATATTTCTTCCCGTCCATCATTCGTAACGGGTACCTGTTTCATTTAGTCTCTGATTTCAATGAGTGGTTGAGATGATTTCGATGAGAAAGTACATTTTTGTTTTTGATATTTGGTCGGTGTAAAGTAAAAGTGAACTTAGCTCCAAACTATATATGTTGAGAAACCTGAAACACTATTTTTGTGTTAGTTTAACGTCCCCTTATGCTACTAAGGCTAATCTGACGATGCTACAGTGGGAGTACTAAATTTTGACAATCCAGGTATAATTAGGATAGGGGTCTTTAACAAGTACCTGACATCGTACAGGCTCCGGACCTCCATTTTACCTCCTATCCGAGGGACGGCATATTTTTTTTTAGATTTTTCACTCCCTTTAAAAAATCCTAGAGCCACCGCGGGAAGCGAATCCGCGACCTTTAGTATTGTAGGTTGCTATGCTAACCACTACACCACAGGTGACTAACACTATTGACTTACAACATATTTTACTTTGTATATATATATATATATATATATATGAACTTATATATAACAACTTACTAATATATATAAAAATCTAGTGTCCCGATGTTTGTCTGGAGTAACATCAGAAACTACTCAACCGATGTTGATGAAATTTGGCTCATTGTGTATAGTTTTGTCCAATTTAAAAGATAGGATGGTTTTTATCTTGAAAATTCACTTCAATATTTCTTTTATTGCAAATTAAGTGCTTATTATACTACAATTGAGTGTGATTATTTGTAAGTTCAATAAATGTCCAACAGATGGAGGTGTAAGTTGACTTACATATTGACACAACACTTCATTTTCATTTTCTTTGACAATTAGTGTGGGTAAGCATTCAGTAGCCAAATCTATTTTTTCTGGCTTAGACTAGAAAAATCTGTGTTTTTCTCATGGGCAATAATGAGCAATAATTCGCCTTTTCTCATGTGGGGAAAACATCGAATCTATTTTTTTTTAGCAAAAGACAGGTTAACCAAAATTATTTTGCATCTATTAGCGCTGCAATAAACAGACATTGTGAACACTAATAATAAAAAAATGTAAATTTTTATTATAAGAAGTTATAAATTAAAGTTATCTATATCATTCATAAAATTAAATTTTAATGTTTTGATAAGTAGTACTGGAAGAAAATGCAGCCTCAAAATGAGGTTCCTCCGCTCCTTGTTCGCTTTTCATAACCTGCTTCAGGTAGAACTTACTGATACATCTCATATCACCATGTGTTATATTCTCAATTAAATTAATATATATTAAGCAAAAGATTAATTTGATACAATTTTTTGTCTGCTGTGATTGTAATAAAGCCTATTCCAATTATATTCTTTATTAGTTCCTTTTACATGTGTGTTATTTATGTTTAATCTCACCTCTTCTTAAATTATTCAGTGATAAATGAATGGATCATTAATACTTACTATAGCCAAATATGAGAATTAAAAAAATAAAAACAATAACCGTTCTATATCCTTTACCAAAGAATTTTAAATTTGGAGTAAAGTTATACTTTAAATCCCGTTGGTTTTTAGATTAGCAGAAACGTTTTTACCTTTATATGTGAATTTTAATTTGACTGTATTAAAAGAATAGGATATAACTAATTCAACGCATTATAGCTACTGAGCTACAGCAAAGCGTGGCACAGGGTGTGCTCGTCCTTTGTATAAAAATCTCTACTACGCGTTTTTTCCTAGTCCAAGCCGGAAATAATAATTTCTGTTTAACCATCCTAAACATCGAAATAAACTGAAATTTTGTGTCAATAAATAAACTTACACCGCCATCTGTTGGAAATTTATAGGACTTCAAATAATCACACTCAACTGAAGTATAATAAGCTTTTAATTTGCAATAAAAGAGATATTGGAGCCAATAATCGAGATAAAAACTACTCATTATACCTATATAAGAACGAGACATACTTCAGACGATATAAGACTGTAAAGTTTAGAGAATTATTTTTTAAAAGATTTAAATTAATATAATGATGTCATATGTTACATTTTTTGACTCCTAAGAACATTAATTTCTTTGAAAATCATTATCTCTAAAACTATGAATATTAGTGTTTGCACACTCAACATCATTGCTAAGGATCACTTGACCAAGCCTTCAAGAACCAGAAACATAAGAAAACATGACTTTGAAAATCCTAAAAAATTAAGAGCCCAATACCACCATAATTTTAGAATCACCCATACGAGTGGTGATCAAAAAGTTCCAGGACTGTTGAGATTGCGCGGCAATGGAGTGTCATAGAGCAGTGCGGTTGGCAGCATTGTTTAGCGTGACTCTTCCTGAGCTCAGCTGTTTATTCAGTTTGTTGATAACCTTCTTCATTGCAAAGTTACTGCTGTTTCCGTAAAAAAAAGTTTTTTGTGTTCGGCGATTTTGTGAAATGAATGTAAAGGAAGAGCAACGCGTTTGCGTAAAGTTTTGTGTGAAGTTGGGTAAAATGTTTCCTGAAACTTTTCAAATGTTGCAAGTAAGGAGGAAGAGACCAGAGTTGTGGCGGAGCGGTGAGTGGGTGCTGCATCATGACAATGCGCCTGTTCATTCCGCACTGCTCATTCGCGACTACTGCACCAAAAATGGAATGGAATGGAATGGAAAAATGGAAAGTTTCAGTAAACATTTTACCCAACTTCACACAAAACTTTACGCAAACGCGTTGCTCTTCCTTTACATTCATTTCACAAAATCGCCGAACACAAAAAACTTTTTTTTACGAAAACAGCAGTAACTTTGCAATGAAGAAGGTTATCAACAAACTGAATAAACAGCTGAGCTCAGGAAGAGTCACGCTAAACAATGCTGCCAACCGCACTGCTCTATGACACTCCATTGCCGCGCAATCTCAACAGTCCTGGAACTTTTTGATCACCCCTCGTATAACACTTGATAGAAAACATGGCTACTAATAAACAAATATGTTTAAGAAATATAGAAGATGAAATGCTATTCGTATCAGGAAAAGTTCGCTCAAAGTTGAAATAAACCAGAGCAATAGGTAATCGATTCCTTTAATTTTCAATGATCAATACTTTTAAAGATCGTATTAAAGTATGTAGATACCTAATTAAGAATATAATTGGTACAGGGTTTAGTACAATCAAAATAGACAGCAAAAATGTAATTAATCTTTTGCCACAATACATATTAATTAAATACTGATTACAAGCCGTGATGATATAAGATATCGTATCAGAAGGTTATACTAACAGGTGCACAATGATTTTGGTTAACCTGCCTCATGCTAAAACGAATAGATTCTTATATGTTTTACCCACTCGTGAAAAGGCGACTTAATTTGCCATGGGAAAAACACGGAATTTTCTAATTCCACGCAGAAAAAAAACAAAACAGATTTATGCTTACCCACCCTAAATATCGAAAGAAAATTAAGTGTTGTTTTAATAAATAAACTTACACCCCCATCGTTGGAAAATTATAGAACTTACAAATAATCACACTCAATTGTAGTATGATAAGCATTAAAGTTGCAATGAAAGAAATATTGAGGTCAATAATCGAGATAAAAACTATCCTCTCTTTTAAGTTGGACAAAACTACACACAATGAGACAAATTTCATCAAAATAGGTTGAGTAGTTTCTAATTTTACCTCTGACAAACATCGGGACACGAAATTTTTATATATATAAAAGATTCCACATCATTGATATGGGATATTGATCAGCGTCATGAATAATCTTTAATTTTGATAAAAATCTTTGAATATTTGTGATTAAAGGCCTTGTTACAAAGTATTAGTTAGCTTCCGAGCTGGCCAAATCAGTTACTGCAGTGCAACTATTAGCACCATATGACTCCTACAACTTCCTATTCTTTCAACATACTGTGTCCCGATATTTGTCGGAGGTAAGACAAACATCGGGACACGAGATTTATATATATATATATATATATATATATATATATATATATATATATATATATATAACTCGTAGTATGTGTAAAAATCAAAATCTAGTGGTCGCTTAATTTTTTGGTGATCGGTTTGAAATCATTTTTTTTTTTTTTTTTTTAGTAGAATGATATATATGTGGAGGGGACTTATAAACATATTTTATCGAGGCTGAGTGTCATAAGATGGAGGAGGTTGTTAAGAAGTTTTATTGTCCTAACTTTTGCATTATTCTTGAGTTCTTCCCCAGGTAGTTGAGAATTATTCAAAAACTTTCCCTATATATGTCTCATCTCATTGTATGATGGTATCCCCTAAGGAAGCTCTAATGGAATATTAAGTATCTGTCTCTGGAGGCTCAAAGCCTTGAGAATTGTATGGTGACTTTTCAATGCCATTTCGAACTTTTAGTATTCAACGAAAAAAATTCAAATATATTAAAAATAAAAGAAAATTTATTGTATTATGTTAATTCAATTAACGTGTCACAATGAAATTAGTCTAGAGCCAAAAAAGGTCTTAAAATTAGTTAATAATGTAAAGTAAGCAAATGGCAGTTATATGTTCCCATATAACAACTTTTAATAAGGACAATTGGCGATGGAAATAAAGATTTGTAAAATAGATAGATTCAATGTGAAGTGTTGACGTATAAGAGTGACTTGAAATTTTGATAATGGATTAAGACAATCTTAAATATTTTTGAAAACAAGTAACTTTGTTGATATTCTTGTTTTATTAATTATATCCAATATATAATTGGTTTCTTAATTTCCTGGGATATTTATATTATGGGTATAGTGGCTGTTAACCGTATTGGAGCAATCTCCAGGACAATCTCAACTTTACCATTTATTGCTTATTTACAACGTTTCGGCTATGTCGCCATTTTCAAGTCTCAATCTGAACAATGATGTAATTAATCCAGCTTTAAACAATGCCTTCATCAATTCAACATAAAACCTCTTTTTTTATAAATTAAATATATATAAACCATTAACTGGTGTAGTCATTTAAAAAGTTGAAAGACTTGTTTTATGTTACCAGCTGTTTAGTTTATGTGTTTTCAGAGTATGTGTCGCATTTTAGAATCATTATTTTCGTTCAAAAAAATTATTTCAACCGACAACTTGTTATAATATTATACAATACAATATATCACTATATGATCATTATCTGCTTATGTAACACCTTATTTAAGTAACTGTTATTTATTGAGTCACTGTTATTTATTAAGTCACTGTTATTCCTATTTGAACCAACGGAAGACATCTTTCCCGGCGCCTCCCGACCCACGCTCATCTCGATCGAAACTTTCTCTCCCCTTTCTAAAACCGGTTTGTCCGCTCTTACGGTTCTTTGGCACCGCAATCCATTTAAATGTTAAATCTTCTCTTTTTTTTTCTTTTTTTTTTTTGGCACTGATTGAAATCGCAAATTTTGGTGATCGTAAATAATTGATTTGCGTAGGTTATAATTTACGATATGTGGAGGCACCAAGATCGAAAACATAAGAACAGTAATATTAACTGTTATTTGCTGAAACCATATGAGTTTTATTTATTTATTTTTTATAAACGAATAAAATAACTTTCATTTGTTTCTTGTTTCCGGTGATAAACATCCAGCTTGCTTTCTTTAAAAAATCTTTCAGTTTTTCTTTATAATGTGCGACGTTTTATTGTCTTTATTAACACGTTAGGTGCGGCATCGGTCCCCGGGGTCCGATGTCTTACATTCCTTTCTTAACAGCCGATTTTCACATGAAAATGTCCGAAAGGCCGAACACTTCAAACATACAATTTAGCCGATTTTTAATGAGATTATTACATTTTAATGCAGAAAATGTTGCTAACAGCTGAAATTCTGTTGTTTTTTAGAATGAGACTCCGAGGTAAGATTTTCGATAAACAATGACGTAAATCCTGCATCGGCCTGTCCTGCCCTTGAGACGCTTATTTAATTATTTTTTAATCAAAAGATAACGCTTTCGTCAAAGTAATCCCATCGGACACCGACGCCCGATACCGTCTGTGGCTCATCCCAGCAGTCGGACCCCGGGGACCGATACCGTTCATATCAGGATACCTCTAAAATACCATTTAAAAATTCTAACATTGCTATAAAGTATAAAAATCTGGTGTCGTGCGCGCCTAACACAACTACCCTTCTTTTTTTTAAAAAATAAAAATAGACAATTTCGCACCAAGAATAAATTTGGTCCCATTTACTTTAGAACTTGGTACTTTCCAGAGATTATAGAAATAATATTAGAGTTTTAGATCGAACGATCACGTTTTTCGACGATTTATTGTAAATAAGAATCGATAGAAAGGTTTCATAACAATGGTTATAATAAGGAAGTTATCAAAAGGAAAATATTGTGGTTTAGAGAATGGTTGAATTGGTCCAAGAAAGTTAAATGCAACTTCAACCCAGTTTTCACTTCTAATGAGCTGTTGAGGAAAGATTTAAAAGCATTGAAATCTAGCCTGATTGCATATCATGACACATGTTATAGAGAAAGAGCATTAAATGGCCAATATCATGTAATCTATAAACAATTATCTTTTAATATTGATTATATTCATTCTAACTTATCTATATCTGATATTAGTATAATATTTAAAGTTAGAGGCGAACTTCTTAACTTGAATTACCAACCAATTATTCAGGGGAAGAATTACAATTGTTCTATGTGCAATAGTGGAGAGAAGGAAGATGTATTCCATTATTTAGGTAAATGTAAAATCTTAGAGGCGATGAGGAAAAAATATTTTGGAGCAGTCACCATGACCGATGTTGAAATGGTCAAATATTTAAATGGTGAAAATTGGACAGAACTAGTGGGTTACTTAAATGAAGCCTAGGTCTATCGTTCCTTTCTAATCGAAAATTTTAATTATTTATACATTATTTAAATAACTTAATAAGTGTTGAGCCATTGTTAAGCACTCCTGACAGACAGCCGTAGCTATGTCAGTAATTACTTTTGTAAATATAAAATTTTGTAATTTTTAATAAGTATCAATAAAAGTATTTTCTATCTATCTATCAATGGTTATAATAAATTTTTAATTTTTGGCTCCTTAGTATTTTTCAGAAAAAGACGGCAAAATTTTATTCTTCTAAGGCAGTGACACGTATTAATGCTTTATCTAAATCAATAGCTACTTATGTTGAACCAAGCTCTTAAAACACGTTGTGGACTCTTTTCGCATGCTCAGTAAGCCTTGTCTTGTTAACAAAGAGCAGATAGTGAAGGTGTACTGCGCATGCGAAAGTTGCAATTGTATTTAAAGTAGTGACCGACCGAAGTTTCGGTTTCGGCCAGTTTCGGCCGAAAAACCTGGTTTTGGCCACAGTTTCGGTTTCGGCCAAAAATGGCCGAATCTTCGGCCAGGCCGAAACTAGCTCCTGTGTCTGATATCTCTAAGAAGGAAGTAGGACAACACGATTTCAGCTTGTAAGCTCGATCTCTTTCATGGAATTTAACACCCTTGAATTTAATAGAGGGAAGTATCTGTTATTTTAGTTAATTACACTTGTTTTGTTTTTCGGTAGGACACAGATTTTTCTCATTCTTTCGGTATCTTTACTTGATCGAAAACTTTAAGTTGGGTATGGAGGAAAAAATTAGAGAGTGACAAACAGAAATGACCTCGAAAATCACATCAAGTCTTAACATGTAATGAAAGCATACTCTTTGTACAGAATTCTTTACGTTAAGTGTGAAGAATAGTATTTATTCTTTACCTTGAGCGTTAAGAACCTTTTTTGTGCTTTTTAATCATCTCCTAATTAATAAGGAATTTTTTTTTCAAAAAAAAAAAAAAGATTAACATAAATCAGAATATATATTCTAAATACTTAAACTTAAATTATTCGACTTGTCCAGAGATTCAATTCAAAATTGAAAAACATATTTTAGTCAGTAACCTTGTCATTAGAAGTTGCATCAAATGGTGGTAGTAGGTCTTTGTTCTTGTATGGAATGGGAATCAGATGCAAAACCAATTTTTCAACCTTGGTTAAATTGTCTCAAAAAAAATTGTCTCAATTTTTACCATAAAGAAGCAAATTTTCGACCAAAAACTATTCTATAAATTTTCAAACTAGATTAAATACACTAACATTTGAGACCAAAACTGACTTAGTAGATTAAATAGCTTCTGACATACAGCTTTACGTATTCAATAGGCCGTCATTTTGTATTCTATCGGCTTTATTATAGAAAGATTTACTATAATATTTATTATTTATATATAATAATATGAATTTTTATTAATATCAGCCTGTTATTTCAAATTTTAGGGCTGTACTAGTTAAGGGGGTATAGTCTAACATCCGGGATTGGATCCTATTACTTAACTAATACACCTGTTTTACCACTCTTGTATACCAGCTAACTTATTAAATGAACGATTGAGTTAAATTACTGTTATTTTATAAGCTTTCATTGATATTATTGCTAAGCTAGACATATTACACACTTATATGTATCATATATAGACACGTAAATAAGTTTCGGTTTCGGTTTCGGTTTCGGCTAAAATTGGTTTCGGTCGGACACTAATTTAAAGTGCTTGTTGGAACATATCTTTGATTGACCAAAAATTATTCTTACAATTCTCTCTCTCGTTTTCTTTCGAAAGAGTTCTGTTTGTTTTTCATTGCAAAAAAATAAATAACCATTTCTTGTTACTAGTATTTATATTTAAAAATTAAAAAGCGAAGCGTTCGCACTCAAACCTGCTTCAATTCCACTTAAGTAAACTACAGACCGTATTTAGTGCGTCATGGGCATAGGTGAGGGTTGAAGTAAAGAATAGATGTGTTTAAATTGTAGATTATTTATTTTTTTAAGGTATTTACATAGTATTTACGTGTTTACAGGACGTTTTTGTACACTGTGTTTGAAGTTACGATACGGTCATATGTGATTCTTTGTAGGTAGGTTTTTTTTTTTTACAAAGACATAGAGGTCACTAAAAGTGCGCAGTCTGGAAATCGCCACATACTACTGACTGGGAAAGTGTATACAAACAAAAATGTTGTCTCGACAAACTGAAAAAAATGACACCTTTGAGAAAGCCCTGCGACCATTTTGTGACTATTTTTGCTAAGAATTGCAGTTTTTCGCTTACAACTCGCAAAGTTAGGGGTTAATCGAAAAAATGTATACGGTCGAAAATGATCTCCTTGAATACTTGAAAAGATTGACACCATTTAGAAACCTATACGACCATTTTTCTCAAAACCGCGGTTTTGCCCTTATAAATCGCACTCGAAGGCGAATTGAGTGATTTGTATATTCTGTGTAGCGGTTAAGGGAAGCAGTTAAGTTTAGGGGATTTGTATTGTATTTATGTGTTTACAGGACCTCTTTCAACACTGTTTGAAGTTAGGATATGGTCATCTGTGAGTGTTTGTTGGTGGGTTTGTTTTACACAGACATGTATGTCACTGAGAGAGCTCACCCCGGAAAACGCCACATACTTAAATACACGGATCGGTTTCGCGGAAAGCGAGTACGCAGATTCTATTGACTGAAATCACATGTTTTTGCTTGTAACTCTCAAACAACGGCGGCAATCGGAAAAGTGTACATAACCAAAAATGTTCGTCTCGACAAACTGAACAAAATGACACCTTCGAAAAAGCCCTGCGACCATTTTTACAGAGAATTTCGGTTTTACGCGTACAACTCGCAAACGAAGGAGTTAAACGAAAAAATGTTCGAAAATGTTCTCCTTGAATCCTTGAAAAGATTGACACTATTTAGAAACCTCTACGACCATTGTTCTCACAAAAACGTTGGTTTTGTGCGTATAGCTCGCAATCGAAGGTGAAATGAGTGATTTGTATATTTTTCGGTGTAGCGGTTAAGGGAAGCTTTAAAATGATGCCTCGTTCATGTAATTTGATGTATTAAGGAAGTTATGGCGTACCGACGAAAAAAGGGCTTTGAGAAATAATATACAGTACCAGTCAAAAGTTTAGACTCACTTGTATTTGATTCACAATCTTCTAGTTTAAAAAAATAATTGTAAATCAAGAGATAACGTTTCAAAAATTATATGATTGTTTCGAATACAATCTATTCGAATAAAGATGAAATTCTGTTTTTTTTTTTTTTTTGTTTTTTTTTGTTCTTTATAGAAATACATACCGTTTGTACTAAATTCTCCAAATTTCGCTC
Source organism: Aelia acuminata (assembly GCA_911387785.2). Lineage (NCBI taxonomy): Eukaryota > Metazoa > Arthropoda > Insecta > Hemiptera > Pentatomidae > Aelia > Aelia acuminata. The sequence continues at coordinate 177,486,774 of OU426979.1, forward strand.
ATTGGTTCTTTCATACCAGGTGCGGACACTTGTCAGTATTAAAATTGCATAACTTCAGCCAATCTCTGGGTATATTCTTTATTGTTACAAAAATCGTTATGATCTCGGTTTACATTAGATTTTTACGAAATCAACCGTTGTAGTAAAAAAAAATCTCATTTCTGTCCTAATGAACTTTTCTTGACCCACGGCTTTTCTAATTGTTTTCCAAGTTCCCTGGGTAAAACCGGGATATAAAGCTAGTTATAAATAAATTAAAAATAAAATTATAGTTGTCCTGTTGTCCAATAAATAAAATGTTGTAACTTATTTATTTTACAAAATCTAAGGGTGAGTCTAAACTTTTGACTGGTACTAAATGTGGGCGCAAGCGACGGTGCTGCAGGAACTAGAGAAACGGGGATAAAAGCGGGGCCATTACCTGGGATTCATAGGGTTTTTTGGCGTTTTTAATTTATTTTTCCATAAATAAAACTCGATTGAGCAAAAAATCATTTAAAAAATATCTAATAGGTATTGCTCGGTCCCTCAGTGTTCAATTAGAAAATCAAAAGACGTGTCATTCCCTTTTATTTCCAAAAAATAAAAAGCTTCTTAAAGAGTGGATTGTAAAATTAAGAATAGATAAGCCTGTTTCGAAACATATGACGATATGTAGTCTTTATTTAAAAGAAAGAGACTATATTTATCCAGGTAAATATTAGTATTTGACATTTTATTATTCCAAAATGCTAGTTTTATGCAAATAACATTGAGACCATAGTATCATAGATTTGTTTTTCTTTTTTAATTTTCCCCATTTTTCTATTACATCCGATGTGCTTAATTGTTCCATGTTTTCAATGCGAAGCCTGAAAGTTTTGACAAATAAATAAATAATATGACAAAGAATCTAAGCTGTCATAACAATGATTGTGTGAATAGGTAATTAATGTTATTACTAACCGAAAAACGTCGAGTAAAGTTACAATGATGTGTTTGCACTTACCAGAACTACCAGCTTTACACGTACAATGACAAGAACATTGCTTATTATTATTAATAAATTTGATTTCCACTTTTATTTGATAATCCACCTTTAAGATTGCTAGTTTAAAGGCACGAGGCTTGTAAAATAACGGTTTTTTTATTTTTAGATATTATTCCACATGTAAATATGTGGTTTGCATCAAGAATAGCCTGCCCTTCAATTAATGGTCTTTTAAAATTACCAATTATCTCTATCACATCAACTAGGTCAAACACCGTTCTTTCCGACATTTTGCAAAACTACTAGCGCACCCTATATTCGATTGCGCCCGCCTATACATGATGATTTTTAATGGGATTTTTTTATTGTTTATAATGCCGAGTTATTTCGTCTTATTAAGAAGGCAAATACTGACTTATAATGGTGGAGAAACAATCAGGCCTGAGATAATGGGAAGGACAACAGCCGGAGGGCTTGGAAGAGACCTAACTCCTCGCTGGGTACTTAGCCTTGATAAATAGCCTCTCTTCTCGGAACTCCCAGGATTCAGGATTTCGGGAAAGGACCGACGATTCCTGGATTTCGGAAGGAATTATTGTGTGTGGGTTATCTACAGTATTAATAGATGGGCGGAAATGTATCTCTTTTTACAAGATTAATAAAATAATATAATTGATAATCCAAATTTAGTGGGGACATTTTTTTGTTTTATCTTTTGAATTGTACATTTTTCACTAAAAATCTACTATGATTCATAATTTTTAAACGTCTACTACTCATCTTTATGTTTGCTAAGTGTTTTGGATTAAATCGGAACGGTTCGGCTGTAATTAATAAAAATAAAAAATAAAAAATATCCGCACTTTACCCGAAGATGGGGTACCCCTCCCCCGAAGATGGGATAAAGTGGGGTACCCCTTCGGGTAATGTGGGGTATCCTTTTTGAATTGCATAAAAATACTTTATTATTGCTATGAGTACTATATAAAGCATTCATCTATGCATTAAAATGTTAGAAAATGTTTATAGAACCTGCCATTATAACAATACTTCAACATAGGATTAATAAAAAATTGTTAAGTCGTTTATAACAAACGAAATATAGTCCTTATCTGAACTATAAGTATTACCACAATGACCAAAATTATTCATTTTAACATAATTGATCAAAAGATAATTAATTGCTAACAACTAAATATATTTTAAAACATAATTCAGGGAACTTTATGTACCTTAAAAGTTCTGAAGACCTGGCAAAGAACACCGACAAGTTTGAATTGGCACAACTCAGAACACTTATCGTGAAATCCTACATTTCAACATAAGCACAGTGCACACAAGCACACTGTGCAAAAGTCATTTCCTTCAAATGATTTTCTTAGCTCTTTTTCTCCAGTTTTCTCTTCTTGACTTTTTTTTTTTTACTTTCACTTACCTATATATGAAATATACAGTTAGTGGAAGTATTGCGATCGTGAAAAATTTCGACTTCCGGTTTTCGACGGAAATACACGTCCAAATGACCAAGTCCCGCGAAATGGTCTTTGTGTGTGTGTGTGTGTGTGTGTGTGTGTGTGTGTGTGTGAGCAGACCAGCTCAAAAACTATAAACCGTACGAACCTGAAATTGGGTATTTAGTGTATGTATATACCCGCGACGTGACAGCGAAAATTTCATCAAAATTGCTCAAAGGGAGGGGGTACTTTATTTATTTAGGGGGTACTTTTAAGTTTTTTCAATTTTCTCAAAAACGGCTCTAACGATTTTGATTAAGCTGAGTATTTGATCTATTTATATGCCCAAGATATGACTGTAAAAATTTCATCAAAATTGATCAACCGGAGGGGGGACTTTACTTAATAAATTTTGTATCATTTTCACGTGTTTTTTTTTATTTACTCAAAAAAAGGCTTTAACGATTTTGATCAAACTGGGTATTTGATGTATGTATATGCCAAAGCTGTGATAGCCAAAATTTCATCAAAATTGGTCAAACGGAGCGGGCACTTTATTTCATAATTTTTTTCCAATTTTTACCTTTTTTTCGATGATCTCAAAAACGGCTTTAACGATTTTCATCAAATTCGTCATGTTTAATGAAAATTAGGTGTTCTTTAATATCAGGCAAGCTTTATCATTATTAAAATGTTCTGAGGGTTTTTTTTTTTTTTTTTTGGGGGTGGGATTTTTTTGGGGTGGGGGCTTTTTTGTTTGTTTGTTTCCTATAAAGTACCTTTGTTTTTGTTTATATGGAGAAATTAACTGTCTCTCGTTACGCCTAAAATTTCTTATAATGGCTAAATATGAGATATGATAAAAATAAAGAAAACATAAAGAGAAGGAAAAATATTCAGTCAACTCATAAAACTCGTTGAGCCCACGCACGCGGAGTACGCCTTTAATGATTATGTCATTGTTCATAATTAAAGCCGTTCTGTTAATTTGAGAAGTGGCAATTAACAAAACGCATTAATTTCTAATGTAAGTAAGTCAAAATAATAATCTAAGGTCAAAATCATTAAAGCCGTTTTTGAGAAAACAACGTAAAAATTGGAAAACAATTAATGAAATAAAGCGCCCCTCTGTTTGATCAACTTTGATGAAATTTTTGCTGTCACATCGCGGGTATATACATACACCAATTACCTAATTTAAGGTTCTTCCGGTTTATAGTTTTTGAGCTAGTCTGTTCACACAAAGACACACGCAAAGGCCATTTCGCAGGACTTGGTTATTTGGACTCAGGGGACCCCAAAACGTGTATTTACGTTGAAAACCGGAAGTTGAAATTTTTTAAGAATGCTATTTCAGGAATCGATATTTCATATATAGGTAACTGAAAAAAAAACCAACATCCATTAGCCTTAATGGAATCCATTAAACCATTAGATTTCATTCTAAAGCCCAGGGTGAATTGAGCTGTAAAATATTTCAGGAAGGAAGATAATCGTTTTTGTGTAAAATATATTCAAACAGTGAATGTTGGGAATCAGAATAATAAATTGTTAGCTTAGATGTCTATAATATCAAATTCGAAATTTTTTACTATCACAATACTTTACCTCACTATATATTTCATACGTAGGTAAATGGAAATAAAAATTAATCCCTTGAGGATGCGTGAGTAGCCCAAAACGTCGGAGGACACAATAAATTATTTTAAGAAATTAAATATGGATACCAGAAAGTAATGAGACATTGACCGCTACAGACGATACAGCAATACTAACGAAACATCAAGACCCGTCACATGCTTCACTGACCTTACAAAACCTCTTACAGAAATTAAACGATTGGTGCAAATTATGGAAAATTAGACTTAATCACGACAAATCACAACATATAACTTTTACTCTCCGGAAAAATACTTGCCCACCAATTTATATCGAAAATTCCCCAAACAGACACAGTACAGTACCTCGGACTAACCCTCGATAGAAGGATGACATGGGACCCGCACGTTAAAATGAAAAGGGAAACTCTAAACAAACGACTAAAGCTACTTTTCCCACTTTTTTCTAAATCCTCAAAATTAAGACTGAGACAAAAACTTAATACTTACACATACTTACTTAAACCTATATGGATATATTGTTCACAGATTTACGGAATCGCTAAAAAAATACATTTACAGAAACTACAGACCTTTCAGTCAAAAATATTACGACTCATTTCAAAAGCACCTTGGTACGTGACTAATCAAACCTTACATACTGACTTCCACATGCCAACAGTGGACCAACAAATCAAGACTCCCTACAAACGCTTCCACACTAACCTACATGGACATATAAACCTACTAATCAGAGATATGGCCACAGATGAAATGCCCTTGAATGTGAGGAGGAGATTAAAAAGGCGTTGGATGAGAGATCTCCTTCTTTAACCGACCTGAATAACTGACACAAGCCAGACAAGAGGTACTGTTGGGTGCCATCCTTCCCCATGCCTGACATGTCATCATTTGAAATTGTTTACGGCCATCGAATCTGCTGATTGTCGATATCTTGTTGACAGGCGCGGATATACAAATAAAGTTTAAAAAAAAAAAAAAAATATGGATTAGGCTCTTGCATTAAAAAAAAAATGAGAAAGTGAATGAAATGCATGAAATAACTGGTATTTTGCGGGATATTATGCCCTCCCCCATTAGTTAATACATCAGCCCAAGTATTCGAGAGAAACACCTGTCAATACTCCAACCGTTGATTAAGCAAACTTCTAGGACATCCACGAGCAGTCACTCAATGCCCCATGGTAATCGTCAAACATAATACAAGGAAATTAAGGTTTGTTTTGCCATGTTTGCTGGGCGGAGGTGAGCGCGCAGGCGCGGATGTACAGCACCCACGCGACAGCCCGTTAATGAAGACCTCCAATCGTCAATAAATCTGGTCCGGTAGTCATCGCTAATGGCGGTCGGGTAGTCACATTTCGGTTCATTACTGCCGTCGTGTTTCCATACTCTGCCACCATTTGTTGTCATATTAAAGAAACGACAGCAGAACGCGAAGGCCGTATCAACATCTTTATATATACAGTGAGGCCAAAAAATATTTGCACACATTAACTTTTTCTAATCGTAAGTCAGGAAATAGAGATCAAAAATTAAAATATTGTTTATTTGATACAAAAATTAATAACTAAATATATTTTAAAAATGAAAAAAAAAATGGATACAATATCGTCAATAAACTTAAAAAATCTGGTGCGTGCGCGCAACACACAACTTTCACTTACCAACTTACTTAGATAAGAAATTAATGCGTTTTTTAATGCTACTTCTCAAAGTTACACATTTTTCCACATTCATTTTTGTTTTCATTTGCTCTGTAATCCCCTAAGAACCTTTGAATAATGATAACGCTCACCTGATATTAAATAACACCAAATTTTCATTAAACATGACGAATTTTATGAAAATCGTTTAAGCCGTTTTTGACATAATCGAAAAATTGAAAAAAAAGTTATGAAATAAAGTCCCCCCTCCGGTTGATCAATTTTGATGAAATATTGGCTATCACATCTTTGGCATATACATACATCAAATACCCAGTTTGATCAAAATCGTGAAAACCTTTGTTGACTAAATATAAAAAACACATGAAAATGATGCAAAATTTATTAAGTAAAGTCCCCCCTCCGGTTGATCAATTGTGATGAAATTTTTACAGTCATATTTCAGGCATATAAATAGATCAAATACTCAGTTTAATCAAAATCGTTAGTGCCGTTTTTGAGAAAATCGAAAAAAACTTAAAAAGTTATTAAATAAAGTACCCCCTCCCTTAAAGCAAATTTGATGAAATTTTTGCTGTCCCATCGCGGGCTTATACATACTCTAAATACCCAATTTCAGGTTCGCACGGTTTATAGTTTTTGAGCTAGTTTGTTCACACACACACACACACACACACACACAGACCATTTCGCGGGACTTGGTTAATTGGACTCAGGGGACCCCAAAACGTGTATTTCCGTTGAAAACCGGAAGTCGAAATTTTTCACGATCGCAATATTTCCACTTACTATATATTTCATATATAGGTAAGTGAAAGTAAAAACCGAAGTAAAAAGTATTTGCACACCTCATTTTATGGGACATAATCTATTAAATAAAATGTTCTTTAATATTTGTTATGCATGCCATTAGCTTCAATAACTGCCTAAAGTCGTCTAGGCATAGAATGAAATAAATTTTGAAGATAATCGGTACCCAACTACTCCCATTCCTGAATTAAAACTGATTTCAACATTTCTTCTCCATTAATTTTATTTTTCCGCACTTTTATGTCTAAAATGTGCCACACATTTTTGATTATATTTAAATTTGGACTTTGTGGAGGAGTAAGCAACTACCGTGGTGCGTTATAAAGAAGCAATTCTTTTGTTTTTCGAGCGGTATGTTTCGGATCGTTGACCTGCTGAAACATAAAAGTGTCTTGAATCCCAAACTTTTGAGCACTCGCCAATAAATGGCTTCGCAAAATATTCATATAACCTTCAGCATTCATATTTCCTCCTATAAAAGACAAATTCCCGACGCCATAGAATGATATGCACCCCCAAACCAGCACACTGCCACCCCCATGCTTTACAGTAGGCAACATTTTGAGGTAAAAATGCCTGGTTGGGTTTTCTCAAAATCATTTTTCTACCGTCACTCCCAAAAATATTAAATTTACTCTCATCAGAGAATATTAAATTTTTCCAAAATTCGATCGGCTTATTAATGTTAGCTTTAGCGAAATCGAGACCTTTTCTCCAATTAGTCTCACTAATAAAAGGCTTTTTCCGTGGAGCCCTGCCGTGTAGGTCTTCGCTGTTTAAAATATTTTTTATAGTGGATAAACTTACTTGTTTATCAGACGTTGAAGTGACCGCATCCGCTAACTCCCAAGCAGTTATCCGAGGATTGGTCTTCACCTTTCTTACAATGGTTCTTCTGTCTCGAGCACTAAGAGCTATTGAACGTCCAGACCTCTTTCATCGTATCTTTTTATGACTTAGCGCACCGTCGAAAAGTTAGAATTTAATTGAAGCGCGATCTGTCTATAACTTTTATTTCTATTTCTCAATGAAACAGTTTTCTCCCTCACCGCACTTGATAATTCTGCCGTTTTAGGGCTCATGTTGATGAGAACTGACTCTGGAGGATTAAAAGCAACTACACTTGTAATGTTTACTGTGTACATGACACGATTACCCTATAAAGGATCAGGATTGAACACATTCAACAAGTGTGCAAATACTTTTTGTTTTGTTTTGTTAAGTTTATTGACGATATTGTATCCATTTTTTTTTTCATTTTTAAAATATATTAGAGATTATATTTAGTTATTAATTTTTGTATCAAATAAAAAATATTTTAATTTTTTATCTCTATTTCCTGACTTACAATTGAAAAATCTGGTGTTTTGCTAAATATCATTTTCCAAAGTCACACATTTTTCTACATTCATATCTTATTTTTGTTAATCGTTAAAGCCGTTTTTGAGTAAATAAAAAAACCCGTGAAAATGATACAAAATATATTAAGTAAAGTCCCCCCTCCGGTTAATCAATTTAGATGAAATTTTAACAGTCATATCTCGAGAATATACATACATCAAATACCCAGTTTGATCAAAATATTTACAGCCGTTTTTGAGTAAATAAAAAAAAACGCATGAAAATGATACAAAATTTAATAAGTAAAGTCCCCCCTCCGGTTAATCAATTTTGATGAAATTTTAACAGTCATATCTCGGGCATATACATACACCAAATACCCAGCTTGATCAAAATCGTTAAAGCCGATTTAGAGAAAATAAAAAAACCACGTGAAAATGTTACAAAATTTATTAAGTAAAGTCCCCCCTCCGGTTAATCAATTTTGATGAAATTTTAACAGTCATATCTCGGGCATATACATACATCAAATACCCAATTTGATCAAAATATTTACAGCCGTTTTTGAGTAAATAAAAAAAACACGTGAAAAATTATACAAAATTTATTAAGTAAAGTCCCCCATCCGGTTAATCAATTTTGATGAAATTTTAACAGTCATATCTCGGGCATATACATACATCAAATACCCAGTTTGATCAAAATCGTTAAAGCCGTTTTTGAGAAAATTGAAAAAAAACTAAAAAGTTACTAAATAAAGTACCCCCTCCCTTTAAGTAATTTTGATGAAATTTATGCTGTCACATCGCGGGCATATGCCTACACTAAATACCCAATTTCAGGATCGCACGGTTTATAGTTTTTGAGCTAGTCTGTTCACACACACACAGACACACACACACACACACACACACAGACCATTTCGCGGGACTTGGTCATTTCGACTCAGGGGACCCCAAAACGTGTATTTCCGTTGAAAACCGGAAGTCGAAATTTTTCACGATCGCAATACTTCCACTTACTATATATTTCATATATAGGTAAGTGAAAGTAAAAAAGTTATGTGTGCAAATACTTTTGACCTCACTGTGTATATATATATATATATATATATATATATATATATATATATATATATATATATTAATCTCGTGTCCCGATGTTTGTCGGAAGTAATATCAGAAACTACTCGACCGATTTTTATAAATTTTTGCTCATTGTCAGTAGTTTTGCCAAACTCAAAAGATAGGATAGTTTTTTATCTTGATTATTGACCACAATTTTTCTTTTATTGCGAATTATTGCAAATGCAGTAGATCGTGTTTCGATTTATTAACTTGGCATCATATGTCGATTTCATAACCTTTTTGTTGTTTGCCGGGGGTAAAATCAGAAAATACTCAACCGGTTTTTATAAAATTTTGCTCTGTATGTGTAGTTTTGTCCAAATTATGAATTCTAATGATAAAAAAAAGTAAATTATTATAATAAAATAACGTTAATGGCTACGCCTCGCGCATTAAACTCGACCGCGCACCGAAAGCAACCACTTTTGTTACTAGTAATGAAAATAACTATTCTTTCACTTACGAAATTTATATTTTTTAATTTCGGATAGTTTCCAAACTATCAAAAGGTTGAAGTACAAGAGGTTGAAACAACCTTACCTCAGTAACTGATATTAGTAGGGAGATAAAATGCTGCAGGTAGAGGATAAACCTGTCCTGGAAACAAAGAGAGACGAATCAGCTGAGATGGAAGAGAGCCGCATGTTCAACAAATCCTCGCCAGCTAAACAAACTACTCCGGCTTTTGTCCCCTCCGTTTCGCGGAACAGTAAGGAACTCGCAGAGTAGTTCAAAGCCCCCCGCTAAAACAGATTTACACCCCACATTACCGAAATATACTGGAAAACTTTGGTGGATGGATTTCTTAAAATTAACCACAACGGAAAATTGATTAGAATAACAATATTAACATTAAAATTATTTTTAACCGACTTCGAAAGAGGACCGTACTCAATTCGATTCATATGTGGTTTTTTTTTCTATGTATGTTCACCGATTACTCTGAGATGGAAGGGAACGAAACCTTTTCCATCGAGGTACTTCCTCTTTTTTTTTTTTTTTTGGTCCCTCGCCGTTTAGGCTATACGGGGTTTCCCGGGCCAGGCTGAGGGAATTATGCTGAGTATTATTAGGTAGTTCCATTAAAATCTTTTTTGGGTGTCAATTTATTTAAAAATTTGTCGGGAAATAAAAGAGTTTTTACCAAAAAAAAAATCAAACTGGGATCACCTATGGTTTAGTGGTTAGTATAGAAACTTAAAATATTAAAGATCGCAGGTTCGCGTCCCGCGGTGGTCCTAGGATTTTTTAACGGGAGTAAAAATCCTTGGCTATGCCGTCCCTCAGATAGGACGTGAAATGGAGGTCCCGAGCCTGTAAGATGTCACGTACTCGCGGTGGACTCTAAATGAGGAACACACACGACGATGTTTACTATCCAACATCCAGAGAGCAAGTACGCAAAAAAAAATGGCTGACCCCGGAATTCTGAACCCTTCCAAATGCCACTGATAACCCAATTGTTGGCCCAGCGGATGCTATCTCCGGTGACAGTTAAGTTGGCAAATTCAAATTGAAATGTAAAAAAAAAAAAGAATTATGCATGATGAAATAAAAAAATAAATAAAAATACCGAACATACAGTCATAGAAATTGCATCACCTATGATTTTTATCTTTTCAATCCTAAATGAGTATACAAGTAAGGGATTTCAATGGTTTACCTACTAGCATTAGAGATAGATGTAATCTGTGACTTATAGTTTAATTGGTTACAGATTGGCTAGTATTAAACACGTTATTTCCTATTATTATGTCCGATAGAAGGAGTTTCAAACCAATGCTCAAGGAGGAAAAAGTTAAAATAGTGGCATTTTCTGAAGCTGGACTTTCTTCGCGGGAGATAACAAAAAGATTGAGGTGCAACTGGTCCACTGTTGTGTGAATAATAAGAGATTATCATTAGAAAAACGCTTCAAAACTGCAAAGGAAATATCTAGAGATCTAGCAGATATCAATTCAGCAAAAGTAAGTCGGGAAACAGTAGGCAGAAGATTAAGACAAAAAGGTTTATGGGCAAGAAAACCAGCCAATAAGCGATTTCTTAACAAAAAAATGAAACAATCTCGCCTAAATTGGGTGCAGAATTTTGAAAACTGGATGACTAATGATTGGAGGAAATTAATGTTTTTGGATGAAAGTAAATTCAACATCTTCAGTTCTGACAGTGCTCCATACATAAGACGTCGGTCAAATGAAAGATTTGAAGAATCTTGTATGTTAGAAACAGTGAAAAATCTGGCAAGTGTGATGGTCTGGGGATGTTTTTCTTACTTTGGAATTGAACAGATAAACTTTATAGATGGGACGGTTAATGCAGAAAAATATAAAAAAAATTTGGAATTGAGTTTATTTACCTCAATGAATTCCAACCTTACACACTGCGGAGACTTCATTTTCAAGATGATTGTGCTCCGTGCGATAGAGCCAAATCGATAAGTTAATTATTTATTTATTTAAAAAATGTCTTAGCTGTATGATGCATAATTTTTTATTACCGTTACCATTGTTTTTTTGGAATGGTAAAGCAGTTTTTAACAGAAAACGGGATCTCCATGGCCAGGCAATACCCCGGTTCTCGACTTAATTTTGCTAAATTGATATCTGCTAGATCTCTAGATATTTCCTTTGCAGTTTTGAAGCGATTTTCTAATGATAATCTCATTATCATGCGATCTAAACGCCTGTTTTCCTTTTTATTCCAGTCCCTTTCTTTCGCTCGGAAGATCCCTGAGAAGGATTTTTTTTTTTATTATTCTCACCACGGTGGAACGGTTGCACCTCAATCTCTTTGTTATGTCCCGAGAAGAAAGTCCAGCTTCAGAAAATGCCACTATTTTAACTTTTTCCTCCTTGAGCAATGGTTTGAAACTCCTTCTATCGAGAAATAATAATAGGAAATAACGTGTTTAATACTAGCCAATCTGTAACCAATTAAACTATAAGTCACAGATTACATCTATCTCTAATGCTAGTAGGTAAACAATTGAAATCCCTTACTTGTATACTCATTTAGGATTGAAAAGATAAAAATCATAGGTTATGCAATTTCTATGACCACGACTGTATATAATTATTTAAAATTTACGAAGTAAAGTGAAATCTGCGAACACTTATGAGGTAAAAAAGTACAAATTATGTTTTCTTAATATTTTATATATTCACATCATCAGTCCTTGTAATAGATTGGGAGTAAGTTCGTAATATGGGTTCAGTCTGCGTTTGGAAGTCGGTTGGTGATGGAGACGATGGCTCGAGAGAACTTGCTATACTTTGGGTGTTCGTTGTCGATTTCCCTTCGTCTTTTCTTGTTTGCAGCTGATCCGAATGATGTGAAATTCTCAAAGGAGGGCGCTGACGAAGTTTTTTTAATTCTTTGTGTACTTGGCAACCTCTGTAGTTTGCTGGGTGAGAACCATTACAAAGAACGCACTTAGGTGGAAGCTCCAAGCCAATCATCGAACATCCCCGACGTAACAAGTCAACTAACAAACTTCATAAATGATTTCAAAAATCTTATCACTCCTCTGATAACATTGCTAACATCGCTGGTCCAGCAGGTTCTTCCGATGCTTTGTAAATGAATGGACTTAAAGTTGTTCTTTGGAATGCTAATGGTTTACTATCTCGTAAAAACGAACTCGAAATTTTTCTAACTGACAATAACATAGACATTGCTTTATTAACTGAAACTCACTTAACACGAAGCATAAATTTTAACATACCTTCATACGTTAGCTACAGGACTGACCACCCTTTAAACAGAGCTAGAGGGGGTACCCTCATCCTTATAAGAAGCACAATTAGTCATTTCTTCAATTCTTCAGAAGCTTGTGAAAGCTTCCAATGCACGTCGATTGCGGTGAAGATGACTAATTTTGAGATTACTATTGCTGCTCTTTATTGCCCCCCTGGTAAACAATTGTCAGCTCAAATATTAGATGGGCTAATAGCTTCTTTTGGCCAAAGATTTTTATGCGGCGGCGATTACAATGCCAAAAATCAGGTATGGGGCAGCAGGATAACAAATACAAGAGGCAGAACTATTTTTAATGCAGTTATGGGTAGGAACTGTGAGTTTTTATCCCCCAATTCACCTACCTATTGGCCTACAGATGCGAACAGGCTTCCAGATGTCTTAGATTTTTTCATCACAAAGGGATTAAATTTACAAAACTGTGACCTAACTAACCTAACTGACTTATCGTCTGATCACTCCCCTTTACTAATGACAATGAACACACAACCAATCATCAAAATCCAACGCCCGACACTAACCTCTGGGAAAACTGACTGGTGTAAGTTTAGAGCATTAATTGAAAGTTCTTTAAATCTAAATACAAACATACGGACACCTGAAGACTTAGATGACGCCGTACAGCTTCTAACACAAGCAGTCCAAAACGCTGCCTGGAGTGCCTCAATTTCTCACAACAAGGCAGACATCCATCAGAATAATGACCATAATTCACCATACATACGACATCTCATCCAACAAAAACGAAAAGCACGTAAAATTTGGCAAAGGACGCGTTATCCAACAGACAAACACAGATTCAACAAGCTAACTAGACTATTGCACGAAGAAATAAAACGTACGAAGACTGAAAGATTTGATAAATTCCTGAACAGTTTAGCGACCGCCGAAAAACCCATCTGGAACATGACAAAACGCATACTAGGACACCACACCGTTTCGGTTCCTATTCGACAGTCTGATGGCACTTGGGCGAAATCAGACAGCCAAAAAGCTGAAATTTTTGCATGCCATCTAGAAGAAACATTCCAACCTCACACAGACATTAACGACCAATTCACCGAAGAACTTGTAACATACCAACTTAACACACCATTGCCGATGACATTACCGCCTACTGCAATCCATCCTCAGGAAGTTCAAAATTTTATTCAAAATTTACCAAATAAAAAAGCCCCTGGTTATGACCTTATTACAAATTTTTTGCTGAAAAATTTACCTTGGAAAGCAATCCTTTTTCTGACTAATATCTACAACTCTATTTTAAAAATAACATACTTCCCGGTAGCGTGGAAATATTCTGAAGTTGTTATGATATTAAAACCTAATAAACCTTCCGATTGCCTAAATTCCTATCGTCCTATTAGTCTTCTTCCTTCTTTTTCCAAATTGTTTGAAAAAATTCTTTTATATCGTCTTAATTCTCTTGAAATTTTGAAAGCTATTCCAAATCATCAATTCGGTTTTAGGAAAAATCATTCTACTATACAACAATGTCACCGATTAGTGGATTACATTTCAAATGCATTAGAATCAAAAAATTACTGTCCTGGTGTTTTTCTTGATATCAGTCAGGCTTTTGATAAGGTTTGGCATGAAGGATTGCTTTCCAAGCTCAAAATTTTGCTTCCTCCGACTTACTATTTAATACTACTCTCCTACCTGACAGACAGACACTTTACTGTTAAAATAGACAACGAAATATCTAGTATAAAAGATGTTAAAGCTGGAGTTCCACAAGGTAGTGTACTTGGACCACTACTCTTCAACATTTTCACAGCTGACTTAACCGAAAACGAACACACCCTACTGGCTACATTCGCTGACGATACCGCACTACTAACATCACACAGAAACCCCGATATAGCATCTTCCATCCTTCAAAACCACTTAGACGATATATTTAGTTGGGCTACCAGGTGGAAGGTAAAAATGAATGGGATGAAAAGTGAATTTATTACCTTCACCCTCAACCATGGCTCATGCCCACAAGTATATTTCAATGATACACCGATCCCTGAATCCCAAGCTGTAAGATATTTGGGGCTCCACCTGGACAAGAGACTAACATGGAGAACCCACATCGGACTGAAAAGAAAACAACTTAACAAACTATTTGGAATGTTATCTAGGTTACTCGACAGACGTTCGAAATTATCAATAACAAACAAACTTACTATTTACAAAGTACTAATACGACCAGTATGGACATACGGGATAGAACTATGGGGTTCTGCAAAACCCTCAAACATCCAAAGAATTCAGTCATTCCAGTCCAAGGTATTGAGGAAAATAGCAGACGCACCATACTATGTGACAAATGATTTACTACACAAGGACCTGAATATCCCAACAGTCATCGATACAGCCACACAATACTACAAAAACTTCCACCAAAGACTAACATTTAACATGAACCCCTTAGCACAGACACTAACATCAAACATAAACCCTTACATTCCACCCCGAAGACTTTTGAGGCGGTGGCCGAGAGATATGCTAACTTAGTATTAGTAAAGTTAGCAATTCATCCAACAGGATTTCAACGTATTTGCTTATTGCTAATTAGCAGATTGCAAATCACACAAAATGACATAATAATAATATTTGTACAATAAAAAAAAAAATATTTTATATTGTGATAATGATGATGATAATTAATTTTATTTTAACGATTTTATTTAATGGAGCGTTGACATTCGGTTAAAATTAGAATCTTTTTCTGGAACCTTTGCCGACGAAAGCGAAAGTGAAAGAGTGAATATTAATAGAGCTTGGCAAACAATTCATTTGATTTACCGAAACTTTTAAATAGAACCTTAATAATTCTATTTTTAATGTGGCCAGGAGCTTCTTGGCATTCGTACATAAATAAAAAATATTTAATTTCTGTTATAATAAATAACTGTTATTAGTAATAAAGGGACTATTTATTATAATATAATACAAAAGATGTTGTTGATAATGATATAGTAATTTTAGTTCATAAATTATTTAAAGAGGTCCACAGATGAATGGGCTGTATTATTAAATCATAATTGATCTAAAACAACTTGTTCTTGAAACACAAAGTCTCAATTATAGTATTTGCATCTAGAGAATTATAAAATCAAACGACTTGGAGTATTGTACTTGCATTGCCGAATTATCACAAGTAAAAAAAAAAAAATTAAATAATAAAAAAAAAAGTGTACTTTAAAGAGCGTATACAAACAAAAAAAATCTGGTGCGTGCGCGCAACACACAACTTTCACTTACCAACTTACTTATATTAGAACTTGACGTGTTTTGCTAATTATCATTTCCCAAAGTCACACATTTTTCTACATTCATATCTTATTTTTGTTAATCGTTAAAGCCGTTTTTGAGTAAATAAAAAAACCCGTGAAAATGATACAAATTTTATTAAGTAAAGTCCCCCCTCCCGTAGATCAATTTTGATGAATTTTTTACAGTCATATCTCGGGCATATAAATACATCAAATACCAAGTTTGATCAAAATCGTTAAAACCGTTTTTGAGTAAATAAAAAAAACATGTGAAAATGGTACAAAATTTATTAAGTAAAGTCCCCCCTCCCGTAAATCAATTTTGATGAAATTTTTACAGTCACATCTCGGGCATATAAATAGATCAAATACTAAGTTTAATCAAAATCGTTAGAGCCGTTTTTGAGAAAATCAAAAAAACACGTGAAAATGTTACAAAATTTACTAAGTAAAGTCCCCCCTCCGGTTAATCAATTTTGATGAAATTTTTACAGTCATATCTCGGGCATATTAATACATGAAATACTCAGTTTAATCAAAATCGTTTGAGCCGTTTTTGAGAAAATCGAAAAAAACCTAAAAAGTTATTAAGTAAAGTACCCCCTCCCTTTAAGTAATTTTGATGTAATTTATGCTGTCACATCGCGGGCATATACCTACACTAAATACCCAATTTCAGGATCGCATGGTTTATAGTTTTTGAGCTAGTCTGTTCACACACACACACACACACACACACACACACACACACACACACACACACACACACACACACACACACACACACACACACACACACACACACAAACACACACACACCCACACACACACACACTCACACACACACACAGACCATTTCGCGGGACTTGGTCATTTCGACTCAGGGGACCCCAAAACGTGTATTTCCGTTGAAAACCGGAAGTCGAATTTTTTTACGATCGCAATACTTCCACTTACTATATATTTCATATATAGGTAAGTGAAAGTAAAAAATATTAAATAATAAAAAAAAGTGTACTTTAAAGAGTAAAGTATACAAACAAAAATAAGTAAATGGTTGTGGGAAATATGTGACTTTGAGAAATTGCATTTAACAAAACAAGTCAATTTCTAATCAAAGTAAGTTGGTAAGTAAAAGTTGTGTGTTGTGCCCATCGCACCAATTTTTTTTTTTTTTTTTTTTTTTATGAGTGAATATTTATTATTTTTGAAGATCGGTAGGTAGCCCGAAACGTCGATGAGATTGAATAAAGAAGATTAATTTAACATGAGGGTTGTGTTTCTCCAAACAAAAGGTTTACTTACTGAGCCGGACTCCAGGCTAAAATTTTAATAGCCAATAACGTTATAAAACAAACTACTCCGACTTTTGTCCCCTCCGCTTCGCGGAACAGTAAGGAACTCGCAAAGTAGTTCAAAGCCCCCCCCTAAAACAGATTTACACCCCGCATTACCGCAATATACTGGAAAACTTCATGGATTTCTTAAAATTAACCACAACAGAATTTTGATTAGAATAACAATATTAACATTAAAATTGTTATTTATTTTTAACCGACTTCGAAAGAGGAGCTTACTCAGTTCGATACATATGTGGCTTTTTTTCTCTATGTATGTTCACCGATTACTCTGAGATGGAAGTGAACGAAACCTTTTCCATCGAGGTACTTCCTCTTTTTTTTTTTTTGGTTCCTCGCCGTTAGGCTATACGGGGTTTCCCGGGCCAGGGTGAGGGAATTATGCTGAGTATTATTAGGTAGTTCCATTAAAATCTTTTTTGGGTGTCGATTTATTTAAGAATTTGTCGGGATATAAAAAACTTTTTACCAAAAACAAAATCAAACTGGGATCACCTATGGTTTAGTGGTTAGCATAGAAACTTAAAATATTAAAGGTCGCGGGTTCGTGTCCCGAGGTGGCCCAAGGATTTTTTAGTGGGAGTAAAAAATCCTTGGCTATGCCGTACCTCGGATAGGACGTAAAGATGGAGGTCCCGAGCCTGTATGATGTCAGGTACTCGTTAAAGATCCCTATCCTAATTGTACCTGGTTAGGCAAAATTTAGGACTCCCACTGTAGCATCGTCCGATTAGCCTTAGTAGCATAAAGGGACGTTAAACAAACAAACAAACAACGTTATTATTATTAATTTATCTGAAAACATTGGTTTTTGTAAAGAAAAACATGTTTGGCTTTTCTAAAGAAGTATATTTATTATTTATCGTCATTTTATGCTACTGAGGCTAATTGGTCGATGCTACAGTGAAAGACATAAATTGTCGCCTATAATTCCGAACTCGGTACCTTTATTTCACGTCCCCACCTAAATGGAGGATGGCATATCCAATGATTTTTTTATTCCCCTTAAAAAAGTCCACCTGCTGTGCTGCAGTCTACCTAAACCAGCGACGTTAGTGGTAGAAGGTTGTTTGAAGCTAACAGCTGCGCCACAAGTTAACCCTTTTAAATAATTAATTGAGTCCTTTGCTCAAGGTCCTGAGTTCGAATCTGCTTGGCGCGGGATATCCGAGTCTCCATAAGTTGGGTACCCTAAATTGAAAAATCAAGGGGAAGAACCCAGCGGCTGAACGTGATCACGATCAAATCACCTTCTAACACGACCGATGACCAAGAAGCAGTGCTTCTTTACACACTACTATACTCATGACCCTTCGTGGATTATAGTTGTACAAGTTTTTTTTTTTTTTTTTAGAAGTATCTGTTAGGTAGCATACATCTGTTTCTACACCCACGTAAATACATTGAGAGCCCTCGTTCCATCATATATGGCAAGTAAAAAAAAAACAACAACACCCATTAGCCTTAATGGAATCCATTAAACCATTAAATTTCATTCCAAAGCCCAGGGTGAATTGAGCTGTAAAATATTTCAGGAAGGAAGAAAATCGTTTTGTTTTTGTAAATATACTCAAACAGTCAATGTTGAAAATCAGAATAATAATAGGTTTGCTAGATGTCAATAACATAAAACAGTTCAAATTTTTCTATCTAATCATCCTTAACAATGTTTCAAGATAGCTCAGAAAAAAATAATTAAAATATATCATTTATATTAACTTTAGTGCACGTTTTAGCTATGTAACTCGTATCATAGTATTCCAACCTGTTAGTTCATTGTAAGGCATGATTATGACAATATAATAATTAGAAAATTATAGTCTCGAAACGTCGCCATAACGCGCCGTTTATTATTGACTGAACATTAAGAACGCTATCTATATATATAACCTTAACATATATATATAACGACAACTACTACGAGACGAAGTAACAAAGAAGAACAAAAATTGGCCTGTCGAGGGAGAAAAATTATTCTATAAACATAATTTAGCACTAAAATTATTCGCAAAACAAATTTATGAGAAAATGGGAAACATAAATTCTTACTATCGATAGATATTAACCATAGTGAAAGATAGTTCATAATTCTATTTACAGGTTTATATTTATATTACGTGTTTGTCAATGTTAGTTGCTAAGTATCCTATTTATTGGTATTTTGTGTGTTATCATCCTGGGTTTCAGTGTTATTATGTATTTTCTTCTTGTATTGTAATTTTCCTCTTGTTTATTGTTATTTTGTAAGGTAGTTTCTTTTTTGAAAGTTCTTTCTTAGGTTATATATTCTATAACTTTATATATTTTGTGTGTATAATTTTATGTACAACTTTATATAATTTCTGTTTCTTGTTTTTGTACACTATTGTTTAATATCTTTGAATCTCATTATAATGTAATGTTTTGTTTAACATAAAGCACAAGTTATGTACATATATTGTATGGCACTTGTGGAAAATAAACTCCCTTCTTATAGGGCTACTATAAGAAGGAAAAAAAAAAAAAAAAATATATATATATATATATATATATATATATATATATATATATATATATATATATATACATATACATATGCAGATTGAACACAGCAAGAGTTCACCATGCAAACAATTTAAGGAAAGATGTATAGAACGATTTGTTTGTTTAGGTTTTTAGGCGGAGAACTCTCATGTAATCATCATTCATATGGAACAAATTAAGAGCTATTTGAGGAATTAGATACAAAAATAATACAAGGATCAGAAAAAGAAGGGAATATCATCCATAGAGAAGGGATCACCTGTGGTGTGGTGGTTAGCATAGCAACCTACAATACTAAATGTCAAGGGTTCCTGTCTCGCAGTGGCCATAGTTTTCTTTTTAAGAGAGTTAAAATTCCTTGGTTATGCCGTCCCTCGGATAGGACGTGAAATGGAGTTCCCGAGCCTGTACGATGTCAGGTACTCGTTAAAGATCCCTATCCTGTTTATATCTGGATAGGCAAAAACTAGGACTCACACTGTAGCATCGTCCGATTAGCCTTAGTGGCATAAAGTGACGTTAAGCAATCAAACATCCATAGAGAAATTCTTCAAGATCATGAAGGGAATGTAGACGTGTAGAGATTTCGTGGACAAGAAGGCTAAATTTAACAGTAAAATTTCATTTGTAGAGTTTCACGTCAAGTTCACGCCTTCGGGTTAGAGGCGAATCAAATAAATAATAAAATTTCAATACTGTAATAAATTATAAGAATTGGTTAAACTTAAGAATATTTCGCGATGCCAATCATACCCTTTAATATTTTTACTATTTATTTTAATTTGTCATGTTAGGTTTTACTCCATCCAACATTGTAGAGTTGTTTCGCGAACCCGTGTGCAAAGATGGGATCTAAATATTTGTGCCCCAGATCAGTCTTGGTAAACTGACTTAAATAGAACCCTTCCCGTCAGCCACTCTTTGACGAACTTATAAACAATCCCTGACAAATACACCTTTTCTTGTAACATGTAAAACGTCTCTGTTTTAACCGGAAAGCTTTTTAGCCTAGAACTGAATGTACTGATGTAGTTCTGCATATACTCAAACAGTTATATAAATATAACATTCCTTTCTTTCTATATATATAAATCTCGTGTCACGATTTTTTGTCGGGATTAAAATCTGAAACTACTCAACCGATCTTAAGAAATTTGGCTTATTGTGTGTAGTTTTGTCCAACTTATAAGTTGACATAAAACTTGACACAACACTTCATTTTCTTTCGATATTTTTGGGGAATTATGACCCATGCGTTATGGCCCCCTTCCCCCCGTCTCATAATCATGTGGCTGACAGCTCCTTTTTTGAATGAAATTAAGTAATTACATTATTTGTAATGCAATGATTATTCGATACTAAACACTAAACTAGATTTTTTTTTGTTTTGTTAATAAAAAAAATAATACACCCTGCCACAATCAAGGGCATTTATATTAGAGCATATATATAGATATAATTTTCAAAAAAATGTAGACCTTAACCCGGAAAAAAAATACAATAATAAAAATTAATTTAAATTATTATCTCATATTTATATATATACTAGCTGTATGTCCCGGTTTCAGCCGGGGGATTTCATTTTTCTAATGAAACGGACGATTTCGAAAAAAAAAAAAAACCATTGAAAAGCGAGATCATTACGATTTTTATTAGGATAAAGAATATCAGCTGAAGATCGGCTGAAGTTCGCCATATAGACAGGTGTTCGCACCTGGTATAAAAGAACCACTGAGCGAAATTTGGAGACTTAAGGATAAACGGTATGGATTTCTATAAAGAACAAACAAACAT
This sequence comes from Aelia acuminata, assembly GCA_911387785.2. Lineage (NCBI taxonomy): Eukaryota > Metazoa > Arthropoda > Insecta > Hemiptera > Pentatomidae > Aelia > Aelia acuminata. The sequence continues at coordinate 177,508,462 of OU426979.1, forward strand.
AAATATTGCCCTGCACTTTCAGCTTCTCGCAAATCGGCTTGCCTAAGCCTCTGTGGCGCAAGGCGGACCTCGTATTCCTGGGCAGACTCGGTTTCCCGCGATTCTGCCTGTCGAAGCCTCTGTTGTTCAATCCTATTTTGATTTTCGTCGAGAGTTTCAGCTGCTCGTATTTGACGTTGTTTTTTAGCTTTTGAGCTCACTACTCCTATTGAAGCTCGCTTCTTAGGAGGCATTTATAAAAATAAATTTACCATACATGTAAATAAACGTATTGTAATGTTAAAAAACAAAACATATGGTTTAAAAATCCCAGAACTCGACGACTACCAAGGGACGGTCTTACCAGGCCTTGTTTTCTTCTTCAAAATCTATAAAATGATTTTTAGGCCTTTTTTTCGACTCAAACGGTCCATTTCGTAAAAAAAAAAAACATTGTAAAGCGAGATCATGACGATTTTTTTAACAATAAAGAATATACCCAGAGATTGGCTAAAGTTATGCAATTTTAAAATGGACAGGTGTTCGCACCTGGTATCAAAGAACCACTGAGCGAAATTTGGAGAATTTAGGACAAACGGTATGGCTTTCTATAAAGAACAAATAAACAAACAAACAAACAGAATTTCAACTTTATTTATATAGATTAATCTAGAAATTAGAAAATGATAGAAGATTTTATATGTAATACATAAGGAATTGTTTCGACCCAAATTTCAGATCTTCTCCAGGATTAATAAATAATCAAGATAACCATAAACTGTATATATATATATATATATATATATATATATATACCTATTAAATATTTTATTTTTTAATTTATTTGAAACAAGATAGCAACCTATGGAAATATACGAATAAATATATATATTTGTATAAGAAAATTAACAAATAATTAGAGATTCAAATGTTTTTCATTCAATTCAAAAGTTTTATTCATATTCTTTTGTTCTATAACTATTAATTTAGATGTATTTTTTCTTCGTATATTTTCATTGGTTGCTATCTTGTTTCATACTTAGACTGAATCTCTGGTCGAAATGTCAGCACAATATATGTTAGTTATAGTGTTGTTTTATTTGACCGCACCCCCAACCATTTCCATCACAGATATTAATTTCTGTATACCGTACATATATAATTTATCAATAGCTGTCAAAGAGTGTTCTTGACATTTCGAGAAAATCGCAAAATGTTAAGTTTAAAACGATGCTTTACAATTAAAAGTAAATCCAATATATCATGGATCCCTCCTTAATGGCTATCATAACAGCTTAGAATGCACAAAAAAAAACTAACAGAAATTCCCGGTTAATCAAAACGTTAGTGAAAAGTTATTGGTGAGAGTGTTCTAGGCAAGACAAGATCTTCCTAGTTCTGATTTATATTGATTGTACCAATTAATGATGAAATTAATTTTCATATTAATGTAATCATTTCTCGAGGGTAACCACTTTATTTAGTTTTACATTAATTTTAATTATTTTATTTTTGAAGATAAAAGATTGGTCTCGGCCAGAGATTGGTCCTGCGTGGTGCGCGATACGCTAACCACGCGGGAGCCCCAAGTTGGAGAACTCTTCAAAAATAAAATATTTAAAATTAATATAAAATTATATTATTCACTAGAAATTATTAAATTTACATAAAATTGTTTAAAATGTATGATGCTTTCAAAGATCCCGCGAAATCAATGAAGTCTACCCCCAAAAAAATTCTTAAAATATACCAGATCGAGGGAGAGTGATCAGTGAAGAGGAAAGAGATTGGCTCTGCTTGGAAGCGAGCTAAGTGGCGGAGTGGTTAGCCTACCGTGCATGTCACGAGGGAGACCCGGGTTCGACTTCCAATATTTTCTCTTCAAAAATAAAATATTTAAAATTAAATGAGGGGGTTAACTACGAGAAATGATTAAATTAATAATAAAAAAATCTGGTGCGTGCGCGCAACACACAACTTTCACTTACCAACTTACTTAGATTAGAAATTGACGTGTTTTGCTAAATATCATTTCCCAAAGTCACACATTTATCTACATTCATATCTTATTTTTGTTAATCGTTAAAGCCGTTTTTGAGTAAATAAAAAAACCCCGTGAAAATGATACAAAATTTATTAAGTAAAGTCCCCCCTCCCGTAGATCAATTTTGATGAAATTTTTACAATCATATCTGGGGCATATAAATACATCAAATACCAAGTTTGATCAAAATCGTTAAAACCGTTTTTGAGTAAATAAAAAAAACACGTGAAAATGATACAAAATTTATTAAGTAAAGTCCTCCCTCCGGTTAATCAATTTTGATGAAATTTTAACAGTCATATCTCGGGCATGTACTTACATCAAATACCCAGTTTGATCAAAATCGTTAAAGCCGATTTAGAGTAAATAAAAAAAAACCGTGAAAATGATACAAAATTTATTAAGTAAAGTCACCCCTCCCGTAGATCAATTTTGATGAAATTTTTCCAATCATATCTCGGGCATATAAATACATCAAATACCAAGTTTGATCAAAATCGTTAAAACCGTTTTTGAGTAAATAAAAAAAAAACACGTGAAAATGATACAAAATTTATTAAGTAAAGTCCCCCCTCCGGTTGATCAATTGTGATGAAATGTTGGTTATCACATCTTTGGCATATAAATACATCAAATACCAAGTTTGATCAAAATCGTTAAAACCGTTTTTGAGTAAATAAAAAACACATGTGAAAATGATACAAAATTTATTAAGTAAAGTCCCCCCTCCGGTTGATCAATTTTGATGAAATTTTTACAGTCATATCTCGGGCATATCATTAGATTAAATACTCAGTTTAATCAAAATCGTTAGAGCCGTTTTTGAGAAAATCGAAAAAAACTTAAAAAGTTATTAAATAAAGTACCCCCTCCCTTTGAGCAAATTTGATGAAATTTTTGCTGTCACATCGCGGGCATATACATACTCTAAATACCCAATTTCAGGTTCGCACAGTTTATAGTTTTTGAGCTAGTCTGTTCACACACACACACACACACACACAGACACACAGTCACACACACAGACCATTTCGCGGGACTTGGTTATTTTGACTCAGGGGACCCCAAAACGTGTATTTCCGTTGAAAACCGGAAGTCGATAATTTTCACGATCGCAATACTTCCACTTACTATATATTTCAAATATAGGTAAGTGAAAGTAAAAAGAAAATCACTAATCAGGAATTGACAGTTGAATTCATCTCTTGTAACTTTACGATATCACCTCTCCTTCTGCTCATGGGGGAATTGTTTTATGTATTTGAAAGGTCCTTTTGTTGGCTACCCCTTTCTATAACGGATATCAATTTATATCCAATCAACTGTTTCAGTGTTTGATTGGATCATTCTCTCTCAATTCCTTCCTCCCCCAGTTTCAGTTTTTGCTGTTCGTTAAATGGAATCGTTTGAACTACTGTTGCTTTCATGTTATCGCATGTTGTATTCAAGTCTAGGAATAACAAAGAAAAAATTTATATCCGAGCTTTATTTCATCAGCTCTTTGAGCTACCGTTCCATTAACGATTCGTTGAACAAGAGGAAAAAAGTAAGATAACACAGGATTCAATAAAACAGTTTGTTTGTATTTTTCCTGGATTAATTATCTAAAATATTGTCCTGTATTTTTTTAAAGCTATATTTGAATACATATCAGGACAATTGCTTTTGTATTGCGTTCGTTTAGACAATTTCTTATTTTTTTTTCTTCTTTGACAATTAGCAAATGATTTCGCTGTGCTAATTAAATAAGGGCATGATGGGCATGGGGAAGGCTGGCACCCAGTGGTACCTCTTGTCTGCCTTGTTTCAGTTGATCTGGTGCCAGAAGGAGATCTCTCATCCAGCGCCTTTTTAATCTTCTATTTATTGGCATATCAGCCGTAGCCATGTCTCAAACCATTCGGTTAAAATGACCGTATAAATGAGTATGGAGTATTTTCACATAACATACAAAGTCATCATCTGAGTATAATATTGTCCTGTATATATACAGCTTTATATTGTATTGTTTTTTGTATATTTTTACTTTCACTTACCTATATATGAAATATATAGTAAGTGGAAGTATTGCGATCGTGAAAAAATTCGACTTCCGGTTTTCAACGGAAATACACGTTTTGGGGTCCCCTGAGTCGAAATGACCAAGTCCCGCGAAATGGTCTGTGTGTGTGTGTGTGTGTGTGTGTGTGTGTGTGTGTGTGTGTGTGTGTGTGTGTGTGAACAGACTAGCTCAAAAACTATAAACCGTGCGATCCTGAAATTAGGTATTTAGTGTAGGTATATGCCCGCGATGTGACAGCATAAATTTCATCAAAATTACTTAAAGGGAGGGGGTACTTTACTTAATAACTTTTTAGGTTTTTTTTCGATTTTCTCAAAAACGGCTCTAACGATTTTGATTAAACTGAGTATTTCATCTATTTATTTGCCCGAGATATGACTGTAAAAATTTCATCAAAATTGATTAACCGGAGGGGGGACTTTACTTAATAAATGTTGTAACATTTTCACGTGTTTTTTTTTATTTACTCAAAAATGGTTTTAACGATTTTGATCAAACTGGGTATTTGATGTATGTATATGCCCGAGATATGACTGTAAAAATTTCATCAAAATTGATCAACCGGAGGGAGGACTTTACTTAATAAATTTTGTAACATTTTCACGTGTTTTTTTTATTTTCTCAAAAACGGCTCAAACGATTTTGATTAAACTTAGTATTTGATCTATTAATATGCCCGAAATATGTCTGTAAAAATTTCATCAAAATTGATCAACCGCAGGGGGCACTTTACTTAATAAATTTTGTATCATTTTTACGTTCTTTTTTTATTTACTCAAAAACGGCTTTCACGATTGTGACCAAATTGGGTATTTGATGTATGTATATGCCAAATATGTGATAGCCAACATTTCATCAAAATTGATCAACCGAAGGGGGGACTTTACTTAATAAATTTTGTATAATTTACACGGGGTTTTTTATTTACTCAAAAACGGCTTTAACGATTAATAAAAATTAGATATGAATGTAGAAAAATGTGTGACTTTGGGAAATGATATTTAACAAAACACGTCAATTTCTTATCTAAGTAAGTTGGTAAGTGAAAGTTGTGTGTTGCGCGCACGCACCAGATTTTTTTTCATAAGAAACACGACCAGTAATAATGTATTTTTATAAAACAAGTGAGTCCTGCAGAATCCCATGAATTTCTGAAATTTATTTGTCGTTTTCAAACAATACTTTATTAAAGTCTTCAAACCCTTATCATTTTTGTAAATATTTAAAATGGTATATTTGTGAAATATCATTTTAAATTATTACTACAATATTTATCGAATATAAAAATATAAATAAATGTATATAAAATATAGTTGCAGATAAGACCCATTACCAAATTTAGCAAAAATCTAGCCATCACATTTACGTCCATCAAGTTTGTTTTCACTCGCATATATTTTGCTTAGCTAGCAAATTGGCCCGCTACACAGCACTGTACTTTATCCTAAGCTAGCCGCTCATAATGTTTTAACATTTTTGATTGAAAGGTATAAAGTAGGACAATAAGATATATAATTTAATTTATTTTGGACAATAAAATATAAAATTCAGAAATACTGTGCAGAAAATATAACATTGTCCTTAGAAATTATCGCATGAATTCTTTCAGAAAAGAATAATAAACAATTAATTTTTTCCTGTTCCACTTCTTATTTTTATCTTATGAACCTAATAGATATTGTACTTATGATTTTAGAATTTTCCGTCATTATCTAAAGGGATATAACATTTTCTCTTGACAGATTTCTAGTCAATAAAAGTATAATTTTTTTTTTTAATGTTTTCAGATTCACCATTCGCGAGTGGAAAAGCAAAAAGACATTGTGAAATATAAGTTAGAAATTTGACATATGAGCTTACTTGATGTTTATTCTTTGATAAAACTCTGTTTTTATTTTTTAATTTTTATTCATACCTGTCAGTAAATTTGACAAAGAGCGGATATGATATCAACAAAATGAAACGTGATACATCACGTAATAAGTAATTACGTGATTCGTTAGTAAAGATAAAACAATTGTTTTTACATCATACAATTCGATAAATCTCTCGTTTTGTCTATCAATAGTTGGAATTTTTATTATTAATTAAAACCGATTCGTTCTTAAGTGGCATATGCATGTATTTTTTAGTATATATACTGAGAATCTATACATACTAGCTTATAACCTAAATATATATACATATATCTTTTTATATTGATATATTGCATAAACATATTTTAACACTTTTGATACAGATGATTTGCAATGATTTATCTGTACTCTCTATTTTGACTGTAATTTTTAAAAAATTCTATAAAATTATAATAATTATAATTATAATACATAATTGCTTACATGGATATGTACCTGTCAGTAATCTGAGGATACTAGACTCTGCATAACTGTTGAGTATTGCGGGTACTGTATACCCTGCCCCGTGTCTTTTACAAATAGATATCCATAATCTGCCAATATAGAGATTATCTTAAAAAAAAATTATTTTCATCACAAGTTCCAAAATTCGATATTTTCGGTGCGCAGTCGTGTTTAACGTGCGAGGTGTAGCCTAGCGCAGATATTAGACCTAGCTCCGAAAACTTACTTTTGGTACGTGTTATGAACCATAATTTTTGATCATACTGCTCATACTAGAGTACATTAAAACACTTTTATATTTCATTAATAACTTACAGATATAAGAAATTAAATTGACACCTTTTTTCTATTAAAAAAAAATCTGTTTATTAACCTATAATAGAAGAAAAGTACTTATATATTTACATTAATATTTATAGTACAATTCTGATTATTCATTACATTAAAACCTTTGTTAGGCATTGCCTTTTGGAATACCGATAACTTTTGATTAAAGGAATTATTTTCAAGTTCTGGCTCATCTCTAAAAAGGTTAGCGCACCAAAAAGATTTTTCAGGCCTAGGCCCGAAAAATACTACTTCACGAACTCAAACCGAGTATTGAAAACACTGAGTATTTGATGCAGTATGATGAAAACTAATATTCGTTTTTATATTGATATGGAGCTCTTGTGAAATTTGTTAAAATTATTCTAAATGATATCCTTTCTCTTCCAGTATATTGAACATTGATGATTCATAAAGATAAGAAAATCATCCTATTCTAAGATCTTAGATCATCTTTAATATCCATTCATAGCCGACTTAATAGCACGACCTCAAATTTTATTGCTCTGGCTTTAATGTTCATAGCTTCCCCACGTTTAATAGCTAATAATTTCCTTGGGAGTCATTGGGCATCATCATCGCTCTTAGAACAATGCCCGTCATTAGGGATTCATGTTCTGAAGTTATTGGACTGCTGAATTTTTTTTTACTTTCACTTACCTATATATGAAATATATACTTAGTGGAAGTATTGCAAATGTGAAAAATTTCGACTTCCGGTTTTCAACGGAAATACACGTTTTGAGGTCCCCTGAGTCCAAATAACCAAGTCCCGCGAAATGGTTTGTGTGTATGTGTGTGTGTGTGTGTGTGTGTGTGTGTGTGAACAGACTAGCTCAAAAACTATAAACCGTGCGAACCTGAAATTAGGTATTTAGTGTATGTACATGTCCGCGATTTGACAGCAAAAATTTCATCTAAATTGCTCAAACGGAGGGGGTACTTTATTTAATAACTTTTTACGTTTTTTTCGATTTTCTCAAAAACGGCTCTAACGATTTTGATTAAACTGAGTATTTGATGTATTAATATGCCCGATATTTGACCGTAAAAATTTCATCAAGATTGATCCACCGCAGGGAGGACTTTACTTAATACGTGTTGTATCATTTTCACGTGTTTTTTTTATTTACTCAAAAACGGCTTTCACGATTTTGATCAAAATGGGTATTGGATGGAATTGGGTATATGCTTAAGATGTGATAGCCAACATTTCATCAAAATTGATCAACCGGAGGGGGACTTTACTTAATAATTTTTTTCCAATTTTTACCTTTTTTTCGATTATCTCAAAAACAGCTTTAATCATTTTGATCAAATTCGTCATGTTTAATGAAATGTTAGGTGTTCTTTAATATCAGGTAAGCTTTATCATTATTAAAATGTTCTGAAGGGGCTTAAATGGTGTAGGGGCCTTTATTGTTTGTTTTTTTTTTTTTGTTTCCTATAAGGTACCTTTGTTTTTGTTTATATGGAGAGATTAACTGTCTCTCGTTACGCCTAAAAATAAGAAATGGCTAAATATGAGATATGATAAAAATAAAGTAAATAAAACTAGTTAAAGTAAAAACCACACATGCGGAGTACGCCTTTAATGACAGACCATTGTTCATAATTGAAGCCGTTCTGTTCATTTGAGAAGTCGCAATTAACAAAGCTCATTAATTTCTAATCGAAGTATGTTGGTAAGTGAAAGTTGTGTGTTGCGAGCACGCACCAGATTTTTATATTATGTGAAACATCTACAGTAAATTGTATTAACCCATCCCACTCCTTATTTTTGTGCTTGCGCTCCTCCATTTTTTTTTAGGACTGTTACAACACGATTTATTAGGTTCAGCGAACTGTCAGGCGCATGAGCACTGTAGTTTTTAATTAGATTGATTGCTCTATTTTTTGCCTTCTATTCTACTGCCGGTTTATCATATTTCAATAAAATTGAAAGGTTTTCTACACTTACTTACTACAAAAACGTTTGGGGTTCAAAAATGAATTTATGCATAAGCAAGATTCACTCGCTAATATTATTTCGATCACTTCCCTATGGAGCTGGTCACTACGGGAAGATAGACAACACTCCCTTCAGAGAAAGTATAGTAGTAAAAAATTTACTATTGAGTTAGGTAATATTTAAAAATAATAATCATTAAAAATATAAAGGATTTTTTAATGAAAGAGTCTCTTGCCCGTTTGAAGTTTATTTATTTCCCATCCTCTGGGGTTATCTTATCCTTAGTAACTTCTTTTTTTCACCATAGCCATTTGTCATCTTATATTTTATTAAACATTATATGAATACTTATGTCTATCCTTATTACATTTTATGGCATATTTCACATTTTAGATTCTTGTTATTTCACTCACACAGTGAACTAAATCAAAGTAAAGGAATTATTTGGTGCCCCGAACTAAATTATTGTACAATTGAGGAAATAAAAGATGAATTAAAACCACAAAGTATAGCCGATGTCAAAAGATTAACGTAACTATAAAAAAAATGAAAAACACCGCGAGTCGCGTCCGTCATTTATCACCAAAAGCGAAATATCCTATAAATAGTTTTTACGATTTCTTTATGTCCTTATATGTATATTTCACATTTTAGGTTCTTTTTATTTCACTGTGTGAGTGAATTAAAAAGGATCTAAAATGTGAAACATGCCATAAAATTTAATAAGGATAGACATAAGTATTCATATACTGTTTAAAAAAATATAAGATGATAAGAATGCCTATGGTGAAAAAAAGAAGTTACTTAGGATAAGATAACCCTAGAGGATGGGCCAATAGCCCGAAACGTTGGGAAATAAATAAACTTCAAACCCGGAAGAGACTCTTTTATTAAAAAATCCTATATATTAAAGCACTCTTCCTCACTAAGTGAAGAAAAAGAACCTAGCTAAAAATATAAACTTACTACGTCCCTTGTTTATTTAAATTAATAGGGTTAATTAAAAAAGGTTCGTGGAGCTTAATTATCTTAAATAATGGGACAAGCAAAAACACAGAATTGCGCAGTGGAAGTAATTTATTGATATTTATATAAACTCAATGATTTCTTTGAGCACCTAATTACAATAATATATAATCATTCTTATTAATATCTACATACACAATATTTAAATAATAGTCCTCATACAATATATCATAATATGTATAATCAAAAATAATTATGTGTGGGTCATCACAAACTATAAATAATCAACTAAATAAATTGGACTCATTAGACAGCTAAATTCAAATAAATTCTTCCACTCATTTCTTTCAATCAAAACACTCACATAAACATAAATATTTTTTTTAAATAATTTATTTTTTGAAGAGAAAAGATTTGGCTCCGCCGGGAGTCGAACCCGGGTCTCCTGCGTTACATGCGAGGATGCTAACCGCTACACCACAGAGCTCGGCTCAAGGCAGAGCAAATCCTTCCTCTTCACTGCACCGGCGGAGCCAAATCTTTTCTCTTCAAAAAATAAATTATTTAAAAATAATTTAAAATTGGTGGTTAGCCACAATTTAAGATTGGATTAATTAAAATAAATATTTTTTGTTTTAATACAATATCCTGTAGGTACGAAGGAATATATCCCTTTACTCAGCTCACTTTATTTATTTATTTAACGTTTCGGGCTATCTGCCCATCTTCAAACATCCTACAATGTATTCAAATACAATCAATATTTTAAGATTATTTATCTCAATTTATGTATCTTTGTTTTACCATTTTTTACTTTAGTACATAATGTACAAATTAAAGAGTCAGTAGGTAATACGAGTGTTGATAGATGTTTAGTTTTATTCGATATCGATTGTAAGTATATAACAATAAGATTTAAAAAAAAGTTTTATTAGCTTATCTCAAATAAGTAAGAAATGGTAATAACAAAGATATATAAATTGAGATAAATATTCATTAAAATATAATGGTTGTTTTTGAATACATTGTAGAATGGTTGAAGATGGGCAGATAGCCCGAAACGTTAGATAAGTAAAGAGAATGAGCAGACCAAAAGGTTATACTGCTTCGTACTTACTAGTTATTAAGGTCACAAAATTGAGACCCAAATCGATTGTTATTTTTTTTATTTACAAAAAAGAATGTGTCGTTTTTTTTATGTGATTTGGATGAATTGGTAACTTTATACTAAGTTAGCATATCTCTCGGCCACCGCCTCAAAAGTCGTCGGGGTGGAATGTAAGGGTTTAAGTTTGATGTTAGTGTCTGTGCTAAGGGGTTCGTGTTAAATGTTAGTCTTTAGTGGAAGCTTTTGTAGTATTGTGTGGCTGTATCGATGACTGTTGGGATATTCAGGTCCTTGTGTAGTAAGTCATTTGTCACCTAGTATGCTGCGTCTGCTATTTTCCTCAATACCTTGGACTGGAATGACTGAATTCTTTCGATGTTTGAGGGTTTTGCAGAACCCCATAGTTCTATCCCGTATGTCCATACTGGTCGAATTAGTACTTTGTAAATAGTAAGTTTGTTTGTCATTCATAATTTCGAACGTCTGTCGAGTAACCTTGATAACATTCCAAATCGTTTGTTAAGTTGTTTCCTTTTCAGTTCGATGTGGGTTCTCCATGTCAGTCTCTTGTCCAGGTGGAGCCCCAAATATCTTACAGCTTGGGATTCAGGGATCGGTGTATCATTGAAATATACTTGTGGACATGAGCCATGATTGAGAGTGAAGGTAATAAATTCACTTTTCATCCCATTCATTTTTACCTTCCACCTGGTAGCCCAACTAAATATATCGATGTTAAATATTGCTTCCTCCGACTTACTATTTAATACTACTCTCTTACCTGACAGACAGACATTTTACTATTAAAATAGACAACGAAATATCTAATCTAAAAGATGTTAGATGAGCTAAAAATGCTAAAAATGAGTTGCGAACGAAAGAACTCAGATTGGGAGAGCATGCCTTTTCGGTGTGTCACGATTTCAAGTATCTAGGATCGATACTGACACAGGACAATGACATGCTCACAGAAATCAAAGCGAGGATAGCAGCTGGAAACAGGCAATATTATGCTACCCAAAAGGCACTGCGGGTCAAGGTACTGTCTAGAAGGGCCCGAGAGTTAATTTACAAAACTATGATAAGGCCAATCGTTACGTATGGTAGCGAAACATGGGTGTTATCCCGAGAAAATGAAAGGATGCTTGCTATATGGGAAAGGAAAATCCTCCGGAAGATCTAAGGCCCAGTATACCAGAATGGACAATGGAGGATAAGGACGAATGCAGAACTTAAACAGCTCTACAACTCTCCAGACCTGGTAGCAGTAATCAAAAGTGGGCGCATCAGATGGTTAGGACACGTCGAGAGAATGCCTCGAGAGCGTTTGCCTCGAAACCTAATGTATAGTCGACCAGGTGGAGCTAGAAGAAGAGGCAGACCACGACTGAGATGGCTGGACGACGTGGAGGACGACCTGCGGCGGCTTGGGGTGAGGCGATGGAGGAATATCGCCCAGGACCGAAACGAATGGAAAAGAATCGTTGAAGAGGCCAAGGTCCTATCAGGACCGTAGTGCCGAGGAAAAAAGGAAAAAAAAAAAAGAAAAAAAAGAAGTTAAAGCTGGAGTTCCACAAGGTAGTGTACTTGGACCACTGCTCTTCAATATTTTCACAGCTGACTTATCCGAAAACGAACACTCCCTACTGGCTACATTCGCTGACGATACCGCACTACTAACATCACACTACTAACATGAAACCCCGATAAAGCATCTTCCATCCTTCAAAACCACTCAGACGATCTAATATAATATTATAAATAAACAAATAAATAGTATGTAAATAATTATAGTATATAACTATGATATCATGACTAATATTAAAAAAATGTGTGTTGCAGCATGGTTCAGGGCGAGGCTCCGACGGGACTGCTGACCCCACTGCTGTCCTCATTACAATGGAAGGTAATAATAATATAGTATTTTTATTATATTTTACTACATTATACTAGGGTAAACCGTACAGTTATTGGCACCCTTTTACTAAATTACATTGGTGACATTAAAAAAAATACTTCTTAGGAAGGGATCTAAATTAAACTTCCTATAACTCCTCTTTACCTATCCACATACAGACTCAAGAGGTTTTTTTTGGGTCAAAAGTTCAATAGTTTTACAACATGGCAATATTTATTGTTAAAAGTGCCAAATCTAGTTATTGGCACCCTGTGGATTTAATTGTGAAATCTTCCCTATGGTTAGTTTGTCAAAGTCTTGCTTCATAGATGACTTATCCCATCCTCTACACAGTTTATACAGCTGATATCCCAACCCATCCTAACACTGTTATAACCACTTATGCTGATGACACCTGTGTGCTATCAGTAAATAATGATCCAGTTATTGCATCCCAAAACCTTCAAGCTCATATAACAAACCTTGAAAAATGGTGTGAAAAATGGAGAATCAAAATCAACCCCAACAAATCCCATCAAATTACCTTTACTCTCCGTCGAAAACCTACGACCTCCTGTCCTACTGTATCCTTCAACAATTCTCCACTTGTCCCTGTTGAACAGATCCGTTATTTAGGACTTCACCTCGACAAACGTCTAACTTGGAATCCCCATACTAGATTGAAACGACAAGAAACCGCTCGACGCTACCGCCTACTACAACACTTACTGGACAAACGCTCAAAATTACCAATCTACTACAAAAGGCTCCAATATATGACAGTAATAAGACCTATTTGGGCTTACGGAATCGAGCTTTGGGGCTCCACCAAACCATCAAACTCCTCTCGAATCCAATCCTTGCAGTCCAAAATCCTTAAAGCTCCTTATTTTGTAACATATAAAATAATCCACAAAGACCTTAATGTTCCGTATGTCGCCGATTTAGCCCGATCCAGATACCAGTCCTTTCATAGTAAACTCCTGATCCATCAGAACCCACTCGTATCCTCCCTCGCTTCCTCCTCTATCCCAGATAATCCTCCAAGGCGTCTGAAAAGAAGATAACCTCGAGATCTTTTAAGTTAGACACTACTTGAGCGCTATCAGTGGATAGTTCTCTACATGCTTATTCAAGACATTATTTTCTTTTATTTTAGCACATTTACTTAATGTATTATATGTAAATACAGATGTAAATTTCAATAAATTTTATTTAAAAAAAAAAAAAATAGATGACTTAGAACCCTTCAAACATTAGACACATTTATACCTTGTAGTAAAATGTAGGTAATAAAAGATTTGTTTACCTATTTCTTTAAGTTAAAGTTGGGGTGCCAATAACTGTATGGTTTACCCTTTATAATATATTATAAATTAATTTATAATATATTATTTATATTTATAGTATTATAGTATAATATAGTATTTATTCCAATATTTTTGTTATGTGGTTTAATTTCTTTGTTTCTTTAACGTCACATTATGCCGCTAAAGCTAATCGGACGATGCTGCATTGGGAGTCCTAAATTTGCCTATCCAGGTATAATTAGGATAGGGATCTTTAACGAGTGCCTGACATCGTACAGGCTCGGGAGTTCCATTTTACGTCTAATCCGAGGGACGGCATAGCCAAGGACTTTTTATTCCCTTTAAAAAATCCAATGACCATCGCGGGGCGCGAACCCGCATCCTTCAGTTTTGTAGGCTGCTATGCTAGCAACTGAAACACAGGTTACCACCAATATTGTTTATACTACTAGTTTATAGTTACTATTATTTATACTTATTAATGACGAAGCTCCTGGGTAGGTAAATAACATAACTCAAAATACAGGGACAACAAAGAAATTTGAACTCCACGTACAAAATAATTCTTCCGCACTTACCAGTCAACGACGCATCAATTATATAGAGTTACTTACTGCATTGCCTGAGCTCTAGAACAAAAAATGTGTGCAACTGGAGTATTTTTGGAAGTTGCTCAAGCTTTTGACAAAGGCTGGAACGAGGGTCTTTTCATTTAAATAATTATAATCTTATCGTTCATTCGTTTGAATTTCCAATTTTGTTCCTGGTTCCTAAATTTTACTGTATAATATTCGTTTTCAGGGTGTACGTTTTCGCGGATAAGTTGCGTCGAGTTGCCGGTAGGTAACGTCCGAAACAGTATAGAGTGCAAAGGGTTAAACATAAGATTTATTGATTCTCAAAATTTGAATAAATAGATTATGTTATATTTTGCACTGTGCCTTTTATTCGCTTACCCCCTGGATAAGTAGAAAGAAATTATGAATTTAATTTTTATTTCCTCAAAGTTCTCCTTGTTGGTACCATTGCAGTTTTTTGGGGCTATCATCTCTCCCAGGTATTGTGTATACAGACATATAGTGCGTGTGTCTTGTATTACGTATTGTTGTATTATATATTGTGCGCGTTGGATAACACCCCAACAGCACGCAACAGCAATTTGTCTGCCAACAACAGCAAGCGCTAAATATCCTCAAGGCTTCGTGCGTGCACTCACGCACCTCTTCAAACCTCAGCTGAAGGAATCGCTAAGCGCGATCACACCTTCGTGATTCAGGCCAATAACCTTAAAGAACATTTAAAAAATAATTTTATAATTATGGATTATTAGTTTCCACCTGTTCCACAGGCTCAAATCCCCTAAAAGTTAATAGTTTCTATTATGTATTAGTGGCATTTTATAACTTTCACTTACCTATAAATGATACTATCTGTATGTCCCGGTTTCACCCGGAGAATTTCATTTTTCTAATAAAACGGTCGATTTCGTAAAAAAAAAAAATCTGGTGCGTGCTCGCAACACACAACTTTCACTTACCAAATTACTTAGATTAGAAATTAATGCGTTTTGTTAATTGCCACTTCTCAAACGAACAGAACGGCTTTAATTATGAACAATGGTCTGTCATTAAAGGCGTACTCCGCATGTGTGGGCTCAACGTTTTTTATGAGTTGACTGAATATTTTTCTTTTTTTCTCCTCTTTATGTTTTCTTCATTTTTATCATATCTCATATTTAGCCATTTCTTATTTTTAGGCTTAACTAGAGACAGTTAATTGCTCCATGTAAACAAAAACAAAGGTTCTTTATAAGAAAGAAACAAACAAACAAAAAAGCCCCCCACGCAAAAAAAAAAAAGCCCCCTCAGAACATTTTAATAATGATAAAGCTTACCTGATATTAAAGAAAACCTAATTTTCATTAAACATGACGAATTTGATAAAAATCGTTAAAGCCGTTTTTGAGATAATCGAAAAAAAGGTAAAAATTGGAAAAAAAGTCATGAAATAAAGTGCCCCCTCAGTTGGACCAATTTTGATGAAATGTTAGCTTTTACATATTTTGTATATACCTACATCAACTACCCAGTTTCTTCAAAATCGTTAAAACCGTTTTTGAGTAAATAAAATAAACACGTGAAAATGATACAAAATTTATTAAATAAAGTCCCCCCTCCGGTTGATCAATTTTGCTGAAATGTTGGCTATCACATCTTTGGCATATACATACATTAAATACCCAGTTTGATCAAAATCGTTAAAGCTGTTTTTGAGTAAATAAATAAAACACGTGAAAATGATAAAACATTTATTAAGTAAAGTCCCCCCTCCGGTTAATCAATTTTGATGAAATTTTTACAGTCATATCTCAGACACACAAATAGACCAAATACTCAGTTTAATCAAAATCGTTAGAGCCGTTTTTGAGAAAATCAAAAAAACGTAAAAAGTTATTAAATAAAGTACCCCCTCCCTTTGAGCAATTTTGATGAAATTTTTACTGTCACATCGCGGGCATATACCTACACTAAATACCGAATTTCAGGTTCCCACGGTTTATAGTTTTTGAGCTAGTCTGTTCACACACACACACACAGACACACACACACACACACACACACACACACACACACACACACACACACACACAGACCATTTCGCGGGACTTGGTTATTTCGACTCAGGGGGACCCAAAACGTGTATTTCCGTTGAAAACCGGAAGTCGAAATTTTTCACGATCGCAATACTTCCACTTACTATATATTTCATATATAGCTAAGTGAAAGTAAAAAAAAAAACACTGTAAAGCGAGATCATTACGATTTTTATTAAGATAAAGAATATCAGCTGAAGATCGGCTGAAGTTATGCAACTTTAATATGGACAGGTGTTCGCTATACTAATATGAAAGAACCGCTGAGCGAAATTTGAAGAATTTAGGATAAACGGTATGGATTTCTATTAAGAACAAACAAACAAACAGAAATATTGCCCTACAGTTTCAGTTTTTTGCAAATCGGCTTGCTATGGCTAAGCCTCTGTGGCGCTCTGGGCATATTCCTGGGCAGACTCAGTTTCCCGCGATTCTGCCTGTCTAGGCCTCTGTTGTTCAATCCTAATTTGATGTTCGTCGAGAGTTTCAGCTGCTCGTATTTGACGTTGTTTTTAGCTTTTGAGCTCACTACTCCTATTGAAGCTCGCTTCTTAGGAGGCATTTTTAAAAAATAAATTCATCATACATGTATATAAACATGTAAATAAACGTATTGTAATGTTTAAAAAAAAAAACATATGGTTTAAAAATCCCAGAATTCGACGCCTGCCAATGGACGGTCTTACTGTGCCTTGTTGACCTCTTCAAAATCTATTAAATGATTATTTCGGCCGTTTTTTCGAATCACACGGTCGATTTCGTAAAAAAACCATTGTAAAGCGAGATCATGACGCATTTTATAATAATAAAGAATATCCCCCGAGATCGGCTGAAGTTATGCAATTTTAATATGGACAGGTGTTCGCTCCTGGTATCGAAGAACCACTGAGCGAAATTCGGAGAATTTACGACAAACGGTGTGGATTTCTATAAAGAACAAATAAACAAACAAACATACAGAATTTCATTTTTATTTATATAGATATACTAGCTGTATATCCCGGTTTCACCCGGAAAATTTCAATTTTTAAATCTATAAATTGAGACTTTTATCGTCTCAAACGGTCGATTTTGTAAAAATCAATGTAAAGCGAGATCAAAACGATTATTATAACAATAAAGAATATACCCAGAGATCGGCTGAAATTTTTTAATTGAAGTATTTTAAAAGGCAATTTTAATATGGACATGTGTTCACACCTGGTCTGAAAGAACCACTAAGCGAAATTTGGAGAATTTATGACAAACGGTATGGATTTCTATAAAGAACAAACAGAATTTCACCTTTATAAGCATAGATCATAGCTGTATATCCCGGTTCCACACGGAGAATTTCATTTTTCTAAAGAAACGGTCGATTTCGTAAAAAAAAAAACATTGTAAAGTGAGATCATCATAATTTTTATAACAATAAAGAATATCAGCTGAAGATTGGCTGAAGTTACGCAATTTTAATATGGACAGGTGTTCGCAGCTGGTATCAAAGAACCACTGAACGAAATTTGGAGAATTTAGGACTAACAGTATGGATTTCTATAAAGAACAAATAAACAAACAAACAAACAAACAGAATTTCAACTTTATTTATATAGATAGTAAAAAAAAAGTATTGAGATCGTTAAGAAATTTCGATGTGACAGCTATTTTCTTCAAAATTGATCAGGCGGAAGGGGCACTTTATTTAATAAATTTTGTCTCATTTTCACTTTTTTTTTTTTTTTTTTCACCGTCTTAAAAACGGCTCTAACGATTTTGATCAAACTGGGTAATTGATGTATGTATATGCCCGCGATTTGAGAGGCAAAATTTCATAAAAATTGGTATGACGGAAGTGGCACTTTATTTGATAAATTTTGTCTCATTATCACGTTTTTACATTCACTTACCTATATATGAAATATATAGTAAGTGGATGTATTGCGATCGTGCAAAATTTCGACTTCCGGTTTTCAACGGAAATACACGTTTTGGGGTCCCCTGAGTCAAATTAACCAAGTCCCGCGAAATGGTCTGTGTGTGTGTGTGTCTGTGTGTGTGTGTGTGTGTGTGTGTATGTGAACAGACTAGCTCAAAAACTATAAACCATGCGATCCTGAAATTGGGTATTTAGTGTAGGTATATGCCCGCGATGTGACAGCATAAATTTCATCAAAATTACTTAAAGGGAGGGGGTACTTTACTTATTAACTTTTTAGGTTTTTTTCGATTTTCTCAAAAACGGCTCTAACGATTTTGATTAAACTGAGTATTTCATCTAGTTATATGCCCGAGATATGACTGTAAAAATTTCATCAAAATTGATTAACCGGAGGGGGGGACTTTACTTAGTAAATTTTGTAACATTTTCACGTGTTTTTTTTATTTACTCTAAATCGGCTTTAACGATTTTGATCAAACTGGGTATTTGATGTATTTATATGCCCGAGATATGGCTGTAAAAATTTCATCAAAATTGATTAACCGGAGGGGGGACTTTACTTAATAAATTTTGTAACATTTTCACGTGTTTTTTTGATTTTCTCAAAAACGGCTCTAACGATTTTGATTAAACTTAGTATTTGATCTATTTATATGCCCGAGATATGTCTGTAAAGATTTCATCAAAATTGATCAACCGCAGGGGGCACTTTACTTAATAAATTTTGTATCATTTTTACGTGCTTTTTTTATTTACTCAAAAACGGCTTTCACGATTGTGACCAAACTGGGTATTTGATGTATGTATATGCCAAATATGTGATAGCCAACATTTCATCAAAATTGATCAACCGAAGGGGGGACTTTACTTAATAAATTTTGTATCATTTTCACGGGGTTTTTTATTTACTCAAAAACGGCTTTAACGATTAATAAAAATATGATATGAATGTAGAAAAATGTGTGACTTTGGGAAATGATATTTAACAAAACACGTCAATTTCTTATCTAAGTAAGTTGGTAAGTGAAAGTTGTGTTGCGCGCACGCACCAGATTTTTAAATAAATTAAGAAGCCAAAAAAGGTTTTAATGGGACCAACTTGGGAAAATACTCTACAAGATGCAAAAGGTTTCGTTCCAATTGGTCCATCCATCTCGGAGTAATCGAGATTCTAGATATGATTGGTTAGTTTTCCCACATGATTCATCCAGCATTAAAACAATAGTGAAATTGTTTAGTTACCAATGAGTTTAATAGCTTGTTGGAGCATACCTTATGTTATATATCCCATATGTTTTTCCATTAAGTAAAATTTTTAGTGATAATTAAAGATTTATTTTCATGTTTTTTCCCGATAACTTTTTAAATAAATTAAGAAGCCAAAAAAGGTTTTAATGGGACCAACTTGGGAAAATACTCTACAAGATGCAAAAGGTTTCGTTCCAATTGGTCCATCCATCTCGGAGTAATCGGTGGACATACATAGAAAAAAAAAAAGGCACATACCTACGAATTGAGTAACCTCCTCTTTCGTTCGAAGTCGGTTAAAAATCTCAAAAATAGATTTCCGTTAGAGTTAAACGACAATTTCGCCATTTAAGCCCCTTAGGGGTTAAATTTTTGAAATTCCTTTCTTAGTGGTTACCTACATCGCGTTTAAAATCTAAATTCTGAACTTCAAGTTTCTATCATTAATAGTTTTTGCTCTACGTTGATTCTGTCAGTCAGGACAAAGCCTCTTATATATAGAGAGAGATAATATCAGTATTTATACTCATCATTAAAATTAATTGTTTAAATTATGAAAAAATATATAACAATATAACGTGAAACAAAACACAAAGCATATTGTTTAGAATAGTTCAGACTTGTTGTTGGAAACAGTTGGAACAAACTGTCATAGTACGATGTTCGAGTACCACCCAGGCCGGCCTAGAACCTTCCAGACTGTTCTGTTGACGACTAAATATAAGGAGCGATGGACTGGAGAGTTAGTCTTGTTATGAAGCTCAAGCCATATCGTTATTTCTGTGTTAAAAAAAGTGATAATTTTTTTGTAACCTATTTAAAAATTTGTTTTCAAAATTTGGGTGGCATTGAAAATTATATTCGTGCAATAAAAATTATTTAACCCACATAAGTGTTACATTACATTTTCAATAAGAAATATCATTAAAATAATGATTTTATATTTTGGATCATCTGTGTGAATGGTTTAACCCACCTTAAAGCGCCTCCTTATAAGTATCGTTATCATAGATATCTCATGATAAACCTTCCTAACTAAATTTTCACTTAAAAAAATAAATTAATATCCAATATTAATATTAATATTACAAATCAGAGGCCATTTTTCTTTTAAATTTATTTACGAGAAATATTCCACAGTGAATTGAATAAGTTCTTTTTCTCAATTTAAATCTTTACGTGGTATATATACCTCGTTAATTTCTTATAATTGATGAATATTAATTAAAAAATATGAATTATTCATTCAGTTATTTTCCCTCCTTTCATAATATCGCAAAAAAGAATAACAGTAAAAACGTTTTTATTCATCAACTGGGGCTTCGAAGGAAATTTTAAAATTCATAATCAACGGTTAATTAGCAAGGAAAATAAACATTAAATTTCTTCTTCATCCCAACCCACAGATATTTGTTAAATATTTTGGCCGCGTAAGAAATGTGGCGATTTTTTTGCTCTGTCATTGAAAAAAACCGGGGTAGCTCATTGGTAAGGCATTGAGCTGCTGTGCTCAAGGTCCTGAGTTCGAATCTGGCTAGGCAAGGTATCTTTAATATTCTGCCACAGTGCCTCTAGTGGGCCGAGAGACCCTCCTGGGGCTAACCCAGCCTCTATAAAGCGGGTACTCTTAATTAAAAGATTAAGGGGGAAAAACCTGGCGGTTGAGAGTGATCACGGTCAAATCACCTCCTTGCACGACCTCAGACCAAAAAACAGTAGTTCCTTACACAGTACTAAACCCAAGGGCCTTCATAGGTTGTAGTGGTACAGGTTTGTCATTGAAGAAATAACAGCTCTGTTTCTATAAACCTTTTTGGCGACTTCCTCCGAACGGTTTCTATTTCTTGAATTATAAACTAAAAAGAGGGGGTGCCGAAAGGTGAATATTATAATTATTTCGTTATTTAATTTATCGTGGGCGCTATGTTCCTGGTCTCCCGCTTTTCTAAGGCGGGTCGGGGTTACCAGAAACGGCATATATAAAATTAATATTGTAATTAATGTACTTAATTCGCCTTAATGTAAATTGGATACTTTTTCAAAGGTGACGTGTTTACCAATTCTATTTTATTCTAATAAACCTGTGGCATAGGGTTAATATAATAAATAAACAAATCTAAATTGAACTATATCTTTAATTTTATTGACCCATAATGTTAATTATTTATACCCCCTTTAATATATTATATACACATATGCTACTATTAACTAGCACAAATTAGTTAATGGATGCTGACTGGCAAGTTAACATTATTTAAATAAATACTAACCACACAATATTACAACTAGTACTGTATATTCATTAACCTTATCTGGTTGGCACTCTCAGTTGTTATCTCTGGCCTACCAGCTGGATCAGACTCAGCCATCTCTGACGCTCTCTCAGACTCAGCACAGCATCCCACCTCAGCCTGTCTCCGAAGTCGGGACTCTGCCGCTCGCTCTCTCCCTGGACCTCCGCACTCCTCGTACTTCACTCTCCCCCTCTCGGCACTCTCTCCGACCTCTGTCCACCTTCGAACTCTCTCTCCTCCCAACTCGACCCCCGCCACCTTCTCTCTCCTCCGTATAAGTCTTCTTTTCCCCACTCTCTTCAGACTTCCTCTGATTGGCTGGCTGCAGACTTCTCCTAATTGGTTGGTTCCAGACTTCTTCTGATTGGCTGGCTGCCTAAAATTTCCCTTCCTTTCAATATTTAACGTTTTTCCCAGCGGCCTCTTTCCCGGTGCAAAACCAGGGTTTATGGCCACAAATTTCTCTAACAATCTTCCTGGGTATTTCCCTGGATGTTTGTCGGCAGCATTGTCGGTCCTAAGCTTTGCTTATTTTGAATCTCTAACAGAAGGTTTATGGCCTCAATAACTTAATAGGCGATATTTCCAAGACCTAGCCGCCTTCAGGTAAAACTGACCACCTGGTTGACCATATACAGTACTTTACATATTTTGATATTAAATTATTAATTCAATTTCCCTTTCCCATCACGGCAGCATCCACAATACATAGCATGGGATATTGCAAGGGTGGTGAAAATGATTTTGGTAAAGGGAATCGCAGATGAACGATGATTATAAAAAGTACCATCGATAGTTTTAAACTATCGAGACTATCGATAGTCTTTTTAACTATCGATAGTACTATCGACAAATTTGTTTCAATGGGGGACAGTGACACCCTCTGTAAAAAAGCACCCTTCTGCTATATAATTCACATAAATGGAAAATAAAAGAAGTGTAACGGAGTAATTTTATTTATTTATTTTTTTTTTAAATGCTTAAATACTCTATATGAAACATTTTTACTTCACTTAAAAATTAAAATGATAAAAAAGCCATAGATATCTGCCATGACGTTTACTTTTTCTAATGCAGTTTTTCATCCTGATTATAAATCTGAAAACCATTTTGCTATACCACGTCAGGTTTTCAAGATATCAAGAAAAACATATATTTTTTAATCACCTTTCGTTGGAATTTTTTTTTCTCTTTGTTTGTTTATTTTGTTTTGTTGTTTCTTACGTCAATAGAAGACGACACCTGTCAATGTTGGCTGCCTACTGTTGGATGCTTCAGAGCAACATACCAAATTCTTAGTACAAACGCCACTTTACAGCTAAGAAATTCAAACCAAATTAACCATGAATTAAGGAACTTTATGTTATACCTATGTATTTTTTATGAGTATTAACCTGAAATGAAATGAAACCTTAAATTAGATTATACTATATTAAATTAGTACTTAAATTAGCACTTTATTCAGCAATATATTGTAACACTTATGTGGGTAACAAATATTTATTGACAGAAATATACAGTTATCACGAATTAATAAAACTTAAATACTTGAGCAGGTTACAAAAATGATAACGTTATAACACACAATCATATGACTTGAGCTACACAGTCAAGACAGAGACTTCGACTAGCTCGTTCAGTCACTGCTCCTTATATATAATCGTAAATAGTCAGGCCTGGAATGTTACAGAACAATGTGGACAGTTCTACGCCAGCGTGGACTAGGCACGAAAGATCTAGACCCAAACAGTTCGTTTCATCCGCTTATTTTGTTCCAACAAACGGTTTGGGAGGTTACGCCATATGTTTTCTTTGTTTGCTTATCGATTTAACGTTACAATATGATTTACTGCACCTAATCTGCGAGTTGTTTGCCTTGATACAATGTTAAAAATATATAAATGGTTAATGTCAGAATTCTTAAATATGGTGGGTGATAGAGACAAACGTTTTGCATATTTTTAACCACCATGTCTCAATTGTCTCAAAACAAGTATTGGATACCAAGATATCCAACGAAATTTTTTTGTGTTTATCAGTGTTACCTACTTAAATTAACTGACCATAGTCATCCTGGCTGCGAAAGAAGCACTCACACTTCCAGGTCGAGGCACTGCCATACCAATTCCGCAAAAAATAAGTTTTCCTCTTAAAAAGGAAATATCAGATAGTTGGCAATCCATGTGGAACGAAAGCCCTCCTAGTAAATTAAAATATATTAAAAAAAACTGGACCACATCCAATCGTTTAAATCGTAGAGAGGAGGTCGCCGTGGCTAGGTTAAGAATAGGCCATACGAACCTAACTCATCTGCATCTTATAACCAAACAGTCACCACCAACATGCCAACACTGCAACAGACCTCTGTCACTGTTAGTCACATTTTTCAAGAATGTCCATATTATATCTCCAGCTTAAATAAACCATCTCTTCAACCAGACATAACAATAGCATTAAGTAATAATCAGTCTAATATAAAAACGGTTGTAAACTTCCTTAAAATAAATAAATTAATTAACCAAATATAGAAATACATAGTATCAAAATTTACTATAGGTTTTTCTCTATTTATTTATTTTGCCTTTCTTTCCGCAGTATTAACTACATTTCTTTCGAAAACTGACGATTTTTTTTTTTTTTTTTTTTTTTTTTTTTTTTTTTTTTTTTTTTTTTTTTTTTTTCGCTTGGCTTACAGACCTTGGAGATCTTTAGCCGCCTCAACTAGCCTATTCCACCTCTGTCTATCTTGGGCGATGGCTTTCCAGTTCACCACTCGATGTTCGGTGGCTTCCTTCTTGATTATGTCAGCCCATCTCGTTCTGGGTCTCCCTCGCGGTCGGGTACCGAACACTGTTGCGTTCATCGTCATGTTGAGGGAGCCTGATGGGTTGCTTCTTGCCACGTGTCCCGCCCATTTTAACCTCTTAGCTCTCATATCATGCGCTATCGATTGTCGGGTTTCCCCTATAATCTCTTCTTTAGTCTTTCTTCTCCAGAGTCCCAGTTCATTATCCCACTTTGGGCCTACAATTGACCTTAGCACCTTCCTTTCGAATCTTTCGATTCTTGCTTGTAACGTGCTGGTCAGTGTCCAAGTTTCGCACCCATACATTAGCACGGGTTTGATTATTGTGTTGTAAACCCTGATTTTCAGTGGGCGGCAGATTTTCTTAGATCTTAGGACTCGAGAGACCGAGAAGAACGCACGATTGGCACTGGCTATTCGTTGATCGACCTCTGTTAGTTGGTCGTTTATTGAGGTTACTGTAGATCCGAGGTATTTGAAGTTATCTACTTTAGGGAAGGTATATCTTCCTACACTTATATCGTCGATTACGTGTAGGTTCCGGCTTACTATCATGTACTTCGTCTTATTTTGATTAACTTGTAAGCCGATGTCTCTCGCTGAATTGATCAGGGAATCGGCGAGTGACTGAATGTCTTCTTTCTTACTTCCTAGCACAGTCACATCATCCGCATAGGCGAGGAACTTATGCATTTTCCCCACGTGCACTCCCCCGCTTGCCTTGGTACATTCTCGTATAACTTTTTCCAAGGCCAGGTTGAACAGCATCGGGGATAGGCAGTCGCCTTGTCTTAATCCTGACTTCACGTCGAAGCTTTCAGTCATTTCTCCTTGTACCAGGACTCGGCATCGGGATCCATTAATACACGCCCGTGTCAATCGTACCAATTTTCCTGGGAAACCCAGTTCCGTCAGTATTTTCCAAAGACAGCTCCTGTCGACCGAGTCGTAGGCTGCTTTGAAGTCGACGAATAAGGCGTGCACATCTTGATTTATTTCCCAACGTTTCTCGAGTATCTGTTTAAGGATGAAGATCTGATCGGACGTGCTTCTTCCTCTTCTGAACCCTGCTTGGTAGTCGCCAAGGGACTTTTCATAGTATGGGTTCATTCTGTTTAGAATTATGTAGGTCAGGATTTTGTATGCGACAGGGAGCAGTGCTATTCCTCTATAGTTTTCGCACTCGTACATGGATCCCTTTTTCAGAATTGGGCATATGAGACCTGTATTCCATACGTCCGGGATCTTTTCCTCTCTCCATATTTTCAGGATGAGCTGGTGTAGATGGCTCGTCAGTGACTCACCCCCTTCCTTGAATAGCTCACCAGTTAAGCTATCTATTCCAGGGGCTTTTCGCCGTTTTACCTTCTCAATCGCCATCTGTACATCCAGTAGATCCGGCTCCTCTACCACATCGCTGGGATGGTCCTCAGCGTGGTCCATGTCCTCATCCTCTGAGGGATCCTCACTGTTCAGCAGCTGCTCAAAGTAATCCTTCCAGATTCCGAGCACTTCGTCTTTGACTGCTGTCAGTTTGCCTTGTTTGCTTTTCATTTGAGTGCTCCTACCCTTGTATCCGGTTCTTTCTTTCCTGATGTCAGCATAGAATTCACATATTTTACCGCCCTGCCAGTTATCTTCTATCTCTTTGAGCTTTTGAGACAAGAATTCTCTCTTTGCCTTTCTCAGTGTCTTGTTTACTGCTTTCTGAGCAGCTTCGTATCTATCTCGGGATTCTTTGTCTCTTTTGCCTAGGCTGAGGATCTTCAGTGCCCTTTTGTCCTCCACAGCCTTACGGCATTCCTCCGTGTACCATTTCTTTGGTTGACGCTTAACCTGGACTCCTATCACCTTGTTCGCTGTCTCCTTCAAGACCTTTTCAATTTCCGCCCAGTGGCTCTCAATTGGCGTACTCTCTAGGTCGAGAAGTTCGAATTTATTGGACAGCTCTATTTGGAATCGTGATTGGGTCTCCGGATCCTTTAGTCTTTGGATTTCATATCTTATTCGTTTCAGGTCGCTATCTGTCTTCTGGATTCGTCTAAGCCTTTGACTGACGATATTAATCTCAAGAAAATAAAAATAAAAGTCTAACAAACGTTGATGACCCCGGAGGTTTTACGCCTTAAAACCCAAGGAACAAACAAACAAACCATAGTCATCCCATAAAAATTATAAAGTGAAATCCATTTGTGGGCTAAATACATATAAATTTGTCTAGGCTAAGAATGTGAGGTATTTCACTGAAAAATCGAATGTCTTCCAACTTAATAAAATAATATAAAAACATCACAACTTTCGTGATTGCCTGCCAGTTTCTTCACTTGAAAACTCACTCGGTTAATGACAGATACTTAATTATTTTCCCCAATATATAGGAAAAGAAATACATAAGTGCAATTGGAAATGAAAATCGTACCTAATGAAAAATTCAACTATTGAAACCCCCCCCCCCATCTAAGTTGTCACCATATAGTATCGATAGTTTTATGTTCGATACTATCGATGGTGGAGACTGTACATAGTTTTATCACCAGGGGAAAGTGCCCCATTCTGGGACGGTTGCCTAATATGGGATATGCAGTTTCTGGATATAGTTTGTACTGCAACCTTGCTTTTATTTTATAAAATTGAAGATTAATGTCGCATTGGCACATAACCTTGTCACATTGTTATACATTCTCATCCTGTTAGATTATTTTCAGTGAATTGGTGTTGTAGGGTTCAAAAACTTTTTTTCGTGATTATTTAGACCTGATATTTCAGGCCTCAAAGTAAGTCAGAGACCCTTAATCATTGTTTTATCTTAAATGATGAACAATTCATTACAACATTTGCTAACTGCTTTTTTTTTTACTTTCACTTACCTATATATGAAATATATAGTAAGTGGAAGTATTGCGATCGTGAAAAATTTCGACTTCCGGTTTTCAACGGAAATACACGTTTTGGGACCCCCTGAGTCGAAATAACCAAGTCCCGCGAAATGGTCTGTGTGTGTGTGTGTCTGTGTGTGTGTGTGTGTGTGTGTGTGTGTGTGTGTGTGTGTGTGTGTGTCTGTGTGTGAACAGACTAGCTCAAAAACTATAAACTGTGGGAACCTGAAATTGGGTATTTAGTGTAGGTATATGCCCGTGATGTGACAGCAAAAATTTCATCAAAATTGCTCAAAGGGAGGGGGTACTTTATTTAATAACTTTTTACGTTTTTTTCGATTTTCTCAAAAACGGCTCTAACGATTTTGATTAAACTTAGTATTTGATCTACTTATATGCCCGAGATATGTCTGTAAAAATTTCATCAAAATTGATCAACCGCAGGGGGCACTTTACTTAATAAATTTTGTATCATTTTTACGTGCTTTTTTTATTTACTCAAAAATGGCTTTAACGATTTTGATCAAACTGGGTATATGATGTATGTATATGCCCGAGATACGACTGTAAAAATTTCATCAAAATTGATCAACCGGAGGGGGGACTTTACTTAAAGATTTTTATCTAATGTTTACGTTTTTTTTTATTTTATCAAAAACGGCTTTGATGATTTTGATGAAACTGGGTATTTGATGTATGTATATGCCCGCGATGCGACAGCCGAAATTTCATGAATATTGGTGAAACGGAGGGGGTACTTCATTTAATAAACTTTTTCTTATGTTCACGTGTTTTTTTTATTTACTCAACAGCGGCTGTAATGATTTTTATCAGACTGGATATTTGGTGTATGTATATGCTCACAATGTGACAGACAACATTTCATCAAAATTTGTTAATTGCAGGGGGCTCTTTATTTCATAACTTTTTTTTCCTATTTTTACATTTTTTGGAATATCTCAAAAACTGCTTTAATGATTTTGATTCAATTAATCATTTTTAATCAAAATCAAGTCATGTTTTTTATATTATTTATAAAAATGGCAATTAAAAAAACATGTCGATTTCTAATGTAAGTTGGTAAGTGAAAGTTGTGTGTTGCGCGCATCGCACCAGATTTTTTATTTACTAAACAAACGGCTATAAAGATCTTGATCAATGTAAAATCAAACTCGACTGTTGATGAAAGTAAGTCCTTAAAAAAAAATAAGCAATAATGAATCGAAAATTACTAATAACTTCAAAAGTTTTGCTACACTAATACTCAATAACTTATGGAGATATATGTTTCATAAATATGTAAGTGAAAGTAAAAAAAAAAAAATTAGATTTTATGTATTTCTCCTTCTTTGTTAGACATGTGTATAAATGATATTACCTATTTCTTTTTAAATACTTTAATTAACTAGCATTTTATTTTACTGGGAAATCCATGGATAGGTTGATCCTACACAACAAATTTAGTCCGTCTTCCGTTTACATTCCTGTTTCCTTGTAGATTTGGTGCAATCGCCGTGACATAAAACGCAGTGTTGATCCACAGCGAAGGAAACAAACCGGATTGCTAGATACATTCACTCACTTGTAGACGCACTCTGGGAATTTAAGGACCTTTTAAGTTAGACTAGACGAAGTAGAGCAGTTCCAGGCACATCTGATGGATCACCGAGAGGATTCGAACAAAGTCAGCCTAGTTGGGTCAGGTAGGGTTAGTGTAACAGGGTCACAGACGATGGTTAGTGCCGCATTAAATATAGTCTGACGAGCAGTCCGGCCAGGCGTTGCACAGTGGTCAATAATTGCTTTTAGGCGGACATAAATTTGCCATTTCCACAATTTTACAAATAAATTGATGGGATTTTTTTATTACCTTCTTTATAAAATTCAAAAATCAAGGAAACAATTCCCGTTAAGATTACTTCGGTATAAGTGTCCTTTTTGCTTACCGAAACCCAGGCTTCTTGTGTGTTAATAGGTAGTTTTCGTTAGTATGCAAAAAACATGGAAGAATCAATATTTTTCAGAATTTTCTTTTTTATTTTTTTAGTCTGATGGTGGGCTTTCATACCACCGAGTGACCAAAAGAAAATTCAAATTGCATAGAAGTTATGGGTATTTTAAAAACAACTAAAAATTCAACATTAAACTCGATTTTCTCCTTTTAGAAATAAGATATCAATATACCGATTTCACTGAAAGTTTACATTCAACGGCTAGTATATTACGTATGAGCAACATGAATTTGGTTTGCTTATTGGGGTACAAAAGCAATTCATAAACCACTTTATATGAAATATATAGTAAGTGGAAGTATTGCGATCGTGAAAATTTTCGACTTCCGGTTTTCAACGGAAATACACGTTTTGGGGTCCCCTGAGTCAAAATAACCAAGTCCCGCGAAATGGTCTGTGTGTGTGTGTGTGTGTGTGTGTGTGTGTGTGTGTGTGTGTGTGTGTGTGTGTGTGTGTGTGTGTGTGTGTGTGTGTGTGTTTGTGTGTGTGTTTGTGTGTGTGAACAGACTAGCTCAAAAACTATAAACCGTACGAACCTGAAATTGGGTATTTAGAGTATGTATAAGCCCGCGATGTGACAGCAAAAATTTCATCATAATTGCTCAAAGGGAGGGGGTACTTTATTTAATAACTTTTGTATCATTTTCACGTGTTTTTTTCGATTTTCTCAAAAACGGCTCTAACGATTTTGATTAAACTGAGTATTTGATCTATTTATATGCCTGAAATATGACTGTAAAAATTTCATCAAAATTGATCAACCGGAGGGGGGGACTTTACTTAATAAATTTTGTATCATTTTCACATGTTTTTTTTATTTACTCAAAAACGGTTGTAACGATTTTGATCAAACTTAGTATTTGATGTACTTATATGCCAAAGATCTGATGACCAACATTTCATCACAATTGATCAACCGGAGGGGGGACTTTACTTAATAAATTTTGTATCATTTTCACGTATTTTTTTTATTTATTCAAAAACGGTTTTAACGATTTTGATCAAACTTGGTATTTGATGTATTTATATGCCCGAGATATGACTGTAAAAATTTCATCAAAATTGATCTACGGGAGGGGGGACTTTACTTAATAAATTTTGTATCATTTTCTCGGGGTTTTTTTTATTTACTCAAAAACGGCCAAATTGCATAGAAGTTATGGGTATTTTAAAAACAACTAAAAATTCAACATTAAACTCGATTTTCTCCTTTTAGAAATAAAATATCAATATACCGATTTCACTGAAAGTTTACATTCAACGGCTAGTATGTTACGTATGAGCAACATGAATTTGGTTTGCTTATTGGGGTACAAAAGCAATTTATAAACCACTTTGTTTTATTAAAAAACGTTTTTCTCGGTTTCAAAGGGGTGCTCCCCGGAGTTATCACTGGGGTAATTTCTAGTCTTAGTTGTACTACGACTACATAAAAAGATCAGTTAAATTCACTTGCGCCTTTGGAAATTTTTTGAAAAGAATGTTTTGTATATGTTTACAGAAAAATTGGCAATGTTTTGCCTGTAATCTGCTCTAAATGGTACAGGTACATTTACAAGCTCCTTCTAATCTACATCATAAAATTACTACACCTATACATAAGGTTTTCACTTATAAATGTGTACTGAGGTATCAAATTTTGAATAGCCTTATTGAAAACCTTGAGTACCTGTTATCGAATAAGTGGTTTCAAAAGTACACAGAATTTTTTTTTCCCTTCTTCAGTTGATTAGGTGAGATGAAAAAACTACTGAATAGCTGAAATCACATACATATTTACTCTTAACTCTTAACGAATAAATATAGACTCTCTGTGTAAAAGAAAAACCAACCGATTTATTCTCAGTTAATTTGTCGTATCAATTTACACTCGTTAAAATGTTTAAACTATACTTTAGGTTATGATTATATGACTTTTCCTGCAAACACATATTATCAAGAAATAATAATTTTCTACGTACTGTATAGTTATTCAGGCATTTTTGTAGTGGAGGGTAAAGGAATTAGGATAGAATTGGTATGACTCTACTCTTGAGTTGCTAACCGACTTTGTTTAAAATTTTATACCTCAGTACACATTTATAAGTGAAAACCTTATGTATAGGTGTAGTCATTTTATGTTATAGATTAATTGCAGATTACAGTAAATGTACCTGTACCATTTAGAGCAGATTACAGGCCCAAACATTGCCAATTTTTCTATAAACATATACAAAACATACTTTCCAAAAAATTTTCAAAGGCGCAGTAATACAACTAAGGCTAGATAATACCTCAGTGATAACTCCGGGGAGCACCCCTTTGAAACCGAGAAAAACTGTTTTTAATAAAAAAAAGTGGTTTATAAATTGCTTTTGTACCCTAATAAGCAAACCAAATTCATGTTGCTCATACGTAATATACTAGCCGTTGAATGTAAACTTTCAGTGAAATCGGTATATTGATATCTTATTTCTAAAAGGAGAAAATCGAGTTTAATGTTGAATTTTTAGTTGTTTTTAAAATACCCATAACTTCTATGCAATTTGAATTTTCTTTTGGTCACTCGGTGTTATGAAAGCCCACCCTCAGACTAAAAAAATAAAAAAGAAAATTCTGAAAAATATTGATTTCTTCCATGTTTTTTTGCATACTAACGAAAACTACCTATTAACACACAAGAAACTTCGTTTTGGGTAAGCAAAAAGGACACTTATACCGAAGTAATCATAACGGGAATTGTTTCCTTGATTTTTGAATTTTATCAAGAAGGTAATAAAAAAAATCCCATCAATTTATCTGTAAAATTGTGGAAATGGTAGATTTATGTCCGCCAAAAAGCAATTATTGACCACTGTGCAACGCCTGGCCGTGTCTGCTCGTCAGACTACATTTAATGCGGCACTAACCATCGTCTGTGACCCTGTTACACTAACCCTACCTGACCCAACTAGGCTGACTTTACCTTATGCCTAGGCTGAGAAATTTTTTGTGGCTTCTTTAAAAAAAAAAAATGAATGAATTTTTACTCTTCGCTTTCGTACTTTTCGTATCAGTATTTAGGAATGCAACATTCATAAATCTTAGGTAACAACTCGTGAAAAAAAAATAGAGTATATAATTTAAAAATGTTATAAAATAAACAGATATTTAATATAACAGTTCTAAAAATTATATGTAAGTATGTCTACTTAGGTACGTTCCTACACGTATTTTTTTAATATCATGAATATTAGAGGAGCATGGTGAGCAGACAAAATAGTCATCATTTTCTTATTCATATTTAGGACTAGTTCAGGGCATATGATAATTATTTTTACATAATTGGCATTCGCGTTTCTCCAACCCTGTTACCAGGTCGTCCGGTATTTCCCAGTGACGAGGTTTATGGTTTTCTCGAAAATTTCCGAGGGTAGCAAACTAATTGGTTATTTTCGGGTTTTTCCAAATAATTTTACCTGCAACTTATTCCTTAGTCAAGTAGGGTGAATTTAGAATAAAAATATGAATAATGAGATAAAGAAGAGTGAATTTGACAAAAAGTATTGAGGCCACCGGGCACGGCAGCCGGTCTAAGATCTCAGACCACAGGGCCCGCAATACACTTGCACTGCTCAGACGCTAAAGGCTTAACGAGTACCTGAGATCGTACAGGCTCGGGACCTACATTTTACTTCCTATCCGAGGGACGGGATAGCCAAGGATTTTTTACTCCCATTAAAAAGTCCTAGAGCCACCGTGGGACGCGAACTCGCTATCTTAAGTATTGTAGGTTGCCATGCTAAACACTACCGCACAGGTGACGTTATATTATAATCTATATAAATAAAGATGAAATTCTGTTTGTTTGTTTGTTTATTTTTTCTTTATAGAAATCCATACCGTTTGTCCTAAATTCTCCAAATTTCGCTCAGTGGTTCTTTGATAACTGTTGCGAACACCTGTCCATATTAAAATTGCATAACTTCAGCCAATCTCTGGATATATTCTTTATTGTTATAAAATTCGTCATAATCTCGCTTTACAATGGTTTTTTTTACGAAATGGACGGTTTGAGTCGAAAAAACGGCCTAAAAAATCATTTTATAGATTTTGAAGAGGCCAACAAGGCCCGGTAAGACCGTCCCTTGGCAGTCGTCGAGTTCTGGGATTTTTAAACCATATGTTCTTTTTTTTAACATTACGTACAGTATGGTACATAAATATATTTTTTTTAAATGCCTCCTAAGAAGCGAGCTTCAATAGGAGTAGTGAGCTCAAAAGCTAAAAAACAACGTCAAATACGAGCAGCTGAAACTCTTGACGAACCTCAAAATAGGATTGAACCACAGAGGCTTAGACCGGCAGAATCGCGGGAAACTTGCATAACTTCAACTAATCTCTGGGTATATTCTTTATTTTTATAAAAATCGTTATGATCTCGCTTTACATTGGCTTTTACTAAATAGACAGTTTGAGACGTCGAAAAATGAAATTCCCCGGGTGAAACCGGGATATACTGCTTTTATTTATTTATTTATTTATTTTTTTATTTTTTTATTTTTTCAAATCCCCTCAATAGATATACAGCTAGTGTAATATAATTTGAATTATAAGTTTAACCCATGCTCGTAATATCGAGAAAGAACAGGTGTGATAACGGCACATGTGAATAAGATCAATGAATGGTTCAATTATTATTAAATGGGATTATTCGTTATTATAATTTAAATAAAATGCAATATACTTTTATTTCCCAAAGGCTGAAGGGTTAAAATAATTATTTTATCATTGAAATTGATAAAGTTCTAAGTTATAAAGACACGGCAAGGGTTTGCTCAAAGGAATTACATCTACCTTTTAGGGATTATATATTAGGTATGTAGGTATAATAATTTCAAAGCTCGGTCACTGGATGTTTGAATTAATATTTCTATAGCTTATGGTGGAAATGTTGAATGAGTTTCTCTTTAATAAAACTTGGAGTATATTCATTGAGGCGTAGAGGTGAATATAGAGAAACGTGTTCCGCCTAAATGAGAGAGGGAGAGAGAGAGAGAGTGAGAGAGAGAGAGTCCTTTGCGTTGGCTGCTGGGGAGAAGGTAAAGGATCTTCTACCCAATTAGTCCTTCTTCCGGTTAGGTTAGCCTATCGGGGCTGTTAGTATCCGGTATGAGGTAGACCGTCGGTATTGTTCAAGATGGTTCCTTATCCTTTATCCTTTGCTATCAACTTTCTGCTAATATCAAATTATTAATAGAATATTTTAATGTTTCGAACATACAAAACTATTTTATTGAGGATAGTGATAAGTTTGAAGAATGCATTTTTACTCTCACTTACCTAGCGGCTGTTTTTGTATTTTGCTCTAACTTATTATGGATAAAAGCAACGTCACAGAAATGCTATAAGAAGGTCTAGAAACTTATCTTAACTAGCTCAAAAGCAAAACTAGCGCTATCCCAAAACGCACAGGCGAACAGATAAAGTACCTGTTATTAGGGGAGAGCGGGGTTGCTTGGCAACAGTTTTCACTTTTTTTATTGTTGAGTCGTTCCTGTTAATATAATCCCAATAGGGCTGATACCACTGTAAACTCTAAGTATTAGAGTACTTCAAGTAATTTTTTTCAATATATAATATTTAATACTAAGATCATAGAAAACTGAAGAATTCGTCAATCCAGAGTATGCCAATTAACCCCATAAGTGGGGCAGATTGGCCTAGAAGGTGGGGTTGTTTACCCATCTCATCCAAGTACTGCCTGACGCATATTATTGTTATTAAAAGCTGCATTTTAATGGTATAATAATTTTGAATCGGTTTTTAATAGATTTTAAGGGAAAATAGAATGACAATAGAAGTTTAGACTGTCTCATCCTCCTTCCTGGAACTAAAGACAATTGGTAGTTTCACCTTTGTTTATGTTTACCTTGGTGCTATGAATTGCTACTGCGCCAACGAACCTCAGTTGAAGAGAGCCAACTAATCCCACAGGATAGATCATTTGAAAGATGGCTGCCAGGACAGGGGAGAACAATCAAACAAGAAACTGGTTAGTCCAAAGGTTAGGTTTTTCAAAGCAGCTTGGGGCTATGTGAACAGAATCGGAGTCAAATGTTTTGCCACGCCTTTAAACCAAATTTACTGAAAATATAAAAATTTACTTACGTGTTGACAAAATCAATCAATGAAGCACGCTCTTCTCTATACTGTTAGCATCAGATTGAAAAATCAGGACAAGACTCCCGAGGTCGAGCGGGTCACATGGTACAACGGTGGGGCCTTCACTACAGGTGTGACGGAAACTATAAGCCAATGGCCAACCTACCCCATATGCTAACCAACCCCGCTCTCCCCTACTTTATACTAAGATAGGTAAAGTTATCTTATTTAGATTAGCCAAAAAGGGTTCGGGACATGTTGTTCGCGGTTGCAGTTAGCAAAGTGTAAAGGCGCCTTTACATTAACATTAGGAACAAAAACAAATGAATAATAAAAGATGCACTGAATGAGAAAAAGCTTCGAAGAAAATCACTGGCACATACAATTACAATACAAGACCTTCTGGAGAAATCGTGACGAGAGAGGATTACACGATTTTTACCGAATCATCGAATACTTTCGCCTGATAGAGGCTTTGAATACGTCAGCTGTTGACACTACTCAATTTTACCTTTCTAGTTCCCAGCATCCAATGCGAACGTTATCAGACCTGAATACATTGACATTGAAAGGAAAAAAAGTTCACGAATCCTTTCGCAATAATTTTCCGGAAATCTAAATGAAAAAATTTACAAAGCTAAAACACATGAAAGTAAACAACATTAATTTTTTACTTTCACTTACCTATATTTGAAATAAATAGTAAGGGAAAGTTTTGCGATTGTGAAAATTTTTCCGACTTCCGGTTTTCAACGGAAATACACGTTTTGGGGTCTCCTGAGTCCAAATAACCAAGTCCCGCGAAATGGTCTGTGTGTGTTTGAACTGACTAGCTCAAAAACTATAAACCGTATGAACCTGAAATTGGGTATTTGGTATATGTATATGCCCGCAATGTGACAGTAAAGATTTAATCGAAATTGTTCTAACGGAGGGGGTACTTTATTTCTTAACTTTTTACGTTTTTTCCCCCGATTTTCTCAAAAAGGGCTTTAACGGTTTTGATTAAACTCGTAATGTTTAATGTGGATCAAGGTAAGCTTTGTCTTTATTGAAATGTTATGGGGGGCATAAATGGGGAAGGGGCCTTTTTTTTTTCCTATAAAGTACCTTTCTTTTTGTTTATGTGGAGAAATTATCTGTATCTCGTTTCGCCTAAAAATAAGTAATGGCTAAATATGAAATATGAAAAAATCAAGTAAACATACATAGGAGAAAAAAAGAAATATAAAACACGATGCGGCCTCTATTTAGCTTAATGGCAACATTGGGTAAAAGTTTCAAGTAAATCGTTTTGGCTGCTTTTCGACTTTTAACATAACAAACATTCTATATTTGCGTGAGGAAGATATTTTGGATTTTAGTCACTAATAATTTTATTATATTACCTACTTTCGACCTCCAGTCCTCAGTGTGTCTTAAAGCAATGAAAGCATCATACTTCCTAGACCTTATGGCAGTAATCTGATTATCATATGATGATATGTAATATTATAATATGTAGCAATTATTTTAAGACCCACTGAAGAAGGCGCTGGAGGTCGAAACGTAAATAAAAAATAAAATTATAGGGGTCACCTGTGGTGCAGTGATTAGTATAGGACTACTGTACTAAAGGTCGCAGGTTCGCGTCCTGCGGTGACCCTAGGATTTTTAATGGGAGTAAAAAATCCTTGGCTATATCGTCCCTCGGACAGGACGTAAAACAAAGGTCCCGAGCCTGTACGATGGCAGGCACTCGCTAAAGATCCCTATCCTAATTATACCTGGGTACGCAAAATTTATGACTCCCACTGTAGGATCGTCCGATTAGCCTTAGTAGCATAAAGGGACATTAAGCAAATAAACAAACATACAAATAAAATAATAAAATTAGCAGAGAATAAGAACCAAATTAATTTTTCCTCATTACTACGAAGTCTCTAACCCTTCTTAAATAAATGAATAAATTCTATATTTGCATTTTTATATAAAAGATTTTATTGTAACCTTAACCAATATTCTCTATAATTATCACAATCGTCAAATAAACCTCCACACACACAGGCACAAAAAAAGAAAAAAAAAAGGTAAATAAGATACCATTACAAGTGGGTTATGTTCTATATCTGATGGTAATCGAAAGAGAAAATTGAGACAAGGGGATTTTACCACGAGTCAGGTCCAACGCTTTAACAAATTGGAATCGTCGTAAAAACCTCTCTCGCCGCGTCCGGGGAAATTTACGAATTTGAGAGAAGATTAGAGGAAAGCTGTTGGTTGTCGGGATTAACGAAGAGAGCAGCCGAGGGTTTATTATAAAGCTTGTCTCCGATTGGTCGAGGCGGTGGGTTGGGGGGGGGGGGGGGGGCAGTAACAGCCGTAAAATAGGCCTCTACCCCCCCTCCCCACTCCACCACCCCCCACCCCACCTCTTCTGCCTTGCAAAGAATTACACGAAGCTTTTAGGAGAGCCGCTTACCCTCGGAAATAAAATGGGCGAGTGACACTTGGAAATTCCCTATACTAATCCCTATACCACCACCCAAAACCACAACCAGTATATATATATATATATATATATATATATATATATATATATATATATATATGTATGTATGTATGTATATGTATGCCTCGATTAACGGGGGATCCATTTAACCGGGGTACCGATTGCCAATTTTTTTTTTTAATAAGCTTTTTTTAATTTGTATGCCATTTATTTTGTATGTATAATATTTTTAAAAAAATGTATATGTAAATTTTTAACGATTACACAATGGTTAACTACCTATTATGAAATAAAACAATAAATGGAAAAACACAAAAAGCGAGTATTGTATTATGAGATGTTTCCGGTATCTAATACTCCAATTCATAATCTAGGAAGGGTATTGTTTTGAAGTGTTTCCAGGAAACTACTACTCTGGCCTGTTTGACTACAAAAACATCTGGTGCGTGCGCGCGACACACAACTTTCACTTACCAACTTACTTAGATAAGAAAATGACATGTTTTGTTAAATATCATTTCCCGAAGTCACACATTTTTCTACATTCATATCTTATTTTTATTAATCGTTAAAGCCGTTTTTGAGTAAATAAAAAAACCCGTGAAAATGATACAAAATTTATTAAGTAAAGTCCCCCCTTCGGTTGATCAATTTTGATGAAATGTTGGCTATCACATATTTGGCATATACATACATCAAATACCCAGTTTGGTCACAATCGTGAAAGCCGTTTTTGAGTAAATAAAAAAAGCATGTAAAAATGAAATCAAATTTATTAAGTAAAGTGCCCCCTACGGTTGATCAATTTTGATGAAATTTTTACAGTCATATCTCGGGCATATAAATACATCAAATACCCAGTTTGATCAAAATCGTTAAAGCCGATTTAGAGTAAATAAAAAAAAACACGTGAAAATGTTACAAAATTTATTAAGTAAAGTCCCCCCTCCGATTAATCAATTTTGATGAAATTTTTGCAGTCATATCTCGGGCATACTCATATGCCCTCAATGAAATACTCAGTTTAATCAAAATCGTTAGAGCCGTTTTTGAGAAAATCGAAAAAAACCTAAAAAGTTATTAAGTAAAGTACCCCCTCCCTTTAAGTAATTTTGATGAAATTTATGCTGTCACATCGCGGGTATTTACCTACACTAAATACCCAATTTCAGGATCGCAAGGTTTATAGTTTTTGAGCTAGTCTGTTCACACACACACACACACACACACACACACACACACACACACACACACACACACACACACACACACACACACACACACACACACACACACACACACACAGACCATTTCGCGGGACTTGGTCATTTCGACTCAGGGGACCCCAAAACGTGTATTTCCGTTGAAAACCGGAAGTCGAATTTTTTCACGATCGCAATACTTCCACTTACTATATATTTCATATATAGGTAAGTGAAAGTAACAAAATATTGTCAGTTGTGATTTAGTCTCGATTACATAATACATACGAAGTAGCAAAAAATGTCGGAAAAAAGAAAACGTGCCGTTTTAACGCTTAAAGAGAAATTAACTATTATAAACAGATTAGAAAAGGGGTTAAAGTGTTAAAGAATTGTCCGGTGAACTAGGAATCGGCGAACAAACTGTACGGGATATTTTGAAGAAGAAAAAAGACATTTTCGACTTCGCATCGTCGTTGGCCCATAATATATAAAAACATATATTTACTTTTTTTAGTTTTTTTGTATATTATAATTTAATCTGTATAAAACTTTCGTCTGTTAATAAAAGTGATTATACCTTACAAGTGATTTTTTAATTATTTCTTTTCTATCACATTAAGTCAATAAAATGTTTTAATTCGATTATCCGGGGTTATCGATTATCCGTGGACCCCCGTACCCATCATTACCCCGGATAATGGAGGTTCTACTATATATATATATATATATATATATATATTAATTAATATATATATATATATATTAAATGAATTAAAACATACGGTCAAAGCGAATTAATAAAACATTCTATTTAAAATATTGTGAGCAGTTGATTTGAAATATTATTACGAAGTGCCTACCTAAGAATAAAGTTTTAGTGACGTTTCTTTAGGAATATTAAGTTTAATGTGTCAGAAACTTTATTTGTAATTATTAAAAATAAACAATTTTTTTACAGAGCAACTATTGAGAGTTTATTCATTGGAATATATATATATATTCCAATGAATAAACTCTCAATAGGAATATATATATTCCAATGAATAAACTCTCAATAGTTGCTCTGTAAAAAAATTGTTTATTTTTAATAATTACAAATAAAGTTTCTGACACATTAAACTTAATATTCCTAAAGAAACGTCACTAAAACTTTATTCTTAGGTAGGCACT
Source organism: Aelia acuminata (assembly GCA_911387785.2). Lineage (NCBI taxonomy): Eukaryota > Metazoa > Arthropoda > Insecta > Hemiptera > Pentatomidae > Aelia > Aelia acuminata. The sequence goes on from OU426979.1 coordinate 177,549,262, forward strand.
TCGTAATAATATTTCAAATCAACTGCTCGCAATATTTTAAATAGAATGTTTTATTAATTCGCTTTGACCGTATGTTTTAATTCATAAATACAAATAACCTTTTAGGATATGAACAAACAACAAACCATACGCTAACAATTTTAGACAAATGGGCTAAGACATACAAACTAGTCTATAATGTTTAATGTGACCGTGACCTATAATAAATTGGAAAGTAATTTTGGAATTATGATCGCTTGAATATCCTTCTGAAATCTATGGCAATATTATACACAACTCTGGTAGGGACCGTCAATATTGCTTTATTTAAATCGATCGTTGGAAAAGTAATGATTAAACAACAACACAAACATAACAAAGTAAATAATAATAATAACCTTTATTTGCAAATCTTATAAAACATAATAATAAATTTACAATAGCTTGATACATCCATTATTTACATATGTACAAAATCAACATTTAGTTTAGGTTTTGAGTTCGATTATTTCTACCACTCTTGCAACCACACTAAGTAGTGCACCTGTCCCATCCGCTTCCACTCTTTCCTATCCAAAGCTATTCGCTTCCAGGCTGCCCCTCCGCAACTCTTCTTCATCTCCTGGTCCCAATCTGTAGGTGGACGTCCTCTCTTCCTTGGCTGTTCCCTTGGATACCAGTCCATAAGCTGCCTGGTCCATGTTGTTGCAGTTCTCCTGATGACATGTCCGGTCCAGGTCCACTTCCTCATGTGCACCTTTTCCATAATATCCGGGAGCCCAGTTCTTGCTCTGATCCACGTATTTTGTTTACGTTCTCGCCTTGATATTCCGAGAAGGTATCGCTCCATGGCTCTGTTTGTGACTAGTCTTCCTGTCAATTACCAAGGTTTCGCAACCGTAGTCATGGCAGGAAGCACTGTGCTCATCCAAAGTTTCCTCTTGACTTCTAGACTCAATGTTGACCTATATACATCTTTAAACTTGAAGAGTGCACGCCGTCCCTGGGTACATCGCCTGCTTATTTCTTCATCTTGCCCTTTAATAGAAATAAGATGCCCGAGATATAGAAAGTTGTTCGCTTTCTCTACATGGTGTTCACCAATTCTTAAATCTTCTTCACCGTTTACTGGCACAAATTTGCATATTTTATAATTTAATTTGAGCCCTATGTTTTCTCCTGCCAATATCAATTGTTTCACCATCGTTAGGATTTCTTTTTTGCATTTACCTATCAGGACTTGGTCATCCGCAAACTCTAAGCGATTCAACATTCTCCTTAGATTTTTATTCCTTTGTTCTGCCAATTCAGAGACTGCATTAAATCATGAAGAACTGATATAAATATCTTTGGAGATAAAAATATCGCCTTGTCGTACGCCTTTGCAAATTTTTATTTTTACTTTTTTGTTACCTAATGTATATTCGGCGTTAGATCTTGAATACATGTCTTCCATTATCTTGCATATCCTAGGACTAATGTTCCTTTTCTTTAACGTGGTAATAATGCTATCGGTTTTTAGGGAGTCGAAAGCTTTTTAAATCTAGAAAAAGAAGGCAAACTGGAAGATTATGGTCATTCGCTTAATAAGTAACAATCATTTTAAATAAAATCCCCTAAAAGTATTAAAATATGGATAAAAATATGTATTTATCGATATATATGTAACAACCACAAAATTTGGAAAAACATGGAAAATAAAAATGGTTTCTATCATGGCAAATAGTGTATTTTTAAGCCTCGGAAGAAAATGTGTAAATACATGAAAATCCCATCCCTATTGATGAATATGACGTTGTTGCAGACGAGGAGGAAGCGACGGAAGAGCCGCCGATAGAGGAGCGGAGGCTGAGCTGCGGGGAGGCGGCGCTGGTTCGCGGGCTCGGGGAGCGGCGGCGGACCGGGAGGTTCCTCACCGTGCACAAGCGCCGGAGGCGGAGGCTCGTCACCAGGGCCCTGCACGAGCACGCCGCCCTCCTCGACGACCTCCACCACGGCAGCGTTCAGGTACTTCAACTAGTTAGTAGTAGTAGTAGTAGTAGTAATAGTAGTAGTAGTAGTAATAGTAGTAGTAGAGCTGCTCTGGGATCTCCGGGTATCCTGCCCTAGCCTTCTGCAAGTGGGCAGCAAACCATATCGAGTGCTAAAACGCAGGACCTCGTATCTCAAAAATCGTACATTGTTCAGGGGGACGACAAAACTGTTTAAAATGTTGACCGGCATTAATTTTTGAACTTGAAATACTTTTAGCCAGAAATGTCATTTTTTTTTTTTTTTTTTTTTCTGTTGGCGCATTAGGCCTAATGAGACCTTTGGCCGCGCAGTGTGGTCTTCTTACTGACATTTGTGTTGCTTGCGGGAGTACAGACAGCCTGGAGGGGGGTAGCCCAAACCTCACGTTGCTGCAAGCCATGGTCACCATGGTGCAGCGGTAGACTGCCCGTAGCTCCATAACCAATCCCATTGGGGCCAATTTGGCAGTGTCCTTCCCACCGATGGCGTCAGCCCTCTCGGGTTCAAGGACAGTGACAAACTGGTCTAGATCCAAGGATTATAGTAGGTCAGACTCAGCAGGCCCGGAGGACCTATATTTCTTTCCCTGGAGCATACCGTCCTTGAACCAAACCTCCGGGCGGTTACTAAAATCCTGGAAAACCACACCACGATTCTCGATGAGATACACGGGGAAGGTTCATCACTCCTACGCCCGGTCGGTGTGAGTCGCCTCCAGTAGGCTGACGGGTCTCACATACCCGGGGGTGGGGGTAGACTTGGACTGCGTGGTGTTCATTGGTGGGCGGTCACCCATCCAAGTACTAACCACGATGGACGCTGCTTAACTTTGATTACCTATTGCAAGCGCCCTTGTCCACTCGGCCATCCCGGCCCCCCAGAAATGTCATATATATATATGATGTGATGATAAAAATACTTCAATAGGTTAAATGATGGTCAGGATTTTCAGTTTACAATAATTTTATTATGGTAAGCCAACGTTTCGATCCAACTTGTGGATCTTCATCAGGGCTAAAAAGAAAACAAATATATGAGTATCTATGCTAGAGGGTGACAATAAATGGATACATTACAGAACTGATAATAATATAAAATATGGTGTATACATGAATATTAAAAAGTGAGTTCAGACACAACTATTTGTATACAATACCATCTACTTTGTTAGTTTTTAAATATTTCTGTTCACTCAGTTGTCATGTGCCTTCACTTCAAAAGCGTTGGATTTCCTTTGAAGTCGGCAACCTAACCCCCTACCACTACCTCTCACCTTATTTTTACCTTTAGTCTTAGTATCCACCTGGACTCAGTAGGTAAATATCAGATTCTATTTTATCTTGTTAACCAGCCTCTTATTTTAATATTCGTGTATACACCATCTTTTATATTATTATCAGTTCTGTAATGTATCCACTTATTGTCACCCTCTAGCTTAGATACTCATATATTTGTTTTCTTTTTAGCCCTGATGAAGATCCACAAGTTGGATCGAAACGTTGGCTTACCATAATAAAATCATTGTAAAATGAAAATCCTGACCATCATTTAACCTATCGTAATTGAAGAACAGTTGACCATCTCTCATCTCTATAAAAATACTTCACTTAGGATTTAAAAAAAAATTACCGTTACTTACAAGTTACTGTTTCTATAACGTATTCGCGAGTATGACGAGTTACTGTTTTCTTTAATTTTGACAAGTAAATAATTTTTGTAGAATTTTTTCCTCTCGTAAATTGATGACGCTCATAAAAATAATGAGAACTGCATCAAAACACCAATTCGGTCAAAAATGTTAGTTACGAGGTCCTGCGTTTTTGCCCTCGATATGCTAAAATACAATTTAGTTATTAATTTTACTCTCCTCTTCTTGAGACTATCCAATTGATTTAAATTGAGGATCTGGGCGACAACGGCCTATAAGCAGATAGGGTAGTAGGACCAGGACAGTAGACACTTATATGTTTTAACTATTTTAGGACAAACCACAGATTGTGGATTTTTATAGAAAAAATTTGTTGACTATCAATCACATTTCAGCACTGATGATGGCCATACGGCCGAAACGTATGCTGAAATAAAGTTTTAGGAAAAAAGTGTTGAGACTTAATGGTCGCCCTGATCCTCAATTTAAAACTAAAATACGATGTTCTACATTTTTTATATATGTCATCTAATGGTTGGCCATTTCCAATTGACTAAAGGCTGCTGGACTTTGTCCTCTATATTTTCACTCTGATAACACTAAATCCCTTGTCCCCCAGCTGATTGTGATAATTATGTTTTTTTTTTTTTGTAATTATTATTTCACTATTGTTGATTAAAGTCTTTTTATTTTATTTAATATCCTAGTTCATATAATGGGTGCCTAAGTTTTTAAATGGAGACACAGCTCCGTATAATGTTAACAATGTTATGATGTAGAAAATAAATATTTGTTGTGGAAATATTTATTTCATTATTTTACTACATTTATTTCTGTTCTTTTTTTTTTTTTTTAGTGAAACTTTCAATTGGGAGGTGTCTATATATTGACGCGCTTAGGGCTTGGGTGAAAGGGTCTTCGCTTTCAGTCACGCAACTGATGAAAACTAAAATTAAAATTATTATTTTAATAACGTTCCGTATTGATATAAGATATACGAATATCTTTATATATATAAAAATCTCGTGTCTCCATCCTTGTAGGAGGTAAAATCAGAAACTAATCAACCGAATTTTATAATATTTGGCTAGTGTGTAGTTTCTTCCAAATTAACTTTTTTTTTTTTTGTTTGGTACCCCTACCTGGCCATACGTGTATAAGGGTGGTTGCTCTAGAGGTGTAACCAACCTATTCTAACCTAATGGTGGGTTGATCGATATTTATTCCGAGGGGCCTCCACGAAATAAAAGTCAACCATCCCAGGGCGGATTCGAACCGCCACCGTTTGGCTCGAGCGTGCTTCAGCGGGTCACGCTCGGCTGATCCCAGCCCTTCCAACTTAAGATAGGATAGGTTTTATCTCGATTATTGGCTCCAATATTTCTTTTATTGCAAATTAAATGCTTAATATTCTGTGATTGAGTGTGATTATTTGTAATTTCTATAAATTACCTACAGATGGCGGTGTAAGTTGATTTATTGTAAGAATCCAGTAGTCAAATCTATTTTTTTCGGCTTGGACTAGGAAAATCAGTGATTCTCCCATGGGCAATTATGTGTCTCCTTTTCACGTGTGTGGAAAAAATCGAATCAATTTGTTTTAGCAAAAGACATTTTGATAAACTGTTTCAGATAAGACCTACCGCTATATCTAATCTCACATCAGCATGTGTTATATTCTGAATTTAAATAATCTATATAAATAAAGTTGAAATTCTGTTTGTTTGTTTATTTGTTCTTTATAGAAATCCATACCGTTTGTCCTAAATTCTCCAAATTTCGCTCACTGGTTCTCTGATACCAGGTGCGAACACCTGTCCATATTAAAATTGCGCAACTTCAGCCGATCTTCAGCTGATATTCTTTATTCTCCAAATTTCGCTAAGCGTTTCTTTCAGACCCGGTGCGAACATCTGTTTATATTAAAATTGCGTAACTTCAGCCGATCTTCAGCTGATATTCTTTATTGTTATAAAAATCATAATGATCTCACTTTACAATTTTTACTTTCACTTACCTATATATGTAATATATAGTAAGTGGAAGTATTGCGATCGTGAAAAATTTCGACTTCCGGTTTTCAACGGAAATACACGTTTTGGGGTCCCCTGAGTCGAAATGACCAAGTCCCGCGAAATGGTCTGTGTGTGTGTGTGTGTCTGTGTGTGTGTGTGTGTGTGTGTGTGTGTGTGTGTGTGTGTGTGTGTGTATGTGAACAGACTAGCTCAAGAACTATAAACCTTGCGAACCTGAAATTGGGTATTTAGTGTAGGTATATGCCCGCGATGTGACAGCAAAAATTTCATCAAAATTGCTCAAAGGGAGGGGGTACTTTATTTAATAACTTTTTACGTTTTTTTCGATTTTCTCAAAAACGGCTCTAACGATTTTGATTAAATTGAGTATTTGATCTATTTATATGCCCGAGATATGACTGTAAAAATTTCATCAAAATTGATTAACCGGAGGGGGGACTTTACATAATAAATTTTGTATCATTTTCACGTGTTTTTTATATTTACTCAAAAACGGTTTTAACGATTTTGATCAAACTGGGTATTTGATGTATGTATATGCCCGCGATGCGACAGCCGAAATTTCATCAATATTGGTGAAACGGAGGGGGTACTTTATTTAATAAACTTTTTCTTATGTTCACGTGTTTTTTTATTTACTCAACAGCGGCTGTAATGATTTTTATCAGACTGGATATTTGGTGTATGTATATGCTCACAATGTGACAGACAACATTTCATCAAGATTGGTCAAATGCAGGGGGCTCTTTATTTCATAACTTTTTTCCAATTTTTACATTTTTTTGGAATATCTCAAAAACGGCTTTAATGATTTTGATTAAATTAATCATTTTTAATCAAAATCAAGTCATCTTTTTTATATTATTTATAAAAATGGCAATTAAAAAACATGCCGATTTCTAATGTAAGTAAGTTGGTAAGTGAAAGTTGTGTGTTGCGCGCATCGCGCCAGATTTTTTTTTTTTACGAAATCTACCGTTTCTTTAGAAGAATGAAATTCCCCGTGTGGAACCGGGATATACAGCTATAGTCTATGCATATAAAGGTGAAATTCTGTTTGTTCTTTATAGAAATCCATACCGTTTGTCCTAAATTCTCCAAATTTCGCTCAGTGGTTCTTTTGGTCCATATTAAAATTGCATAACTTCAGCCGATCTCTGGGTATATTCTTTATTGTTATAAGAATCGTTTTGATCTCGCTTTACATTGGTTTTTACATAATCGACTGTTAGAGTCGATAAAAGTCTCAGTTTATAGATTTAAAAATTGAAATTTTCCGGGTGAAACCGGGATATACAGCTAGTATTTATTATGGCAAAAATTGAATTTGGTACATTTTTTCTGTCTATTGTGTTTTTACTAACCCCTATTGCATTTATATTCTTTATTAGTTCCTTTTACATTTGTGTTATTTATATTAAATCTCGCCTATGCTAGAATAATTCAATATGTGCTAAATGAATGGATCATTAATACTTACTATAGTCAAGTTTTTACCAAACAATTTTAAATTTGGAACTTTTTATCAGTGAATTTTGATTTGACTGTATTAAAAAGAATAAGGAATAATTAGTTCAATGCAAAATTATAGCTATGAAGCCATTTTTTTTTTTTTTTTTTTTTTTTTTATTCCTCCCCTTCCTCGCCTTGTAGGCTATACGGGGTTTCCCGGGGCAGGGGAGAGGGTGGGGGATTGATGCCGAGATTAATTAAATTTTTCCCCTGGCTCCGGGTTTTGAACTTGCTATCTTCATGTTTCCAAACAGACGTTGCCATGGGCAACGCGTATTTTCTGACTCGTTTGCCCACTCGGCCATCCCGCCTCCCGAGAAATTCTTGTGTATAAATACTACCTTAAGATGGGGTGACAATGTGTCTAATGGGGTGACTTTGTGACAAGCCTGTTTTTCTACAGTTTTTGAATTTTCCTCGTAAAAAAGAATCAGGTTAGACAATTCAGTGAACTTGACAGTTGGCCAGTAATGTGCTGCAACCTACTGGCCACATATAACTTCTTTCATTCCATTTACTATGGTTCTTTATATCAAGGTTTCAACTAAATGAGAACAATCAAACATAACCTTGAAAAAAAAAAGCACCATGGTAAATGGAATGAAAGAAGTTACCGTAAAACGGGATGACATTGTGACAAATGGGGTGACTTTGAGACAAGCCTATTTTTCTACAGTTTTTGAATTTCCCTCCTTAAAAAGAATGAGGTTAGGCAATTCAGTGTACTTGTCAGTTGGTCAGTAATGTGCTGCAACCTACTGGCCACATATAACTTCTTTCATTCCATTTACCATGGTGCTTTATTTCATATATGTTTGATTGTTATCATTTAGTTGAAACCTTGAAATAAAGCACCATGGTAAATGGAATGAAAGAAGTTATATGTGGCCAGTAGGTTGCAGCACATTACTGACCAACTGAAAAGTACACTGAATTGCCTAACCTGATTTTTTTTTTTGAGGGAAATTAAAAATACTGTAGAAAAATAGGCTTGTCACAAAGTCACCCCATTAGTCACAATGTCACCCCATTTTACGGTAGTATATTTTTTGGTCTCCCCCTTCCTCGCTTTTAATGCTTAATTAATGCCAAGTATTATTAAATTAAAGGCTCCGGGTTTTGAACTGGATATAAATCTATCAACTAATCAACTGGGTTATCATTCAATTTTTTTTTTCAAAATGAGGGGGGGGGCATATGAATCCATATTCAATATCTCCCTGGGCAATAGTAAAATAGTTCAGGCTTCATATTAAGGGGAAAATTTTTGAAATGCTTTTTTCTCTTTTTCGCTGAAAGAGTTGGCCACTGGTTGACTCCGATGATCCCGACAACCAGAGTACAACCTGTTGACGGAGCCGGGAATCCCCGTACAACTGTTATTACAACTCTAATCACCATCAATCAACTGTCCATTAGGCCATTATTCCTACATATCCCTGTTAGTCCCCACACCCGTAATGGTAATCCTTACACAGGATTGCATGTGAACATGCATAATGTATGTATGCACACCTATTTGTATAAAATTTGCATTGGATCGCAATCACTTATATTAAATGATGGTGAGATTTATATTTAACTAGCTAGGGTGCCCGGCTTCGCTCCGGTAGTTGTGTGGCAGTTTCAATAACAGAAAAACTTTAAAATTAAAGGAAATATAGAACAAAATTAACACTTTCTTGAAAATTTTAACATTGTATTAATATTAAGATTCGAGATCGGCAGTGTCCGCCCAAATAAGGAACCCTATATACTTTATAGGGTGTTGAAAATGGTGAATGAACAATTAATTTTGCTGCAACTTTGTCGAGTCATGCATCGTTTTTGATGGTTTCTGTGATTATGAATCCTATAAGCCCATTCCAAACTGTCAGCAGATAATAAGTTATTAGATTATTAGTTAAAAAAACTATATTTGGAGTACAACTTAAGCCGACTACTGTGATGGTCCCATTAGATCCAGAAGTTTAGAAAATACCGAAGATTTATAGAAACTTTTTTTGTGAGACCTTTCATCCAGTTCAACCTCCCTTAATTTATCCCCCCCCCCCCCCACCACACCCTAATTTGGCCGAACTCTGCACTTCTCCAATCTTACTACTGTTACTAAGTGAAAACCAAAATATCATGATGAACCAAAGCATCCTGAACTATGAGCGGTGAAAAAATCTTATTGAAAAAATTGTATTATTGGAGTCAATTCATCATTTTGTCAACTGGAATGCTCATCATACATAGTAATAAAACTATTTTTTCATAACTACATACAATAAGAACACTTCAAACTTGTTATTTTCGGTTTATAATCAGTCTATTCAGCTTTTCTTTTTTGTTTTATGTCTGATTTTATTCGCTCACTCATATTGCATTAAATTTACTTAAGTATATGTTAGATATTGATTAAATGTAATGTGTTAATCAATTAACCTTCTTATGAGAAAATTAATTTTGTAAAGTATCCAGTCGGTTTCCTCATTGATTGCAGATATGTAAAATCATTAATTTATTTTAAAAGAAAAGGTGAAACTAATTATTTTCGCTTGATTTTTTAGTAATTTAAAAAGAACAGCTGACAAAATATATAACCTTTACAAATATAACGGAATGAATGAACAATAAATATTGAGTGAAACACACCCTAGCGCTTCCTGGTGGTCTGCATCTCGAACTAAATTTTTCATTCATAAACTCGTATGTCATTCTCAGAGAGGCTAATTACATGTTGCGAGAGCCTTAAAATTCCAGTCCTTTTCTCTTCAATTTCACACCCTTAAGAGAAAAACTTTCTTCTCCTAAGAGGAACTAACTATTTCTAACTAAGAGGAAACCTTCTTCTCCGTTAGGGGACCTACAGTTACACGCTGACATAAATCTCTTAATCGTATGTGGAGTCGTTTCTGAGCCTTTTCGGCACGCACATTGTACACTTTGCTTTATAATATATATTGATTTAAATATGTAACTCTACGCTCCTATCAAATTTACAAAATAATTTGCGGAACCGGAAAGAAAATTGTACGGTAGAACTTCGTTAGCATTGCTGAGGAGGGAAGTGCACGGATAATCGAAAACCACGGATAATTAAATCTCTTTAAAAATTTAACACGTGTTAGGTGTGGCATCGGTCCCAGGGGTCCAATATCTTACATCCCCTTCTTAACAACCGATTTTCACATGAAAATGTCCGAAAGTCCGAACGGTCCAATTTAGTCGTTTTTTTAATGAGATTATTGCATTTTAGTGCATAAAATGTTGCCAACAGCTGAAATTCAGTTGGTTTTTAGAATCGGACTCCGAGGTCCGATTTTCGATAAAGAATGGCGTACAACCTGTATCGGCCTGTCCTGCGCCTATTATGTCTAGTTCCAATCCTTACCAAGAGATAATGCCGCTCATTAAATTACCTTTTAATCAAAAGATAACGCTTTCGTCAAAGCATTCCCATCGGACCTTCAAAGCCCGATATCGTCTGTGGCTCATCCCAGCAGTCGGACCCCGGGGACCGATACCGTTCTATTCAGGATATCCCTAAAATACGCCGCCGCACCTGACGTGTTAATATGGTTAATTAGAATGCAAAAAAACAAAAAACAAAAACGCGGACTATGCTACAGTGGACGTACACTAATAAATACACTAAAAAAAACACTTTTACAATTATCTTTTTTTTTTTTTTTAATTCATATTATTCTATTCTGTAATTATTAACTCATTTTCATTTTTCATGCATATATATATATATATATATACGAGGTGTGGCTATTAAATAACGAGACTGACGCTGTAAAACATTTTATTTTTATTTCATACATTTTTACTTATTATCACCTTCAATATACACCCCTCCTCTATCCTTACAACGCTCCATGCGAATCTTCCATTGTTCGAAACAGTGCTGGAAGTCTTTTTCTGTCAGCTCCTTCAGGACGCGGGCCGCTTTCTCTTTCACAGCTTCAACAGACTCAAATCTTGTTCCTTTTAATGCAGATTTCACCTTATGAAACAGATAGAAGTCGCACGGCGCAAGATCCGGCGAATAAGGCGGTCTAACACTGGGATGCTGAATTTGGCTGGAAACCTCTTAACAGACAATGCGGAATGAGCGGGCGCATTGTCTTGGTGGAGAACCCATGACTTTTCCTTCCACAATTCAGGTCGTTTTTTCCTTATTCTTTCGCGGAGTTCAGCAAGTACGTAAAGGTAGTAATGTTGATTAATCGTTTGACCTTCAGGAACCCAGTGAAGGTACACAATCCCTCGTTTAATTCAATTTTATTGTATTGTTTATTTATATTATTTTTTTTTCTTTTCTTCATATAATTTATTGGTTGCTATCTTGTTTTATATTTAGCCCTGAAGAAGACCTGAATGTCGGGTCGAAACGTCGGCACAATATATATGTTATTGCACATAAGTGTTTCATTCGACCGCACCCTCAACCATTTCCATCAAACAAAAAATCAATGCATATAAAACAATATATATTATGCTATATATAATATATAGCATAAAAACAATGCCTACTTAATACATTAAAAAAATTAATGACATTAAGAAAAAAAAAAAGTATAAGGGGTCACCTGTGGTACATTGGTTAGCATGTTAACCTACAATACTAAAGGTCGCAGGTTCGTGCCTAGCGGTGGCCCTAGGATTTTTTAATGGGAGTAAAAACTCCTTAGCCATGCCGTCCCTCGGATGGAGCGTAAAATGGAGGTCCCTCCACTACCTACGATGTCAGGTACTCGGTAAAGATCCCTATCCTAATTATACCTGGATAGGCAAAATTTAGGACTCCCACTGTAGCATCGTCCGATTAGCCTTTGTGGCGTAAAGTGACGTCAAACAAACAAACAAAGAAAAGTATAAAAATAAAGACAAGTTGTGAGGTTTTTACTGATATTTATGTAAAAGGAAAATTTGGATATTTAGAGGCGATGATAACTAGAAAAAACGAAATCGATGAGGAAATTAAGGCTAGATTAAAAGCCGGAAATGCTTGCTACTTTTCAGTTGAAAAATTGCTTAGCCCGAGCCTTCTGCCCCGAAACTAAAAAATTACGATTTACAAAACTATTTTTCTTCCTACCGTCCTTTACGGATGCTAAATGTGTCCGCTAACATTGAGGGATGAGCAAAGGCTGAGGATTTTTTTAAAATAAAGTATTGCGTAGAATATTTGGAACGAAGAGGGACGAATCAACCGGAGTATTTAGACGTTTATTCAACGCCGAATTGAGTAAACTGTTCCCGGTAAATATAATAGACGTGATTGTAGCGCGGCGAATAAAATTGCGTGTCGGTTGTGAACGAATCTCTAAAAAGTTAATAAATAAGTTCTGGGTCGACTGGGAAACGTACAAGGGGGGGGGGGTAGGCCGATACGGAGGTGGGAAGATTGTCTTATCACATTATCATAAGATCCCCTCCTTATTGTCTAGACAAAGGCCTTATCTCTTGCCCTCAAAGGATAATTTCAGATATTTTTTTTTTGAGCCAGTAGGTACTCTATACTAGCCAGATTCCCAACAAAAACAAATACATCCTTCATAATCGGCCTTAAAAATAATAGTTGGTTAATAATAATTGGTTGGGGGTGCGGTCAAAATAATAAGCACAAATATGTGATATTTACATATTTTATTATTATAAATTCCGAACTTCAAGTTTCTATCATTTGTAGTTTTTGCTCTGCATTGATTCTGTCAGTCAGGACAAAGCCTCTTATATATATGGAGAAGAGATCGAAATAAACACGCACCATCCCCAATCATGGGAATCACAGTGTGCATAATTTGATTACCACTAATATTTAAATAATCAGTAGCCATATTTTATTTGAATTTATTGAATTTATGAATCGATATTCAAATAAAAAACATATGGTTTAAAATCTCAAAAATAGATTTCCGTTAGAGTTAACGACAATTTCGCCATTTAAGCCCCTTAGGGGTTACATTTTTGAAATAACTTTCTTAGTGGTTACCTACATCGCGTTTAAGATCTAAATTCAGAATTTCAAGATTCTATCATTAGTACTTTTTGCTCCGCGTTGATTCTGTCAGTCAGGACAAAGCCTCTTATATATTAGAGATAAATATTTTTTGTTTGTTTTTTTCTCATTTAGCCCTGATGATGACCTTAAATTTGGGTCGAAACGTTGGCTAGAATAAAATATGTAAATATCACATATTTGTGCTTATTATTTTTACCGCACCCCCAACCAATTCCTGTTCATTATATCTACGGTCAACTACCTTCCACCATAATAGATTATGTCTTTATAGATATGGTGGAAGTGGTAGGGGCTAAGGCTGGTGACCCGCATGACAGTTGTGTTATACCGGCTACTTCAAGGCGCTATCCAGCCTCCATGTAACCCAACCCATCTTTTTCTTCTTTGGTTATTATAACAGTAACTTTTATCTTTAGTTCACTATTATATAAGGTCTGAACGCTTTAAATGAAGGATCTTAAAGATCAGTACATACTGAGTATGGATGCAACAAATAGCCACTATTAGTAATGACGCTATAGGCCATCTCATTTTTTTTTATAATGAAATGTAACTTAATATTGATATATAATAATAATGATAATAATATATATAGGGGAGAGCGGGGTTGGTTGGTATAGGGGGTAGGTTGGCTATTGGCTAATAATTTCCGTCACACCTGTTGTGAAGGCCCCGCCATTGTACCATGTGACCCGCTCAACCTCGGGAGTCTTGTCCTGAGTTTTCAATCCGATGCTAACAGTGTAGAGAAGAGTGTGCTTCATTGATTGATTTTACAACGTGTAAGTAAATTTTTATATGCTCAGTAAATTTGGTTTAAAGGAATGGCAAAACATTAGACTCCGATTCTGTTTACATAGCCCCAAACTCCTTTGAAAAACCTAACCTTTCGACTAACCAGTTTCTTGTTTGATTGTTCTCCCCTCCCCTGTCCTGGCAGTCATCTTTCATATGATCTCTCCTGTGGGGTTAGTTGGCTCTCTTCAACTGGGGTTTGTTGGAGAATAGCAATTCACAAAAGCAAGATAAACATAAACAACGGTGAAACTACCAATTGTCTTTAGTTCCAGGAAGGAGGATGAGAGCAATTTTCCTTATGCAGAAAGTGACTACAGTTTAAACTTCTATCTTCTTTTATTGTCATTCTATTTTCCCTTAAAAGCTGGTTAAAACCGGTTCAAAATTATTATACCATTATAGTGCAGCTTTTAATAACAATAATATGTGTCAGGCAGTACTTGGATGAGATGGCTAAACAACCCTCCCTTCTAGGCCACCCTGCCCCACATAGGGGGTTAATTGGCATACTCTGGATTGACGAATTCTTCCAATTCCTATAATCTTAGTATTAAATATTATGTGGTGAAAAAAATACTTGAAGTACTCTAATAATTGGAGTTTACAGTGGTACCAGCCCTATTGGGATTACATTAACAGGAACGACTCAACAAGCAAAAAAGTGAAAACTGTTGCCAACCAACCCCACTCTCCCCTATATATTTAATATTCAAAATATATAAATATGGTAAGAGTATCATCAACGCTGGCCCAGAAAGTCCATTAACATTTCCCATGTTTTTCTAAAAACTTTCTCTTAAATTAGAATGTATAGGGCAAACAAACGTTCTATGATGGAGTGTTTCATTATTTTTGATATTTCACATTTTGCACTCTTGCTGCGGATTAATGATTACAATTATATTTTTTACCGTAATTTCGATACTGTATTTACCCGAAAGTCGAATCTACTTTAACAACCTAGTGCATTTAAAGTTAGCCGGGAGTAATAAATAATTAGAAATTTGGTAGCTGTTAAAAAAAAAAAATGAAATGTTCGCAATATTGTTACGGTATAATGTTTTAATCGTTCAATGCCTTTATCTAATAAATAGCATTTATATTTATTCAATATTCTAATCCTATTTTATTTTATCTTTGCTCCGTCAGTTTCAAATATTAATCCGCTCTCTTCTATGGTATTGTAACTTGAAACTAAACGTAAAACGTAAGGTTTAGAATAGTCCTAGACTTGTTGGAATGAACTTACATTTGGAAGAAACTGTCATAGTACATGATGGTGGAAGATAGCTGACCGTTGATGTAATGAACAGGAATTGGTTGGGGGTGCTGTCAAAATTTTGACCGCACCCCCAACCAATTCCTGTTCATGTCATAGTGCACGTTTACGTTTAGTTCGATGTTCGAGTACCATCAACGCCCCTAAAGTTCGAGGCTGGTCCTTTTACGACTAAATATAAGACAGGAGAGTCAGTTGTTCTGAAGCTCAAGTCGTATGGTTATTTTTGTGTTACAAAGTGATAATGTTTGGAACCCGTTTAATTATTCGTGGTTCAATGATTTGTGTCGCATTGTAAATTATTATTTTCGTTTGAATAAAAATTGTTTAACCCACATAAGTCTTACAATGTCAAGCACATTTTTTAATGGGAAGAGAGGTTGGGGAGAGCGGGGTTGGTTGGCAACAGTTTTCCCTTTTTTTTATTGTTGAGTCATTTCTGTTAATATAATCCCAATAGGGCTGATACTGATACAGCTGTAACCACTGTAAACTCCAAATATTAGAGTACTTCAAGTATTTTTTTCACAACATAATATTTAATACTAAGATCATAGAAAATTGAAGAATTCGTCAATCCGGAGTATGCCAATCAACCCCCTACGTGGGGAAGGTTGGCCTAGAAAGTGGGGTTGTTTAGCCATCTCATTCAAGTACTGCCTGACACATATTATTGTTATTAAAAGCTGCACTATAATGGTAAAATAATTTTGAATCGGTTTTTAACAGCTTTTAAGGGAAAATAGAATGACAATAGATGAAGATAGAAGTTTAGACTGTCGTCATTTTCTGCATAAGAAAAATTGCTCTCATCCTCTTTGCTGGAACTATGTACATTTGGTAGTTTCACCTTTGTTTATGTTTACCTTGCTTTCTTGAATTACTACTGCGCCAACAAACGCCAGCTGAAGAAAGCCAACTAACCGCATCATATGAAAGATGGCTGCCAGGACAGGGGAGAACGATAAAAAAAAAACTGATTAGTCGAAAGGTTAGGTTTTTCAAAGGAGTTTAGGGCTATGTGAACGGAATCGGAGTCAAATGTTTACCATTCCTTTAAACCAAATTTACTGAAAATATAAAAATTCACTTACATGTTGTAAAATCAATCAATGAAGCACACTCTTATCTACACTGTTAGCATCGGATTGAAAACTCAGGACAAGACTCCCGAGGTTGACCGTGCCACACGGTACAATGGTGGGCCTTCACAACAGGTGTGACGGAGACTATAAGCCGATGGCCAACCTACCCCCTATGCCAACAAACCCCGCTCTCCCCTATACTTTAAAGTATAATCAAATTTTTCTACATACAAATAGCAAATGTTAAAATAAAAATCAGTTTTGCAAAGAAGGTTGCATTTGCAATATATGTTGTAAAGATATAAATTATATGCTGTAAGGAAGGTTGAGGTTTTTTAAAATGTATTTTAAACCTTAAACCCGTTTATTTTCAACACTAAAGCCCATTTTTCTATATCCTAAAAATTGCAATAATGGTGAACCGAAAATGGTTTCAAGCACGATGTTCGCACTTTCGCCACCTAAATGGAGGAAGTGGTAAATCGGTTCTAAAAACTATTACAGATATAGAATTGATTATTTATTGGGATAAGTGTTTCAATGCTCACTAATTTATCATAAAATAAATCATCAATTCGAAATTATTTTGAATAAAAATTACTTGGAAGTATTACTGAAAAGAGACTAATAAAAAAAAAATCAAAGTTTTTTATATATAGAATGCAAGGCCTCACTATGCTTGACAGTGCCAATATTAATAAAAATATCAGAATTTTAAACAAAAGTAGTACCATGAGCATTATCAACAAGTATATGGAATTATATAAAGAAAATTTTGTTGAAAATCTTACTGATTCTAAGTCTCTTCCTAAAAACTTGTTTATCAAAGTTTTTTTTAAAATTATAAAATTTTTAAAATACATTCCCCAAACAGAAACAGTACTGTACCTTTGACTAGCCCTCGATAAAAGGATGACATGGGGCCCGCACGTTAAAATGAAAAGGAAACTCTAAACAAACGACTAAAGCTACCTTACCCACTTTTTTCTAAATCCTCAAAATTAAGACAGACAAAAACTAAATACTTACACATACTTCCTTAAACCTATATGGATATACTGTTCACAGATTTACGGAATCGCTAAAATAATACATTTACAGAAACTAGAGACCTTTCAGTCAAAAATATTACGACTCATTTCAAAAGCATCTTGGTAGGTGACTAATCAAACCTTACATACTGACTTCCACATGCCAACAGTCGTCCAACAAATCAAGACTCTTTACAAACGTTAAAGACTAACCTACCTGACTAACCACACTAATCTACACGGACATATAAACCTACTAATCAAAGATATGGCCACAGATGATATGCTCTTGAATGTGAGGAGGAGATTAAAAAGGCGTTGGATGAGAGATCTCCTCCTTTAACCGACCTGAATAACTGAATGAAGCCAGACAAGAGGTACTGTTGGGTGCCATCCTTCCCCAGGCCTGACATGTCATCATTTGCAATTGTTCACGGCCATCACATATGCTGATTGTCTATATATTGTTGACAGGCGCGGATATACAAGTTAAAGCAAACAAAAAATTGTTATTTGTATATACGTAATTGTACACGAAAAAGATTTATGTATAATTTGAAAACATGTTTTGATATAAAATACCACTAAAGTAAGTAAAGGTAATAGTTAAAAAATAAAATTGTTGAACAAAAGTTAAATATTTGTGGAGCAAGCATTTGCGGAACGGCTTGAGAGAAAGTTGCTTAACGATACCCTTTAAAACAGTTACAAGAGCGATAACGGTTACAGATTAAAGGAAAACACCTGGACCACTAAACGGTTAGGCGCTTATTGTAACGGCGGTTGTTGCTTTTGTTCCACTCTAGAAAATAACATCAAGAGCTTAGTTCACGGAACACCTAAAACGTCTACGTTACTTTTTAAACTAACATTTACTTGCAACAACAACAACGTAAGAGATACAATACATCTGAATCACTAACATTAAAATATGGAATCCACAAAAAATTATGTTTGTGACTACGATGTTCGAGTACGATCTATGCTGGCCTAGAACCTTCGAGGCTGCTCTCCTTACGACTAAATGTAAGGAGTGATGGACTCGAAAGTTAGTCTTGTTCTGAAGCTCATGTCATATGGTAATTTCTGCGTTACAAAGTGATAATTTTTGTAACCTATTTAAATATTTGTGTGTCATTTTAAATTATTAATTTCATTGAATAAAAATTGTTTAACCCACATAAGTGTTACAATGTGAATAATTTTTTTTCGAAAGAGCGTGATGGATGTTTTTTGAGATTTGCACTTTTTTACTTTCACTTACCTATATATGAAATATATAGTAAGTGGTAGTATTGCGATCATGAAAATTTTCGACTTCCGGTTTTCAACGGAAATACACGTTTTGGGGTCCCCTGAGTCGAAATAACCAAGTCCCGCGAAATGGTCTGTGTGTGTGTGAACAGACTAGCTCAAAAACTATTAACCGTGCGAACCTGAAATTGGGTATTTAGTGTATGTATATGCTCGCGATGTGACAGCAAAAATTTCATCAAAATTGCTCAAAGGGAGGGGGTACTTTATTTATTAACTTTTTACGTTTTTTTCGATTTTCTCAAAAACGGCTCTAATGATTTTGATTAAACTGAGTATTTGATTTATTTACATACCCGAGATATGACTAAAAATTTCATCAAAATTGATCAACCGGAGGGGGGACTTTACTTAATAAATTTTGTATTATTTTCACGTGTTTTTTTTTTATTTACTTAAAAACGGTTTTAACGATTTTGATCAAACTGCGTATTTGATGTATGTATATGCCCGAGATATGACTGTTAAAATTTCATTAAAATTGATTAACCGGAGGGGGGACTTTACTTATTAAATTTTGTAACATTTTCACGTGCTTTTTTTATTTACTCAAAAACGGCTTTAACGATTAACAAAAATAAGATATGAATGTAGAAAAATGTGTGACTTTGGGAAATGATATTTAACAAAACACGTCAATTTCTTATCTAAGTAAGTTGGTGAGTGAAAGTAGTGTGTTGCGCGCACGTATCAGATTTTTTTTTTTTTCATTTCGAGGCTGTTAAACGAGGCCTAAGCTTAGCAGTTGGAAGGGGAAAAGCAGATTACTCAAAATAAATGAATTCCATATAATGTTGAAATTACAACAACTATATAAGGGTCATTTTATACAATTATATCGAATTAATTAAATTTAGAGTAATGTGGTCTGAAACAACTTTAAAAAATAATACCGTTTTTAATTTTTGGTTTAGTCCACATGCATAATCATGGTCATATCGGTTACAATATAATCTTTGCAAGAATGTAATATCTTTTTTATGGCTATGATAATAGGTGCTCTCAACGGACCACCGATATTAACGTAGCCAACTAATAAAGAACTATATTTATATATGTATATATAACAAAACATAAGAGATTTACAATTTTTTGTTTATTTAATGACTAATATTTTAAACTACAGAGATTTGGTAGGATAAATTTAATATAACAATATCCATAGTACATGACATCAAATATAAACATTGTCAATTTAGTTATTAATTAATCTATATTATTTATCTATTTTAATGTTTAAATAATTTTAATCCATATCTCGTTTTTAATATTTATCTATTTTAAAAATTAATAATTTATTACTATAAGTTTGTTTAGTCGATAGATACTATATTGAGGCGTTTGCTATCAAAACCAGCTCATTCCATATTTTTCTGAAATCCACTTTTTTGCATATTTTGAAAGTTTAGAGGGTCCTTCATAACCTGGCGAAGGGATATAGCTCAAATCCAGCTCATTCCAGGAAAACCAAGAATGTGAGCCGATGTATTATGACGACAACAATTTAATTTCAATAACGAGCCTCCTTTATCCTTTCTCCCCTTGCTTTCTGCATTTTATTTACAATATTATTTTTCTTTGATAGATAAAAAAAAACATTCTGTCCCGTTTGGCGCTGTAATTTATGACTTTGTTTCACATTTTAACACAGTTTACGTCTCAACTCTTAAATTTCAGATAATTCGAAAAAGTTAAGTGGATATCATTTATTTAAAACTCGTAAAGACACAAATATTAACTGGTAAACTGGAAAAAAAACAATTTTACAAAACTTAATTGAACAAAAAACTGAAAAAAAAACAAACATGAAAAATCGTGTTTTTGCATCAAAATCAGCTCATTCCAACCTAATTAGTATAATTACGCCTAAGGAACCTGGATTGAAAATGAAAAACTAACTAACAAATTCTAGTTTGTTCTACCTAAAATTAGAAAATTTTAACAAAAATTCAGCTTTAGTACTGTGGACGTGAGAAGTGTTTTGTCTCTCCTGTAAAATTTCCAAAAATGGAATGAGCTGGTTTTGATAGCCTCAATATACTTGTATAGGGTGCTTCCCTGAAAGCATATTATGATGACATAAATACATATATTCCTTTCTAAAAATTGCCACAATAAAATAAAAAGTATTATCGTATAATTTTTATATTTTTATTTGTTTCAGTGTGTCCTGGAAAGGGTATGGCAGTGGCCATTCAACGCGTTCACCTTGGACACCGCCACTGGTGGTATGATATATTTTATTTAGTAAAAGTAAAAGTACCCAGTTTTCTTTTCTCTTTTTTCGTTTAGCTTCAGTATAAGGTCATATTATTTCGTTTTACTATATCAATGTTACATTGAAAGGTTTTTTTTTTTTTTTTAATTTTCTTACATCAATTTACTCATTAAATATGTCAATATTTCTATATACTACTTCAAGGTAACGGGATTCGCCCTATATTATAGCGTATCCTAATAATATTTGGAACGTGGCCGCTAACATTGAGGAATTTAAAAATGAGGTATTCCGTGCTTATCATGCGCAGGCTTATCATGTATTACAGGCTTATCATGCGCCAAGTAAGATTCGATCTCGGGACCTTGACCACAGCAACTCCAAGCCTTACCAATGACCTACCCCACTACCAAAAAAAAAAAAACCTAAAGAAATTTTAGTTTTCTGTTAAAACTGACTGAAAAATTCATGATATACATGTTCCAAGATTAAGAACTGTTATTATTCATAAAATGGAAAATTAATTATTCTTACTAAGTTCTTAAGGATATTCTTTTTTCTCAATCATTGTGGGAAAGCTGTGGGGCTGCAGCCCCCCCCTTTGTATTGGTTGCATTGTATACCCTGGTATTTTAAGGATATTTCTAATCTCTTAAAACTTGCCGATTTATTTCTCAAAGCCAAAATTCCTCCAAGTTCTTAAGATCCTGATCCTAATAATTTCATTGCTCCATCAACTTCTATAAGCTTCATCCAGTTGATGGAAAGCTGCTTGGTTTGAAAATGAAATGGAGACCAATTCAATTCCATAGATTCAACTTTGTTACAGAATTCATAAAATAAATTAATAATATTAATAATTCATAAAAGCTCAAATAAATATTATATATTTCATCAAGTATACAATACGCCTGAAGATGCTTTTAAAAAAGCGACACAGTGCCCATTTGTGAAAATAAAGTTGGAGCTGGAGTATTTGAGTAGGAATATCAGATGGAGAAATTGAGTATACTTAATCAATAGAGTATGCTGTATGTAATTAACTAATATTTTACCTTTATATTTGATTAAATCTGGTTATCTTAACTCGGATAAATTTCATTTAATTTTTTACATCCTGCCACTCCCCACAGTGACCCCCGTGGACGTATCCCTTTATTTATCTTGAAGTAAGTATGGTAAATATGTGACGCATCTTCTTCAGTATTGGGCTAGCTTATCCAGAATTATTCTAAGCTTTATTTTAAAGAAATTGAAGTAAAGCAAAAATTAGAGTGAACTAATAAAAATTAAAAACACAAGAAACTAAATAAACAAAAAAAAAAAACAAATAGAAAGATATGACAACAAAAGACAAGACAACAGAGAGTAGGATGCAATAGCAGTTTGTTTGTATCCTGAAAACCGGAAAGTACTAAAGAATCGATCTACGAGTAATTATGCTGATCAATTCCTCGGCTCACCTCTATTTGGGACACGGGTTGGATAAATATTATTATTCCAGATAATTATTTTAATTTTTTTGCTTCAGGGCGATCGTTACCGGTTCTATGTGTTCACTTATTTCACTGGTACGGGCTCATGGACCACTTCAGCTTAGACGTCGTAAGGATCTGGAAATTTTTTAGTAAGTATCGCTAAAAGCAATAAGAAAAATCCAAAATTATCTATTATACAATTGCTCATTATACAAATTTGCAGTTACAAAATTTATTTTGAACCGTGCGCAGCTCTAGTCGAAGAAGGATACCACAGTACCAACCCCTACCACAACGCCATCCACGCGACGGATGTCACCCAGGCGATGCACTGCTTCCTGCAAGAACAAAAGGTGAGCCCCTTTATATGAATATTATTTTTTTTATTGAAGTATCACTGTTATATTTCTAAGCTGTTGAACTCTCAGCTAGTCTTAAATATTATTTTCTACTTGTTTCTTTTCTTTCACTTAGTGAGGAAGAGTACTTTTTATTTCATGAAGTTCTCATCAAAAATTTCATTGATGTTGCTTACATTAACTTACTCTTACAGCATATCCAGAAAATGATCATTACTAAATTTGGCCGATTTGGTCTCTCAGCCCACGAGGCAAACTGTGGCAGAATATTAAAGATAACCTGCCTTACCAATGAGCCACCCTACTCCCCAATGCATGAATACATTTTTTTTTTTTTAATTACATGAATAAATTAAAAAGCATATATATAGTCTCCTATATATATATTATCTCCTCTCCTTTTTAATATATATGTGGAAAGGGCTTTAATGAATTGGAAAAAAAAATGCCAGGGTATGGGGATCAAGATTGGTAGTGACTACCTCTTCAATCTCCAGTTCGCTGATGACCAAGTCATTATCGCTTCAGAAGTAGAGGATGTGGAGTACATGATGAGGAAGATCCTTCAGGAATATTCTAGTTGGGGGCTAGAAGTCAGCAAGGAAAAGTCCGTCTACATGGCCTTTAACGGAACAGGGAGTAATTTAATCCTGGAAGGATGGAATTTAGAGCCACAATGCAAGTTTAAGTATTTAGGAAGCTGGTTGGACTCGCTAGGGTCCAGCGATCTGGACATCCAGGAAAAGGTGGTTCAAGGAAAAAAAATCATCGGGATCTTGAACTCGGTATTATGGAGTAGGAATGTCAGCATGAAAACAAAAAAAATAACGTATAAAGCCTTTTTGGAAAGCGTCAGCCTCTACTCGGCAGAAGCATGGACATTAAAAGCTAAACAAGCAGGTAGGTTCTTAGCCCTAGAAATGGATTTTTGGAGGCGAGCATGCGGAGTGTCCAGAATCCAAAAAATTTCCAACGAACAAATAAGACGGCGGGTTGGGAAAGAAGAAAACATCCTCCATAGGATAGAAACCATGAGGTTAAAATGGTTTGGACATGTTATGAGGATGAATGAGGGAGCATGGCCAAAAAAACTGCTGAAATGGAAACCAGAAAGAAGAAGGAAAAGAGGTCGCCCGAGAAAACTCTGGTATGACGGAGTGGAAGAAGGAATGATGAACAGAGGGATAAGAGAGGGAGACTGGGAAGACCGAAAGAAATGGAGAGCGCTTATTATTGGGGACGACATATGACTTAATGTTGTAAACAGTCGTAAATAAAAAAAAAAAAATATATATATAGTCTTTACTCTCATTCAGGGGTTGTGTCCTCAGGTATATTTTAATGATAATCCCATACCTACTTCCCAGGAGGCATGACAGTTGGGACTTCACCTGGACAAAAGACTGACATGGAAAACCCACATCACACTAATCAGAAAGCAGCTTACCAAAAGATATGGACTGTTGTCAAAATTACTTGACAGACGCTCTAAATTATCCCTAACCAACAGACTTACAATATACAAGATGCTCATTAGACCCGGACATATTGGATAGAGTTATGGGGCACTGCAAAGCCCTCAAATATCCAAATGATCCAATCCTTTCAATCAAAAGTGTTGAGGAGGTAGTAGATGAACCATACTACGCGACTAATGACTTAGTACTCAAGGACCTTAACATCCAAACAGTAATCGATACAGCCACACTATACTACACAAACTTCCATCAAAGACTAACTTTCAACATGAACCCATTGGCAGAAACACTTAAATCCACCACAAATCCACACAATTGACCCCGACAGTTGTTGAGGCGGTGGCCTAGAGACTTTTTGGAATAACTAACACCAATGTATCACACATACGTGTAGAGCACAGATTTGTTCATTGCAAAATTTTTTTGCAGATAGCGAATTTGAAACATATGACATAAATAATTTCTTCAATAAAAAAAAAATTATCATTGTAACTTTTTATATGATAAATATTACAACAAAATATTAATTTACCTTAATCATATTACTGTATATTTTACATTTTATTTTATAAACAGCAGATTATAAGCTCTTGAAAAAGTTTATAAAGAAAATGGTTGATTTTATCTCTTAAGATCTTAATTACTTGTTATATTATTCAATGAAATGAAATTATTTCATATGCAGCCATAAACTATCTCATATTGATTCATAAATTTGCTTTCTTTATAATATTTGGCCCTGTTGAAGAAATTGTTTCAGATCCTCCGCAGGCCCTGATGAGAAGCCGTCTTCGCCGAATGGTGCCATGAAGATGGACTATCTAACCCCTGAGCCTGAAACTGTTTCAGATTCGAGAGCACCTGACGCCGGCAGAGGTGATGTGTGCGCTGATCGCAGCTGTGACCCACGACCTGGACCATCCTGGAGTAAATCAACCTTTCCTTATCGCGACCTCGAATCACCTTGCCGCCCTCTACCAGGTTATTTTCAACTTATTTCGACCAAACAGCATGATTCATGATACTAACT
The DNA here is from genome assembly GCA_911387785.2 of Aelia acuminata. Taxonomy (NCBI): domain Eukaryota; kingdom Metazoa; phylum Arthropoda; class Insecta; order Hemiptera; family Pentatomidae; genus Aelia; species Aelia acuminata. Next base: position 177,574,539 of record OU426979.1, read on the forward strand.
GTAGACAAATAATAATCTGATTTACTTATTGTGAGCATGTTAATGGCAGATTGCTGGATTACTCATAAAGATTTTTGATGGAGGCTATTGGTAAACTTAAAGATCTCTCTGACAGTAAGACTGCTTTAATTTGAACCAATAATTTTGCTCATAAATGCAAGGAAAAATTCCTCCTCCTTCACTCACTCACCCTTCACTCCCTCACTCACTCCATGGCTCTACGGTCCTTTTTGAGAACCTGGGCCTCCTTTACAGTAGTTTTAGGACGTTTTGCCACTGCGCTCTGTAGGGCTTGTCTCCAGGCTTCTTGATCGTTCTCTTTGCCTTCGTCCTCCTGGTTTACCATTCAATAGCGCTTTAGGCAATCTACCTTCAGGGATCCTTTCGACATGTCCTGTCCATCTTAATTGAGAATTCTTGATGTATGTCACCAATTGTTCGTCTTGAAACATGCGTCGCAGTTCTTCGTTTTTCCACAGCCTATATCTCCCAGCTTCACAGACAGGTCCATATATTCTTTTGAGTGGTTTTCGTTCCCAAACATTCAATAATCTTTCGGTTCCATTTGTTAGCACTCAGGTTTCACAGTCATATGTTACTACTGGTCTTATAACTGTCTTATAAATTATGGCTTTAGCTCTGTAGCTTAAGCTTCTAAGCTTAAGTGGCTTCTGTAGTGCGAAGAAACATCTAGTGCCCGCGGCCAATCCTGCTTTTATTTTTTCCATTACCTCATTTTTCTCCGATGCTATCGTATGCCTGTTTAAAGTCAAAAAACAGATGGTGCAGATTCCTCCTCCTTAAGTTCCTAAATCTTCCTTAGTTCCTTTTCTTGTTCTTCCATCTCAACCTTTCCGATGGGGCTTCTAATTGTAAACTCTGGCCTCCTAATTCTTTTTCTGTATTGTCGAGGGTTCATAATATAGTTTACTAATGCGAGCTGATCATGAGAGCGGGAACCTTGGAGCATGCTCGGAGAGGGTATTAACTCAGACTTGCCTGTTCCTCTGAATGGAATACTTTCCATCACCAATGTAGCGTTAATATCATTTCAAAATTTAAAATAATCTGTAATCATTAATAAATATTTATTAATAAATAAGCATTAACCTTTTTTTTTTTTTTTTAAACTGTCTTTAATTTTTATTTAAATGGATTATATAGCAAAGTTTTTTGTGCTTAGCATCATATTCATTGAAAAAATGTATATTTTTATATCGCACTTAAATTTTCTTATTAAATTTTTCCGAAAGCATTGTCACAAGTTCTTTTTGCAAATACATACCTTATTTTGTGTATTCTCAGTGTATATCGTCTAATTTTTATATTATATTTTATTTTTTAAAAAATTATTTTGATAATTTTCGTCATAGGTACAAAGGGTACTACAAAAGTTTTGCAATAGAACTTTATTTATTTAATTATCTCAAAGTAATTTCCACCACGTTCAATACACTTCTCCATACATCAAAACCAGTCATTAAACCAGCTCTGTCAAGTTTCATCTGGGATTGAGGCACATTCGTTGTCCCAAGACCTCAGAAGGTCCTCGTCGCTTGAAAAACGTTTTCCTTTCAGCTTCATTTTCTCATGTGGGAACAGCGCAAAGTCACAGGGAGCAAGGTCTGGACTGTTAGGAGGGTGCTCAAGAAGTTTCAGCCCAGTAGTGGCCAAATACTCGGTGCAGGCTCTGGCACGGTGTGCTGGTGCGTTGTCATGGTGGAGGTACCAGGTGTCCATTCTTGACTTTGGTCTCAGGTTTTTCATAGACTCTATGACATTAGGCAGGCACTGCTCAGTGTACCACGGAGCAGTGACTGTCTTCTGTGTCTCCAAAACAACACGCTCTACAATACCGCTTGATCTGAAAATACAGCAAACTTTTTTTTTTTTTTTATAGATCGAGATTTTCTGAGAGTTACAGGTATATCCTCAACACCAAACTTTGATTTGAGCCTTGGTCGGCACATCATAGTATAGCCAAGTTTTGTCATGTGCCATGATGCTGTTCACATATGTAGAATGTCCCTTATCAAATAGTTTCAGCATCTTTCGACACCAAGTCACACAATGAGTCATGGTCTCTCAGAATTGAATGAATTGCTGGTGCATAAAGGTGCATAATGTCTCCTCTATCTTTTGATATGTCACTCGACGGTCCTCATCAAGCATTTTCCTCACAACAGAAATGTTTTCCTCTGTTACAGACCTTCGCGGCCTTCCTTCTCTCTCAGCGTCCTCCAGAGTGAAATTGCCCCTTTCGAATTTTCTGTACCATCTAAATATAGTCGTACGATGTGGACAATCATTATTCAATGCAATCTTCATTTCTTCCAAGCATTGATCTATGCTTAAACCACGCACAAAATTATATCGAAAAACTGCCCTTACTTCACTACATGACCACAATGCCATAATAAGCACTTTAATCTGTCACTGCTAATGAACAACTGAGCCCAGAGATGTGATCCTGGCGGCTAGTATGCAGGCATGGATAGGTCTGAACACGCAGTAACTTGCAGCCTCCTGGGTCTTTCTGTTAAGTTACATAGCAAAACTTTAGTAGTACCCTTTGTATGTGTTATGACATTTCTAAAATAACATCAAAGTTATAATTGAGGAGTTTGGTTTCAAAACCGGCTACATCCATTTTCAACAATTTTTGAGAACTGATCTAAAAAAGAATTGATTGGAACCGCTTTTGATAAGAAATGGAATCTTTTAATATTGATTTTCAAAGGATCTAGACGTTTTTGAAACAAACGCATCTTACACTTTTTTTTTTTACATTAAAAACTTGAAAAGTGAAAAAAAAAAATTGTTTGAAAAAAATGGATGTAACCGGTTTTGAAATCAAACGGCTCAATTGATGCTATTTTTTAGATGAGTATGATGCTAAGCATCGAAAGCTTTGTTTTATAATCCAATAAATAAAAGTAAGAGAATGTTTTTTAAAAAAACGGTAAATGCTTATTTATTAATAAAATAAAACAGTCAATAAATATTTATTAAAGTTTGACCAGGATCCATCCCAACAAATTATTTATTTCAAATCTGAAACATTTCAGCCATCCTCAGAGCTCCTGGTTTAAGTGAGCACTCAGGAACTTAAATTCTGTCACCAGTTCTAGACTTATTCAGTTCAGCCTGATGATTCAATCCTTAACCCTCAACCACTGAGGTGGGGTCCGTTTGGGCAGACAGATGTAGTTTGTTTATATATCTCCGCTGCATGTTGGATCCTGCTCTTGCCCATCCCAATAGCTTCCTGTCTCAGAGCAACTGATTAGCCAGTATATTGTTTGCCTTTCCAGTAATAACCGGAATTTTAATTAAATTTTAATTAATAAGTTCAAACGGACCCCACGTCAGTAGGTGTGTAAAGTCATTTCACCTCAGTGGTTAAGGGTTAAGGCCGCTTTTTTTTTTTTTTTTTTTTTTAAATATTGTGTGTCTTTGTTTAAATATTTATGCCTGAGTCTAAAGGTCATTCCTTCTTCCGATCCTCATATAATTTGTCTTTGAGATGTTTATTTCCATAGACAGTTGCCACCAACTGTCCATTTTGAAAACCGATCATTTATCTAAGAGTACTCATTTAGGCTCATAGAGTCTGGGTATCTCCCAAGCTCTTTTAACCGAATAGAAAATATGAATAGCTCTTTTATCTGACGCAGCCACTCAAATCTAGGACCCAGATCATAAGAGTTCACTCTATGTATTCATTCGCTCCCTTCGATCATTTCCAAAAATGACCATAAAATCAAAATATTGTTTTTTTAATAAATTATACTATATAATAAATAAATTGATTATAAGTTCCTATAGCCTTCATCAGAATGGTAGTCTTGTTTCTGATACTTCTGTTTCTAAAAAAACAGAGAATCTCCATGATTTCTTGAATCTTTGTTTCTAATCACTATAAAATACCTAATATTTTCTTCCTTCCATTTACACCTATTTTCTCCGAAAAAAAAAAAAAAAATTATTCATGGTTTATCTACCTTTCACTCTTAAGCCTCTTTCTTTTTTTCTTTTTATGGTCTATCTTTCCAATCAGTTCTATGGAATGTATAGTTCTTGCGTTACTGTTCTGATTCCTGCTCTGCAGTGTAACCTAAGTTGTTATTGCACTTTATCGATCCCAAGTTGTTTTGTGAACTTAATTTCCTTTATTAGATCCCAGCTTTCGTCTCCGATTCACACTTCAGAGATAAAAAAAACCTCTAGCAGATCCTAGTGGAGATCAGGCTACATTGAATGGTTTTTCATGACATCAGCAAGTGTGAGGTTAGGTATAACAGTCACTGCAGGGCAGAAATCAAAAACTACCCAAAAATCTAATTTATATTGTTAAAATATAAAAATAAAAAATCTGGTGCGTGCGGGCACACACAACTTTCACTTACCAACTTACTTAGATAAGAAATTAATGCGTTTTGTTAATGCCACTTCTCAAAGTTACACATTTTCCACATTCATTACTTATTTTTGTTTTCATTTGCTCTATAAACCCCTCAGAACATTTTAATAAACGCTTACCTGATATTAAATAACACTCAATTTTCATTAAACATGACGAATATGAAGAAAATCGTTAAAGCCGTTTTTGAGATAATCTAAAAATTAGAAAAAAAGTTATAAAATAAAGTGTCCGCTTCGGTTGATCAATCTTGATGAAATGTTGGCTACCACATCTTTGGCATATTATGTATGTATAATACCCAGTTTGATCAAATTCGTGAAAGCCGTTTTTGAGTAAATAAAAAAAACACGTGAAATTGATACAAAATTTATTAAGTAAAGTCCCCCCTCCGGTTGATCAATTTTGATGAAATGTTGGCTATCACATCTTTGGCATATACATACATCAAATACCCAGTTTGATCAAAATCGTGAAAACCGTTTTGGAGTAAATTAAAAAAAACACGTGAAAATGATACAAAATTTATTAAGTAAAGTCCTCCCTCCGGTTGATCAATTTTGATGAAATTTTTACAGTCATATCTCGGGCATATAAATAGATCAAATACTCAGTTTAATCAAAATCGTTAGAGCCGTTTTTGAGAAAATCAAAAAAAATGTAAAAGTTATTAAATAAAGTACCCCCTCCCTTTGAGCAATTTTGATGAAATTTTTGCTGTCACATCGCGGGCATATACATACACTAAATACCCAATCTCAGGTTCGCACGGTTTATAGTTTTTGAGCTAGTCTGTTCACACACACAGACACACACACAGACCATTCGCGGGACTTGGTCATTTGGACTCAGGGGACCCCAAAACGTGTATTTCCGTTAAAAACCGGAATTCGAAATTTTTCACGATCACAATACTTCCACTTACTATATATTTCATATATAGGTAAGTGAAAGTAAAATAGGGTTTATAAAAATTAAAAAATAAAAGAGAACATTTTAAAAATAATATTTTTTTTCTTTAATATTAATTAAAATTAGTATTAAAAATACAGCCCTTCACTGATTTTCAGAACCTCAGTGAACTTAAGAAGGCTCCCTGGATTGATTAGCTCATTAGCTCATTGATTAGCCCTGGCTTGGGATCAGTAATGCGGTCCAGGCCAAACATCCTCAACCTTAGTGCTGCGAGTCTGTCACAGAAGCAGAATATGTGATAGGCTGTTTCGCTCTCTTTCTCGCAGGATTTACAAATTGGTGATACCGCTAGTTTGAGCCTGTAGATGTGGCTTCTGTGCTTACAATGTCCGGTGTATAAAGCTGTAAGTCTTATAAGTGCATTCCTGTCAAGATTTAGTATCTCTCTGCTCCTCTTGACAGAAGGACTCTCTAGGAACAGTTTGGAATGCCTTAGGTTTTGCGTCATCCAAATTTGTTTTCTTTTTGCTCTGTATATCTCCTCTATCCTCTTTTTGGCAGAGCTTTTACTGATGCCACACACCGGTTCAGGGGTAATGGTTTTGATATTGGATCCTTTTCTAGTTAGAGTGTCTGCGTTCTCGTTTCCTGGTATGCCAGTATGGCCTGGCTCCCATTCTACGTTCACTCTGTTATTGTTTGCTAGGCTGTTGAGTCTTGTTTTGCACTCCCATACAACCTTAGAATTTATATCTATGTCATTGAGCACACTGAGTGCAGCTTGGCTGTCTGTGTAGATTGTGATTTTCTTCCCAGACAGTTGTTCCTTCAGCAACTCAAAGGCGCAGTGGCTGATTGCCAGCACCTCTGATTGAAAGACTGTGGTGAATTTACCCAATGATATGGCATATGTGCCTTCATTGGGTTTATCTTTCCTCCAGATGCCCGCACCCGACCCTCTTTTGACCCTCTTTTGACTGCGTAAGCAGAAGAGTAAGGCTGCGTGTGGCAGCAGATGCCGTTGCTTGGTATATGTGGTTTATTGTCATTTATAATGATGTTAAAGTTTGTTTCCTATGAGCCCCTTGTCAATGAGTCACTTGATCCCATGCAGGTATCACCCTTTGGGATGGGTATCGAAAATTCCTGAACCGCTTTTTTGACTTCTTAAAATGTATTAAATTAGTTTCCTTTCAAAAGTGGGTCATGCATTAAAACAAATGGCGCAATGTCAAGACTGTATGGTGGATACGGAAGAAATTTGAACCATCAAGATTTTAGAATTTTCCTTGGTTTGATTGTAAGGATGCGAGAGGGAATCGTCTTGCTCCAACAGAACTCCTTTGCAGCTAGCATGTAGATTATGACACATAGTTTCATTTAACAATCAACAATTCTGTCACAAAATTGCGAATTCTTTTCATTTCAATGACTCAGCATGATTTTTTCCATAAATTTCTGAAATAACAAGGATTTCTTAAGACAAAGTCATGTTGTTTTTTCAATAAAAACTGTTGAACTAACGCATGATTGTATCAGTCCATATTAAATAAATAATAGTAGTTCTCTACAGAGCCAAACCTACGTAATAAATATGATGAAAATATCACTTGCATAAATCCCAAGAACTATTTCTTCTTGATTCATGCATTTCTCAAAGCAGTCTTCAATGAGACCTTTGGCCGTGCATTGTGCTCTTCTTACAGACATTTGGGTTGCTTGCGGGAGCACAGACAGCCTGAAGGGGATAACCCAAACCTCACGTCGCTGCAAGCCATGGTCACCATGACTGCCCATAGCTCCATAAGCAATCCCATTGAGACCAATTTGGCAGTGTCGTTCCCACTGCGGCGTCGTTCCCGGCGTCAGCTCTCTCGGGTTCAAGGACAGTGATAAACTGGTCTAGGTCCAAGAATTGTTAGCTCAGAGTCAGCAGGCCCCGAGGACTTATATTTCTTTCCCTGAAGCACCGTCGTTGTACCAAACCTGTGGGCAGATACTGACATCCTGTAAAACCACACTATGATTCTCGATAAGACGCACGGGGAAGGTTTACCACTCCTACGCCCAGTTGGTGTGAGTCGCCTTCAATAGGCTGATAGGCCTCACATCTCCAGTAGTGGGGTTTGGCTTGGACTGCTTGGCGTTCATTGGCAGGTGGTCACCTGAATGTAGTGGTCACCCATCCAAGTACTAAACTAACCATGCTCAACATTGCTTGACTTTTGAATACCCTGTTGCAAGCGCCTTATTCCACTTGGTCATCCCTGCTCTCAAAGCAGTCATTATTATATTATATTTTTTTCTTTTTTTATAAACCCTATTACTTTTAAAAACAAAAACATTGAAACATTGATGCACACTCAAATATGATGTATATGCCAATAATCATTTAGGTGATTATTTGTTTTAGTACAGAACTTCATTTCCATCAAAATGATAATATATAATTTTTCATGGGAAATGTAATCCACAAAAAAAGTTTAATAACTATAAGAAGAAACTTTGGGAAAGAATTGTTAATATCATTAAGGTTGTTTTGGTCCTACAGTCTATATAAAAATAAAGTGTTTCGGATGCACAAATCGGTAAACAGACACTGAGAGTCATAACTTTGCGAAAGATAAAAAGAGCTTCAGAATCTGATATTCAACGGGTATGGCAAAGTATATACAGAACAGGAGCTGATAAAGTATTTTTTTTTAATTATGGAGGCTGTGAAACATAAAACTGCATATTAAAAAGTTGACATGTTACCAATACGGGTCTTTTTCATTTTAGGCAACCTGTTACTAAGTTATGATAACGGTTATTTAAATAATAAAAAAGGTTACATCATTATTGAAAAATGCATGATTTATTTACTATCTGACTTACTAACAAGAAATATTGCAAAAAAAAAAAAAAAAAAGGTTATTGTTCTGGAGGCCAATAGGCTTTCATTGCCTCGAAAATTTCTATGAATAAATCCTTTCCTTCGTAAGACACCTCCATACATGCTCGTACATACCTAATCTAACCAAACCTAACTCTTTCTTACAAAAAGATGTTGTCGTGTAACCATTAGCCCATGAATATAAACAGTATGGCTTTATCGGCTGAAACCCTGCAGTTTTCGAACCATGTAACTTTATAAAAACTTCTGGATTGGTTACATCCCTGTCTTCGGCATCACCAAATCAGAACGCGTTTCTTAAGGTGCCTTTACACCTTACGAACCTCACCTTCGAACAAGTTCTCCTTCGATCCTTGCCGTACCGACGTGAAGCGAACAGCCATTTATACTTCACGTGACGTTAAGCGAACCAATATGGCTGACGCACCCCAAGCTAGCTTATGATAAAGAAAAAATCTCCTCACTTAATAAATCCCTAATCAAAAGTGACACTAGCGCTACCCCCGAACCCAGGCGAACAGATGAAGTACCTAGAACAGCCGAACAGTCGACGTGAAGGCTTCACGAAGGTTGTTCGAGGGTGGTGTTCGAAGGTAAAGTTCGTAAGGTGTAAAGGCACCTTTACGGTTAATTATTTTCATGTAGTTTAGTTCTGCATTTCATTTTTCCATTCTTCTTTGTTTCTTTGTAAAAATTTTATAGCTATTTTATTTGACTTCAAAACTGAATATTTTTCTAAAGGTGCCTTTACACCTTACGAACCTCACCTTCGAACAAGTTCTCCTTCGAACTTAGCCGTACCGACGTGAAGCGAACAGCCATTTATACTTCACGTGACGTTAAGCGAACCAATATGGCTGACGCACCCAAAGCTAGCTTATGATAAAGAAAAAATCTCCATTATCAATATATTTTATATTATCTGAAAAAAAAAAAAAAATAGGAGACGATTTACAACGTTTCACAAATTACACTAGTATCACAAACAGCTCCTGTCACTTAGGAAAAACCCAAATCAAAAGTGACACTAGCGCGCTACCCCCGAACCCAGGCGAACAGATGAAGTACCTTGAACACCCGAACATACGACATGAATGCTTCACAAAGGTTGTTCGAGGGTGGTGTTCGAAGGTAAAGTTCCTAGAGTGTAAAGGCACCTTTAAATACAGAGCACAGATTAACTTTACACACCAACTCACACTGCGATAATAACCTTTAGAGAATTTCAAATATGAAATCATATGATTTTATCTGATATAGATAAATCACTGTTTAAATTCATAAAATAACCGTCATCATAACTTAGTAACAGGTCGCCTAAAATGAAAAAGACCCAACAATACTTTAGAATATAGTGCATACCTTATTGGTACAAACGTAAATTACTTTATACCAATTAGTGGTAATCTGCTTTAGAGAAAAAATTTACATACATTTACTGTCATAATTTTTTTTTCCTTTCTTTTTCTATCTCCAGCATTTAAAGGATGCTGCTTGTCATTTAACAGTGGTATGTAAAAGTTTTATCCTCTTGTCCTATCAGGAGCATGTTTACGGCAGATTGTTGGTTTATTCTATAAAGATTTTTATTTCTTTAGACGCACAACTAGTTATGTGTATTTTTTTTTTTTTTTTTTTTAATAGTTGATATCAATGATTTTTATTTTAAGCTTCTTAAAGGGTCAAATATACTGAATATTAATTGATACTTAAATAAAAAACACATTTCTGTTCTCCCGATTTAGGTTCCTAAAAAATAAAAATAGATTATATCTTATGTTTCATATCTATTTTATTCTTTTTCAAATTGTTGTTATACTTTAAATTGTTGTTGCAGAATACATCAGTACTGGAGAACCACCACTGGAGATCGGCCATCGGCTGCCTTCTTGAGAGCAACCTCGCCGAGCAGGTGTCGGCGCTGAGACCGGACCTCGAGAGGCAGATCAGCTCGCTCATCCTGGCCACAGATATAACTCGTCAGCAGGAATTTTTGACTCGTTTCAAGGTCAGATATTTCATAAAACTTAATTTCAAATATTCACCACTTGAATAAGTGGAGACTATAGATAGTTTTTTAAGATGAGAAGGCCAGTAATAGTCTCATCAATCTTTTTATAATGTTTTATTCATACATTTCAAACTATCGCCTGTTAAGGCATCATCAGAAAAATACATAATTTATTTATGGTAGAGCACCTGAAAGAATCATTTGTAGGAGATTTACCAAAAGAAGAAAGAAAAACACATTTAACATAACCAATTTAAGACCAATAAAAAACATAAAGAGCACCGGAAACCGCAATTTAATAAATACTACAGTATACCCTCACAGTAGCGGATCCAGAAATTTTCTGAGGGGGGGCGCACTTTTTTATTTTTTATATTTTTGCATCATAAAGGACCTAATTTAAAATATTAGTGCACATTTAAGTATTAAATTTCTATTAAATGTTTAAATACAATTTATTTTTCACTTAAGGAGCTTAAAAAATGATTAAAGATAGCCCATTTTATACAGAAATAGTAATAATTGATTGGTGTCCATACCTCCCTGGATCCGCCACTGAACCCTCATTATTACGAACTCGGATATAACGAACACCTCGATATAGCGAACCAAAATACTATCCCCCCAAAATTACCCATTATATTTCTGCTGAACCCCTCGTTATAGCGAAATCCCTCAGTTAGTGCGAACTACGAACTAAATTTGATGCCTGAGAATTATTATATTCTGTTATAAGGAACTGCTAGAATTTTTATTATTATTATTTATTTTTTTACTGTATTATGTAGAATGAGTGCGGGAAGACGAAGTAGTCAGGTAGCTCCAGTTTCTAGAATTGAGGTGTATTTTTACTATTAACTAATCCGATTTGTTTTTGCTCTCTCTCTCTGATTCCATTGAATTTTTTCTCAAAACTAGCTCAGTCCTGTTTCGACTTCGGTATTATTCGAATCAGTGTTCTGTAGTCGTTTATACTGTTTTTTTGTAATACACAATGAGCTCGTTAGTAAACGTGTGTCACAAACGTAAATCCTTATCAGTCGAGGAAAAATTAAAAATTCTCCAGGATATTGAATCGGGAATTCTAAGTAAGAAAACCATCGCAGAAAAATATGGTAAACGAGTGCGCTCTGCGGCTCATGAATATTTGGACAAAAATTGATAAATTACTTTAAACAAATGAGATCTCAAATACCAATCTCAGACCCTCTTATTAAAGCTAAGGCTAAAGAACTCTCAAGTGAACTTGGCAGGTAAATTAATGAATCTCATTGTTTAATTAATATGTACTTTATCTAAAAATTAATTACATACATGCGTAAAAATTTAACTAGTTCTAATGAATGAATTTCCTTCGAAATATGATCAAATTAGTGCGGCCATTGGCTAAAAAAAAGATTCCTCGTTATAATGAATCTCGTTTTAGCAAACTATGAAAATCAAACCCCCTACCAGTTCGCTATATCGAGGGTTGACTGTATATACCAGAAGGGAGATCAATCACTAACAGTCTCATGGATGACCGGTCTGAAACCTCATTCGAATCGGAGAGCAGCCAAACGCCTTCATGATGAGTTGAAGTATTCCTCTATTCAAAAACATGTGTTTTAAGTGATCGCGAATCAAAATAAATAAATAAATAATTTGTTAAAATTTACGAAGGATATTGATAGCTTCAGAGTAGTAACTATTTAGGTCCTTCGAGTCCGTTTTGAAATTTACAGTATTTTTAGGTTCTTGGATATATATAGGGCTTCTAATTTTTTTTTTAAATAAATAAATAAAACTTAATATTATTTAATGTAACTTTATCACAGGGTTTGAAATTAACTCTTATTTTCTTTGAAAGGCAATAAAAGTCAAATCCAGACTTTTAAAGTCCTACAACGGGTGCACTATGGCATTGCAAAAAGATTACCAGCCAATCGTAACACCTCAATCATAATGTGTTTACTAACAAAAAAATATCAAGTAATAAGAGTTAATTAATTAAGAAAAAGTTAAAAGAATAGTCTGTTATTTTTCTTGGCTATAATTGGATTTTCGGCAAGGTGTACATAGACTTTTTTTGATGATTTGAAAATAAGGAATTCTTTTAAACGGAATATTAAAATTAATTTTCTTGGTTTAAAATTTTATTCACATCTTATGTTACTTGTTTATTGAATATAATTAAACCTAAATAAATAAAAGAAAAAATATATAAATAATAGAACAACATTGTAAAATATAATGTAATAATGATATTGAAATATTTTTATAGAATCTTGAGAATGGGCAAATTGGACCCAAAATGTTGACTAAATTGAGTTAAGATTGTTATATTATAAAAGGGTTAATTATATTTAATAAACAAGTTACACAAGATGTGAATAAAATTTTAAACCAAGAATATTAATTTTAATATTCCGTTTAAAAGAATTTCTTATTTTCAAATCATCCATTCATATGTACAGCTAGCAAAAAAAGTATATGTACACCAAGCCAAAAATCAAATTTTAGCCAAGAAAAATAATAGATTATTCTTTTAACTTATTCTTAATTAATTAACTCTTAATACTTGATCATTTTTAAACATTTTCTATTTCATAAACAACGTTTTAATATATTTATAAAAATTATTTGAACAAATTTTAACAAAAAAAGTCTTTGTACATTAATTATTCCAAAAAATATTTATTTTTTTTTGTTGGTAAACACATTCTTAATGTGGTTTTACTATTAGCTGGTAATCTCATTGCAGCGCAGTGGTGCACTCATTGAAGGATTATCATCAAAATTTCACGCCTGTGATTTCTCAAGATTTTTTTGGGCCTCCCAGATCTAGGTTTACTTTTAAGATAAATGGTTTCTTGGTAATGCTTAATTATTCTTTGAATGGTAGAATGAGATATCTTAATTATTATTTTATGCGATTTCTCATAAAGATTTGCCCTCATTTCTTAAATTAATAATCAATTGTTTAATTTCTACACAAATTTCCATTTTTAGCAAAGTAACAAAAAAAATCGCAAATCAGGCCACGATAAAGACTTAACTGACTAAAATAAAGCTTTTTGTTTATATTGAAAACGCTTGTATATTATTGTACAGTATTTGAAGGAGTTTATAATAAACTAGCATTCCCCGTCGCGGCTTTGCCCGCGAGCCTTTAAAATCAATTCTGTGATCATTATCTTGATATTGATTTAATACAATATGTTAACTGATTTTAAGGAGATTTAATAGAATCGGAGCTTCCTCATTTCTTAAATTAATAATCAATTGTTTAATTTCTACACTAATTTCCATTTTTAGCAAAGTAACAGAAAAAATCGCAAATTAGGCCACTGTAAAGACTTAACTGACTAAAATAAAGCTTTAGAAAAGATAAACTTAAACTTAGAAATTTTAATGTAGTGTACGTAGACTTTTTTTTACTAATTGTACACATAAACTAACTAATGCAATAAAATAATATTTTTTTTTGTAGAAATATTTAGATGACGGTAACCTTAATATGGAAGACAAAGAAGACAGGCATTTTATTCTTCAAATTGCTTTGAAGTGCGCTGACATCTCGAATCCTTGTCGGCCTTGGGAAGTCAGTAAAAAGTGGTCGCAGAAAGTTTGTGAAGAATTCTTCAGGCAAGGAGATTATGAGCGACAGCTAAATTTACCTGTGACTCCTATATGCGATCGTCAGTCAATTTCTGTACCTAAAATACAAGCAGGTTTGTTTTTATTATGTTACTTGTTTTGAAAAATATTATTAGTGTTCACAATAACATTCTTTATCTTTTATTTATTTTATTTAGTAGTATTTAATTATTAAAATTTTAGTCTGCTCACAAGATCTAAAGTATAGGGGAGAGTGGGGTTGGTTGGCCTTTGGCTTATAGTTTCCATCACACCTGCTGTGAAGGCCCCACCATTGTACCATGTGACCCGCTCGACCTCGGGAGTCTTGTCCTGAGTTTTCAATCCGATGCTAACAGTGTAGAGAAGAGTATGCTTCATTGATTGATTTTACAACATGTTAGTAAATTTTTATATGTTCAGTAAATTTGGTTTAAAGACATGGTAAAATATTTGACTCCGATTCTGTTCACATAGCCCAAAACTCCTTTGAAAAACCTAACCTTTCGACTATCCAGTTTCTTGTTTGATTATTCTCCCCTGTCCTGGCAGCCATCTTTCATATGATCTCTCCTGTGGGGTTAGTTGGCTCTCTTCAACTGATGTTTGTTTGCGCAGTAGCAATTCACAAAAGCAAGGTAAACATAAACCAAAGTGAAACTACCGATTGTCTTAAGTTCCTGCGATGAAGATGAGAGTAATTTTTCTTATGCAGTAAGTGACGACAGTCTAAACTTCTATCTTCTTCTATTGTCATTATATTTTCCCTTAAAAGCTGTTAAAAACCTATTCAAAATTAGTATACCATTATAGTTCAGCTTTTAAAAACAATAATATGTGTCAGGCAGTACTTGAATGAGATGGCTAAACAACTCCACCTTCTAGGCCAACCTACCCCACATAGGGTGTTAATTCCATACTCTAGATTGACGATTTCTTCAATTTTCTATGATCTTAATATTAAAAATCATGTGGTGGAAAAAATACTCGAAGTACTCTAATACTTGGAGTTTATAGTGTTATCAGCCCTATTGGGATTATATTAACAGGAATGACTCAACAATCAAAAAAGTGAAAACTGTTGCCAAACAACCACACTCTCCCCTAATATTCGTGACACATTAATATGAATAAAACATTATTAATAAATTTTATTATGATTGCACCGATTCCATTGTTTTTCCTGTTAAATGAAACATTTTAAAGCAAATAATTTATTTTATGTTCTAGGTTTCTTCAAATTTGTTGTTGCACCCTTATTCGAAGAATGGCACAGGTTCTTGGATACACCATTGTCCAAGAGCATGATGAAGTACCTGAGAGAAAACCAGGCTAGATGGGAAGCTGAAGTTGTAGAAGAAACAAAAACTGACGACATATCCGAAGAAACGGAGGAACTCCCTGAAGTAATCGAAGAGAATTTGCCGAAAAGAAGGCATTCCGTACCTCTCAGTCAAAGGTTTGGTGCTCCAGGGACTAGTCACAGGCGGGAAAGCCTTCCAGAACCGAGAAGGAGGCTCACTTTGGGTCCAATCCTTCAGTTCCAAGAGGATGAGGAAATATCGATACTGTCTTCTCCAAGTCTCCGTTCATCGGATAGCAATTCCGATGATAAGCCCGTTTCAGCAGAAAATCTGCTCCCGGATGTTTCGATCGCTTCTATCACAAGCAGTGGAAACGTGCCGAGGCTGCTGTTGGCTCCTCCGCGCCTCACTCGTCAACAAACTTTCCCACCTGTTCAACCGTACGTCAGGGTGCGTTATATGTCGACCACAGCGGAGATACTTCAGGGTAGCATCTCTTCGTCCTCAGGGTCATCGACAGACATTGAACCTAAGCCACTTATAAGGGAAAAAGAAAACGTTGATCCTGATTCTGTCTTTAAAACTCAAAAAACAGTTATCAAGTCACAATTTCCTCAGGTAATCTTTTAAATATGTTTTTTAGAACCTTTAACATTATGACGCTATATTGATATAATTCAGTCATTTTTTAGGCACGTTAGGTTTTAATAATAAAAACCTTTCACTTTCCTGATGATGAAAAGTATCTTCCTCTCGGATCCGTCTTCTAAAATTTTTGCATAATGTGATCACACTGCATAAATGAACACCTTGGGAGAACGAGTTTAGTAATCTGCGAACGTTTTAAGAATGTTGAGGAGCAAGTGATGCGTGCTCGCCTGACGAGTTTCAACAACTGCGTGCCTGTTGAAGCGGCTTTTGTTTTTCTGAGCTATGGCTCCTCACGTCTTTGAACAATCACACACACAAACACACACATATAACAATAAATGAATGTTAATTGGATATACTGAATATCGATTGGTATAACTAATCCAACTCCAAAATAAACCATATATTAACGAGAATAAATTAATTAAATTTAGAATTGGTTTAAAAATGATGAACTAAAAATTAAACAAAAATAATTTAAAATAACAAATGGGTTCCCTAAACAGTCGTATAGATCCTTTTTCTAGCTCTAAAGAGCGATATATTTTGATGCTTGAGGTATCAAACCATTCGAAAATTTCCAGACAATCCAGTATCTAGAAAAAATGATTTTAGATTTGTTTTCATATACACATTTATCTGTATTGTAAGAATATTTATTGTACAGGATGTGTATGATGCTCACTTGAAATATTTTTCCTGACATAGATCATACATTTTTATAGCAGTTCTTTTTTTCTCCTAATTTAGTTGTTTCATCTTTAACCCTTTCATGGCTATAGACGAGATATCTCGCGAAACAAAGTCGGTCCTCACACGCTAATGACGAGATAACTCGTCAAAGGCCGCCTTTCCCCACACGCTAATGACGCGATATCTGGCCATTGGATTTTCACTTATTTACTCTCCTCAGCTTCACAAGAAATAAGTTGTCGTGACTGAGGCACATCCTAGCGGATCCACAGAGACTTAATAAATAAATAGATCTAGTGGCCGCTAGGCTGCAGGGGTATCTCTATTGCGGAAATATTTGTGTCGGCCCGGTAGCTGCCTGTCATCTGGATCGGCACTTCGAGGAAGCCCGGCTCACCCCTTTTTACCTGCTAATTTTTTTTTTTCTGTCCCTTATCCCTCCCTCGGCTACCGTCAAGGGTCTGAAGGACATATTTTGCCATTATTCATTCGAGTTCTAGATGTTCTGAGCGATAGTCCTCTTTGTTTTTTTTGGTGATATTCACTGTTTTATTTTGCTATTATTTCTCCACTTTTCACAGTCTCCAATTAATTATTAAAAATTTATTAAATTAAAAAAAATGTATATAAAGTATTAACATTATTATATTATTGTTCATTTTTACCTTCTTATATCATGTAATCTCTCATTGCAATCGGTAATCTAGCATTTTAATTTATTGATATAATGATAAAGGTATTATAGAATCATAAAAAGTAAATAAAACATTAATTAATAGTCGGTGAAGGTTATGAGGAATTGAAGAAGTTGAAGCAGTCAGCGGCGGAGAGTGGCCTGCAGGCCTTAGCGTGGGGAGTGAAATGCCTGCAGACCCGCTCAGCTTCTCAGTGCAACTCTCGTTCCGAATGCTTAGAGGATAAGGGGTTAAAACGTTGTCCATTTATGTTTTTATTAAATTTTTTATCTGAAGTTTTATTTTTAATACAAGGATAAATATATTATTTATTTAGATTTTATAATGATAGAGAGTACCCATGAAATGAAAAAGAAAAAAAAAATGATTTTGTAATTCTGTTTCCAGTTGGTGTGCAAGCAGCGCCGTGGATCCGCACCAGTGAGCCTGACACCGAGCGAAGCCCTGCCGGCCCGAAGTGCTCGCCGAGGTTCGGTTCCTGCCGACCCCACCAGCTTCCACAGGCAAAGTAGGCGGTGTTCACTCACTTGTAGGAATCTGAGGCACCTACAGCCAGATTGGATAGAATACACAGTATAACAGCTTCCAAACCTTCTTCCACCTCCTTCCATATGCGTTCCTCTAAAGCACTTGTTCGATCTTGAAGGGACGAATAATTGTCCCACTGTGTTAAGAGTGAGTTGTTATAATATTATTTAAATTAAGACCAATTTTTTTTTTTTTTTTTTTTAATAAAATTGTCAAAGCAATAAGTAGTTTTGAATGTTTTCTTCTTTTTTTCTTTTCTTTTTATTAATATTTTTTATTCTTGGATTTAAATCAAATATACACTTTATAAATATTTTCAAGATTACAGAATATATTACAAGCCTGTAAATAGGGACTGCTTTAAAGGTAAGATTTGTAAAAGATAAATCTTAATCCTTCATCTTGTAATTTTGTTTCGGGATTCAAAATAACAGGAATACAATATCACCCCTGTATTATTGTACATTAATAAAATTATAGTTTTTCATATATTAATTGTAGGATTTTTTTGGAATTTGTAAATGGTCATATTGTCTGAACACGGAAAACCTCTGTAGTTTTTTTTTTTTTTTTATATGTATATGATACAAGTTTCCCATAGTCATATATTTAATTAGTTTTTTTTATATATATATACATTGTTTTGCTCTTTTTTAAGTGCTTGAAAATACGCGTTTATTAAATACTAGCACCATTGCTTTTTTTTTTTTTTTTTTGTTTGCTTCATGCTTCATTGAATTTGAGGAGCACTGTTACCTTCATTTGCTCCAAATTTATTTTTATAAAATTTAAATAAAAATGAAATGTGGAGGCTTTATACTGTGCAATTCATTTCATCTGGCAGGCTGCTTTAAATCATGTTTATACTTCCTCTTGCATAATTCTCATTTGCAACATTTTTAAAATGTTTGCTCTTACATTTTAAACACTTGTGATTTTTTTTTTTGTTTTTTTTTTAAAGCTTTTATGGTGTTGATTTTTTTATTTATATAGATTTTTTAATGTAGTAGGGGTTGCTATAGTTAATAGTAGGTGGAGAGTAGATAGGTTGATTATATATCATCCAAGACTGAAATCATAAATAATAAAACTCAATACCATAAAACATTATTTCTTATCATACATTTTTTTAATATAGTGATAAAGTAATTTTAAATTTACTTCGGATTCTTTTGAATAAGTCTCAACAATTAGAATTTATAAAAATCCTCTAAACCTCAGAGTTTAGACTCATTTTCATTGTCACACCTTCTCTGTTTTTTAGTATTGGAACATAAAATAACTTTTATATATACAAGTATAATAAATTTATTACTCATTGAAATTAGGGGTCACATGTGGTGTAGTGGTTAAAATGGCGACCTACAGTACTAAAGGTCGTGGGTTCACGTCCCTAGTGTAGTGTATAGTGGCCCTAGGATATTTTAATGGGAGTAAGAAATCCTTGGCTATGCCGTCCCTTGGATAGAACGTAAAATGGAGGTCCCGAGCCTGTACGATGTCAGGTACTCGTTAAAGATCCCTATCCTAATTATACCTGGATAGGCACAATTTAGGACTCCTACTGTAGCATCGTCCAATTAGCCTTAGTAGCAAAAAGGGACGTTAAACAAACTAACTAACTAATTTAGATTTAAATTGTTTTAATTTTTTATTTTAAATCAACAGAACATATTAAGGTTGTTTTTTTTTTGTGTAGCAATAGTTTTGCTTACTATTTTTTAAAAGTAAATAAGTTTTGAAACTTCTCTATTCTAGTAATTATTACCTCTGAATCCAGGGGAGATTAGGCATGTGCCCCCTATGTCCTGAGAGGTTTAGAAAAATGCTATAAAACTATTAATACATAAAAAGTGCTTTAATTCAGTGGTAGATAATGAATGTCCCTAATTGAAAATGAATTTATTTAAATATTTATATGTGGTGTGTAATATTGAACTGTTTTTCTTACGATGGTGTCACGACCAATGGAGGTATCTCATAACATAAATAAATAAATACTTGGTGATATATCAAGATACATGTGACGTATTCTCTTTCCTCAGACTTCCCATCCGTTAGGCTCCGTCTCGA
Source organism: Aelia acuminata (assembly GCA_911387785.2). Classification (NCBI taxonomy): domain Eukaryota; kingdom Metazoa; phylum Arthropoda; class Insecta; order Hemiptera; family Pentatomidae; genus Aelia; species Aelia acuminata. Next base: position 177,594,346 of record OU426979.1, read on the forward strand.
ATCCCTGTCCTGTCGCCTGAGTCCCTGGCCTGTCGGTGCCTGCCACAGACTCACTCTGCCTGTCCCAGACTGCCTGACCTTCTCCCAGGCTTAGACTTCCCCTCTACTCGCCTAAGCCAGCCTTTTCTAGGAGTCCCCCCTCTCTCTCAGGGTCTCCTAGGTTCAATGACATGCTTAGCTTTTCGACTATGGTTGTCAACGAGACAGAAGAATGATTAATAGTCAGGATTTTCAGTGAAAGCATTTTTTATTTAGAAAGCCAACATTTCTATCCAAACTAGTGGATCTTCATCAGGGCTAAAAAGAAGACAAATATATCAACAACATGTAAAGTATCTAAGCTAGAAGACGATAATTAAATGGTTATCATGTAATTATTAATTATAGATAGAAAGAATAAGGAGTAACAAATGAAAATATCGTGATTTGTACCGATTCCTTGAGTGCATTACGCGGTCTTGACTTATTGTACTCTGACAACCCTGTCATTGTAAGAATCCAAGAATGTATAGCGATGCTCAGGGAAAAAGGAAAAAATGTGCACTTTATATGGGTGCCCGGGCATACCGGCATCAACGGGATCGAGCTTGCGGACAAGGCAGCAAAAGAAGCTAAAAGCCTTCCTGGCCGAGGATGGGCCCTGTTGTCTCCCTCAGATCTGGCGCGCCCCATGAAAGATACGATAATAGGAGGATGGCAAACGATGTGGGAAGAAAGTGCATCTAGTAAATTGAGAGTAATTAAAAATAGCGTGAAAGCATGGGATAGTTCTTGCCGCAGCAGCCGTCTCGAGGATCGGACCCACAAGGTTCACCTACGAGCACCTCATCAAAAGGGAACCACCACCAAGTTGCTCTACATGCGGTATACTAGTTAGTGTAAAGCACATGATCGAGGAATGCCCCGCGTACAGAGGAGTGCTGTCTCGAAACGGTGTGCCAGCAGATGTGAAGGCGGCACTGGCGGACGAGGAAAATACTGTCAAGAAACTCTTGAGAAGTCTAATAGAACTGAAATTATTATCAAAAATTTGACTTCCAGACTCAGAAGATTTATTATCCTTTAAAAAAACTGAAATAATTTCCACACTGTAATATAGGCGTTGATGACCGTACTACGGTTTTACGCCTCTAAATAAAACCAACCAACCAACCGACCTAAGAAGTAACAAAATAATGGAGAACAAATCCAACTGATGGTATGTTTACATGACAATGGGTACTTGAGAAATTTGATAATTATATAAAAGAGAGTAAAATTAGGCATAAATGTTTGAATAAGTAGCTAGTTAGCAAGATAAAATAAAATCTGATATTCGCCTTGATGAGTCCAGAGTAATACAGAAACCGAGGGATATTTAATTATCATCTTCTAGCATAGATACTTTACATGTTGTTCGTGTATTTTTCTTCTTTTTAGCTCTGATGAAGATCCACGTGTATGGATCAAAACGTTGGCTTTTCAAAATAAAAAAATATTGAACTGAAAATGCTGACTATTGATTATCCTATTTATTTGTGAATTACACCTCTTTTAATGTTATATTTTAAATTTAATATAAGATATGTCGCTCCATAATTGTTTCAAGAAGAAAATTAATAATGCAATATGGATATTATAAAATTAATTTGAATTATTGTGACGGATGTACAGTACCAGTAAAAAGTTTAGACTCACTTTTATTTCATTCACCATCTTCAAGTTTAATAAAATAATTCTAACTCAAACGGTAGAATATAATGGATATCTTCCACCACCATTAACTCAAGAGGTAACATTTCAAACATTATATAATTAAGTTTAGAATAAAATTATAAATAGGGGTCACCTGCGGTGTAGCCTTTAGCATAGAGACCTGCAATACTAAAGGTCGCGGGGACGTCTCCCGGGGTGGCTCTTGGATTTTTTAAAGGGGTAAAAATCCTTGGTTATGCTGTCCCTCGGATAGGACGTAAAATGAAGGTCCCGAGCCTGTACGATGTCAGGTACTCGTTAAAGATCCCTACCCTAATTATACCTGGATAGGCAATATTTAGGACTCCCACTGTAGCATCGTCCGATTAGCCTTAGTAGCATAAAGGGACGTTAAAGAAACAGGGAAACAAATTAAAAATAAAATTATAGTTTTTAAGTTGTTAAATAAATAAAATGTTGTTATATATTTATTTTTCAAAACTAAGGGTGAGTCTAAACTTTTGACTGGTCATCATCATCATATTCAGATCCTCTTGTACCGCTTCTAGCAGTGTTGAGGTTGTCCCCTGTAGAGTCCGGACCAGGTTGACCTCTCCTGCACCATCTCTCTTCTCCTGCTCCAGTCCAGTCCTCGCTTCTGGAATGCCTCTCTGACCCCCTGTTCCCAAGTTATCCTGAGTCTTCCTCTGGCCCTTCTTCCCTCCACCCGAGTCTTGTGGGTCCTCCTAGCAATCCTATCTTCATCCATCCTGAGGAGGTGTCCAAACCATCTTAATTTGTGTTCCTCCAGGATTGCTTCGGCTGGTTTGACATCGAGATTGGCTCGGATGGTAGAGTTTCTGATCTTGTCCCTCCTTGTTTTATTTTCCACTTTGCGCAGGTACCTCATTTCGATAGCCTGGATATGTCTCTTGTGCTTTGATGTGAGGGTCCAGGATTCTGAGGAGTATGAAAGTATGGGGAGGAATCTTGATTTTTAGATTTGACTGGTACTGTACACAAATGTTTTTATTGGGTTGTCCGGGAAATAATGCAGGTTTTCAAGTTTTCTTTTAAAACATTCTATATATAGTAATCTGTTTGCTTTTAGGGGATTATTTATTTGTACGAGTGTCAACAGTTGCTAATCCTCTTCTAAACGACAATGTTTGTTTATCTCTATAGCATATCGCTACTTGGAAATAATCCAGTCTTTCCTATGATGTCACGTCGTGAATTTCAAACGATTTTTTTTTACGAGTTTAAACTCGGCCGCAGTGGAGCCCAGACGGCTAGAAATATCAACCAAGTGTGGGGCGAGGGAATTGTTACTGAGTGCACTGTTGAAAGGTGGTTTAAAAAATTTCGGGAGGGAGACTTCAGCCTCGAAGAAAAAGAAGGTTGTGGAAGGCCTTCCTCTCTTCTCTTCTCCGTTCTCTGATCATCGGTGGAAGAAAACCCCAGAATAAATGTTCGAGAATTTGTGGAAAAACTTCAAGTAAGCAAATCGACCGTCGATGACCACCTCAAGGCGATTGGAAAAAAAAAAAAAAAACCTAAATCCTGCATTATTTTCCGGACAACCCAATAGTTGTTTCCTGAAGATGGGGCGGGTGCCCCGAAACATTGAAAAATGAAAAATAAATAGAAAATACAAAAAAATTATTGGAAGTGTTATTTTTCATTAAACTTGAATTAAAAACCTTTTTTAATGTTATATTTGAAATTGAAGATATGTCGCTCCATAATTGTAATTGTACTTATCCTAAATAGATCCTGTTTAACGTTAAATTTTGAGTCATCCTACGGTCTCCACAGTAATTTCCTTTGTATTATTAGATGTCCTCAAAACAAAATACCTAATCAAAACCATGGGTGATTAATAAACAATAAACAATATATATAACAATTAGTATGCCTACCCCTCAGGAAGTCTGTAGATCAGCTGCTGATTATATCTTTGTTTTGTTTTTCTTTCATTTTCTGTAAAGATCTTGAACTGTTCATGATTTTATTTTCTAATTAGACACTATATAATAAGGTTTCTTTAAACAATGAAAAAAATAATTGGGTTATGACTTAAATTTTTTTTAGGGGTCACCTTTGGTGAAGACGACCCTACTAAACCCAAGGTTGTGGGTTCATTGCCCTACAGATGGTCATAGGATTTTTTAAAGTGAGTGAAAAATCCTTGGTTATACAGTCCTTCAGAGGGGACGTTAAATAGAGTTCCCGGATCTGTGCAATGTCAAGTTTTCGTTAAAGATCCCTATCCTAATTATACCTGGATAGACAAAATTTAGGACTCCCACTGCCTTATTAACATAAAGTTAATCTCTCTATATATAAGAGGCTTTGTCCTGACTGACAGAATCAACGCAGAGCAAAAACTACTAATGATAGAAACTTGATGTTCGGAATTTAGACTTTAAACGCGATGTAGGTAACCACTAAGAAAGGAATTTCAAAAATGTAACCCCTAAGGGGCTTAAATGGCGAAATTGTCGTTTAACGCTAACGGAAATCTATTGTTGAGATTTTAAACCATATGTTTTTATTTGAATATCGATTTAACGTTACAATAGTATTAAAATAGACATTCACATAAAATATGGCTACTGATTATTTAAATATTAGTGGTAATCAAATTATGCACACTGTGATTCCCGTGATTGGGGATGGTGCGTGTTTATTTCGATCTCTTCTCCATATATTTCTCCATATATATATACTTCTCCATATATATATACTACTACTACATATATATATATACTTCTCCATATGTATAAGAGGCTTTGTCCTGACTGACAGAATCAACTTCGGAATTTAGATTTTAAAAGCGATGTAGGTAACCACTAAGAAAGGAATATAAAAAATGTAACCCCAAAGAATATCTAAAATGTAAATGGCGAAATTTAGCTCTAACGGACATCTATTTTCGAACTTCGAGAAAATATACCTAATTAGGACTCATTTTAAAGAAGTTGATGCGACGAGTTTAACTCGAAAGGCCCTATTGGGCGTCGAAAACAATGTTTTACAGCCGAAAAATGAAGCGTTCACGACGAGTAAGTCATTTTTTGTTTCGGCGGTTTTAGTAAACTCTCTCCATTGCGCGTCTACGTCTCTTCTACCGAGCCGGCAGCTTCCCCCTCCAACATTCCACCTACCGGAAGCTCAAATTCTACTAAATCTCCATAACATCAGTTAACATATTATATTAGATCAATACCAAGATAATGGTCACAGGATTGATTTTAAAGGCTCGCGGGCGAAGCCGCGACGGGGAATGCTAGTATCTAAATAAATGATCAAAAAAATTTTTACATTGATTATTAGAAAAACTTGGTTCTATAATTTTTATATAGGATTGATTTTTACAAGTATAAACTGTTGAGACTTATTCATACTAATCAATAAAACCGAGAAGAAAGTTTATGAAACTAAAATTATTTACCGTAAACACAGGTTACTTGAGCCCTGTGGGGGTAACTTGAGCCCAAAACACAAAAAATTAAGTTTGGTTCTCTGTGTATTTTGACATAAGTTTAACGACATAGTTCAGTATTACTACCAGCATAGTATTCAACTATGTCGTTAAAATTATGTCAAAATACCCAGAGAACATATCATCATCTTTTGTTTTTTGGGCTTAAATTACCCCCATGGCTCTAGTAACCCGTGTTTACGGTACATATGTTTTTCATTTTACAATTTCTTTCAGTTGTCAATCCAACCAATATTTTGGATGACGCTATAATACTGATTGATATTTTTTAAGAAATTTTGAAAAGCTCATTGCCTTACTGTATAAATTACTCTTTGGATCTATGAGCTCATATAACTTCCGTGAAAATTTCATTATATGATCACAAGTGTTCATTAGTTATAGACATATTAGAAATTTGCATTTATAAAAAAAAAAAAAAAAAATAAAAAATAGAGAAAGATAGAGAGCAATGTCGATGGGATTTGCGTTTGAATTAGTTGTGTTGAATTGGCTGCAGTTTTGTTGCTTTTGTGAACGCAGGTGTTCTGAAACCTTTGGTCGGGAAAGAAAATTCCGGAAGAGTCGCAAGTGACAGGCCCGCTCCGACACCTTTAGCCCAAGGTAACCAATCATCTGACATTATTCTCTGTCTCTCCTTCATTATCAATATCAAAAGGAGGCCATTGCTTACTAAACACTTATCCTATTACATTTTAATAATTATTTGCAGTAAAAGTTGTAACGAAAACTCTTTTCTCTTTTGGATATGGGTGTAGAAAGAAATGGTTTTGCTAAACTGATTATATTTATATTTGGTGGTGGTAGACATATTCAGACAAATATTTTAATTTATTTATCTTTTCATTGACTTCTAGTATATAAGAGTTGAATGTTATTCTGATCCAAATTTGTTTTGGCAGTCTTTGTATGGGCCATTTTCCTAGAAAGGGCCTAATGCAGTTTGAAATTTCGCATACATTACCTTACTGTTAATTTTTTTAAAAAGCATCCAGAGTGTTCTATGGCATTTAAATAGTAAATTATTATATCAGCAATTCAGGTTTATGCTTATTTCTTGAATGGGCATCAATTGAGGAAATATCTTCCATGAAGAAATGAATACACTGGTGATGGGATAAGAAAAGTGTAGTTTTGTTTAACATGTTAACGCTGGGACTGTAATTCATGCTCCACGCCCATTGGTGGCTGAGCTTAATGATTTTCCCTCAAACGGACGGGAGCTATTCCAGTGCATTATGCTGTATTGACAATCCAACAACAATAAAATTAACAATTCAATCCTACCTAATACCTTTGTGATTGACTTAAGAGTCTGATGAGGCAGTCTAGCATGGGCCACCGGTGGTACGTGCCGTCTTAAATAAGTTACTAAATTTTATACGAATCGAAAATTATAAGGTACAAATCTATAACAGAGAAAATGTTTGAAACCGTAAAGAAATGTAGATATTTAAGATCTATAATAACTAGAAAAAACGAAATTGAAGTACTGAAATACTTTTCAGTTGCAAAATTACTTAGCTCACGCCTTCTTTCCCAAAATTTAAATTTACAAAACTGTAATTTCCAATGGTTCTTTAGGGATGTGAAACATTGCCAGTTACAGTAAGGGATGAGCAATGCCTTAAGGTCTTTGAATAAAGTACTGTGTAGAATATTTGGGCCGAAGAAGGATTCCTGAGAATTCAGACGGCTACGCAATAGCCGGTTAAATGTAATCAAAGTTATAGCCGCGCATGAGTTAAAATGGACATGCCAAATAGCGAGGCTTAGTTGTGAATGAATACCTAAAATTTAATAAGCACCACTGGAAAACGTTTATTAACATTAAGATGTTAATTTTATTTTAAATATTTATTAAAAAAATAAAATATGTTCTTACAAACTGTAGCATTTTATAAATTTATGTAAGAATATCTTAATTCTCATTTTCTGTTTTTATAGTTGAGATTCTGAACTAGAGTTCTTTTAACACCTTTGGTGGGTCTGTGCATAATGGTTTACCATTTTCATGGATTAGATTTACGGACGTATGTACAGATTTATTTTTTTTTTTATTGGTATTTTATAACTATAAGTACTTTAAAATGTTGTTGAAATAAAACTACAGTAGAGCAAACTTCTAATCAATTTTATTTTGTGTATTATTGCCACATATTATTCAGAAAATATCATTATCTGATCTAGGCCTGGCCGTGATTATTTCGTATAATAATTGACGTAATATAATTTACACTCTACTGTAGAATTTTTTTTTTTTTTCATGGTGATTAATTCAAATATGCTTATTTGAGGATTTTTCACATTTTGAGTTCCAATAAGACCATATTATCTTGACTATCAACTGCCCGGATTGACTTTGTTGTCAGTTAGTCCAAAAAATACAAGGTTGTAATGTACTATGAATTAAAAAATTTTACACCGTGACATTCAATGATATCTTAATTGATATGTGGGTAATTTTCCTATAAGTGCCAAATAGGCTCCTTACTTTTATGGTATCTCTGGCAATGGATATTTTAGATTTTTTTTTTTTTTTTTATGAATTAGAGTATGATTAATAGAATAATTATCAACAACAGAAAATGACATGATTATTGAGATTAGAGAAAAAATTTTTAAGTATTTTAAAAATATCACAAAACAGTTGAAATCGTGTTTCATGTGTGTCTCAGAGTTTTGTAACGTTCCCTTACCTCGAAGTTCACGGAATCATTTCTAGCGGGGACTTGAATATCATAGAGAGATAAAATTTCAATTCAAGTTTTTCTCTCTACTGATATAGCCGCTTATAAGATACAGAAGGACCATACATTTCCATGCGTGTAGCGTACTAGCATCAAAGTCCTTTCATTTCATTTTTTAGTAGTGCTGAGGAGTTTAATTGTGGCTTATTTCCCCAATCCAATTAAACAAGGGTAAGTGAATCGCTATGTAAAATTTCAGAACTGTATTAGGCTTTTCTGTGAAAATGAACTATATAATAAAACAATTTTTTTTAAATGCCTGAAACTATTCATATGCAAGGATATAGAGTGCAATCCGAACTAATTTTTTTTTTGGATTAATTTTTCGAAGTCGAGAGTAACTGCTTAGAGGGCCGAGTGAGTTCAGGAAAATTTCTTAAGTTAAAAGATTAAAACTCACTAAATGCATTTAAGTTTATTGCTGGATAAAACCTGGATTGCTACTGACCACCAACGATAACATGAAGTTTATGAGTTCAAATCCCGAGTGCCGAGGTTCTTTTTACAACTCGGCATTCATCCCCCCCGTCCTCATCGCTGGCCCAGGAAAAAACCCAATATAAAACAAAAAGGAACAGAAGAGGAGTAAAAAGGTTCGAAGATTTTAAAAATTAAAATTTTTCTCAATCAAATTCATTAGATCTTATTTTATCTGATATGTCGACTACCATCTTCAGAAAATATTTAATTTTTCATTGCTGATTATTTATTAAAATTTTTATATTGTTTGATTTTCTCTAACAAAATAATAATCTCTAAAGATATTTCAATGTTCATACTAGAATTTTTGCCAGAATTAACAGCTGTCATAAAGATAACGGGATTATATTTTTATTTATTCTTAGTTTAAATTTTATTTTTTATTTTTTATTTTAATTTGCCCTTATATTTTAGCAGAAGTAGAAAAATAAATGATTAATATAGATGTCTACCAAAAATTTGTTTAAAAATCTTTTATATAGCTGGACCACTGTTAGCAGTTTTATTCATTAATTTTTTTCTTTAAATTAAACTATTAAAGACTTTTTTGTTATTTTAACCAATCGAACCAAATTTAGATGTTCAGCTTTCAGAACTGTAAATATATTTACTAAATTCCGATTCAGTCTTCAAAAAAATCATTTAAATTCTATTTTGTCTCGTTATATTACTTGATATTCAAAATCATAATGATGTTCCCTCATTGCTTCTAATTCCCCATGTACAAAATTTTCAATTCCCTTTCTATTGTGGATTTTAGAGGATGAAAAAAAATCATACTCCTGTAAATGTTAATAAAATTCAAATCCATATCTTTTAATAAATTAGACTTTTGGACATGATATTTAGTATTTTCTTTTATTTTTGTCCATTTATTAGTAAATGGTTGTGTGCAACCGAAACCAAATTTTCATCCGAAACCAAAAAGATAATTTCGACTGCGTACCTAGTTTCGGGCCGAGACCGAACCTTATTTACATGTGTATATATAATACACGTAATTGTGTAATATGTCTATTTTATTGATAATGTCAATGAAATCTTTTAAAATGATAGTAATTTAACTCAATTAATCATACAATAAGTGGGTTTGGTATAGAAGAGTGGCAGGTGTATTCAGACAGTCAGATTGTGGGATCAAATCCTTGCCTAGTATGTCTGGTCCCCACAGGAAGTTAGACCAAAACCCTGTAACTATTAAAGGCATAAAAGATGAAATATACTTTTATTTAAGTATTTAGAAGGTATATCCTTATTTAACGCTCAAGGTAAAGAATACTATTCTTTACACTCAACGTTAAGAAATCTGCATGAAAAGAATGCTTTCATTAAAGGTTAAGACTTGATGGAATTTACATGGCACGTCCCTTTTTGTCATTATCTATAACATTTTTGTCACAACACCTAACTTAAAGTTTTTGACGAATTAAAAATACCAAAAGTATGAGAGAAATCCAATTTTTAACGAATGTAAAATGGAAGAACGAAACTAAAATAACAGATACTGCACCCTATTAAATTCAAGGGTGCTTAAGGTGAGAAATGAGATCAAGCTAACTTGCTCAAATTATTTAGTCCCATTTCCTTCTCGGGGATATCAGACAAGGATGCAAGTTTTGGCTTGGTCGAAGATTCGGTAAATTTTTAGGCAAAACTGAAACCACTGCTGAAACCAGATTTTTCAACCAAAACCAAAATGGGTACCGATAATTTGGCCAGTCAGTAATAAATGGTTTGCAAATATTTTACTTAAGACTATTCTCATTCACCCTTTCCACCTTCCAGCAATGACTATTCAGTTGAACAATGAAAGATTTTACATATGAGAGATATTTTCCTTGAACAAAGTTTACAATCTCATGTGGAAGAGCCTACATTGATTAGCTTCTTTTTTTATTTAAATTTTAAATTGTTGCGTGATTTAATATTTACTTTATCTGATGACACTACTATGGCATCCTTCGCCGTTCAAAACCATCTATTTGATCTAGAAAAGTGGTTTGAAAAATGGAGAAAAAAATTAATTGGACCAAGTCAACTCACGTCAGTTTTTCTTCACGAAAATCGACTTGCCCATCTGTGACAATTAACAACAACCCTTTCAATTTTATATTCAAAGAATATTCATATCAATATTCAAAGAATTTCATATGATACCTCGGACTGTACTTAGACAAACTAATAACTTGGAACGTACATACCAAAATTAAAAAACTAGAACTCAACAGACAGTACAAGCAGCTTTCACATCTCCTGGACTATAGATCAACGATGTTTGGACCGACGACGATACAAAGTCAGAAATGTCTTTTTTCTTCTTCAAAATATCACGAACAGTTTGCTCGCTGATTCCTAATTCAGCGGACAATGTTTTAACACTTTCACCTTTTTCTACTCGGTTTATAATGGTTAATTTCTCTTCAAGCGTTAATACCACAGGTTTTCTTTTTTGTAAAATTTTGTTAGTTCGTATTTAAATGGAGACCAAATCACAACTGAGAATATTGTGTTTTGTAGTCAAACAGGGCAGGAGTAGGAGTTTCCTATAAAGATTTGAAAACAATATTATTCCTGGAATATGAATTGGAGTAATAGTTACCGGAAACATCTCATCATACGATACCAACTAGCCTATTTTTCCATTTATTATTTTATTTCATACTTTCTAAGAACAAAAGATAATTAACCATTGTGTAATTGTAGAATATGAATTGGAGTAGTAGTTACCGGAAACACCTCATCATACGAGACTAGCTTGCCGTGTTTTTCCTTTTATTTCATAATTTATTAGAATAATAGATAATTAAACATTGTTTAATCATTAATATTTTTAAATAAATATTATACATACAAAATAAATGGCATAAAAATTAAAAACAGTTTATTAAAAAAAAAAAAAAATTGGCTCCTTGGAACCCTGGTTAAAAGAGCCTCAGATGATGGGGATCTTACTAATTGTTATTTTTAGCTCACTTGTGAAAAAATATCGATCAAGTTTTTAAAACTAGTTTCTTTATTTGAATATTGAGTGAAGTAAATTTCAATAAGTTTATGATATGATAGTTAAATCTAACAAATGCCATATAATCTTGACTTTTGCATGTGTTTTCTACAAATTTTTTTTTTTTTTTTTTTTTTTTTCATTAAAACAATAATGAGAAATTCCACATTTCTTTTCTTTTTATAATCCATTTAATCATCACTTTTGAAATTTTTAAAATACCATTTTCACTCACTGCTGATATCTCTCAATATCAATATCTACGGAAATCCATTGCACATGTTAACTATGGAAGCCTCTTGGGATTAATTAAATTCTATACATGGAATATAAATATTGAATCACTTATAATAAGACTATATTAATACTTGAGCAGTATCATTTGACTGCCAAATGGTTTTAAATTTCAGAAGGGTCCAAAAATTTAATTCAGGGATCAAAACGGAAGAAAAAAAAAAAAAAAAGAAGGGTTTTTCCTGATCAGATAATATCACCATAAACATATGTGTATTGTATATATGATTAATTACATATACAAATACATATATATATATACTCTATTGATAATCAGAATTGTATCTGCATGTCATTTTAAAAAATGTAAATAAATCATAAGTGTATATTTATATTTATATACTTGTATTGTAAAAACTATGTATAATATTTTTTATTATTGAACTCTATTGATTATTTAAATCTTAGTCAATCTTTAAATAAATCATATACAATAATTATTTGTGTGTGTGTGTGTGTGTGTGTTTGTATGTGTGTGTCAACAATAAGATTGAATGTATATTTATCATTATTTATTGTTATGTATGTATCTTATTGAGGCACGATATTTATGAGACTTTTTAAAAATACATAATCAGAATCTTGTTGTATCTCATGTTCTTGAATAGTAAGTTTGAAAAAATACAATTTGTTGAATTTGCCAATAGTTTGTTCATTGTTTGCCTCAAAACCTAGTTGGTAAAGGTATCGTACCATTATTTTGGAAGAAAACTGAAGCCATTCAAAAAATAATTAACAAACTTTTACTTGTTTTTTATCTTTGTGAGAATATATGTTTATAAAAATAGAAGAAGGCTTAAAAAATAAAAAAATAATGATTTCTTAATTTCGCATGATCAGAATCAAGTAGACGACTATGATTACGCAAAATTAGTAAGCGGTCACCTGCAGTGTAGTGGTTAGCATGGCAACCTACAATACTAAAGGTTGTGGGTTTGCGTCTCGCGGTGGCCCTATGGAGGTCCCAAGCCTGGGCGATATCAGGTGCTCATTAAAGATCCCTATGCTCATTATACCTGGTTAGGCAAAATTCAGGACTCCCACTATAGCATTGTTCGATTAGCCTTAGTAGTATAAAGGGATGTTAAACAAGCAAAATTAGTAATTTTTTTTATTTTGGATTTTTGTTGGTAATTTTTCATAATAGCAACATATTATTAATTTCAAATGGATAGGGCATCAAAAAAAAAAAAAAAAAAATGGATAGGGATAGTTTGCAGATATAAAACCTTTGCCAAAAGTATTAGACACCGAGATATTTATTAAGCCATATAAAAATAACATCTACTCTCATAAAATATATTGTTTTTTTATGCCATTAAGGCTAATCTGAAGATGCTACAGCGGGAGTCATAAATTTTGCCTATCCTGGTTTAATTATGATACGTATCTTTAACGAGTACTTGATATCGTACAGGCTTGGGACCTTTATTTTACGTTTCCGTAAGAAGGACAGCATCGCAAAGGATTTTTATCTCCCTTTAAAAAATCCTAGGACCACAGGGGGATGCGAACCCGCGACCTTTAGTGTTGTAAACTGCTATGCTAGTCACTGCATCCCAGTGTCTAGTAGTTGAACCCATAAAATATATATATATCTAGGCATAAAACAAGTCAAATTAATATTTTCTCATCAAGCACCCTGCTTTTCTGACCACGCTATATTTTTTTTCCGCTACTCTTCGTTTAAAAATGAAAACAAGTTGTTATTGCTTTGTAGGCTTGTTTGTACCAACATCAATTTTCTTTTTCTTTTTTTTTTTTAATGTCACATTATGCCACAAAGGATAATCGGACATCATCAATTTTTTAATTTAGCTCATCAGTGCTCAATCGGATTGAGCTCAGAGGGAGGACTGAAGAGGCCAGTCAGGTACTCTTATATTGTTTTTTTTTTTTTTTTTTTCAAACCATTTTTTACTTTTACTTTGCGTTAAGCGTGACATGAAGCATTGTCCATTTAAAAAAATAATGTTATCTCTGTTGTCAGGCACAAATATTTTTTCTATTAAAGTCTAAAAAGTTTGATTCATCATGGATATATTCATCCTCCCTCTGCGTAAAAACATACATCGAACACAAAACATTTTATTTTTTTATTGTTGGGACAACATAACCTGTGTTATTGACTTCGCCTATTTCCATTTTTGCAAAAACGGCACCAGAAGTTGAAAAATCTGTACAAAATGATATTTTAATGAATTCTTAAAAATATCTATTTTTGTGTTTATTAAATTGCCCGGCTTCGCTTCGGTAGTTTTTATAACAGAAAAACTTTAAAATTAAAGGCAAATATAGAACAATATTAGCACCTTATGAAACTTCGGTTTTAACTTTAAAGATTCGAGCTCTGCAGAGTCGGCCCAAATGAAGAACCATTCATTTGCTGAAAAATTAATTTTGCTGCAAATGAAGGCACAATTTCTTTACCATATTTCTTTTTATCCTGAAATATGAGGTGTGATAAAATCTTATTGAAAAAATGTTGAAATTGGAGTTTGTCATTTTGTCAACTGGAAGGCTCATACACATAGTAATCAAACCAACTTCTTTTTCATAACTACAATAAGAATACATCAAAATTTTTATTTTCGATTGATATTCAGTCAAGTTATCTCTTTTATTTAAGTCTGTTTTCATTCACTTACTGTTCTACTAAGAAATACTCACTCATGTTGCATTAAATTTACTTAAATATTATATATTGATTAAATGTGATGTGTTGATTGATTTACCCCCCCTCCCCTGACTACTGCGACCATCTTTGTCAATGCGATCTATTGTTAGTTCTCGCGAACTAAAATTTTAAAAACCGTAATTAATACGGCTTTTTTTTCGTGACTAATTACCTCTCGCATGGGTAATTAGTCCAAAAATCTTTATTAGGTAAGACTATAGATTAGGGCGGGGGGGCGGGGTTTCCCCGACCCCACCAGGAACCACCACCGTCGCCCTCGAGGGCGAGTTAGCTCTCGCACACGTAAATTTTCATTAACTAATTACTATGGTTTTTTTTCCTAGCTAATTACCTCTCGCAAAGGTAAATATTCAAAAAGTCCTTATTATGTGGTCCCACGGAGGCCCCACGGAATAAATCTCGACCCTCCCACCATGGTTAGAATAGGTTGGTTACACCTGTACTGTAGAGTAACCCCCTTATGCCACACATGGTCAGGTAGGGTACTGGAAAAAAAAAAAAAAAAAAAAAAACTGAGTGAAAATAAAATATTAAAAACTAACATTATAGATGGTATTATATAGAAATTGTTATATCTGGACTCAATAATAACAACAAACTAGATATAATACATAGCCTTTTTATGTGAAAATTAATTTGTTAAGGAATCCAGTTGGTTTTCTAATTGATTGCAGAGATGTAAAATCATTATTTTATTTTAAAACGCAAAGGAGGAACCACTTATTTACACTTAATTTTTAGTAATTTAAAAAGAACTGAATGCTGAAAAAATATATAACCATTAAAAACTGAATGAATGAACAATAAACATTGAGTGAAACGCACCCTAGCGTTTTTAATAAGTGGTATTCAAGTAGTTTAGGGTGCGATTTGTTTTCCATTATTCTGTTACTCCTTGTTCTTACTATCTGTAATTAATAATTACAGGATAAACATTTAATAGTCATCTTCTAGCATAGATACTCGCATATTTGTCTTCTTATTAGCCCTGATGATGATCCACATGTGGGGATCGAAATGTTGGCTTTCCTAAATAAAAAATCTGGTGTGTGCGCGCAACACACAACTTTCACTTACCAACTTACTTAGATTAGAAATTGACGTGTTTTGCTACATATCATTTCCCAAAGTCACACATTTTTCTACATTCATATCTTATTTTTGTTAATCGTTAAAGCCGTTTTTGAGTAAATAAAAAAACCCGTGAAAATGATACAAAATTTACTAAGTAAAGTCCCCCATCCCGTAGATCAATTTTGATGAAATTTTTACAGTCATATTTCGGGTATACAAATACATCAAATACCAAGTTTGATCAAAATCGTTAAAACCGTTTTTGAGTAAATAAAAAAAAACACGTGAAAATGATACAAAATTTATTAAGTAAAGTCCCCCCTCCGGTTGATCAATTTTGATGAAATGTTGGTTATCACATCTTTGGCATATAAATACATCAAATACCAAGTTTGATCAAAATCGTTGAAACCGTTTTTGAGTAAATAAAAAAAACATGTGAAAATGATACAAAATTTATTAAGTAAAGTCCCCCCTCCGGTTGATCAATTTTGATGAAATGTTGGTTATCACATCTTTGGCATATAAATACATCAAATACCAAGTTGGATCAAAATCGTTGAAACCGTTTTTGAGTAAAAAATCTGGTGCGTGCGCGCAACACACAACTTTCACTTACCAACTTATTTAGATTAGAAATTGACGTGTTTTGTTAATTGCCACTTCACAAAGTCACAAATTTTTTCACATTCATTTCTTATTGTTGCCGTTTATGAGTAAATAAAAAAAACACGTGAAAATTATACTAAATTTAATAAGTAAAGTCCCCCCTCCGGTTGATCAATTTTGATGAAATTTCGGCTGTCGCATGGCGGTCATATATATACATCAAATGCCAAGTTTCATCAAAATCCTTAAAGCCCGTTTTGAGTAAATAAAAAAAAACACGTGAAAATGGGAGAACATTTATTAAGTAAAGTGCCCCCTCTAATTAATAAATTTTGATGAAATTTTCACAGTCTTATCATGGGCATATACAGAGATCAAATACTCAGTTTAATCAAAATCGTTAGGGCCGTTTTTGAGAAAATCGAAAAAAACCTCAAAAGTAATTAAATAAAGTACCCCTCCCTTTGAGCAATTTTGATGAAATTTTTGCTGTCACATCGCGGGCATATAAATACACTAAATACCCAATTTCAGGTTCACACGGTTTATAGTTTTTGAGCTAGTCTGTTCACACACACACACACACACGGACACACAGACACACACACACACACACAGACCATTTTGCGGGACTTGGTTATTTCGACTCAGGGGACCCCAAAACGTGTATTTCCGTTGAAAACCGGAAGTCGAAATTTTTCACGATCGCAATACTTCCACTTACTATATATTCCATATATAGGTAAGTGAAAGTAATAAAAAAAACATGTGAAAATGATACAAAATTTATTAAGTAAAGTCCCCCCTCCGGTTGATCAATTTTGATGAAATTTTTACAGTCATATTTCAGGTATATAAATAGATCAAATACTCAGTTTAATCAAAATCGTTAGAGCCGTTTTTGAGAAAATCGAAAAAAACTTAAAAAGTTATTAAATAAAGTACCCCCTCCCTTTGAGCGAATTTGATGAAATTTTCGCTGTCACATCGCGGGCTTATACATACTCTAAATACCTAATTTCAGGTTCGCACGGTTTATAGTTTTTGAGCTAGTCTGTTCACACACACACACACACACACACAGACACACAGACACACACACAGACCATTTCGCGGGACTTGGTTATTTTGACTCAGGGGACCCCAAAACGTGTATTTCCGTTGAAAACCGGAAGTCGAAAATTTTCACGATCGCAATACTTCCACTTACTATATATTTCATATATAGGTAAGTGAAAGTAAAAAAGATCAAACTGAAAATCCTGATAATCAATTAACCTGTTGTATTACTACCTACTTGTTTTTTTGAATAAGAAAACATTTATTTTAAATTATTGAAAAGATAGTATTAAAGAAACAAGTGTATTTGAAAGTAATAAAATAATCTGTAGGGTGTAAATATTCAACCCAATATGAAAAGGCATCAATATTAGCTCAACACACTCAAACCAAGGCTATCCTCATCGGTGCTAACCCTGTATTTGACCTATTTTGTTACAGAGATGCTTTTGCACATCATTAAAATTATAATTTTTTTCATTAACTCATAATAAGATTTTTGTTTTTATTTCTTCTTTTTAATGTATAAAGTTCTAAATTATTTTTTTTTAAATTTAAGTGAAAGATAGTTTAACTTTGTTTGAAATTTGGAAATCCACAATAAATTAGAGAAGTTTAAGGAATACTATGAAAAATAAATTGTTAACCCTAGACCAGGCGCGCCAAACCTTTTTACACTACCTACAAAGTCAACCACTAGGTATATACGTGGTTGACTTTGGACACCATTACTTTTATTTACTTAAAATTAAGTATAGGTGTATGAATAATTTAAAATTGTTTATAAATGTTGTATTATTATGATTTTTCTACAGATAAAACAAGAAAACAATAATAATAATCAATTTGAATATTTAAAAAAAATTAAATATTTCGAAAAATCTAAAAATAACTATTTGAAACTATTAAAAACTCTTTGATCTGTAATATTTACATCATTATTTGAGTAAAACATTTAATTTCTGAAAAAGCCTGTTTTGCATCCCCCTAAGGGCAAAGAAATGTTTTTAAAATATTTTTCGACTTTGTTCTGGAATTATGTTTCGAATCGTAAAGAAAAAACAGTTGACTATTACACATCTCTAAAGTAGTAATACACTTTCATAATTGTCATTGGAAAGGGTTACTTCCTGGGACAGTGTGATAACGGCCGCTGACTGATAACGTCCATAGAAATGACTAAATATGTTGGATATGTTCTTTTTTTGACAGGGCCGGATGAGGAGAGAAGGCGGCGACGATCTAAGAAGATATTGCGGCGGAGGAGCTCAGGAGGACCTGAGACCTTCAGGTCGATCAAGGAACAATCAGGGCGACGCAGGGGGTCTCTTCCTATAGAGGTGCTATCTTCATCAGTATC
Organism: Aelia acuminata; assembly: GCA_911387785.2. Classification (NCBI taxonomy): domain Eukaryota; kingdom Metazoa; phylum Arthropoda; class Insecta; order Hemiptera; family Pentatomidae; genus Aelia; species Aelia acuminata. Next base: position 177,612,853 of record OU426979.1, read on the forward strand.
CGGTGAGTTACCTTAGAATTTCTTAACCTCAGTAAAAAAAAATCTGGTGCGTGCGCGCAACACACAACTTTCACTTACCAACTTACTTAGATTAGAAATTAATGCGTTTTTTTAATTGCCACTTCTCAAATTAACAGAACGGCTTTAATTATGAACAAGGTCTGTCATTAAAGGCGTACTCCGCATGCGTGGGCTCAACGAGATTTATGAGATGACTGAATATTTTTATTTTTTTCTCCTCTTTATGTTTTCTTTATTTTTATCATATCTCATATTTAGCCATTTCTTATTTTTAGGCGTAACGAGAGACAGTTAATTTCTCCATTTAAACAAAAACGAAGTTACTTAATAGGAAACAAACAAACAAAAAAGGCCCCCCCCCACAAAAAAAAAGCCCCCTCAGAACATTTTAATAATTTTAAAGCGTACCCAATATTAAAGAACACCTAATTTTTATTTAACATGACGAATTTGATAAAAATCGTTAAAGCCGTTTTTGAGATGAAAATTGGAAAAAAAATTATAAAATAAAGTGCCCGCTCCGTTTGACCAATTTTGATGAAATGTTGGCTATCACATCTTTGGCATATACATACATCAAATACCCAGTTTGATCAAAATCGTTAAAGCCTTTTTTGAGTAAATAAAAAAAACACGTGAAAATGATACAAAATTCACTAAATAAAGTACCCCCTCCGTTTGACCAATTGTGATGAAATTTTCGCTGTCACATCTTGGGCATATAAATACATCAAATACCTAGTTTGATCAAAATCGTTAAAGTCGTTTTTGAGTAAATAAAAAAAACACGTGAAAATGAGACAACATTTATTAAGTAAAGTGCCCCCTCTGGTTAATCAATTTTGATGAAATTTTTACAGTCATATCTCGGGCATTTAAATAGATCAAATACTTAGTTTAATCAAAATCGTTAGAGCCGTTTTTGAGAAAATCGAAAAAAACGTAAAAAGTTATTAAATAAAGTACCCCCTCCCTTTGAGCAATTTTGATGAAATTTTTGCTGTCACATCGCGGGCATATACATACACTAAATACCCAATTTCAGGTTCGCACAGTTTATAGTTTTTGAGCTAGTCTGTTCACACACACACACACACACACACACACACACACACACACACACACACACACACACACACACACACACACACACACACAGACCTTTTCACGGGACTTGGTTAATTGGACTCAGGGGACCCCAAAACGTGTATTTCCGTTGAAAACCGGAAGTCGAAATTTTTCACGATCGCAATACTTCCACTTACTATATATTTCATATATAGGTAAGTGAAAGTAAAAAATCTGGTGCGTGGGCACAACACACAACTTTCACTTACCAACTTACTTAAATTAGATATTGATGTGTTTTGTTAATTGCCACTTCTCAAAGACACATTTTTCCACATTCATTTCTTTCTTTTTTTTATTTGCTCTATAACAAACACTAATTTCTTTTATTATTACATAAAAGTTTTTACTTGTAATGATTCGGCAATGCAAGCAAAATACTCCAAGTCGTCAGACTTTATAATTCTCTTTGTACTTGTTGAAAATTTCATTTAGTTACCGTGAAACAAATAATTTCCATTAAATGAATAGAAAGGCTTTAATTTTGAACAATGGCCTGTCACTAAAGGCATAACCACGCATGCCCGAGCTCAACGTGTTTTATGAGTCGATTGAATATTTTTCTTTTTTCTCCTCTACATTTTTACTTGATTTTCATCATATCTCATATTTAGCCATTTTTTATTTTTAGGCATAACGAGAGACAGCTAATTTCTCCATACAAACAAAAACACAGGTACTTTATAGGAAACAAAAAAAACAAACGAAAAAGGCCCCTTCCACATTTAAGCCCCATCAGAACATTTTAATAATGATAAAGCATACCTGATGTTAAAGAACACCTAATTTTCATTAAATATGACGAAAAATAATTTTATAATTTAATATAATATATTTAATTTATGCAATATACATAATATTAAATATAATATATTCAATTTTATAATGAAATATAATCATTTTATAATTAAATATAATAATTTTATAATTGAATATAATAATTTTATAATTAAATTACTTAAATGGTCGCATGTGATGAAAAAATAACGAAAAATACTTTTGTCCACCTTGCTCCTACTAAGCGAAACACTGTGTGACGTTGCAGCCACACGGCCACCTTCTAGTCTCAATCTGCCTACTTGTCATTCTTATATATTCAGCAATGTTATGTACTATTGCTTCGTTGAAGTTTTAAAAAAGGCTGTTTCATCATATTATGGTAATGTCAAAAACTTTTTTTAAACAACTCAACTTGAACAGTCCAACATTTATTGGCCTCCAACATTTAACTACATTAACCTAACATTAACATTAATCTAAAGAGCTGCTCTGTCATTTCGTCGTTTCAGGCCACATGGCCAGCCCTACGTACTCTACTAGTGGGAAGGATTGACATCAGGCTCTCGGGAGATATCTAATTGTTCCTGGTTGCTCCTTCTATTCCATTCACTTCCAACGTTCTTTCCTCCCAATATTTGTTGGAGCACTTTTCTTTTGAATATTTGGAGATCCTGTTCCCTGTTTTATGGAATTGTCCATATTAGAGGAGTATTGGGCATATCAGTGTCATTTAGGGAGTTATCTTTGTTTGCTGGGAAAGGTAATTGCTTGTGAAGTGTCTATCACTTCTATCAATTTTTCCAAAACTTTCGTCAGGCAATTTTCGGCAAAACCCATTCTTTACATTTTCAAATCTGATTTAAATCACTACATTATGAGACTAAAACTGGTTCAGTAGACTAAATTACTTACATTTATACAACTTACTTACTTACTTACATTATACAACCTCAGGTATATTTACAAGGTGTAAAAGTAGCATTTAAAACATCTAATCTGATGATCTTGATATAATTTATATTATTATTCTTAATGTTGCAGGTAGAACCAGCTCAACAAAAGAGAATATGAGGCATTGAGGACCTAATAGAAGGTGTTTTGTGAATCAATTGATCAGCAACTCACAAATTTTATGTGAGGGACTGCAATATTGTGATAAATTTATTCTCGGTAGAAAGCACAAACTGAAATCATTCCTCGTGTTTAATTTTTGATTTATTTTTTATTAAGTGAACTATTCTTTATTATGCCATATGAATATCTTGTATTATTATTCTTGTCTGTGGTAATAAGTATAAATGATGAAATTTAATATATATACATATATAAAGGCTCAGCCAAGTGTTAAGACATATATTGTGACTATATATTTATGATTGTTCTTAGATGTTTCATATTATAAGGATTAGTTTATGATATGAAAGTCATTGTGTTCAAAATTTAAAATACTATTTATACTTAATGTTTAAGGTATAATTATGGAGATCTGATCATAAAGGCAGTTAAAACCTTCTTAAAAGGTTTCCTATCAAGGAGGCACAAAGGGAGTTATATGATCACTTAATTATGATTTTCTAACAAGATGGTTGTTGTGCCTAAATAATGAATCAACATTACTCTAATAAGAGTGTTAAATGTTAAAAGTGTTTGTTACTGTGAATATTTTATATATATATCGTGATAATGTATTTCTTCCGTTGGATTCATTTTATTTTTTATGATAAGTTTTTTTGTTTGAATAGATTTAATGATTTTTATATTCGAGGAAGTAAATTTAAATTTATGAAATCTCTATGGCAATAATGTTTTTTCGGCAGTACTGCAATTCCAGTTCTTTTTAAAGGCTACAGCTGTATCTAGTCAGCGCGAAGGAAGGCTGGGCCGAAGATGCAAAACTCCTATTACCATCTTGTTACCCCATTTAAATGTGTTCAACCAGCCCTGGACATATGGGCACGACTGTGAGGGGGCTCATGGTTAACAAGTAGCTCATCAGCTAAAGAGCTCTTCTAATTTAGCTTTCTCTCATAAGGTGTTGTAAATATATCTTTTATATATGTAATTGTGTCTATTAAATCTACTTCTTAGTAACATATATATGTTTGTACATATACATATGTATAAGGTCGGGTGCAAGCACGCGTTCATACCATAATTACGCGTTTTCTTATTTGATCTTTCTGTATTAAAAACAAGCAAAAAAAAAAAAATTATGTATGCCCTAGATGACTTAGTATAATCTTTTCTTTTATTTATTAATATTATTTTACTTTTTGCTGGGACATATTTCATTTTGAGGTACAAAATATTTATTTATATCTATGTATAAATGTTGATGAACTCAACCTTTTTTTATAAGACTGAGTGACATTATCATTGTCAACAGGGTCGAGTCGTGAAGTATTCAGCACATTATCAAGAAGTAACATTCTTTCAGAGATTTTCTTTTGATTAAACTTATATATTTATGTTAAATACTCGAATTATATAATTATTGTGGTTTTTATTAATTAGGATTTTGCACTCTTAGAATGCTTATTTATGTAATTTGTTTTTTGTTTTTTTTTTATTTGTTTTTAGTCGTACTTACTTTATGTATATATATTTACTTGCAACTCATGGGTAAAAGGAAAAAAAAATAGAAATTCAAATATTATACACATAAATAATATCCTGATACGTTAAAGAATTTTCATGGTATCATTTTGCTGGTAATAATCCAGAATATTGGTTACTGTACCAGAACACATCGACTAAGTCTTTCTAGAAATAAATGTAAGATCTATTTTGATAATATTATGTGCCTTCCTTTAGGGGAATACTTATCAATTCTAGTTCCAAAGTAAAAAAGACTTAGCTATGCTTTATCTCGGATAGGGCGTAAAATGAAGGTCCCAAGCTTGTATGATGTCAGGTACTCGTTAAAGATCACTATCCTAATTATACCTGGATATGCAAAATTTATTAATCCCACTGTAGCATCGTCTGATTAGCGTTAGTGACATTCAACAACAACAAAAGCAACAAACTAATATTTTCATTTTTTATTTACCTACCCTTATTACTTATTAAAGATTCATATTTTGCGTTATTTTAACAATATTGTTGTATATTTATAAATTCATAGTTGGCCTACAACTACAACATACAACAAAAACTAATATGGAATTAAGGTAAAACTAATGTATTTGTTTACCCACCGTTATTACTGATTTAATATTAACAAATATATTCATATTTTACATTATTTTAACAATGTTATATATGTATATATTCGTAAATATTCTGTACGTGATATCATATACTAAGGAAAAAAAACACTAGTTTCAACTTATTTCCAAGCGTGTTCTCCCTCAGGCTTCATACTACTTGTGACCAGAGTTGGGCAAATTGTAATCTGAATAATGATTAATGAATATGAATAATTGTTATCATAAAACAAATGAATAACCATCAACAATAACCAGTGCGCAGTATTTTTAATGATTATTGAGTGTTTATGGTATTCATTTGAAATGAATAACTGTTATTCAGTTATTCATGACTAACGATTCATGAATAAAATATATTCATGTGCTAGGATTAATATAATATTTATCAATCATGAATATGATATATTCATAATCATTATTCATTTAAATTTAAAAGACGAGGATGCATTTCTGAATTAAAAGTTGTCCTAATGAGCAAGGACAAGTCCTAAGAGTGGGTGTAGTCAACTGAACAGCATTCGAAGTCACAAGTAAAGCATTAGATGGGTATTAGTAAAGGTCTATTGACAAGAATAGAAAGAGCAAACAAATTTTCAATCATCATTCATGACTAGTAAGACTCAGAATTGTGAATTTTTTTTGTAATCATGATTAATTAATTTATATTATTCATGATTAATGAATGATCTGTAATCATGAGTAGTGAATTCCCATTAGTCATGATTAATCAGTAATGAGTAATCATGAATAATGAATTCTTCTTAATCATGATTAATGACTAACATTTAATAAGGAATAATGGTCATTCATGATTGTTGAATATATTATATTCATGAATACTCCACGACCAGTAAATATGCCCAACTCTGCTTGTGACTGATGGGACGAAATGGAGCTACCAAGCCTGTGCAATGTCAGGCACTCTTTAAAGATTTAGGCAAAATTTAGGACCCCCGCTGTAGCATCGTCTGATTAGGCACAGCAGCAATAAGTGAATAAAAAAAGGAAACTACATAATTCTTAAAGTTTAAAGAAACCCCTAAAGGAATCTTTAAACTGTGCGAACCTCATACTCGAACAGCCTGTTTGGAACTGTGTTCGTCTAATCTATAATAATGTAATAATAAGACACAAACTCGAGTGTCGCTTTTGAGTTAGTTAAGATAAGCTTCTAGACCTTCTTTTAGCATTTTTCTGATATTGCTTATATCTTTAACAAGTTAGAGCAAAAATCAGAACAGTCGCTAATTCCAAGTCAGCCGCCTTTGTTATGAAAATTATTGTATTAAGGTGCATAGGTACGGTCAGAAGTCATTGTTCACTCACGTTTAAGTGTAAATAGCTGTTTATGGGACGCTGGTACGGCTAGGTTCGAGGGATTACCTGTTCAAGTGTGAGGTTTCCACAGTGTAAAGGCGCCTTAAGAGTATCCTTATCAAACAGGTTAAAAAGTTGTTTATTTTATCTATATAAATAAAGATGAAATTCTGTTTGTTTGTATGTTTGTTCTTTATAGAAATCCATACCGTTTGTCCTAAATTCTCCAAATTTCGCTCTGTGGTTCTTTCATACCAGGTGCGAACACCTGTCCATATTAAAATTGCACAACTTCACCCGATCTTCAGCTAATATTGTTTATTAGCAAAAAAAATCGGAATGATCTCGCTTTACAATGTTTTTTTTACGAAATCGACCGTTTCATTAAAAAAATAAAATTCCCCGGGTAAAACCGGGATATACAGCTAAAATCTGTGTAAATAAAGATGAAATTCTGTTTTTTCTTTACAGAAATCCTTACCGTTTGTCCTAAATTCTCCAAATTTCGCTCAGTGGTTCTTTGATACCAGGTGCAAACACCTGTCCATATTAAAATTGCATAACTTCAGCCAATCTCTGGGTATATTCTTTATTTTTATAAAAATCGCTTTACATTGGTTTTACGAAATCCATCGTTTGAGTCGATAAAAGTCTCACTTTATAGATTTAAAAAAATGAAATTGTCCGGGTGAAACCGGCATATATAGCTAATATTAAATAAAAACAATGCAAAATAGAAATAAGAAAACAAATTGTATAATGAAATATAAAAGAATGAAGCTAACAGAAGGAATGGAACAAAGTAGGAGTGCCATAATAGAAAAGAAAACACGTTATCTTCATTAAAATCTATATTCGGATGTCTTCAGCAACGTAAAAAAATTTGTTAATGAACAGTGTGGTGTGGGTCAGAAGCCAATAATCTGGACAAAAATACTTTAGAGGATATAAAAATCTTTATTTTTTATTTAAATTTATTCTCAGTATTAGTCCATTATTTATATAATATTATAATGAATGATATTCTAAATTGTTACAAACTTTTGTAAAGTTCTCCCAGAGAACTTATCAAAATTTAAATTGTAATATTTTATTTTTTGATAAACAGTGGTATTTAGTTAACAGTGAATTTAAAAATTTCATAATATAGGGACCATGTGATGCAAATGCACATGAAGTTTTAGAAGTGTATAGTTTTTTTTTCTTTTGAAATTTCATTTGAAAAGATATTGATACGATTTATTGCATATCAGCATTAATATTGAAAGGATTAGTAATTGTATTGTTGTTTGTTTTCTTATTCTGATTTCTGGGTTTCTCTTTGAAAGGATGGAAATGAATAATTGTAGTATATTTAATACAGACACCTCAAATATGCAGTAAAACCTCGATTAATTTTGTCTAAGCAATAATTTTGGATCATGATTATATAAAAAATAATATCAATGAAAAATCACGGTTCGCACAGTCAAAAATTTCTTGAAAAACTGTAAACGCTCTTTGGTATATTTCCAAGTTTCCAAACTGCAGAGACAGAAATTTTAGGAAAATGTTTAAACGCTCCTGGTATATTTCTAACAGCACAATACGCAAAGATTACATTCACGACAAATACACCACATTCACAACCACTCAGACCACTCGTTTCTTCTCTTTCCTCCTCCCAGTTACCCGTCCAACAAATATTTAAAAGGCAATGGCCTAGAGATCTGCATAACATAATGTATAACATTTCCTGCAAGACAGTCCTTGCAAGCTCTTTGGTAATCCTCTGTTTTCCAATATCTTGAGGAGTTGAAAAATCTCACTTAATGAGGATTTTACTTATCTACCTATGAATCCGAATCATGCAGCACAATGAAAGCAGAGGACCGAAAACTCAAAGTATTACTCTCGCTCTAAATTATTATGACGAAATATTCATGGGCATTTTACTACCTTACAATATCATATATTTATATATTATTAAATTAAATCAAATTTTGATTATGTGCAATGATGATCTTTAAACAAAAACCAACTTAAATAATATGAAACAAGTCATAATGTATCAAAAAGATTAGTCAATATATGTATAAAGTGGCCTCTAGGCGATCAATATATACATCAATATATTGCACAATGTGCTGACATTGAAAAATAATATTGAGTGTCTAGATCACATTGAAAGATTGAACAATATATTGGGTTAATCAAAAACAGTTTGATTTTTATAGTGCAATCTAGTAAATATTGCATCGTCTGTTGGCAATATTGTGCAATACTACTGAAATACGTATAATGGTCCTCCAAAAAAGAATTCTCAGTAGTTCATCAAATAATGTACTATCTAATCGCAAAAAACTTTGAAAGTCTTTAGGTTCACTTAACAGATTTTCATGAGCATACCTATTTCTTTTTTTAAACCATTCCTTCGTCCACCGGCACTTCTTTTTTTCCTTCTTTTTTGAAGCTACAACTAATGCTATAGCCACACAACTTGCTGTCTTCTTATTCCACATGTTGACTGAAAAATATCTGGGACTGAGTAATATCTGGGAGTTAACATTTAAAAAAATCTTTGCGAAAGGTCCCATGAGTTCGCCCTACAACTGTATAATAATAATAATTATACTGACATTCTTATTTTAAATATTCTCATTATTCAATTTGTCCTTTTTTCAATGTTTTTTTTTAGTGGTTGTTTTGAACAAATATGGATGCCTATTAAATTATTTTAGTGATTCTCCCTACTTTTCTCAATAAATTAGGGAAATAAATATAAGTTCTTTTTTTAAGTAAAATAAAATCAATGTATAATTATACTTTTAAAGAGAAGTTTCATTGTAAAAATATGGAAGTTTCTATTTTTTTCTTTTTTCCAAGTAAATGAAATGAACTTAAGACAATCGAGGTTTCACTGTACATAAACACTTGGTACATGGTTTTAAATTCAGTAAACAATACTGACCTATATATCAAGTATATTAGTTGTTCCTAAATTAATCAAATACGAAAGACTACATTTGCTTCTTGCCCCAAAGATTCTCACTCGATTAATTGCGTTATCAGACAATCTTCTTACAGCAATATTTATAATTAACATCAGTTAGTTAGAATATAAACGTAATCGAATAAATCCATTCAAGTTAAACCCAGCAACAGTGGACTATCAATATACAGGGAAATATGACCTGGAAAAGATGACCAAAAAGAAATTTAAAGAAATAAAAAGTAAGTGTGAAAATATTGAAGACAAAATGTTTAAAAAAAAAAAAAAGAAAAAAATTTAAAACGTCCTATACATATACGCTTAACTATCTTCCCTAAAAATTTCTCCTTGTGTTGTGGATCAATGTTAGGTGTTTTGCTATATATATGTGCATGACAATTGGATGTTAATTGAAATCATGATAGAAATTACAATGTCAATACATGTTACATTTTCTTTTATTTAACTATTTACCCCTTTTTCATTTTTTTTTTTTTTTTTTTTTTTTTCTATTTCAGTTCAGTCTGTATTTTAAAGACTGTAATGGACCCTATATTATTTATTGTTTTTATTTAGATCTTTTTTTAGTTAGTGAAGTATGTAAAGTTGGCACCTTATAGCTTTTATTTTTTTTATTCAAGAAAAAATTAAAAAATAGTAGACTTAGGGAAAATAATTGTTTTATTTTATGATACTTATATGTGTTATGATACTTTCTCTTTTAATAATTTGAAGCCTTATGGGTCTATCTATTGGGTATATTATTGTACATGGACATAAAAACCCATTTTTGTTTTAATTTTGTATATGTACAGGTAAATAATCGGTGCCAGCTCATATGTAACAAAGTATGTCAATTTTCAGGGATCCATTCAAGCCATTATTTTTATAATAATTTTGTTGAGGCTTGCAGATTATAATTGTATTATTTTGTATTTTATAATATCGATGGTCAATTGTACAATAAATTTACGTACTTTATTTCTTCTCGAGCCTCATATTTCTCCCTGTAGTACATTAATTAGTAGTTTATATATATATTTATTAAACCTTTTTTGTTTGTTAAAAAAAAATAAACAAATAAAAAAAAATGAAACAAAGCAGGAAATGTTTCTAAATAGAACATTTTGTTATTGACTAATAATAAGTTATTAAAACTGTGGTTTGATTAATATTTTTTTTTTCTTATTTCTCACCAATTCTATTCTAGATAGGCGAAAAGTTTACTTGATAATAAAATACAAATATAGAAAGAAAGGAAGAAATTCATTTTTATTCTGGGGCATCTAGTCCCCTAAGAATAACAAAACATGGTCAGATCCAGAGCCATTTGTCTGGCTGGTTGAAAAGAAAAAAATGGATAAAGGATTTAAAAAAATCTGTTGCGTGCGTGCAACACACAACTTTCACTTACCAACTTACTTAGATTAGAAATTAATGTTTTTTGTTAATTGCCACTTCCCAAAGTTACACATTTTTCCACATTCATTTTTTATTTTTGTTTTCATTTGCTTTATAAAAAACACTAATTTATTTTATTATTAAATATAAGTTCTTACTTGTGATAATTCGGCAATGCAAGCATAATACTCCAAGTTGTCTGATTTTATAATTCTCTATGTACTTGTTGAAAACATCATTTAGTTACCATGAAATAAATAATTCCCATTAAATGAAAAGAATGGCTTTAATTACAAACAATGGTCTGTCATTAAAGCCGTACTCCGCATGTGTGGGCTCAATGTGTTTTATGAGTTGACGGAATATTTTTCTTTGTTTCCCCTTTATATGTTTACTTGATTTTTATCATATCTAATATTTAGTCATTTCTTATTTTTAGGTGTAACGATGGACAGTTAATTTCTCCATACAAACAAAAACAGAGGTACTTTATAGGACACAAAAAAACAAACCAACAAGAAAGGCCCCTACCCTATTTAAACCCCCTCAGAACATTTTAATAATGATAAAGCTTACCTGATATTAAAAAACACCTAATTTTCACTAAACATGACGAGTTTGATGAAAAGCCTAGTTTGATTAAAGCCGTTTTTGAGAAAATAAAAAAAAACGTAAAAAGTTATTAAATAAAGTACCCCCTCCCTTTGACCAATTTTGATGAATTTTTTGCTGTCACATCGCGGACATATACATATACTAAATACCCAATTTCAGGTTCACACTGTTTATAGTTTTTGAGCTAGTCTGTTCACACAGACACAGACACACACACACACACACAGACCAGGATAAAGGATTTAAAAAATATATAATTAAACCTCAAAAAAAAAAAAATAATAAATAAAAGACAATACGAAAAAGAATATTTGGATATTGAAAACAAAAATCGTATCACCTTCTAAACTTTTGATTTTGGAAAATTATAATGAAAATCAAATAAATATATAATCAATGTTGGTTTCACTATTTGATATATTTAGGGAAGATTGATGATTGAGGAGGGGGAGAAACAATTTATTTTTAAAGGAAGAGAGTGATGAAGTTTTACGGATGGAGATGGAGACTGCTATGGAATTCCAGAAGGTGGTGGCTCGGATGATAAAGGATTTTGTAAAGGAGGCAGAATGGGATATACAGGTTAGAGATTTGGTAGCCCCAGTGGCAAAGAGGTACAGTGCCTGATTCACATTGAATAGACTCAGGTTCAATACTCGCTTCTCAGTGAAATGCTTTTTGGCCGGGATAGCCGAGCGTGTTGGAGCGCGGGTCACTTTAGCACGCTCGAACCGAACGGCGGCGGTTCGAATCCGCCCTGGGAGGGTTGACTTTTATTCAACCCAACACATGTTATCGTGGAGGCCCAACAGAATAAATCTTGACCTTCTCACCATGGTTAGAATAGGTTGGTTACACCTATAGAGTAACCCCCTGTTACTCTATCCGAATCTGCCCTTGGAGGGTTGACTTTAATTTCGTGGAGGCCCCACGGAATAAATCTCGACCTTCTCACTATGGTTAGAATATGTTGGTTACACTTATAGAATACCCCCATATTCCACACATAAAAAAAAAAAAGGTTAGAGGTTTGGAATCTGGTGTTTAGAGAATGTACAGCGGGAACCTCGTTAATCCATTCATGCGCGTTCGAGGTGATCGTACTTTAGAGAATGTACAGAGGAGCAGGGTGTGAACAAATTGAGGGTGTTTGGAGGCTTCTTGTTTCTAAAGGTTCAGATAAGATGCACAGATAGGAAGTATTGCTGTCGAAAAACTGGGTAGAGCCACTTCAATTCAGCATACCAACTGGATACTTGGTATCGCCTGGTTACACGGAAGATGAATCTAATGAAGCAATTCATAAGGCTGTTTAACCTCATCTCATGCAAACCAGACAGTCCCTCATATACAAGGCAGCCATGGTCAAAATAGGGGAATATGAGAGAGGAAACTAGGAGCTGACTGGATAGCTATGGATTTTCTAGTGATTTCGGAAATATGGTTGCTCCACGACAAGTGCTGTTCAAAGATCACGCCGAGATTTCTGACATAGGAGTGGAAATGAATAGGTGCCTTTTGAGGTAAAGTAAGCGAGTGAATTGAGAAGATGCCTGGATCCAATTAGGACAGCCTTGGTTTTTTCTCCATTCAGTCTTAATTCATTTTACATTATACTGCTTATGAAAGTATTTCTTTCTAGACTGTTAGCTAGCCTAGAAATTGATCCATTACACTACTAGTGGTGTAAAGGAAACATCTGTTTTCTTTACTGTACTAGTACAGTAAAGAAAACACATGTTAATAAAACTCTTAAAAAGCTTGGTAACCTTTTTATCACTTATTGATTATCACGATACATTAACATCATAATACAGATAGTGATTATCATAATAGTATTCCTCATACACCAGACACAGAAATGAAGCATAATAACATCAATATCGCGAATAAGGATGATCAGTTCTTCACGGTTGATGATCTATTTAGAGACGATCCATTATATAAAAATAATAAAAAATATACTAACTCCAAACTTGACATTAAATTACCATCTGAAGGATTCAATATTTGTAATAATACTAATTGTACATTTAATCAATATATATTATAAAGCAAAGTGTACAATGTGCGTGCCGAAAAGGCTCAACAACGACTCCACGTAGGATTAAGGAAGTTATGTCTTCATTTAGCCATATGACCTCTTACGGAGAAGAAGGTTTCCGTTTTTCTCCTAAGAGTGTAAAATTGAAGAGAAATGGACGGGAATTTTAAGCCTCTCGCATCATTTAATTAGCCTCTCTGAGATTGAGATATGAGTTTATCAATGAAAAATTTAGTTCGAGCTCCCGGTTACCAGGAAGCGCTAGGGTGCGTTTCACTCAATGTTTATTATCCATTCATTCAGTATGTAATCGTTCTATATTTTTTCAGCTGTTCTTTTTAAACTACTAAAAAATTAAGAGAAAACAATTATTTTGCGTTTTAAAATAAAATAAGTACTTTACATCTCAGCAATCAATTAGAAAACCAACTGGATTCCTTAAAAAAATAGTTTTCTCATAAGAAGGCTAATATATGATCAACACGTTACATTTAATCTATATATAATATATACTTAAGCAAATTTAATACAATATGAGTGAACATTTCTTAGTAGTACAGTGAACGAATAATATTAGACACAAAAAAAGAGATGAATTGATTAAATATAAATCGAAAATAAAAAGTTTGAAGTGTTCTTATTGTATTTATGAAAAAGAAGTTGGTTTGGTTACTACATATGATGAACATTCAAGTTGAAAAAACGACTAACTCCAATAACAGCATTCAAGATTTTATCATCCCTCATAGTTCAAGATAAAAAGAAATATGATGAAAAAATTGTTTCTTCAAGAAATTTTGGTTTTCACTTTTTAATAGTAGTAAGATTCGAGATATGCAGAAACCGTTTAAATTACGGGGGATATCTTAAGGGAGGTTGAAATGGATTAAAGGTCTTAAAAAAAAGTTTCTATGAATCTCCGGTAGTTTCTATACTTCTGGATCAAATAGGGCCATCATAGTCAGTGATAGTAGTTTTACTCGAAATATAATTTTTTTAACTGAGATACCAGATTTTTCAACAATAATCTAATAACTTATTATCTTCTGACTACTTGGAATGGGCTTATAGGATTCAGAATCACTCGACAAAGTTGCAACAAAATTAATTGTTCATTTACCATTTTCAACCCCCTGTAAATTATACAGGGTTCCTTATTTGGGCGGACTCTGCAGAACTCAAGTCTGCAGAATATTGATACCAAGTTAAAACCGAATTTTCAAGAAGGTGCTAATTTTGTTCTATATTTCCTTTAATTTTAAAGTTTTTCTGGTATTAAAACTACCACACAACTACCGGAGCGAAGCCGGGCACCCTAGCTAGTATAAATATAAATATGTAGCTTTTTATACGAGTCATCCAATACCTCCTACCATATGATTTTCATTCATTATTTATTAACCTTACACTTCTTATTAAATGTTTCTCAAAATAAAATTTTTAGAATATATTTTATTTTATTTGTCAGTATATTGTAAAATAATGTACATCAGTTGTACAAAAAGTGTCTCTACAGTACTCGGTCTAATTACTATTACTATTATCAAACTACACCTCGTACTGTAAAATGTCACTTTCTGTTTCTAGTGATGTAAATAACTATTTCTTAGCCCAGGCATTGATGGTATTTATACCTTCTTATAATTTATGGATTGTCTCAAGCTTCTTGGTAGGATGGAATGATAGGTAAAGTTGGAATTCCTCAGCGTTTTTGTCCCTGATGGAATCAGGGAGATAGTTAATATAAACAGAGAAGAGAGTAGGTGAGGAGGATCCTTGTGGCACACCTAGTGCTATTATTGTGTTCTACTTTTTTTAAATTTATTATTTGTATCATTGTTTTACTCTAATAAAGTTATTCATTATTGAAGGGCTCATGGATTTAAACAGACAAATAGATAGGAACTACATTTTCAGAAAGAAAATTTACCCGAATAAAAATATCAGCATTGCTGAAGAAGCGATGTCCTATTCTTGAACTGAATCAATATCTTGTTTGGAGTAGCCATGGTATATATCAGATAATAAAATCAATAAAATATCTTTTGGATTAATTCATCAGAAAAAATAATGTAAGGCACGCACCTAATTTTACCTGTTGGGCTCGAAGAGCTGCATATCAAATCTTTTTTTTTTCTTAATTATATCAAATATATAATTGGTTTCTTAACCTCCTGTGATATTTATATTATGGGTATAGTTGCTGTTAACAGTATTGGAGCAATCACCAGGACAATCTCACATGTAACATACATTGCTTCATCTACAACGTTTCGGCTATGTCTCAATTTTCAAGCCTAAATTTAGTTTGATCAAATAAACATTATTAAATAACAAAAGTTCAAATATAATTAATAACAATATTAAAATTGTGAAAATCTGTTTCCTTGAAGAAGGAAGCACTATTCAATAATTTAACCATTTACTAGCAAAATTCCTTAAGAATGTATTTTCAATTAAATTTTTTTTAAAAATATAATTTAAAAAAAATTATTAGGTTCACATAATAAATAATTAAAGTAAAATACAATAAATTAAAAAACCTCAATCTGAATAAAGATTTAATTAATCCAGCTTTTTTAAACAATGCCTTCATCAACCCAAAATAAAACTTCTTTTTTTATATATAAACCATTTACTGGTTTCGTCATATATAAAGATGAAAGACTTAAATTGTGTGAATGTTGGCCACCCAAATCCTATGTTAACCCTTATTTCTTAATACCTCCCTTATTGTAAATAAATTAAGGAAAAAGATTTTTACAATTTTGATATTCTTATTCATTATTTTTGAACTTTTGTTATTTAATAATGTTTAATTGATTAAACTAATTTTAGACTTGAAAATGGCGACATAGCCGAAACTTTGTAGATGAAGCAATAAATGTTAGATGTGAGATTTTTTTTTGGTTTATGACATATTTGTATTAAAAAAAAATTAACAATTGTATTATGAATCCATGGAATTCTATCGAAGTAGGTACAAATTAATGTTTGCATGGTTGAATGAGCAGATTTATTTCAATTTTTTTTTTTTTCATTTATTAGTATATTTGAATTTTTAAAGTACTCATAAAAAAATCATTTTTTAAATTTCTCCATCTCATGGAGATTTTTTTTTTTAAATCATACTTCTTGGGGATTTAGTAGTCTTCCAATAAATAAAACCTCTCTTTGTGCTAATATTATAAACATAAACGGATGATCACATTTCACTTCTGTCAGGAACTTTAGGGGTGCTCTCCCATACGAGTTAAATTCTGGAATTAAAAAAAAAATTATATATGTAATGTATATACAGGGTGTCCAGAAAGAGTATTTGGGTTTTTGTTACTGTGAAATGATAAGAGGTTTTTTGGCCCAAGAACTTCAAGAGTTTAAAGGATATAACTCTAGGAAATGGTTTCAGCAAGACAGGGCCACCTGCCATTCTTCAGACTTATCAACTCTTATGGTAAACGAATCATTCCAAAACAAAGTGATTTCTCGTAGAGGCACCATTAGCTGGCCTCCCAGGAGTCCCGATCTCAGTCCTCTTTACTTCTTTCTGTGGAGATACCAGAAAAGTAGGATACACGAAAAGAAACCGACAAATCTAACGCAATTGAAGCAAAATATCAGGACAGAAATGACGGCAATCTCAGGAACAATGTGTCAATGCGTTTTTAGAAATCTGCGTTTGAGATTCGAGGAGTGCCAGCAGCGTTATAGTGGACACCTAGACAATATTGTTTTTCTAAATAAATTTCCAGTTCATTGTGTTTAAATAAAACTCTTTTTGGACACCCTGTATAAAGTTTTTTTTAATTTCAGCTAAGAAATATATACCCCCTTTAGCATGCTCGAGCTGAATGGCAGCGGCTCTAATCCGCCATGGGAGGGTTTACTTTTATTTCATGGAGGCCCCACGGAATAAATCTCGACCTGCCCACCATAGTTAGAATAAGTTGGTTACACAATATTAACCCCCCCCCCACATGGCCAGGTAGGGGAATCGAAAAAAAAAAAAAAAAAAAAAAAAAAAAAACTAAGAAAAATATTTAAGTCATCCATCCAAAACCAATTTACTATGGCAGTACAATTCATGTTTAACTCAAATTCTTTGATCCATTAAGGAATATATTGTTAAAAGAAAACCAAATTCCTAGATTATTATTGTAATGTTTATGTGTCTTGATATGTTGATGTTTATGTGTTTTTGTTATGTTTATGTGTCTTGATATCTCCCTTATGTTTAATTTTTTTAATCATTATTCAACTCGAAGGTAAGTTTAAAAATATTGAAGACATGTTGCCCTATTCATAACTTTTTGTCTGTATCTTGTTAATTAACCCTGAAGAATACCTACATTGTTGGGTTAAAGTGTTGGCTACAAATAAATAAATTTCTTTTGTTTTTTGTTTTTTTTTGCTAAAGGCCTCTATTGAAGCCCTATACTACCCGAAAATAAAATAAAGTGTTATTTAATATTTTTAGTTCTTTTGTCCGAGATCCCGGACCATGTGTTCCTTATTTATTCTTGTGCCAAAAGGTATCATTCTTTATTTTTATTTTTTTATTGTAAAATTGATTGCTTAGAAAGTTTTTATTTTAAGAGTGTAGGATATACATTGCTCTGAGCAAACTGAAACCAAACTTAAAGTTATCAAAATGGTTAATGGAGGATACTAGAAGTTTTGAGGTTTGACATGAAAATTTCAGCTAACATTTGAAGGGGTCGGGGCAAAATAGTGCCAAGCAACATTTTTAACAAAAAGATTTTTTCGTCTGTTGTACAGTACCGGTCAAAGTTTAGACTCACTCTTAAATTTTGTAACATAAATAAGTAACAACATTTTATTTATTGGACAACGTAACAACTATAATTTTATTTTTAATTTATTTATAACTAGCTTTAATATCCCAGTTTCACCTACAGAATTTTAAAAACAATGAGAAAAGCCGTGGGTCCAGAAAAGTTCGTTAGGACAGAAATGAGATTTTTTTTTTTTTATCCAACGGTTGATTTCGTAAAAATCTAATGTAAAGCGAGATCATAACATTTTTTATAATAATAAATAATATACCCAGAGATTGGCTGAAGTTATGCAATTTTAATATGGACAGGTGTTCACACCTAGTATGAAAGATCCACTGAGCGAAATTTGGAGAATTTAGGACAAACGGTATGGATTTCTAAAAAGAACAAATAAACAAACAAACCGAATTTCATCTTTATTTATATAGAGAATTAATTGTCTAATGTCTACACAAATTTCCATTTTTAGCAAAGTAACAGAAAAAATCGCAAATCAGGCCATGATAAAGACTTGACTGACTAAAGTAAAGCTTTTTATTTCTTTAGCTTTTCTTGTATTTCTATAAAGAACAAACAAACAAACAGAATTTCATCTTTATTTATATAGATTGTATTTGAAACAATCATATAATGTTTGAAATGTTATCTCTTGAGTTACAATTATTTTTTTAAACTTGAAGATTGTGAATTAAATACAAGTGAGTCTAAACTTTTGACTGGTACTGTACATTGCTCTGAGCAAACTGAAACCAAACTTAAAGTTATCAAAATGGTTAATGGAGGATACTAGAAGTTTTGAGGTTTGAATTGATAATTTCAGCTAACATTTAAAGGGGTCGGGGCAAAATAGTGCCAAGCAACATTTTTAACAAAAATAAACTGTAGCTGCCGTCTCTTGTATATTATGTAGTACTATATGTCTATGATGGAAATGCCACCTAAATATGAATATAGAGTCCTCTATAGTCATTTCAGGTGGCAGCTACAATTTATTTTTGTTAACACATTCGGTGCGGACCCAGTAGATCTGCTGGGTGCCTGTCTACTCACCTGGCCCAGAAGATCAACTGGCCATGCTGCGTAGTTTATGACTTCACTAGAAATGCTCGTGAAGGGGGATTTTTGACAATTCCTTTGTCAAAAACTTTGTCAGTTACGTAAGCGAATTTCGCGATTTGCCGAAGAATTATTTATTTATTACCAGATTGGAGATCAGATCACAGAAATTTGATAGGCCTTATAATATTACTTCAAATAAAGAAATAATCTCTATACAGTAAAACTTCCCACCTGCGGACACTGGTGGGGAAATAAATTTTGTCCGCTTATCAGAAGTGTCCGCTGGTTAGAAGCATGGTGTGGGGGAAACAATAAAAAATGTATGTGCATGACTATTGTGTAGATAGATATATGATGTATATTTTTATTTAATGGATGTTTATACATTATTCTAAATTAAAAACATTCTTTTTCTAAATAAAAACAAGAAAGATAAGTATGTATGAATGCATTATTTTCGAAAGAAAAAACATAGGAGACTACGTACATAAATATATCATTCTGGACGAGATGAACACTAACATGTTTACATAAAATAATCAGTAATTTTTTTTTGAACATTATTTTCTTCGGCAATTTTTTTTTCCAAATTATCTTTTAAGTTTATTACTACTTCCACTCCTAACAATGTCTATTGTCTAACAATTTTTGAAGAATATTTTTTTTATTTCTTAAAATCTCGGCAACACGTTTTTCCAATCTTAATTTTTTTCGCAAGATTACGAGCACTCAGTTTTTCAAGTTCACTCGCGTGTATTATTTATATTTTATCTTTAATTGTGAGCAGTTTTCTTTTCGAAAACATGTTAACAGTTTCAAACCAGAACCTAAACTGAATCAAAAATAATAATCTGAAGTGAACAGAGCTCACATATTCCTGGAACTTATATTCTGAAAACTGTTTGCACTTTGAATGGGATTTACTAAGCAACATAGCTGCCTTGCGTTCGCAGAAACGGCCCGATTTTTTGCCCTTCTGTCCGCGTGTCAGAAGTTTTTACGTAAAATTATTGGTAAAATCCCTGTCCGTGTCCGCTTATGAGAGTGTACGTTTATTAGAAGTAATAAACTAAAGAAAAGTTAGAAATTATGAAGGGGAATTTAAAATCGTCCGCTTATGAGAAATGTCCGCATGTTAGAAGTGTCCGTTCAGGGAAGTTTTACTGTATTAGGATGAATATTATTTTAAAATGTTACCTCTTTCTTCACATGTATCAATCCCTGCCTCTTGTACTTCCAATGATACCTTATGGATAATGCAACTTATTGCGAGCGATCGTGATGTTGAAATTCCTGAAAAGTTTGCTTTATCGGAGAAGGCCGTAGGCATGCCAATCTAGGAAACACTCGAGAAAAAAATATATATTCGTAAATTCTGAAAGAGGTGAGAGATAGTCAACTGTTTATCTTTACGATAGGTTAAATGATGATCAGGATTTTCAGTTAATTTTTTTTTTTTTTTTTTTTTAATATTTTATTTTCAGTCAGTTGTCATGCAGCCTTTCACTTCAAAAGCGTTGGGTTTCCCCGTCATAAACCTTTGAAGTCGGCAAACTATCCCCTACCACTGCCTCTTACCTTATTTTACCTTCAGTCTTTGTATCTACCTTGACTCAGAAGGTAAATATCAGATTCTATTTTATCTTGCTAACCAGCTACTTATTTAAATATTCATGTTATATGCTTACCATCTTTTATATTATTATCAGTTTTGTAAAATATTCATTTATTGTCATCCTCTAGCATAGATACTCATATATTTGTTTTCTTTTAGCCCTGATGAAGATCCACTAGTTGGATCTCGAAGCGTTGGCTTTCGAAAATAAATTTTTTTTCAAACTGAAAATCCTGATCATCATTTAACCTATCATAAATTCTGAAAGTTCGCGTTTGATGTCCATCTTCAACAATGAAAGATTCTTTTTCAAAATAGAACGTTCCTTAAGAGGTTAATAGGTCTACCAACTACCAAGATACAAGTTGGAGGATGTACCAAGTAAATCATACCTACCTCATGAGGAACTTTCTATTTTGAAGAAGAATCTTTCATTGTTGAAGACGGACATCAAACGCAAACTTTCAGATTTATGAATATGGCGCTGGACGTCGAAAGCTCCATACTATAAAATAAAAAATTAATTAGTGAGATCGTCCTGGTGTATATACTATCATTAAATATATTAAACGATCTACCATCTACCAAGATAAAATTATTTAACTTTCAACCTTAGCTTATCTTTAGTTGAATTAATTTAATATCTACCAGTTATATGAAATAATATTAAGATTTTATCTGCTGATCTATTTGGTTTTTATCAGAAAGACTCTTTGTCTATGAATCCGGAACTTGAGAGATAGTGACTGAAGTATATTGATGAAATAGAGGCATTATATTAACTGCTAAATTTTATGTTATAGGATGGCATGCAAAAATTAAAGTTCTTTTTTTCTTTATATTGGGTTGTTTCACATGAAATGTCCGATTTTATAATTTTCGAAATATATAGAGGGTTTTGCAGGGCTCTTTTGTTTACTTCCAAATGTTTACATATTATGATTAAGCAGTTACTAATCCTCTACTTTTCTTTTATGCATCATCAAACATCTGTAAGGCGTCTAGGAAAGGGAGTGTAAATGAACGAACCATTCGCCATTGGTTTGCTAAGTTTTTACCCAAAAAAATTGATGGTTACAGTATGGTTGTCCATGGCTAGAATCGTACATTATTCCTTTTTGCCCAGAGGTGAGACCATTACCTCTACAACCTACTTTATGCCACTAAGGCTAATCGGACGATGCTACAGTGGTATCCAGGTATAATTAAGATAGGGATCTTTAACCTTTGGTAATTAGTCCTAAAGGTATTGAGGTACGAGGTATTGAGGTAGGTACGACCTTATCGAGCGGAATCACGGCTCTAAGGGTAGAAGCTAACAATCGGTGATGTAAATTGGATGAGACCAAAAATACGGGGATAGGTGCGGGAAACTCCCACCTCCCCCGTCCTCCTCGCCTAGGCTAGACACTCATATGGTACCTAGAAAGCTTAAAAATTTGACGGGAACGGACTAGGACCAAAAATAGGAGGCAGTCTAATAATTGATAATTAAATCAAATGAGTAAAAATAGCTAATTAAATCGAATTACGAACAATTAAAAAAAAAATTAAAATCGAGCGGAATCACGGCTCTAAGGGTAGAAGCTAACAATGGGTGATGGAAATTGGATGAGACCAAAAATAGGGGGTTAGATGCGGGGCCCTCTCACCTCTCCCATCCCCTCTGAAGGGGGAGGGTTTTCTCCAACCCCACCAGGAACCACCACTACCGCCAACTCGTTGCCCTAGCACTCTAGTTAGCTCTCGCACATGCAAATTTTCATTTACTAATTACTGTGGTTTTTTTTTTCCTAGCTAATTACCTCTCGCAAAGGTAAATATTCAAAAAGTGTTTATTAGGTGGTGTAGTTGTGGGGCTTTCACCCTCCTACCTTGACTACCACGACCGACCTTGTCCATCCGAGCACTAGTTAGTTCTCACGAACTTAAATTTTCAAACTGTAATTAATACGGATTTTTTTTCGTGACTAGTTACCTCTCACATAGGTAATTAGTACAAAAATCTTTATTAGGTAAGATTATAGATTAGGGAGGGAGGCAGGGTTTTCTAGGGAGGGTTAACATATGGTGCTTAATTGATAAAAAAGGGGATCTTAGGGGTCGCAGGTACCCGCCCAGCGGTGGCCCTAGGATTTTTTAATGGGAGTAAAAAATCCTTAGCCATGCCGTCCTTCGGATATGACGTAAAATGGAGGTCCCAAGCCTGTAAGATGTCAGGTACACGTTGAAGAAATTGCCCAAATGCACGCAAAATTATTGAAAAAACCTGGATTTGTAAATTGGAAGGGTCCTATACTCCTACAATGCTAGTCCCAACATTTCAAAATTAACATGCATAAATTGAAAGAACTAGCGTACGAAGTTCTTCTGCACCCACCATATTCTCCCAACTTGTCTCCAAAAGATTATCATCTGTTCAGGAATATAGACAACTTCGTCAGAGGAAATTTTTTTGAAAATGGTGCTGAAATCCAAAAATGTGTTTTCAGATTTTGTTTCACTTCAAAGCTCAGTGTTTTTCACTTCAATGTCACGTTGGGAAAAATGTGTAGGAAAAGAAGGTAAATTATTTGAATAAAATTATATTGTTTTCATATTGTATTTTTACTAAAATCCCTTTACCTTGAAATCGGACATTTCATGAGAAACAACCCAATATATATAAAACTTGCATAGTTTTCCCAATCTGGTAAAGAATTGAATAGAAAATCAGATCTGATATACTAAATCATTTTCTCTATCTTTGGCTGTCATTCGAAATCCTTCAAAGCTTTTATTATCGCCATGAAATATTTATTTAATACCTTTGAAAGAAAATCATTCATCTCTGTAGTTTGTTCCAGCTTAAATTTAGGTAGATATAGGTTGACTTTTGAGAGCCAGAGTTCAGAAAGTTCTTGAGATAAATCAACACATCCGAGTTTAGATTCAACATCTGCTAGGCCATCTGTTTTTTTCGGAAGAATTATGATCATACTCAATTTACTTTCCTGTAATATTTAGAATAGAATATTGATATAGAATAGACAATAAATGAATGCATCTAAAAGATTCAAAAGTTGATGTTATAGGCGATATTGAATGTAGGACCTAAAAGAAAATTAAACGAAATTGAAAATATATGTTCAATATAAATGGGAAATTGTCACTAAGTTTAATAAATTCTAATGTATATTTAAGAGGTCTTTGAAATTCGACTACATCAGATTATTAACAACAAATGATTCCTCGGGCCTGCTGAATTATGCTACTATTATTTCCTGTTATCCCTCAATGGGACATGGGGCCTTTATGAAGTTTCACCACCTATCTCAATCTGTCACCATCTCCTTGAGGGTGGCCCACGTATGATTTTGGCTTCTAGGACAGAACTCCTCCAAGTCTTCCTCGGCCTTCCAACACAACACTGTCCCTGAGGGGTTCCATTCAAGAGCCTCCCGGGCTATGCTGTCTCTACTAATTAATGTGTGTCCAATCCATCTCCATTTCCTGGTTCTAATTTCAGCTTCTACTTTCTTTTGCTTTGTTTTTCTTAGTAGTTCCTCATTGGAGATGATTCTTGGCCACCAAATTCCCAAGATATACCTTAAGCACCTATTGCAGAAACTTTGCAAACGGGCTGAGATATATCGTGTCACTCTCCACATCTCTGAGCCATAGAGGAGAACGAACTTCACATTTGAATTGAAAATGCGGAGCTTTGTGTGTAAATTTATTTCCTTGGCACGCCATAGAGTGCAGAGCTGGGCGAAAGCACATTTAGCTTTTTTTATACGGCTTTCCACATCGTTGTCAGCTCCTCCATCTTTCGCCACTACTCTTCCAAGGTATGGGAAAGACTCTACTTCCTATTTTAGTATACTCCAATTATGAGTATACTGAAATAATACAGCATTACATAAATAAAAGATCTGGACTACATTAGAAGCTTGGAGAAAAACCTCTTATAGAGGAAAGTTCGCTTAACAACTGAAAACATTATAACAATGTAAAAAACAGAAAGTACTATAGTGAGATATAAAAACTTACAGCGAATGGCATTTCAACTATTTGAGCACCTAATTTTCTGCTTTTCATCGTACAGAATCGTTTTTCCCTCAGAATCATCATCTCAGCATCAACTGTCAAGTTAGGTTTAATATAGAAAGGCATGCTAAGTGTTTTCATTTTTTGAATTTTTTTGTTACTATGAGGCTTCATGAACACTGTGCATACCAAAACTAATGAAGCAACTTTTCCTATTGATTCTAAAAAAATATATTAGAATGTAGTAATTATATAGAATACAGTATATATATAAATAAATATGAAATTCTGTTTGTTTGTTTATTTTTTCTTTATAGAAATCCATACCGTTTGTCCTAAATTCTCCAAATTTCGCTCAGTGGTTCTTTGATACCAGGTGCGAACACCTGTCCATTTTAAAATTACATAACTTCTTCCAATATCTGGGTATATTCTTTATTGTTATAAAATTCGTCATGATCTCACTTTACAATGGTTTTTTTTTTTTTACGAAATCGACCATTTGAGTCGAAAAACGGCCTAAAAAATCATTTTATAGATTTTGAAGAGGCCAACAAGGCCCGGTAAGACAGTCCCTTGGCAGACGTCGAGTTCTGGGATTTTTTAACCATATGTTTTTTTTTTTAACATTACAATATGTTTATTTACATGTATGGTGAATTTATTTTTTAAAAATGCCTCCTAAGAAGCAAGCTTCAATAGGTGTAGTGAGCTCAAAAGCTAAAAAACAATGTCAAATACGAGCAGCTGAAACTCTCGAAGAACATCAAAACAGGATTGAACAACAGAGGCTTAGACAGGCAGAATCGCGGGAAACTGAGTCTGCCCAGGAATACGAGGCCCGCCTTGTGCCACAGAGGCTTAGGCAAGCCGATTTGCGAGAAGCTGAAACTGCTGGGCAAAATTTCTGTTTGTTTGTTTGTTCTTTATAGAAATCTCTACCGTTTATCCTAAATTCTCCAAATTTCGCTCAGTGGTTCTTTGATACCAGGTGCGAACACCTGTCCATATTAAAATTACATAACTTCAGCCGATCTTTTTTATCCTAATAAAAATCGTAATGATCTCGCTTTACAATGGTTTTCTTAGCAAATCGACCGTTTCATTAGAAAAATGAAATTCACCGGGACATACAGCTAGTATATATATATATATATATATATATATATATATATATATATATATATATATATATAATAATAATAATAAGGAGTATGCCACTTAATCATATGTCTGAGCTCAGATTTAATTTTAAAATAATGAATTACATATTTGGACCTTACCTTGGAAAAGGGTCTGAGTGACATCAAACAACAAACTGAGCGAACAAATTGAGTTAGCCTAATATACAAGCAAAAATGTCGACTTTTTATTATGAAACAGAACGAAGAAGATTTAATGACAGTGATAAGTTTAAATAATTCAATTTTTTAAAACTGGTGTATCAAAACTCATTCATATCGAATAAAAGAGTAAAAAATTAAAAATTCTCCCTCCCACTTCCCACGAAAAACCTATCCAAGATATAATTTATTTATGTGTAATTAACATTCTTGTACTACCATAAAACCCAAGAAGGAATCTTGTTTCAAATATATGACAAATAAAATGATAAATAAAAAGTTAATACTATCCATGTTTTAATACTTATTCTGTTATTCAGGGCAGAGACAAATCTAACGAATCAAAAAGATTAGAAAGAGAAAGATATAGAAATAAGGAATAGAAAAAGATTAGAAAAATCGATCAAGCTTTAAACTAAATAAATATACTTTTTATAAATAAACCCAACTTTATTTCATTTGTCTAAGATATATTACAAAGTGCCTAAAACTAAAAATATTAAAAAATGATGGAACTGATATGGAAACTTGAATACCTGATCGAGATTTTAGAATAAAAATTAAAAAAAATATTAATCATTCAAATCCATTTTTTTTTTTTTTTTTTTTTTTTTTTTGACAAAAGAAGAATTACCAAAAGATAGCAATCCTTTTATTTCTTGGTTTGTAATTTTTGCAATGTGATCATTGATTTCTTTTACAGATTCTGCTTGATTTTTGAAATCTACTCCATGTATTTCAGATGAAAGAAATTCTTTCATAAAATATTGAAACTCAGAAGATATGGTCATTGTTTTCTCAATAAAAATTTGAGTCGTCAATTTTAAAAGATGGTTCTGAAAGAAAAAAGTATTTTTAAATATATATTATTTAATCATATTAAACAATTCATCATATTTTTCCTCTTCTGTATATCATCAACACATTATATTACATCTGAACAATTATCTTTTTTATCGACTTACTTCAAAATCAGAAATGAGAGCTTCATAATCAACAAAATATTTTTTGTATTCACGTAGATTTATAACTTTGGCTATTTCTGCTGCTGTGACTCCTCTTGCACCTTGTAATATCGTAGCTAATATAATCTTAAGACCAGCAGGAGATATAATGATGTTCTGATGACTCGATTTGCTGAGAGCCTTAAAGTAAAAGTGTTGATAACAATAACATAGCATGATAATATGTCACTCAAAGTCATATTGAAAAAATGTATTCAGTAGGGGAGAGCGGGGTTGTTTGGCATAGGGGGCAGGTTGGCCATTGGCTTATAGTTTCCGTCACACCTGTTGTGAATGCCCCACCATTGTACCATGTGACCCGCCTGACCTCGGGAGTCTTGTCCTGAGTTTTTAATCCAATGCTAACATTGTAGAGAAGAATGTGCTTCATTGATTGATTTTACAACATGTAAGTAAATTTTTATATGTTCAGTAAATTTGGTTTAAAGGAATGGCAAAACATTTGACTCCGATTCTGTTCACATGGACCTAAACTCCTATGAAAAACATAACCTTTCGACAAACCAGTTTCTTATTTGATTGTTCTTCCCTGTCCTGGCAGCCATCTTTCATATTATCTCTCCTGTGGGGTTAGTTGGCTCTCTTCAACTGGGGTTTGTTGGCTCTCTTCAACTGGGGTTTGTTGGAGCAGTAGCAATTCACAAAAGCAAGGTAAACATAGACAAAGGTGAAACTACCAATTGTCTTTAGTTCCAGCAAGGAGGATGAGAGCAATTTTTCTTATGCAGAAAGTGACAACAGTCTAAACTTCTATCTTCTTCTATTGTCATTCTATTTTCCCTTAAAAGCTGGTTAAAACCGATTCAAAATTATTATACCATTATAGTGCAGCTTTTAATAACAATAATATGTGTCAGGAAGTACTTGAATGAGATGGCTCAACAACCCTACCTTCTAGGCCAACCTGCCCCACATATGGGGTTAATTGGCATACTCTGGATTGACGAATTCTTCAATTTCCTATAATCTTAGTATTAAATATTATGTGGTGAAAAAAAAAAATACTTGAAGTACTCTAATACTTGGAGTTTACAGTGGTACCAGCCCTATTGGGATTATATTAACAGGAACGACTCAACTATAAAAAAAGTGAAAACTGTTGCCAACCAACCCCGCTCTCCCCTACTAATTTTTTTGTATCCCCCCTCATGATGTGAACACCCCTCATACCCCCTTCCCTGGTGAAATGAAAGCTTCCCATGCCCTCAAAATCGATTGTATGGACACCTGGAAATTTTTTTATGATATATTAATGACATTGTTTCAATTTTCTAAACATCAATGTTAATTAACCCATTTTGCCTCATAATTGCATTTACGCGTTATTAGAGAGAGAAACACTTTATTGAAATTAGTGATGCTGCCAAATTATATTGGATTGCTAATACACAGCATACTTATTTATCGTTTACAGAGTATTTTTTAAATCCCAAATTCTAATAAAACTAATATATCTCTGCATATACATAGAAGCTTATATATTTTTTTCTTTTTTTACATGTATAAAATTTTCTCTCTATACGCTTAACTGGCCACTAAATACTAATTAATATAGATATGTAACAATTAAAAATTAGAAATTAGGTAAAATACTTATACATGAAATAATAAGAGCAGCATAACAATAGCAATATTAAAGTTACAAATAAAACCATATAAAAAGATTCAAAAAGCAACAATATATAAAGAAAAGAAGTTTCATGGTTAAGATATTAATCAATAAATAATATATACACATATATGGCCCTTCAACTATTTTTTAAATTTAAATTCTAATAATGGATGTGGTAGTGAATGATTCCCAGGGAGTCGAGAACAATATACTCTGCAATCTTCGCTACGTCCTTAATGTCGACACCAAGATCCTCCATGTATTAAGTATTAATCTTCAAATAGAAGAAAATTAAAATTGTGGTAAATCTTTTTTGGGCCATACAGGGTGCAACCTGGAAACTAGAATAAACCAACACATATATAGCTTAAAACCGAAATCAAAAATCAACTCAGCCCTAGTCGAGCACCATAGAATTACGGGACATGAATTTAATTTCCAAAAAACAAAAATAATCTGCTCACAAAAATACAAGAAAAAAAGAGAAATTATTGAGGGCATATATCACTGGTGTTTGGTCAAAAGGGGTTAAGTCATCAAATGTGTAGCTTAAACAACGATTTACCAAGCTATTGAAAATCATTATAAATTCTTTCTGTTTGTATTTCTTTATTCCAGAATAATAAATGAAACTATATTCTTTCAACAGAGACTGTAATAAATTATGAATAACAAATAATTTATAGTCAATTATGAATTTTAAAAAGACGAGACAAAAAAATGTTTTTTTGACTTAAGCCCTTTTGCCCAAACATGAATGATATATAAATGAAAACATCAACAATTTAGTTAACTGTAGAAAGGATTGTTCAGAAATAAAAAAAATTTATGGTAATATTATAAACAAGTTTTAAATTTAAAAATGCGATCTTATATCTTAATTTTATTTTATCTTTAATTTTACAATACTAATATGCTTGTACTTATAATTATATGTATACTTATGAAGCAATAAAAATTTCAATTATAATAATTGATAATGAAGATTGTTATGTAATTTTTAGACCTCTATTAATTTTTAAGACTGTGATATTGTTATTTTTCTGTGAGTTTTTATTAATTGAGTATAATTTTAATTGTTTTTAATTTTTCTTTTCAAATATCTTAGACTCCATCTTAGATCAGTCTCTGTTTACAGTTTTAATACCATCTGTGATTACTCCAGCTTAATGCATTAGCAAGATATTTTTTGATCACTATGTAACTTCCTTATATTTTTTTCACTTATTGTACCAAATGACACAATTTTTTAAATTTGTGAGTTTTTATGATTTGTTGATGAATGTGGTAAGATTATGTTTCCTAAATTTGTACTTTTATTCATAATGTTTTTAATTGTAAAAATAATTTTAACCACAAGGCTGTGATTTTGCCTTTTTGATCTTTTAGCTTTGAAAATGCTCACATATGAGCGAAACGTCAGCCATTATAAATTTTGACTATGACTGTATAAAAGTCAATAAAAGAAAATATTTTCCAGACCCTTACAGCTTGTAATTTGTGAAGCTTCCTTCACCAAGATCCTCCATGAAGCTCCTGGTTGAACTTGGTATAGTTCCACGGACTCCTAACCAAAGATTTCTCACGTTGAAGTATCTTTCGCCGAAGCCTTTTCGTGTCACAGTGGGATTTAGAATGATTTCTGATTTTACGGTCTTAGGAAGTACCACAATAACAGCATATCTCGTGGACACACGTATCCACACAGTAAAACTCCTGATAGCTATTAAAATCCCTTTCCTTAAGGGTTAATGTTTTTTAATGTATTATTTCTGTTTTTAATTGGTCTCTGTAAAACCCTTGTGAACTAAGCACCAAACCACTTTAATAAATTGTTATTTTTATCATTCTTCTTCTTCCGTAACTCACAAAATTCGACTTTAACTTCAGTTTACTCCAAATATGGTTTTTGGAGCTTAGTTCACTTTGACATTATACAAACTAATGTAACCAATTAATGTATAAGGTTCTAAATTATTTTTAAAACTGTCAAAGATAGTTTAAATGGTTTCATGATAGGTATATATAGTCCTGCAGTGGCCCTAGGATTTTTTAAAAGGAGTAAAAAATCCTTGGCTATGCCGTCCCTCGGATGGGATGTGAAATGGAGGTCTTGAGCCTTGTACGATGCCAGGTACTCGTTAAAAATCCCTATCCCAATTATACCTGGATATCCAATTAGCCTTAGTGGCATTAAGTGACGTTAAACTAAATAAATTAAATAATTCTTATTTAAAGTTTATTTTAATGGAGAAAATATTAAATGGACCGGTTCAGATAATTAATAGTAAAGATAGACTGATTTACCTGATAGAGATTAACAGCAAATTTATTTCTCCATTTATGCAATTTGGCATCCATTTATTAAATTCAAGTAATAACCTTAATCAATGCTGCAATAGATTCCTTTTGAATAATGAATTCTACATTATTTTTTAATTGAGTATCAATGCTTTTATTTGAATGTTCTAAAGTCTTCTTAACCTCCTAAGGAAAATATTTTTGTTATATAATTATGTTAATAAATCTTGCAAATAATTACATTCTTGAACAAATGAGGTGTCTGCCTACTTTCAAAATAGGATAAGTCTACGCTTATTTTTAATTCTAGTTTTAAAAAAATGTGTAATATCCATTGGCGGATCCAGAGGGGTGGGGGCTGCAGCCCCTCCCTTTGGATATTTTTTCATCATTTACAGATAGAATATAACTTTCCTTAATGTAAGGAAGCAAGTTAAAGAACAAATAATGTGCAGAGCAAGTATAATTTTAGTTGTGGGAAAGGAAAATAAAGGTAAAAAAGCTGATTAGCAAATCTAAATGAAGGGCTGAGGGGCTGCAGCCCCCCCCCCTTTAGGACTGCAGCCCCCCTTTACTATCGGCTGGATCGGCCCATGGTAATATGGCTAAAATATGTATTTATATATTTAGAAAAAATTCAACTCACTGTAATAAACACAAAGCAGAATGACATTTCAGAAATATAGGTAGGTTTATGAATCACAAACTTATTACAAGTTTTGGAATTAGGGTTGGGGGTCACGGGTGGATCCTGGGGGAGTCACTGGGGCCATGACCTCCTTTCAAATATTTTGGTTATTTCAATTTTTTTGTATTTTTAAACAAACAATGCAATTAGGTAGGTACTAAGCCCTAAACATAAAACTTTTGGTTATTTCGATCACAGTCGTTAATAGAAGGCATTAATTTCATACAAAAATGGTGCTGTCAGCCACGTGATTATGGGACAGGGGGGTTGTGACCCCCGCCTACCAAATTTTATGCCTAATCCGCCCCTGGATACAACTCAAAGAATATTTTTACACCATGGATTTATAGCCTGAGTGAGTAGACAAATATGTTTAATGTACTTTAAATAATGTAAAATTTTAAACTGATATGGATACCAGCCGAGTGTTCTTTGACTGACTTTAACTTATTGTATAAGTTATAGTTAAGTTCTTTGTATTATACACTTACAAGAGAACCACAACAAAAAAATCAGACCCAGGAAACTAAAAAATAGTAAGGTTATTTTTTTAATAATTGCAAAACTATATTCATTAAAAAAAATAAAATAAACTTATTACTTTGCTTGCGGGGACATTGAATTTGGAAAATTATCAACATTTTAATAATAACCACTAAATATTTGAGTTGGACCTGATCGACTTCTTTTCATATTTTTATCGTTTCCAAATTTCAAGTTTACTCCAACATCTTTTTAATTAAATTAATATGTCATAAATTAATATTCCAGAGGTTAACTACCCTATTTCGATATTGATGACCTAAATTTAAGTAAAAACCAAAATTTCATTGCTGAAGTTGTACATGTTTGATATAAACATAGCATATGAAAAATTTGGTGGCAACTCCCTTTTTAGGGAGTTAAATAATTTAGTACGAAGGAAAAATAATAAATAAATGATCAAATTTACTCATAAAGCTCAACTACTAAAAGTTTATAAAAAGCATATGGTATATATTATACTTCTACATTGGATCGAGGCATACCCATTTCATGATTCGGAAGAAAAACAAACACATTAAATAGGTAAGTTTAAATATTACTTAATTATGATCAGATTACTAAAACTGTTTGGAAGGCTAAAACTTTCCTAAATCAGTAAAAAATTAAACAAAATATTTCAGATATAATTTTTTTGAACAGTACTCATTACAAATATCAAAGAATTAAAGTTGAATTATTTTACCTTTTTCTTGATTTTATTCTGAGTTATTCTTAGATAAAAAGATAATTATTCCTTACCTTTTGGGAAAAGAGTAGGCTTCAACCACATTAATTAAAAAACAAAACCTTCCAAATTTTATGATAGTAACTTAATTATAACTTTATAGTAATTGAGCCTTTTTGATTTTTTTTAAATTAGTTTATTTATTATTTAATAAATTTTATTAAATCACGAATTAAGTTCTTCATAAAGAACTAATTATTAACGCTAATTGATAGTATTAATTTTTTATTAAGAATTATTCATTTTTTAAAAAAACAGGAATATTTTCGTAAAAATATAAAAATTAACATATTCGTTATATAATTTTTAATCATTTATTAATCAAACGTGAGAATAAAATTAAATCGTATTCGTGAAATGTTCTAAGGGAAAAAATTACTTTTCAAAACGTGCTAGTTTGTTTTTAATATTAAAATTTGAAATTAAGATATATTAAATTTCATTATAATTATTATTCATAAATTTTATTGTTTAATTGTCATGTACTCAAAAAATGTATATATTTATCTAGTGATAGTTGGCGTTATATTCCAGACAGCATAGGTTAACGAAATGATGTTAATTTGAATTTTAAATTCGCTAGTAATTATAACACCAAATAATGCATTCAATTCGTATTTAAATAATTTTTTAAACCCAAATTTAGAAATTCAATTATAAAACATGTTTTTAATCGCCCTAAATTCGTTTAATAAATCGAAATTTAAGCTCATATGGGGGTGCCATTTTCATCGAAACTGAGTTCAAAAATCAAAGAATGAAGGAAATTAAAACAAAATACTTTGAATAAAGATATAATTATTAATATTTTCCTAAAATAATAATAATTTTCTTTCTTACTTTTTTTTCAGTAGATTTCCATGAAATAGTCGATATCCATAATGTTCTATTTTCGCCTTTTCGTTATTTTGGAATAAATGCATTACTTCGAAAACCCACATTTTAAACTGTTGTAAAACAAAACAAAAATGATATTGCATCGATTCATTTCTGATGCTGAAATATTAATTCGTAAGAGTAAGAAACAAACGCACTTCACTAAATTATACGATAAAAAAAAAAAAAAAAAAAGGAGATTCCTCAGAATGAAATTTAATAATTCACAAATTGGTTTACGAAAGCATGAAACATACTGACAAAGATGTATAAATACGATGGTTACTCCTAATAATCATTAAATTTAAATAAAATACACATATTATTGAATTATTTTTACACATGTCTGCTTAATACAAGCCCTGCAAGATCTCTGTGGACCTGCGCGAACTTCCACAAAAGCATATCTGAAGACATCAAACCGAACTGGCCGAACGAAATAAAACCATTTTGGGTGAAGCCGGTTATGGGGGGACCACTTCGAGGGATAATCTTAAAATTCATAAATTTATCTTATCTTTTTTATGATGGCTGTGAATATATTAAAGTTATTAAATGCAGAATATATTAAGCTTTGCCATATTTCTAAATCCAGATAAAGTATACGTTTATAAATTTGGACCTTAAAAGAAATGGTTGGGGTCTAAATGAGATTTTATTCCATTTTGAGTAAATCGAAGTTTTTAGGTGGATTTAAATTTTTTTTTTCTTTTTTTATTCCCAAATCACAATCAGGTCTTTTTGACTCAGCTGTGCAACCATGGTTACCAATGGAGTGGAGGGGGCTTAAATCATTTAATGAATTTTATAAAAAAAAAAAAAAATAAGTAAATAAAAAATAAAATAAAAAAATCATACTATATACAGCTGTAGATTTTGTGCGAAATTTCTTTCTTTTTGTTTAGGGGGGGGGGGGGGTGGGGGTGGGAGGGGTCACAACCCCCCTGTCTCATAATCACGTGGCTGACCGGACCATTTTTTTTATGAGATTATTAACTTGTATTAAGAAGTTATCTATATACTCTGGGCGATCTAAACAACCAAAAGTTTTTTGGAAGTAGTAGCTACCTAATTGCATTATTGGCTTTAAAATTAAAAAAAAACTGAAAAGTCAAAATATTTGTGGGGGGTCCTGTAAATAATTTCGTTTCTCGATGTTTATTTCGAAATACATATACTTTCCAAATTACTGTTACAAATTCCCCTCCCCCCCTGGATCGGTCCTTGCCACTACATCTGTCAAGTACAAAACACCATTATTTATTTTACAATGAAGCGTACGTACAAGTGCTGCTTAAAATTTAAATTTAATTCAGTATGTGATTTTATTGAGGAAAAAAAGTTTCTGTTTGTCGTTTGGGGGGCTTCAGCCCCCATGCCCCCCCCCCTTGGTTGCAGCAGTGCTTTGACTTTCAATATCAGTCGTAACTTCCATAATATTATATTCTGGATATGACCATGAGCGTCCGCAGGAGGGGGGGGGGGGAGAGGTGGCAGTATTTTAAGTTTAAGTAAACAGTTTTGTTAGTTCTCGTAATTTCGTTTCTAGATGTTTATTTCGAAATATACTTTCTAAATTACTGTTACAAATCTGCTAGATCTTTCTAGTATAGAACTTATATCCGACAAACGCTGCAACTATTGGAGAGTGAAGGCATCAAAATCGCTTAGTTACAAATATTTTTTTACATGTCTCCAATATAAATAAAGAAGTAAACAGTCGAAGTTTCGCCAATCTAGGCATCGTTAGTATATTGTTCTAATAATGCCGTAATTTTTGTCGTTTTCTTTGAGAGAAAACAATTAAAGGTAATGATTTCAAATAAGCACTTCGAAGTTGCCTAGATAAGTATACAGCTATTACATTTTTGAGAGATTCACAATACCAAGTTCTGTAAGTGCTTTGTACCTTTTAATATACGTTAAATGTTTATTTAGGTACAAACATCGTACATGTACACCACGAATTTGATTCGTTGGAATTACTCTCTATAAAGATGTTCGTTTAAAAAATGTACTTACCAAGTGGGCAATTGTTCTTACCAAAGGACATAATTTTAAGAGTTTGATTAGTACATTGATTTTTGCCCCTCTCAAAATCACATGGCTAGCAGCACCATTTTTGTATGAGATTATTACCTTGTATTAAGAAGGTGATCTAAACAACAAAAAGTGTAATGTTTAGTACATAGGAACTAACTAATTGCATTATTCGTTTAAAAATACAAAAAAATTGAAAAGCCAAAATATTTTAGGGTAATATATTTTATAATATAAAATATGTCCTGCATCAAAAGAAACACATATATTTATACTAATAAATGCATATACACATAATTATATTTTCAAATTAATAATTTTAGTTTATAAAATGTATAGAAGGTTTAATAAAAATAGGTGAAGGTACAATAAGGAGCTGTTTGTTGCCTTCAAAGAAATGTTTCAGTTTCAGATAAGTTGATACCTAAATTCCCAAACTAATTTTACGTATGTTTCCAATGAATCCCAATTCAAGAACTCCATCAATTACACTGTAGAGAAAGAGTTCAGGCTATTAAATACATCACAAAAAGTTCTCCTTGTGGAGAATATAAACATGGAGAACATAAAATCAGGTACACTGCTGACAAGTGAAACGTGTCCTCTATTTTTGACATATAACACAGGGAACAGCTGGGTACTGATAATTGTAAGGCATGTAGCTGAAGTACGTTAGTTCACCCCTTGCTTTTATTATCCACCTCATTCTCTGTAATGTGTGATTATGTGTGGGGTACATGACCACTGCTCCCCCCTGGAATCGTCCATGATAAATTTTTTTAAAAAATCTAGAGTCTATTGGGCAATTATTAGTACCAAAAAACATAATATTACTATTTTCGTTCGTTGGAAGCATTACCCAATATAGATAATCATTTGAAAACTAGAAGTTCATATTTTTGTAATTATTTCTTATACATCAATACGATATAAAGCTATATTATCCTTCTTAACTTTTGATAGTTCTTTTAATTGTATTTATTGTATAAAAATGATTCTTTGTGGGGTAACTTGTAAATCTAAGGCTTTTAAGCAATTTTTTCTTAATTTTTTTTTTTTTTTATAAAGTGGTAAAAAAAAGCAAGGTTTAATACTGGAAAGGAATATCAAATAATTAATTATTGCCCGACAGTTTAATGAGATTATATAAAAAACAATTTTTTTCTATCGTTAAGGATTACATATAAGAGAATTTCAATGTTTATATCAAGATAATTTCAATGAAATCTGCAAGAAAACTACCGAAATTCGAAGAAAATTATATTAATTCAAAACGATAGTTTTTTTGCCAATTTAATTAAAATTCCAAGTAAATTATAGCAGTGACGAGAAGGATTTTCTCAATACATGATACAAACATGAATATTATGTTGAAATTCTATTATCTTTTTTAAGAGATTCAACAAATCGTTCAGTCTTAAACTCTATACAAGTCACTTTTGTACAAGATTACTGTTTTAAGTTTTTTTTAGACGTAATATCATTTTTTAAAAAAGTTAACATGATATTGTTAAGTCGAGTTATTAGGCGATGACACATACATATTGTCATCTGAGTAGGTACTTTAATTTGAAAATAAAACTAAACACTATTTCAAATGAAGCATGATTTTACTTCCTTGTTTAAATTTTATTACGATTATAAAAATTTATTAAACTTTCAATAGTAAAATGGAGGTCGAAGAGATGCCCTCTGTGTAGGGGGTCATTTCCATAATTGTCAGAATAGGTGTGGAGGACACAATACAGTATTGAATCTTTCGACGTGACACAGGGGCACATCGTACCTCCACGTGAATTAATCGAAATTTCAACTCATTTATATTGTAAGATCGCTTTAATTTCAATTTGTGAGATCTCAGAAAAAAATTCTTGTATTACAATTTAATTTTAAGACGCGTATTAAATATTATACGGTATAAAGCAACACTTGTTATCGATATGATCGATACTTCATCGATATCTCATTGATATTTACTCTTTATTTAATATTTTGAAGATATTCCGTTATCTCTTTGTTTATGGGAATAGAAGTAGCACGACCTATGTACCAGAAAGCAAACTAGACTTATCAGTTTCAATGCCCTATTATAAAATTTTATTGAATTCTTAACTCTTGTACAGAAATATAAATTAATTTAATCATGGTATAAATCAATAAATACCAAATTCTCTATTTGTAAAAATCTTTTAATTCAGTTATGTCAAATATATGAATGTATCATTTTTTATGCACATAGAATATTGTAGCAGCTTTATAAATTTTAGATATTTAATGATCAACAACTAAAAAGTACTTATTAGTAAAATTTAGGAATATTTGAAGCAGCATGGAACTATGTATCAATAAAAAAATCAAATATATTCATAATATTTAAATATCAACTAAATTTTACAAATTTCCTTTAGTTGTGCTTATTACAAAAAAAGAGGTTTCAAAATTAATGAGTATAAAGGTATTAAAATTTGATGTTAAGGCTATAAGGAAATATTTTAGAAAAAGATTTGGGTTAGTAAATTAGTTTAAATTAAATAATTGATTTATTCAAAGAAAAAAGAGAAAATTTTATTGATAAATAAATACATACACAGTGAGTTATATATGTTTTAAAGTGTATATAAAAAGATTTTCCTATGCATTAATTAGAGTTTACTTAGCATAAAATATTAATTATATTTCTTTAAAATTCATCAATTCTGCTCACATATAATGATCAGCACACAATATCATATTGCAACTTCACTATTAAAAGTAAAAATAGATTAAACAGTAATACATTTATTAACTAAATTTACTAAAACACTTTGAAAAAAACCATGCAGCCAATGCAAAGGAGATGAAACACAAAACTGAATGATATCACAGCATCATAGTTTGAGGTAATAGGATTACATTTAATCCCAAACTAATAATCTAAAGTAAGTATTCTATTCAATATTTAGGGAATAACACTGTAACAGACAAAATAACAAAGTGAATTATAAAATATTGCTTGGAAGATATAACTTTTTTTTCTGTTAGATTTACGTTTTTGTTATAATCATATCAATAAGATGAATTTTCATGGAAAAAGTAGTAATATGAAGTAGGTAACATGTCTTTAAAAGAGCTGTTTTTAAAAGACCTGAATACCTTTTATTGGATGTGCATCATGGATTCAAATTAATATTAGAAAAATTGAGGTAGTAACAAATGGGAATTATAATGAATATGGTTTAATGAATTTAGAATAAAGCAATTAATTTTTTTTCTCATTATATTCATGATTTAAAAAAAAAAAAATTGTATAACCGATCTTAATTTAAAATATTTTTTAAACAATTTAATCATTAACCATTAAACATTAATTCTTCTAAAGGACACATTAAAAAATCTATTATCTACTATTTTGAAAAAAACACGCCCAACAAAGCTCTATCACTAGCTTTGTTCCCATTGAAATATATAATAAAAAATATATTCATTTTTTTTTATGCACCTAGAATATTGTAGCAGCTTTATAAATTTTGGATATTTAATGATCAACAACTAAAAAAGATTTATTAGTTAAACTTAGAGGAATTTTAAGTAGTGTGGAACTATGTATCAATATAAACATCAAATATATTCATAATATTTAAACATAAGCTATGTTTTACAAATTTGGATCTTAATTTAAATTATTTTTTTTAAACAATTTAATCATTAATTATTAAACATTAATTCTCATAAAGGACACGTTATAAAATCTATTATCTAATATTAAAAAAAAACCGCCCAACCTAGCTTTATCACTTCTGTATCGATGTGTATTCTCCTGAATTTACAGCGCACGATGATTTCACAGCCTTACAGATAATATTTCAGAATTTCATAATTGTGATTGAAATTTCAGAATGTAAATCTTTTATAAATTTAAAGATTTTTAAAAATCTTTAATAATATTTTCTATATCAGAAAGAATACTTTATGAAAAAAAATTGAGGAAAATATTGATTTAGTTTTTATTTAGCTGTAGGTTTCAATTGTTGACACAATCGGTGGTGTTCGTGTAAAAATGGCGAACATAGCTAAGACTCATGAAGGTATTTATTTATTTTATTAATTTTAAAACTATTCTTAGTTATTTCCAACTGTGCCTGTTCTTTTTTTTACCCATTATTAGTCTTGTTAACATTTTAATATCCTTATCACTAGTTTTGCATCCGTGTATTACATTGTATTGATCTTCACATTTGTTGTCTTGAATCATTCTACCATTATTGCCGGTTTACTTACTCTATTTTGTTCATGATAATGTTTTATCAAACTTTTTTTTATTTTAAATTATCAATGGTAAAATAATTTCAAATTCATTTTGAAGGTTTTTGAAAAATTAAGTATTTACCTATTTATGTTTATATTTACAGTATTAATTATTCTTTATGTTACGTTTACAGATATTGAGGCACAAATAAGAGAAATTCAATCTCGCAAGAAAAATCTAAATGAAGAAGATGGCAACACAGACAAATCCGGAGTTGGACTTGGAGAAAGTGGATTTTATGATCGTGACATCTATGGTGTTGGTAGCAAATTTGAAGGATATGTGACTTCTATTGCAGCCAATGATGAAGTTGACGTAAGTAAATTATATCTATTGATTAGAAATTGTAATCTGTTAGAATTTTTATTTTTTATTTTAGTGAACCGTGTTTCAATTTTATCAATACCTACATATCGCTTTGGAAGGAAAGTGCCAAAGAAGAAACAAATATTTTCTTTTTTGCTCAAAACACTTAAAATTATATTACCTTTCTTTAAGTAAAACTTTAGATTTTTAAAATTGATGCTGCAGCAATCTTCCATAGAGTTTTGAGATAGCTAATGATCATAACATATGCTTTGGTAAAATTTCAGTTTTTTGGATTGTAGCAGTCTCATTTTAAATGAGCCAATTTAACTGTTGTATTTTTAGTTAATAATGTGCATTTTAATAGTCAAGAAGGTATAATTTTTTCAAAATTTAAGGTACACATTGATAGGAACATTGTGTTTATGGTTTTATTAAACTATTGAGTTAATCATATATTTCAACATTTGTTTAAGTAATTTTCTTAATTTGTATTTTAGATTCGGTAACACTACTTTTATGGCACTTTGGTTCAAGTGACCGTGATATAAGTGAACTCTCATTACTCTTCAGTTAAAATGGCTCTTGATTAACCTTATCAGATTCCTGCTTTCAACTCTACTCGTTTCACTTGCTCAAAAGTAATAGACAATACCTGTTCAAGCATGGTATAAAAATAATAAAAAGATTGGTAAAATTAAAAAGACACTATATTCAAATAATAATGACAAATCAACTGAAAATATAATAATTAAAGTTATTTATTCATGGTCGTTTGTTATACAATTAAGATATAATTTTTAAACTATTTAATTAGAAGATAAAAGATTCCCGGCCGTGGTCGAATCTTTTATCTTCTAATTAATTAGTTTAAAAAATGTAATAATTAAAGTATAAATTACGCAGTTCTCTAACAATTACCATGTATTCC
Source organism: Aelia acuminata (assembly GCA_911387785.2). Classification (NCBI taxonomy): domain Eukaryota; kingdom Metazoa; phylum Arthropoda; class Insecta; order Hemiptera; family Pentatomidae; genus Aelia; species Aelia acuminata. The sequence goes on from OU426979.1 coordinate 177,654,521, forward strand.
ACAACTCAACACCTCTGAGGGAGTTTACATATCTGGTTACCAGCAGTGTAGCATGATTAAATTTATTTTAACCAATTTTCAATACATTTTGGCAACATTGACTCCCCAAGTCAGGTTTCTATTTGTAGTAGATGGTATGACAGTAGGTGCTGCTTCAACATGATTTTTTTTTTTTTTTTTTTTTGGGGCCTCCACGAAATAAAAGTAAACTAGACTTCTCCTAGTAAACTAGAAATAAAACTAAACTGCTCCTAGATATTTAATTTCCTCTGATTTTATTTTATCTTCTTTTTATTGATTTCAGGACGATGATTTCGAGCCAGCATCCTTCCCTAACCAGAAGCGAGCTGGCTATACTGCGCCAGCAGCTCTTCTTAATGATGTTGCCCAGGTATAACTTGATAAATAACTTGATTTTCTTAAGGTAGTCAGTTATTGTTACATACAAGAAATTATTTCAGGAAACTAATGAGTACGATGAATTGTTTTGTATTGTAGCTATTTAGTACAAACAAAAACAAAATTAATATTTTATAATTCCAAAATCCTCATAGTGTTGTACTTAAGTACTCCCATTGTTACAATTTATATTTTGAAATTGTAAACTGATATATCTTACAAAAAATATAAATGAAGAGTCCACGGAAGAAAGGGGGGATGTCATTTGGAGTGCTTTACGAGAAAATTGAGTTTTTAGGTTTGGATCTTTAATTACTTACGTATCTTTTATCATTTTTCTTCAATTTTTTTATATGTCCTTTTCCTTTTTGTTTTGCGTGTCAAAATAATGAATTTGCCCGAAACAGACGTAACACGTTCTAAAAAAAATGTTTTAGTAAAAAAAAACAATTAAAACATATAAGAAAGGGGGATAGTCATGGACGCTCCCCCTTTCTTCCCTGTTTTATTGATGTAATGGTGATATTAATACACAATCCATATAACTTCTAACATGACTCTCCCCCATTCTAGGTTTTTCGGCATTCCCCCTTTCTTCCGAGTACGTGGTTCTTTCCATCGCTTGTAACCAACCGACTGTCATTTTTTCTGACTATTTCTTTTCACCAACATATTCTACTCAACTTGACGAACAATTATATATATATAACTAAAATTCGGGAAAAAAATGACTCTCCCCCTTTCTTCCGTGGACTCTTCAAATATTTACTCTCCAAACTAGGTTTTCTATATAAATTATATTTCTTTGCAATTTTTTTCTTATGAAAGTAAACCATTTAATGGAAAATACTTTATAACATGAAAAGTTGGCTCTTTACAAACTGAATTGAAATATGAAAAATGGTCTTTAATCAGTAAGTTATAGTATGCATTATTGTACTGTATCATGAACTTATTTATTTCAATAGGATTTTTTTTTTTTTTAATATATAATGAAAATGAATTACCATTCCTTTTTTTTTTTTTTTTTTTTTTTTTTTTTTAAATAATTCTAGCCCAAATAAAACTTCACATTCATTTACAGAGTGAGAAAGACTACGACCCTTTTGCTGATAGGAGGCGTCCGAAGATTGCGGAAAAAGAAGATGAATACAGGCAAATGAGAAGGCGGATGATTATCTCTCCGGAGAGAACCGATCCGTTTGCTGAAGGTTGGTGTTTAGTTTCTTACCGATTATTATTTTAGTATTATATTTATGAAAATTTATAAATTAGAACTTGTGGTTGCACTTTTATTATTTTTATCACTTTTATTTTGCATTATCCAATTTAAAAATCATTTATTAATTAATGAATTAAAGTATCACATATATTTTCTAAATATATGAAAATGGATTTATTAGTTATGAATTGCTTTTTGGTTTCATTTGTTTGTTTTTTTTCTCTTTATACACATTTTTTTCTATTTTAACTTTACATTGATCCATAAATCTAGCTTCTTTTTTTTGTTAGTTGTTAGTTTGTTTGTTTTGCGATGCTTCTTTTTTTTTAATTATATTTTTCCTAACTTAATAGTTTTTTTGTTGCGTTATGATAGCATTTTTTTTTTTTTTTTTTTTACCTTATTGCAAATTCTTCCTGGATTAAAAACTACTATTTCCATTATTCATCAGTAACATTTCTTTTATATTGTAATTAAAATAATATTAATTTCTTAAATTTGTTAATATTAAGTCCTTTTAAAGAAAATCTAACATTTAATATTTGTAAATAATTAAAATTGCAACCATCCATTATGTCTTTTGGGGTATGTTTGTATGCTTGGAATGTATGTGTGAGATGTGCGTAAGTTTTCTGTAAGCTGGAAGAAGCACTCTTTTTTCGTAATTATTGTCTTGATTTTATGGAAGTGTATTCGTGTCTCTTACAACGTCGAATTTATTCCAGATTTCAGTTGATTTATTGTTACATAAGAGAGTTCTTTTGCATAATAACCTGGAATACTTGATATAATCATTGCTCAAGTTAACAAAATAAAAATAAAAATAAATCTCTATATAAATAAGAGGCTTTGTCCTGACTGACAGAATCAACGCACAGCAAAAACTACTAATGATAGAAACTTGAAGTTCGGAATTTAGATTTTATACGTGATGTAGGTAACCTCTAAGAAAGGAATTTCAAAAATGTAACCCCTAAGGGGTTTAAATGGCGAAATTGTCTTGCACCTAATTTTGCACTTCGAGAACAGATGTCTAATTTAGACTCATTTTAAAGATCTTGATACGAATAGTTTAACTCGAAAGCCCATTTAAGTCGAAAACCATGTTTTAAAGCCGAAAAATGAAGCGTTCACGGCGAGTAAGCAATTTTTTGTTTGGGCGGTTTTAGTGAACTCTCTCCATTTCGCGCCTCCCTCTCTTCTACCGAGCCGGCAGCTTCCCCCACCAACATTCCACCTACCGGAAGTACCGTTTCTGCTAAATCTTCTTAACATCAGTTAACACATTATATTAAATCAATACCAAGATAATGATCACAGAATTGATTTTAAAGGCTCGCGGGCAATGCTAGTAAAATATAAATAGTAAAATTTGAAATTAATGATGAAGTCTAGTAATTACTTCTAAATTTAAATTTAATTTTTCATATTTAAAAAGTATAAAGTCCTAGGCTAGAAACCGATTAATAAAAGATCTAAAATTGTTTTTTGAAATAATTTTTTTAAATGTTATGACCAAAGACAATTGAATAATCAGTTTATAATAAATACTTATGCAATGCAATTTTTATTGCAATGATTCATTTTTACGAAATTGTAAAATGATCAAACTTGGGAGAATCGTAATGAATCTGCATTTATTTAATTGGTAAACAGAATATAAAATCATAGTCGTGATGTGGAAAATGTCAAAAAAAAAAAGAGTGACAACTTTTATTTCTGTTTTTGATCTGTGACAATAACTTACGGTTTTAATCGTATTGACTATAAATAGTCAATATATTGTCAGTATATCTGGCCTACCTCCTTCATTATTAAAGTAATAAATATTTGTTAAGAAGAATTATCTTATTTTTAATATAATCATATTTTTGTTGAACTTATGAATTAATTTATGGTACATGTGTATCTTATGTATACCTGGTATGCCTTGTGTAACCTATTCTTCTTAACTCTTGCATCTTCAGTATGTCATAAAAAGTGATATTGCTTTTGGTTGTTAATTCTTCTTTTGTACATTTTGTCAGCTGTTATGAATTTTATTAACAATATCATAGCAGACCCACCAGATAACACTGACATCTGTTCTGCAGGAAATTTATAGAACTTACAACTTATCTGACTCAATTGTAGTATAATAAGCATTTAATTTGCAAGGAAAGAAATATTGAGGCCAATAATCGAGACATCAAGATAAAACTATCCTATCTTGTAAGTTGGATAAAACTACACACAGCAAGCCAAATTTTATAAAGATCTGTTGATTATTTCTGATTTTACGCTCTACAAGCATTGGGACATTAGATTTTTATGATCTTGTCTGATATATAAAGATGGCCGTGGTATAAACCATGTAATAGATATATGTATAAAATACATTTAGATTCATTTGTAAGTTATTATACAGTGGATATCGTTTATAACGACGTACCGCTTATAGCGATGGAAATCTTAAGTCCCTGGTCCCTAAGGTCATAGTTCAATGAATTTTTATCCGCCTATTACCACCATGGCTATTGCGACTGATCGGCTTTAGCGACCCATTTTGAGTCCCCCAGGGAACAAAAAGATCGGTTATAACGTCTGGCTTTCGGGATATTTCTTTGGTTTTGCTTGATGATATCTGGTTGTTGGTTTGGATGTTAGTTGCAGTTTTGTTCTCCATACACTTGTGCGTGGTGATACCATGTCAAGGAGAAGGGCATTTTCGTTAGAAGAAAAATTTTGCTGCACATTTGCTGTCGACAGGAAAATGGGGAGTCGAACAGAAGTCTTGCGGAGGAACTGAATGTAAGTCATTAAATTATTTCTACAATATGGAAAAATAGGAACACCATTCGGGGGGGGGGGGCCTAGTTGAACGTGGTGAATCGTTCAAGACAAAAAGAATAAGGAGAGCTACGGGCGACAAAGTCAACGGTGCTCTAATAACATGGTTTCAACCCCAACGCAGCCGAAATGTTCCAATTCAGGGACAATTTTACTCAAAAAAGCCAATAATTTTCTAAAATTGATTAATGAATCCATTTCAGAAACGTCTGGCAGTAGTAGTATTTCGCGAGGATGGATTCAGAGATTTTGTATACGCCATAATATTATTTTTTAAGCGATGACTGCTAGCGTCCCCCAAGGGATAACCAGCGATAGGCTTCCGTTAGTATGGCCATCAATTCCGAAAATTACGATGATCCAGATATTTTTAACGCAGATGAAACTGAACTGACACTACATTTTAAGGGATAGAAATGTTCTAATGGAAAACTGTCCAAGGATAGAATAACGGTTTTGGTGGCAGCCAATATTACTGGAATTGAAACATATACTTTTATAATAGGAAATTTGTATAACAATCAGCTCTTAAAATAGGCCTAGACCTGATATAACGACCGACGTAGTTATAAGCGATATGTCGGATGTTATGACGATCGCCTATTACGACAAAGTTTTTACAGTCCCTTCAATGACGTTATAAACGATATCCACTGTATATGGCAGCAGTATTATAAAGACAAGGACCTCAGGAAATTTAAGGAAGGATCAAGAAAAAATTCATGGATGTTTGGAATAGCATTATGGAATAATTTATAATGGAATAAAAATCAATAAAATTGTTCCTTTATATTTATAATATTTTCTTTAATATTTATTTAGTTGACAAGGTTAATGGCTTCTTTAATTAATATGTTATTAGTTAAAAAAAAAAAATTTTGTCCCTTTTTCAAAATTTCGTTTTATGATCTTGTCTGACACGAATACATTTCTTACTTTTAGAATTTTTTTTCCTGTAATAAAAAATAAATCTTTAACAAATTAGGAGTGGTTTCTTCTGGCATTACACAAATTTTCTTTTGTTAAATTAAAGCATTGTTTTCGAGGGTATGAGATTTTACTAATAGAGGGTTTCTTTCTTTGAGAGGAGACACAGTTGGAGCGAAGATTTCGACTGCATGATGCGGCTCAGATGGCTCTTCATAGACCTCACGCCAAGCGTAAAGGAAAAAAAAAATATTACAAATTATAATAGACTTCCATTAATTATAAACTAAAAATCACAGAGGCCAGTTATTAACTGGCTTTACTGAACTGCTGAACTCTTGAAAGATACAATATGGAAACTTATATTGGCGCGTGGCGGCATTAAAACAAAGAAGCTTTGATGATGAAGCAGCATTAAAAAAAAAAAATTAAATAAAAATTTACTATTTAAGAATTAGGCCTATAGGCTGCTTCAATTTAAAACAAAAAAACTTTTTTTTCTGTTTCTGTTTTGTTTTTATTAAGAACAAGGCTCTAATAAACTTTATCTATTCCATTTCAGTTTCGTCCGCTCTAAGGAGAGTCGGAGGCAATATTCCTGATATATTGCAAAATCGTAAGCCTATATCCTTATACGAACTTGCCTCCGCACATGTAAAAATCCCTCTTTAGTGGTGAAATTGTGTGTGAGAATGTGTTTGATAGAAAATTATTAATCAACCCCAAGGCTATTTGCAGGTTTTGCAGACACTGGCTATAATCGGATTTAAGAAGATTTCGGAGGGGGCTCCCTAACATGTACGTATTTAAATTAAGTTCCTTCTCAATGCATTGCAGTTATCATTTAATTTTAGCCTTTTTTATTTTAAGTTGGGATTATTTATTATTTTTCTTAATCTGGGTTACTATTTAAAAAAAAAAATTTTTTTCTTTGCTTTTTTATATGGTATATTTATACCAGTGATTAATTTCTTTCATTCATTTGTCTCTTGGGGTTTAGAAATCTAAAATCCATTACAATTTCTATTTTTTATATGTATATATATTTTTTAAATTAACGGTATTGATATTTGATTATCATTAGTCAACCCAGTATCAAAACTGTCAATTTAAAATAATATAAATAAAACAATTATAAATGGATTTTTTTTTTGTTTTTGGAATTGTATACTTTATTTCCTGTTGAATTGTGGTTCTTTTCTCTTAACCTCCTTCTCTTTGCAATTTGAATTTCATATTTCCGGTCGTATGAGGAGATGAAATCTTGAAATAATTCCTATTTATTTACCTTGCAACAGTATCAATCCTTATTTGATGTCATTATTTTTTGTTCCAAGAGCTCGAATAAAGAAATAAAAAAATGATTAGGATATAAATAAAGTATGAAGTTAGTATTTCAATAACTGAAATACATTTTCGGTAGCCTATTATTTACTGACATGACATAGTGTTTAGTATAAAATATTACTAGTAATATTGTCATTAAAAGTTCTATTTTGACGAAATAGTTTTATGTACACTCTGCTGCCATGTCATGGCTTACCACTTTGTAAAAAACAACTTTCCCCCAATAGCATTATTAAAATTGTGTTGATGACCCTTTTTTTTGCCATGTTTCTCTGTTTGTCAATTTTTAAAAGTACGGATAGGTGTGTAATGCCTTCAAATGGTACATTTGTTCCCCTCTTCTTTGTTATTGATTTTAAGTAATCCTTAATTTGGATTAGATATTGTGCTTTAGAAATATAGAACATTTTTTGTTATTTATATTCTTTTAACATCACTTCAAAATGAAAATTATTTATATACTCCTATCTTGATAAGTGCAATGCATTGATAAAAGTCCTCAATATTCAAGTCCTCAGGAATAATCTTATTCCTGGATTACTACTTACCAACTGACTTCAAATAATACAAACAACTATAAAACGTATTTTCAAAATTTAGATCATATTAAAAAAGTATAAAATTGAGGACTTGATAATGAATAAATGGTAAGATGTCAGATGGTATATAAAAATATCCTATGCTATGCTTGTTTTTTCCTTTTTAATATATGTTAATAATTTTATACGTCTGTTTCTGTGCATGCAATAGGTGGGAAGACCCCAGATGTCGGGTCAAGAACGTATACTGAAATTATGAAAGAGCAGATGCTGAGAGGAGAAGAAAATGAAGTGAGTATTAACATTTTCATTTTCATTTTTTAATTATTGGTAATACTTCGCTAAAGTTATTAACACTTGAGTCGGAATGACGTATCAAATTAAGTCATTATTTCTTATGATATACAATCGCCAAACAAATATTACTAATACAAAACAAAAACATTACTAATTACTAATACAAAAAAAAAAAACAAGCTAACTAAATTGACTGCTTTAAAAAGCGGATATCATATTTAGACTTTGGCTTTAAACAAATGTTTTAGTGAGCACTGTGGAAACGCTTTGAAAGGCCTTTCCAAAACAGTGACAATTTTTTTTTTTGTAACCCTTTCAGATTAGGCGAAAGATGGTTGAAAAGGCCAAAGAAGGAACTCTGAAACCTGTAGCTACGACTAACGGTGAGGTAAAGGCAAAAAAGAGAGGTCGTTGGGACCAGACCGTCGACACTGATGCCTCGGCCCCGAAGAAAAAAGCTGGTGATGCCACTTGGGAGAAAGACGAGGTATGTAAATCATTTTCATCGTGTGTTTAAATCAATCTCTTTATAAATTTCTTAACATTTATTTGTTCCTTTGAAACATTTTAAGTATATTAAATAGTAAAATAGCTATGATTTAGTTTTGATTAATGTTCAGATCTGATAAAAAAGATAATCATCTTCATAAATTATTTAAAACTTAAGATTTTTATAGATCACTTTGTATGTCGGCTAGATGATGGTTACAACTTAAAATAAATCAATTTTAAGTTAAGCACACTGTTGGAATCTGAATGACAATGTCAGAATATAGACCGAATAGATAATCTTATTTATTTATTGAAAATTAGTTGTTTATTATCATCATATATATTATTTCTCATAGCCTTTTTTTTTGTCCGTACGCCATAACTTCCTTAATACTTCATCAAATTTCATGAATGAGATTTTAAAGCTTTTCTTAACTGCTACACCGGAAAAATACACAAATCACTTATTTCGCCTTCGATTGCGCAAAACCGTGGTTTTGGTAATAAAGGTTTGCTATTAGAGGTTTCTAAATGGTGTCAATCTTTTCAGGTTTTCAAGGAGAACATTTTCGATTAACCCCTTCATTTACGAGTTGTAAGCAAAAAACTACAATTCTCGGCAAAAATTGTAGCAGGGCTTTTTCAAAGGTATAATTTTTTTCAGTTTGTTGAGACGAACATTTTCGGTTCTACACATTTTTCTGATTGTTATAGTTATTAGGTTTGGATCAGCTCTTTCATAATTTCAGTATACGTTCTTGACCCGACATCTGGGGTCTTCCCACCTATTGCATGCACAGAAACAGACGTATAAAATTATTAACATATATTAAAAAGGAAAAACCAAGCATAGCATAGGATATTTTTATATACCATCTGACATCTTACCATTTATTCATTATCAAGTCCTCAATTTTATACTTTTTTAACATGATCTAAATTTTGAAAATACGTTTTATAGTTGTTTGTATTATTTGAAGTCAGTTGGTAAGTAGTAATCCAGGAATAAGATTATTCCTGAGGACTTGAATATTGAGGACTTTTATCAATGCATTGCACTTATCAAGATAGGAGTATATAAATAATTTTCATTTTGAAGTGATGTTAAAAGAATATAAATAACAAAAAATGTTCTATATTTCTAAAGCACAATATCTAATCCAAATTAAGGATTACTTAAAATCAATAACAAAGAAGAGGGGAACAAATGTACCATTTGAAGGCATTACACACCTATCCGTACTTTTAAAAATTGACAAACAGAGAAACATGGCAAAAAAAAGGGTCATCAACACAATTTTAATAATGCTATTGGGGGAAAGTTGTTTTTTACAAAGTGGTAAGCCATGACATGGCAGCAGAGTGTACATAAAACTATTTCGTCAAAATAGAACTTTTAATGACAATATTACTAGTAATATTATATACTAAACACTATGTCATGTCATCGTAAATAGTGGGGCCTGGAATCTTCTAGAACAATGTCGGCAATTCTCCGTCATCACGGAATGATCTAGACAAAAACAGTTTGTTCCAACCGGTTATTTTGGTCCAACATGCGGTCCGGGAGGTTACGCCATTTGTTTTTTTTTTATTTGCTTATCGATTTAACGTTACACTATTCTATTCTACATAGGAAAATTGAAAATGCTGTTGCATCTTCACCCGTAATTATCAAAAAAAAACAACAGTTTTTTAGTGTAACCATTTTCTTGCTGACGAGCAATTTGAATTATGGATTTTTAATTTTTTATTAAAAAATGGCACCAATGATTTATTAATTATCTAGCTGAGTAATTTATTCATTCCATTCGGATAGGAAGCAACACCAGCCGCCGCTCGGTGGGAAGAGACGCCCGGCCATGCCAAAGGATCTGAGACCCCGGGTGCCACTCCTAGCACGAGGGTTTGGGATGCCACGCCTGGTCATGCTACTCCTGGCCATGCCACACCAGGAAGGGAGACACCCGCCACTCAAGCCTCCAGGAGGAACAGATGGGATGAAACTCCTAAAACTGAAAGAGGTAATATTATGTTCATATTGTGTAATAATAAATTCATCCTTTATTCGTTCAGTTATCTGGAACAAGTTCCTTGAAAATGATATTATATTGCCTGTTGAAAACCATAGAGGGGTAAGTCTGAAAACGTAAAAATGGAGAAACAGCATTCCAAATTTCTACACAATCAACACAGCAACAGCTCCCGTTGTAATTTTGTTTGATTTTTTCTTTTAAATTTTAGCCTGTTTCCTATACATTCAAAGGTAATCGTCTCAGAAAAAAATATATTTTTTTTTTGTTGTTCGTTAATATGGGGTTATTTTGTTCCTTTCTCTCATAAAGAATATCGCGCTCTATAGGCAAGGCATTGAAATAACTTTTCGCCACTTCTGCATATAAAAAATGCAGTCATCATAGTGCCGTTTGGTTGTCTTAACTCGAAAATCGAATTTTTGTAGTTTCGCCACTATGATTCTCAACAAGCAATATCAAACACATGTGGGTTTTACTGCCTAAGAGGAAGACTTAAATAAAAACAATTCAAATGAATTCATAAATAAAGTCATGAAATAAAGATAATGAATGATCTTTAAAAAGTTGCTACTCTATGGTAAAACTTGTATTTTATTACAGAGACTCCTGGTCACAGCGGTTGGGCTGAAACACCAAGAACGGATAGAACTGGAGGTGCTGATCTGATTCAGGTAATTTTCTTTTTGTTCAATCGCTGGTAATTCTTAATTTTTAAATATCTTTTTTCTGTTTTTAATTTTTTAATTATTTTTTTTTTAATGTAGGATACTCCTACTCCTAGTGCCAGTAAGAGAAGGTCTCGATGGGACGAAACTCCATCAGCTACACCTGCAGGTGGAATGACGCCTCAGACACCAGCTGCGGTTACAACCCCGCTTATCGCTCCTAGTGTGACGCCAACTGGCCAAAAGGCTATGGCAATGGCCACTCCTACGCCAGGTACTTTATTGGTTTTGTTTTGGTATTTTAATTTCTTGTTTTTTTTTTTTTCCTTCTTCTGGTTTTTGATTAGTTTCATTTTGAAGGTCATTTGATGACGATGACACCCGAGCAACTGCAGGCCTACAGGTGGGAAAGAGAAATTGACGAGAGGAACAGGCCGTTGACCGACGATGAGCTGGAAGCCATGTTCCCGCCGGGCTACAAGATCCTCAACCCCCCAGCTGGTAAGTTGTAATTTTTTATAATAAAAAGGAAGTTGTTATGATTTATATAATTTTTAAATACATTGGGACGCAAATTAATGAGGTCATAAGTTATGACATTGTTATTAATCGTACAGACAGACAGACAGAAAAATGTGTTTATTTATATACAGAAACAGAAAAAAAAAAAAAAAATACAATGAAAATCTCACCAAAACACCACTGCATTGGGTAACACCCTTTCGCAGGAGTTCTGATTTAATAGTAACTTGGAGTAAAATATTAATAATCACCTCTTAATAAAAACAAATAAAATAAGTAAATAAACATAATGGTGTTACAGAAAAAAAAAATAATAATAATAGCCTCCAATTGCCATAAATAACAAAAAGAACTTGCGATTTCAGAAAGAACTTCATTGTTCAAGACTGCTAATAATAGATACACAATAAGCTGTATTTCCTACAGAACATATTTGATCATTTTCATTGTTAACTTAAATATATGGAGAACGTATGGTTGTTCCTGAAAGGGAGATTTAAAGGTAAAAAGTGGAATATTATTATTATAGGTAGTCGTGGTATGAGGACTTCGGTAAATAATATTTAGTATATTATGTGGCATTTTAGTTAATAATTTACGAAAATCATTTGCGGTATCTTATGGGAAGTTGAACTGCTCTGTTAAAAAAAGCCGATAGGAAAATGCCGCTCTAACTTATCCGCTGAGCAAAGCCCAATCTTTACCATTCAAATACGAGATTACCTCCTTGTCAGTTAAAGTGTAAAATGCTTACCAATGGTGTGTAATGCAAACCACTTAGCCCTATAGTCCCTTAAGATAGTGCAACTCCCAATAAAATGGCTTATTGTTTCTAGCTGGTTGGCATTGCATAGGCTGCAGTTATGATTACGCTTGCTGTCGCATAGCCCATATTTAAGCTTCAGCAACTAGTTATTAATCTTACAATTTTATTTAACCCTTTAACTGCTACTAACACAGATATGTGCGGTGGGCAGGCGCGCCTCCAGTGCTACTATCACAGATTTGTGATTTGTGATCTGTGGACTTTTTGATTATCCAGTAGATAGCGCAGGCACCCCCTTTTCATTCTATGCCAGGTCTGAGTGGCCTGACCTTTTTATACCTGGTTTGGCATAAACCAACCTGTTCAAGTCCCACAGTAAAGTTCGTAGTAAACACAAAAATAGAAAATTAACAATGTATTACTGTGATGTTTATGAAGTACCTTTGTGTTTATTGCCGTGCTTTGAAACGTATCAAACACAAGAACATTATTAAAAAAAAAAAAAAAAAAAAAAAAAAAAATTGACACTAACAATAGTCCAAAGGTCTAAAGTCCGGATATATTGAGGATGATTTTTTTTTTTTTTAAATCGGAAATGACGAATTTGCGATGAAAAACTAGCAAAAAGAACTCAGCACTGGGTGGTTGCTCAAGCGGCAGCCCCGTAGCACCCACTCAAGGTTAAGCCTTGGACTGTTCCGCAGCGAACAGGTAAAAAAAAAAAAAAAAAATGATAAAATTTTGTGGAACGATGGATTAATTTATTGATTTATTTTCTCCATTCCTAACCCTTTAACTGCTGTTGGCTCATTAGACAGCCGGGTGCTGATGTATCTTATATGAGGCATCCTGTTTTTCAGCTTCACTGCTGTAGACTTATATACGAGCCGGATAACTAGCGCTTTCTTTGGTGTTTTTTGGAATCTATAATACTTCCCCTTACCGCTAGAGGAAAAAAATTGATTGTTCTTTTCCTCACTATATTGCCTTGATACACGGTTGCTTTTAACCATTCTGTAAATAACGTAACGTTTTGCCTGATACCAAACCTTTCTATATCTGCCTATTTACCCTTTTTCTAATTTTAGTTTATTTGCAGCTACCGTGGTATAAACTTGTGTTGTGAAATAGTTGTGATGGCAAAAAAATTATATAGTGAGGAAGAGCTTTTGGAGCTTTTTAGCGGGTGCTACTGATGAGGAAGTGGGGTCCTCTGATCCTCTGATGAAGCTGGCCCTCATAAAAAAAAGTAAAGTTTTTTACTCTACTAGTGCCGGTCCACAGTGAGGATGGAGGATGGAGAACTTTGTGTAGCATTAATTAAGCTCGCAGAACATGTAAGATGTGAGAACTTGATTGCCGTAAAAGTACTCTGCACAGCGGGACTGCTCTAACTAACCATCTAACCCGCGTCAACAGACCACATGCCCCGCTACCTCCGCATTTAACACGTTAGGTGCGGCATCGGTCCCCAGGGTCTAATGTCTTACATTCCCTTCTTAACAGCAGGTTTTCACATGAAAATGTTCAAAAGGCCTTTACCCAACAAGTCAGGGGAAAAAAAAATAAAATTTTTTATTCATTACTTTTTTTCTTTTTTCCTTCCTCTAACATAATTTGATTATGTGTAATGGATTGTTCATCTCTTTTCTACTGAAAATAATGATCCATTTAGATCTGTTTCGCCTCTTAAATGTACAGAAGTTAAATGTACAACTGCTGTCATGTATCTGGGATTATTGAGTAATTATTTTTGTCAATCTTTTAGGTTACATTCCAATAAGAACACCTGGAAGAAAACTAACAGCGACGCCGACACCAATCGCTGGCACACCTCAGGGATTCTTCATCCAGCAAGAAGATAAAGGAGCTAAGTTTGTTGATAACCAGCCCAAGGGGAATTTGCCTTTCTTGAAACCAGAGGATGCTCAATACTTTGACAAGCTGCTTGTAAGGAATTTTTTAATTTTACTATAATATTCAAGTAACCCATGTTTTATCCTATATTTTTAATACCAATTTCATAAAAATTTTCTTTAGGTTGACGTCGATGAAGAGACGCTTTCCCCTGAAGAGCAGAAAGAGCGAAAAATCATGAGACTTTTGCTGAAGATCAAGAATGGGACCCCACCGATGAGGAAAGCTGCCTTGAGGCAGATAACCGACAAAGCAAGAGAATTCGGAGCCGGGCCGTTGTTCAATCAAATCCTGCCGTTGCTCATGTCTCCTACCCTCGAAGATCAGGAACGTCACTTGTTAGTCAAAGTCATCGACAGGATTTTATATAAACTTGATGATTTGGTTCGTCCTTACGTTCACAAGGTATGTCAAATATTATACCGATAACGCTGTATATTAGACTTAATAACTACAAAAAGCAGTAGGTTACCCTTTTAGATTAGCAACTTGAAAAAATCTTTTGAGGCTTCCATTGTCTAAATCCATTATATGTATTTATTCTTCAGGGTTTGACCAGGTAACAGGTTTTTCAACTGCCAAGCTTTCACCCATCTTGCTGTGGGCTTCTTCAGTGCCAATACAAGAATGAGAGTGGAGAAGGGGATCAGCTGTCATCCCCCATGTAAAAGGCACCTCGGAAAAAATAGCCAGAACACTTACAAAAAACATCAAAACAATTTTCACCACAGACATGAAAATTGGACAGATCCTGCCCAATCCAAAGGACAATCTTGTACTCGGCAAACCTGGACTTTACAGTATCCCTTGCTCATGCATTAAACAATATATAGGACAGACAGGAAGGAACATCACCACATGACTGATAGAACATATTGCCGCAGTTAAGAGAATACAGACAGACAAATCAGCCATAGCAGAACACTTTCACAACACACAACACATTATAGCCTTCAAAGACACCCACTCCAACTACCACCACAGAGGCTATAGAAATTATAAAACAACCAAACAGTATAAACAAAGAAGTCGGATACAGACTTAGTAAAACCTGCACTAAACAACATTAGACAACACTACATATCTTAGAGAGCTGACGACATCCCCCTCCACTACCCCTTCCTTCTGACCACGCCCCCTCTGGCGCTGGCCAATAGGAACAGAGACTTCGCCCCTGATGGAAGATTATAAGTTACTGATCCCCTTCTCTACTCTCATTCTTGTATTGGTCCTGACGAAGCCCATAGCAAGATGGGTGAAAGCTTGGCAGTTGAAAAACCCGTTACCTGGTCAAACCCTGAAGAAGAAATGCATATAAAGTTTTTTATTATTTTAAACAAGTTTACTGCTCATAAAATAAAATTGGTATAATATTACAATATTTACAACATTTATTGATTTTGATTTCCAGATCCTTGTAGTTATTGAACCGCTGCTAATTGATGAAGATTACTACGCTCGTGTTGAAGGCCGAGAAATCATTTCCAATTTGGCCAAAGCTGCCGGTCTTGCGACTATGATCTCCACCATGAGACCTGATATTGACAACATTGATGAGTACGTCAGGAACACCACGGCTAGGGCTTTCGCTGTCGTCGCTTCAGCCCTTGGCATACCTTCCCTGTTACCTTTTCTAAAAGCTGTCTGTCGTAGTAAGAAGTCATGGCAGGCTAGGCATACAGGTGAGAACTTTTTTTGAAGATAATACTCTCTATAAATTATAATTCATCTAAAGTTAAGTTGTTATATATTTATAGAATTTATGAACATTAAAAACTCTTTATACGCTTCTCCTGGTTGGTAGAGACAAACGTGTGTGTAACCATGAATGTGTTATAAATAGTATGTTATAAAATCTTATATCATTGATAAACACGCTGCACAAATCATAATCTCATATTCCCAGAAATCATTTCTAACCACAAAATAAATAATTTTTTTTAGAACAGCTAAAATTAGTTACATAAAAAAAAAAAGTAAGGGCATTATTTTAAAAACTAAACAATTTTCACGATTTTGACGCCATTAAGAACATTGTCTCATAAAAATTAAAAATCACTTCTCATCTCAACAGTTTTCTCTTCGTCTTTCACATTTGTTTATTCTGAGAAAAGAAAGAACCAACAATAGAAAACTTAAAATTAATTCATTAGAAAATCGAGTCTCATAAACAAAAAAGATAATAAAAAAAATTGTTGTTTTTTTTTCTCCAAGTTATTCAAAATTTAACTGAACATTAATAGAGAGTGGTTTATAAGAGAGAAAAAAAAAATTGTGTGACTGCTTGTTTATTGTAGGAAATTGTAAAAACTAAAGAGAATGTTTAGAGATGAATTACGATTGTCTAACCAAGTTACATAGTTTTTGTTTCAATATTAGAATGTTTTCTAGCTGACCCGTGTGAAGGATTCGAACTCTAACCAACTTAAATTTAATTAAAGCCCACACTCTATATTTAGTATCGTATAATCCGTCATGGGCATAGGTGAGGGTTGAAGTAAAGGCTCTGGGCCGGCCCTGACATAA
Organism: Aelia acuminata; assembly: GCA_911387785.2. Taxonomy (NCBI): domain Eukaryota; kingdom Metazoa; phylum Arthropoda; class Insecta; order Hemiptera; family Pentatomidae; genus Aelia; species Aelia acuminata. Next base: position 177,671,005 of record OU426979.1, read on the forward strand.
TATGAAGCTGGGACACAAAAGGAAAAGCCGTGAATAACCTTCTAACCTCAGTTGAGTTTAGTAGAAGACGGAATACTTAAATAAACATATCGGTTTCGCGGAAAGCGAGCGCACTGATTCTATTGACTGAAATGTCATATTATTGCTTGTAACTCGTAAACGACGGCAACAATCGAAAATGTGTATAATAACCAAAAATGTTTGTCTCGACAACCTGAAAAAAATGGTACCTTCGAAATAGCCCTGCGACCATTTTAAAATTGTCGCTGAGAATTGCAGTTTTTCGTTTACAACTCGCAAAGGAAGTAGGTAATCGAAGAAATGAATATCACCGAAAATGTTCTCTTTGAAAACCTGAAAAGATAATGGTCTCATCATCTAGAAACCTCTAGGACCATTCTCTCCTAAAAACTGGTTTTGCGCTTGTAACTCGCAATCGAAGGCGAAATGTGTGATTTTTATATTTTTCAGTTGTAGCGGTTAAGGAAAGCTTTATAATGATGCCTCATTCATGAAATTTGATAAAGTATTAAAGAAGTTATGGCATACCGACAAAAAAAAGGCCTTGAGAAATAATATATATTATGATTGTATGATTTATTTTATAAAAAAAAAATTTTGAAAGTCTTGTTACCTGATAACACTGTGTTATATTGAAAAAATTGTTAATGAAATTTAATAGAAACAGCTCGGGGATAAAGAAATATAGTATTATATGTGGAAAAGTGTTATGAATTAGTTTTTCTTTAAATTTGTTTTATTTAAAGTCTCATGGATTTTTTCTGTAATATTATTCAGGTATTAAGATCGTCCAGCAAATAGCTATATTAATGGGTTGTGCTATCCTTCCTCACTTGAAAAGTTTGGTTGAAATTATTGAACACGGGCTCGTTGACGAACAGCAAAAAGTACGTACCATCACAGCTCTTGCCATGGCTGCACTCGCCGAAGCTGCTACTCCGTACGGTATCGAAAGTTTTGACTCCGTACTGAAACCACTTTGGAAAGGTATTAGGACTCATCGTGGTAAAGTAAGTTTTTTATTTTAACCATTAATATTGATTCTTATCTAACGATTTTGTACTAATTTGATATCTGCATATGTCATCTTCAGGGTTTGGCTGCCTTCTTGAAGGCCATTGGTTACCTTATTCCTTTGATGGACGCTGAATACGCCAATTACTATACGAGGGAAGTGATGTTGATTTTGATTCGAGAGTTTCAGTCCCCTGATGAAGAAATGAAAAAAATTGTATTGAAGGTAATTATTTTAGGTTTTTATTTGTAAATACACTTACAGGATACAAAATTTGTATACACTAGGACCCCTATTATCCGTGATTCTATTAACCGGGGTTCCGAAGAGCCATTTTTTTTTTTTTTTTTTTTTTTTTTTTTTTTTTTTTTTTTTTTTTTTTCTTTTTTTTAAATAAGCTGTTATTTATGTTTATGGCATTTACTTTGTATGTATAATATTTATTTTAAAAAATCTGGTGCGTGCGCGCAACACACAACTTTCACTTCCCAACTTACTTAGATAAGAAATTGACGTGTTTTGTTAAATATAACTTCCCAAAGTCACACATTTTTCTACATCCATATCTTATTTTTGTTAATCGTTAAAGCCGTTTTTGAGTAAATAAAAAACCCCGTGAAAATGATACAAAATTTATTAAGTAAAGTCCCCCCTCTGGTTGATCAATTTTGATGAAACTTTTACAATCATATCTCGGGCATATAAATAGATCAAATACCCAATTTGATCAAAATCGTTAAAACCGTTTTTGAGTAAATAAAAAAAAAACACGTAAAAATGATACAAGATTTATTAAGTAAAGTCCCCCCTCCGGTTGATCAATTTTGATGAAATTTTTACAGTCATATCTCGGGCATATAAATAGATCAAATACTCAGTTTAATCAAAATCGTTAGAGCCGTTTTTGAGAAAATCGAAAAAAACTTAAAAAGTTATTAAATAAAGTACCCCCTCCCATTGACCAATTTTGATGAAATTTTTGCTGTCACATCGCGGGCATATACATACACTAAATACCCAATTTCAGGTTCGCACGGTTTATAGTTTTTGAGCTAATCTGTTCACACACACACAGACCATTTCGCGGGACTTGGTTAATTGGACTCAGGGGACCCCAAAACGTGTATTTCCGTTGAAAACCGGAAGTCAAAATTTTTCACGATCGCAATACTTCCACTTACTATATATTTCATGTATAGGTAAGTGAAAGTAAAAATGAATACGTAAATATTTTAAAAATTACACAATGGTTAATTATGTATTATTCTTAGAAATTATGAGATGAAATAATAAATGAAAAAACATGGCAAGTTGGTATCCTGCGATGAGATGTTTCCGGTAACTGTTAATCCAATTCATATTCTAATAACGGTATTGTTTTCAAGTCTTTCTAGGAAATCCACCCCTACTCTGGCTTGTTTGACTACAAAACAAAATATTCTGTTTAGATTTAGTCTCCATTTAAATAAAACTAACAAAATGTTAACCAAAGAAAACCCTTCGTTTTAATGCTTGACACGTTAGTGGCCACGATAATATCAGAAAAATTTTCACGTGGGCCATGGTATCTTTATTAGATAATTTAATTAAAAATTTCCATCGGACATCTGTGGTTGACGTGGCATTCTACCAAATCGCGTACGTCAGTCTGACATGGCTCATGTAGAACTTCTTAGTGTCCGACACATATGACTGACATGGCGATTAACGTGTTAAACAGAAATTAACCATTATAGACTGAGTAAAAAAAGGGGAAAGTGTTAAAACATTGACCGCTGAATTAGGAATCGGCGAGCCAACTGTTGAAGAAGGAAAAAGACATTTCCAACTTCTTATCGTCGTCGGCCCAACCGTTCCTCGGAAAACAATGAAGAACTCTACATTAAAAGATTTAGATGAAGCAGTCTATGAGTGGTTCATTCAAAAAAGCACTGAAGGAGTTCGTTTGTTACTTTTGTTGTTTGTTAAAAAGTTCATTTGTTAATAAAAGTGATTTTCTGCACATTCTTTTCTATCACATTAAGTCAACAAAATGTTGTAATTCGATTATCTGGGGTTTTCGATTATATGTGGACCTCCCTACCCATCATTACCCCGGATGAAGAGGGTTCCACTGTGTATATTTTAAATCGTAAATAGCCAAATAAAAAAAATATTTTTGTAAGTATTTTATTTTCATTGAATTCTAATTTCAATAAATTGCTATAAACATAGCGTAACTTGAAACAAAACACAAAACATTTGGTTTGCAATAGTTCCGGACTTGTTGGAATGGACTAACATTTGGACCAAACTGTCGTAGTACATGTTCGAGTACCATCTATGCTGGCCCAAAAGGTTGAGGCTGGTCTTCTTAAGATTAAATATAAGGAGCGTTAGACTAGAGTTAGTCTTGCTCTGAAGCTGAAGTCATATGATTATTTCTGAGTTACAGAGTGATAATTTTTGTAACCTGTTTAATATTTGTGTGGCATTGAAAATTGTTATTTTGCGTTATATTAAAATTGTTGATCCCACAAAAGTTTTACAATCTCTATATAACATATATTTATATATATATATATATATATATATAAAAGACTTTGTCCTGACTGACAGAATCAACGCAGAGCAAAAACTACTAATGATAGAAACTTGAAGCTCGGAATTTAGATTTTAAAGGCGATGTAGGTAACCAATAAGAAAGGAATTTCAAAAATGTAAAAGGTTTAAATGGCGAAATTGTCGTTTAACTCTAACGGACACCTATTTTTGCACTTCAAGAAAAAATATCTAATTTGGACTAATTTTAAAGATCTTGATACGACGAGTTTAACTCGAAAGGCCTTACGGGGCGTCGAAAACCGTGTTTTAAAGCTGTAAAATGAAGCATTCGTGACGAGTAAGCAATTTTTTGTTTCAGCGGTTTTAGTGGACTCTCTGTATTGCGCGTCTCCCTCTCTTCTACCGAGCCGGCAGCTTCCCCCTCCAACATTCCACCTACTGGAAGCTCTGATCCCTGTTATGTTGTTAATATATGTTGCATATGTTGCCAATATATAACATATTATATTAAATCAATACCAAGATAATGATCACAGAATTGATTTTAATGGCACACGGGCAAAGCTGCGACGGGGAATGCTAGTGTATACATAAAATTATAAAACAAAAAAATTGTTACTGTCACTTTAAAGATTTTCATTATTTAAAAAAATGTAATGGACCATGGCCAAAGAAAAGAAGAATAAATTTTTATTTCCAATCATATATTTTTTAAATATATTTTCTACTTAAAACTCGTTTTTTTTTTTTTCTTCCTTCAAAATTATAATTTTTTAAGTAACTATTTAAAAAAGTATGTTCTGAATGTTTTAGGTAGTAAAACAGTGTTGTGGTACTGATGGTGTTGAATCTCAGTACATCAAAGATGAAATTTTACCACATTTCTTCAAACATTTCTGGAATCACAGGATGGCCTTGGATAGGAGGAATTATAGACAGGTATTAAAACAATCAATAAATATGCTAAAATAAATACAGCATTTAACTTTGCTATAGACGAGTCTGGTTTACTAAATCAAAATTTTTGTTTCAGCTGGTCGATACCACTGTCGAAATAGCAAACAAAGTAGGAGCTAGCGAGATCATTAACAGAGTTGTCGACGACTTGAAAGATGAAAATGAACAGTACAGGAAAATGGTGATGGAAAGTATTGAGAAGACAATGGGAAACCTCGGAGCCGCTGACATTGACAGCCGGTTGGAGGAACAACTGATTGACGGCATCCTTTACGCCTTCCAGGAACAGACTACTGAGGTAAAATTCAATATCAAACAGAAAAAATATAAATTATTCAAAAGTCCTATGATTTTTTTTTTTTTTCAATTTTAATAGTGGACTAGTTGTATATACTGGAGAATTTCATTTTTCAAATCTATAAAATATATAAACTGAGACTTTTATCGACTCAAACGGTCGATTTTGTAAAAATCAATGTAAAGCGAGATCAAAACGATTATTATAACAATAAAGAATATACCCAAAGAATGGCTGAAGTTATGCAATTTTAATATGGACGGTGTTCGCACCTAGTCTGAAAGAACCACCGAGCGAAATTTGGAGAATTTAGGATAAACGGTATAGATTTCTATAAAGAACAATCAGAATTTCATCTTTAGATACATAGATTATAACTATATATCCCGGTTTCACACGGGAATTTCATTTTTCTAAAGAAACGGTCGATTTCATAAAAAAAAAAAAAAAAACCTTGTAAAGTGTGATCATTATGATTTTTATAACAATAAAGAATATCAGCTGAGGATCGGCTGAAGTTATGCAATTATAATATGGACAGGTGTTCGCACCTGGTATCCAAGAACCACTGAGCGAAATTCGGAGAATTTAGGGCAAACAGTATGGATTTCTATAAAGAACAAACAAACAGAATTTCATCTTTATTTATATAGATTAACGGATTATTATTTATTCAGTATCATATTATTATTTCCTCAGGAATGTAAATAGTCGTGACCTTCATTCAGAAAATTCGGTTTCTGAATTGGGAGCGGCCCCATGGTTAGCTCAGTGGTAAGAGCGCTGCAACGTATATGCAGATGACCTGGGTTCGATTCCAGGTCGTGATCGAATCTTTTATCTTCTAATTGAATAGTTTAAAAATTATAAATTATCTATCAGATAACCAATGATTAGATAAATAAATTTCTTAATTTTTATTTTTATATATATTTTAATTTACAGGATGTTGTGATGTTGAACGGTTTTGGTACGATAGTTAACCAGCTCGGTAAGAGAGTAAAGCCTTATTTGCCTCAGATTTGTGGTACGATTTTGTGGAGGTTAAATAATAAGTCAGCTAAAGTAAGGCAGCAAGCTGCAGATCTGATCTCGAGGATTGCTGTTGTTATGAAGACCTGTCAAGAGGTAAATTCATCTATCATCTTATAAACAGTGTAGAATATTTTTACATATTAAATTTAATCATTCCCTATCATATTCATTAAAACTTATGCTTTAATTTTATTCCTTCACTTTTAGGAAAAACTTATGGGCCATTTGGGAATCGTACTGTACGAATATCTTGGTGAGGAATACCCTGAAGTTTTGGGAAGTATATTAGGTGCACTAAAGGCCATCGTAAATGTTATCGGAATGACAAAGATGACTCCGCCCATCAAAGATCTACTGCCTAGGCTTACTCCTATATTGAAGAACCGACATGAAAAGGTCATTATTATTACTTTTTACTTATTGAACTAACTCTCCAAAACTGGTATAACTTTTTCAATTTTTTATTTTTTTTTACCTTTTCTTATTGATATTGTTTTCTATTTCTATTAGAAAATCAGTTTTGAAAAATTTATGATCTTTGAAACTTTGTGAGTAGGTATAAATGTCACACTCAGCTCTTGGGCTAATATATGAAGACCCCACCCTAAGAACGTGTTCAATCCATTTTTTGTGAATATTGTTTTATAGTGCATTATAGTAGGGGAGAGCGGGGTTAGTTGGCTACAGTTTCCACTGTTGCAACAGTTTTTTGATTGTTGAGTCGTTCCTGTTAATATAATCCCAATGGGGCTGATACCACTTTAAACTCCAATTATTAGAGTACTTCAAGTATTTTTTTCATAACATAATATTTAATACTAAGATCATAGAAAATTGAAGAATTCTTCAATCCAGAGTATGCCAATTAACACCCTAAGTGGGGCAGGTTGGTCTAGAAGGTGGGGTTGTTTAGCCATCTCATTCAAGTACTGCCTGACACATATTTTTATTTAAAGCTGCACTATAATGGTATAATAATTTTGAATCGGTTTTTAACAGCTTTTAGGGAAATAGAATGACAATAGAAGAAGATACAAGTTTAGACTGTCGTCACTTTTTGCATAAGAAAAATTGCTCTCATCTTCCTCGCTGGAATTAAAGACAGTTGGTAGTTTCACCTTTGATTATGTTTACCTTGCTTTTGTGAATTTCTACTGAGCTAAAAAAAAGTTGAAGAGAGCCAACTAACCCCACAGGAGAGATCATATGAAAGATGACTGCCAGGAAAAGGGAGAATAATCAAACAAGAAACTGGTTAGTCGAAAGGTTAGGTTTTTCAAAAGAGTTTGGGGCTATGTGAACAGAATCGGAGTCAAATGTTTTTCCATGCCTTTAAACCAACTTTACTGAAAATTTAAAAATTTACTTACATGTTGTGAAATCAATCAATGAAGCACACTCTTCTCTACACTGTCAGCATCGGATTGAAAACTCAGGACAAGGCGATGAGAGGTGTGACCCGGAGGTCAAGCGGTTCACATGGTACAATGGTGGGGCCCTCACAACAGGTGTGACGGAAACTATATGCCAATGGCCAACCTACACCCTGTGCCAACCAACCCCGCTCTCCCCCTAAACCATTTCGAGTCCTACAAATCTCTCTGGTTTACACGAAAACAGCGGGTTCAGTCCTTGAGATTTTTACAATTCTTTTTTGGGGGCACACACAATTACAATTCTTCTTTGGTCATTGATTCTTTTTGGGCTAAAAAATATGTATTGTATTTTTAATAACATTACCATTATTTGAAAATATATTGGTCATACACTATTTGTTCCCATTGACTTAGAGTTACTAGGTTGTGTTCTATACAAGATTTAAACATTCTTTTTGCTCTCCTGTAAAATTTGCAAAATGTGACTGAACACATTCTTAGCGTGGGGTCTTCATATATATTTCTTTTACAGTGCTGCTCCTACTAAATAGAATCCTCTCCAACATAAAATTTCTTAGATTTTACTAATCATTATACTAAAACAACACATGATTGTATTTTAAAAGTTAACAGCTCCATGTAACTACTGAACCTGTCGTTATACTCTTAAAAATTAATGAAAGGTCTATGTATTGCTTGATATTAAGGTTTTAATCCATTCCCTGCATTAACAGGTACAAGAAAACTGCATTGACCTGGTTGGTAGGATAGCAGACAGGGGTCCTGAGTACGTATCTGCAAGAGAGTGGATGAGGATCTGCTTCGAGCTGTTGGAGCTGCTCAAAGCGCACAAGAAGGCCATCAGGAGAGCAACGGTCAACACCTTCGGCTACATCGCCAAAGCTATCGGGTATGCCTCTACTTAGATTTATCTGTTTAGATTGTTAGTTGGGTCTTGAGGAGGCCTTATTTAGTTATGAATTATTTATGGCCGGGTGTACAATAGTCGTTTAAATGGGATTGCTCATTTAAACAGATGATTTAACACAGGATATTGTTTATGCCTGTTGTATAATGTGGAACCACTTGATCAAATTTAGTGTTTAGGGCTAAACAGCTTTTAAAGTTAAACAGCCAGGAATGGCCACTTGAACACTTAGTTCTGTTCACTAATTCATTGGAGCATAGTGCCCTTGCTTAAAGTTATTATTCATTTTTTCATTAAAGTTATGTTATTCATTTTTTGTTACCTCTTAAGTTCTTTTTATTTTTTGTTTGATTTCATTTAATGTTGCATTTATTTTTATTATAAAAGAAGTTGTAACATGTTCTCAGACGATGTCGTTTTTAATTATTGTGCCTGTTGCATTAAACAGTTCTCTTAAACAGTTTTCAGATACACTGGTGGACAAAATTAACGCACCACTCAATATTTTTTTTGTTAAAATTAAAGACATGATCTTCCATTTTAATTTTGACTAACTATTGATATTAAGGTGGTAATAGTGTAAATATAAACAATAAATAATGCTGTGTTCACTCTTATAAACCCTTTTTCACCTACAGTAGCATTATTTAGCACAATGTAAAAATTGTTTTCACATCCATTCTTTCTCTTGTATTCATCCACTCAACTTATAAACGTTTTTAAATTTTCTTCAATGGCCCCAGTAAAGCATGTAAGTGAATACAATTATGTTAAGGCTGTTACATTGATACAAAAGGGATACAGCCAGTGTTAAAGTCGCTAAGAGACTGGGTATATATCATTCTTCAATAACTAGGGTTGTTACGTTAAGATACTTGGGTGTTGAAAGAATGAAGCCCTGCCTAAAATAATGCTGACGAGGAGGAAAAATGAAGGAAGCTAACCCAGAGGGGAATGGCTTAACGACATAGAGGACTTAGGAATGTTAGAATTAGAAATCGGAGAAACCTAGATGAAAACCGAGAAAATATCTCTAATTTTCAAACCATGCAGACGATCAATAAATAACTAACGATTAACACGATAAAGAAACTTATGAATAGAAAAGTCATTCACATCCACAGAAAGGTTCGTAATAATTACCACTCTGGGTGAATAATTTATAATTCCAAGAAATGCACTTAAATTTAAATACAAATCTATGCCACATCTATCCCTTTACCATTGTAGAAAAGGTACTGAATGGCTGATGTCGATTAGTCATGTAATCGTAATCTCACACCTTGTTCTATTTAGACTGCGAATTTTCAAATGTTTTTACTTAAGGGTTACGATTTTGTTGTTGTCATCCAAAACATAGATTATCAAACCGAATGAGGTCTAGGAGGTCGAAAGAAGAATCGTTTGTATGTAAAGTTTCGGAAGTGTATGCAACGATTTTGCGGTATCGTATCTCTTGTTTACTTAGCATTATTTTTCATTTGATATTCGTTTCAGGTTCAATGAAAAACACTTCATCGCACCAAACTTCAGCAACAGAAAAGATATGACAAATAGGCAAATAGTAAATCTTTACCATAGTGTTAATTCGAAGTAATCTAAGTTCTTTAAATTTAAAAAATAATTTCGAGATCTTTGTAGGTAATACCCCCGTACTCCTCGTCCTTTACTTAAAAAAACAATTACAAAAAATATTTAATAATATAATGTTATATACTAGCTGACCCGTGCGAAGCACTCGCACTCTTATTTTAGGGAGACAGGGTATCACTCTAGAAGAAAAGGGAATGGCCAACCTCGAAGTACGGGAGAAGAGATGATAGGTAAATCCGACCCCTAGCTTTACAAAACCGGAGCGTTACCAGAAAGATAGGGAGTCTCATGAGGCAATCCGAAATGTTTCCATTTCTACCAGGGCTGTGAGAAGAAGGCTAAATGAAAATAACCATAGGGCTCGACCATGCCTGTGGACCTCTCCTTACGACAGCTCACAAAATGGCTAGGCTTCAGTTTGCACGTGAACACGTAAACTGGACTTTGGATGACTGGAAGAAAGTTCTTTTAACAGATGAAGTGAGAGTAGGCCTCAGGTCTTCAGATGGCTGTAACTACACATGGAGGTGCCAAGAAGAAAGGTACACGCCGTGCTGTATGGTTCCCAAGGTGACATTTCATGGAGGCTCACGGATGTTCTGGTGTGGCACTTCCTTTGACTCTCATACTGAATTGGTTGTTGTGCGGGGAAGGTATTTAACATCACAGAGGTACATAGAAAACATAATCGAGGAACATGTAGTGGCTTTTGCACCCTATATCGGTTATGGATTCTTGCTAATGGACGATAATGCCAGACCCCATAGAACACGAATTGTTGATGACTACCTGAATGAGGTTGGCATTCAGCACCTGGTGTGAGCACCCCTGGTCCTGACTTAAATCCAATTCAACACGTCTGGGACCAAGTTAAGCGAAGAGTACGACAACGGAACTCATGCCCTATCCCCCTTGAAGAACTGGAAAGAGCTCTTGTTGAAGAGTGGGACGATTTTGCTCAGGATTCAATTAAAAAACTCTTTGACTCAATGGAAAGCGTTTAAGAGATGTGATTGAAGTTGGAAATACCCTTTATTGATAAACAAGTTTCTAAATTACTGTAAAAATGTCTGTTTTTTTTTTTTTTCCAAGTTGGTTAGTTGCATTTTCAAAACTTTTCTTTAATCATTTTTGTACCTTTTATTGTCTATGTACAATAAAATTTTGTATTAAAACCACTTACTTTTTCAACCAAAAATAGTTTTCAAGATGAAAATTAGCATAGGTTATAAATTTTCAAAGAAATAAGGGTGGTCCGTCAATTTTGTCCATCAGTGTATTTAACCAATGCCTTATTAAAATGTATTCGCACCTCAAATCTGGAAACTTGTTTTTCTTACAATTAAGGTCATAGTAGTTAGAACCTCATCAAACCCGCAAACCATCTACCTTGCTCCATTCAAGATTTAACCCATTAACCACTGTTCTATGGTATATACAGTTCTGTAACTCTTGTATCTAAGACAATCTTACTATAAGGTGCATTACAATTGATTGCTATGAGGTGTAGAGTTGACAAAATTTTTATTTTTGGTTCTTTGGACTTAAGTGGAAGTTCTCTTATTTAAAAAACTAATGCTAGAAGTTCTCACTACTTGTTGAGAGTTGAGATAGGGTATTGGGTATATTTTTTAGTAATTAGATGAAAGTGTCTCATATAACAGTATATTTATATTCTTTTTTTTTCTCTTTTCTAACAGTCCTCATGATGTACTCGCCACGCTGCTAAACAACCTCAAAGTGCAGGAGAGGCAAAACAGAGTGTGTACCACAGTCGCTATTGCCATCGTTGCTGAGACCTGTTCCCCCTTTACCGTCCTCCCCGCGCTGATGAACGAGTACAGGGTACCAGAACTGAATGTACAAAACGGTGTACTCAAATCTCTCTCTTTCCTCTTTGAATATATTGGAGAAATGGGGAAGGATTATATATATGCTGTCACCCCGCTGCTGGAGGATGCCCTCATGGACAGGTAATAAGTTTTTCATTTTATTTTATTTTTTTAATTTATAATTTAATTATGTTACCCAGCTGAGGTTGCTATAAACATCTATAGGCATTTGAGGAAGGAATTGTAAATTAATGAACCATTCGCTGTTGGTTTGGTAAGTCTTAGGCTGTTAATACAGACTTGGAAAACCAGTCTTCAAGAGGACATCGATAGTATCTGATAATCATCTCATCTGGATCCGCCAAGTATCCCAAATTAGCCAAAAATCCTTCGCAGTCCTAAAACAGTTCCTAAGATTCCGAGGATGTTTCCCCAGAAGCACCCACCATCTAGTTTCCTCTCTCATCCTTCCTCACTTCGATTATAGATGCTTGGTCAATGGACGGCTGTCCGGTGAACAAGAGATGAGATTAAAAAGATTAATGAACCGCCTTATCAAATTTATTCCCGATCTACCCAGACACTCTCCCGTTTCCCAATTATATACTAAGCAAGGTTGTCTTTCTATTCCAATCCTTTAGAACAAAAAAACCCACCTATATCCTCGACCTCCTATGCGTATACAATTATTTTCATTTTATTATCAGATATATAATTTTTATTTCATCCCACTGATCTAACTTTAGTCAGACAAATGTACTAACATAAGTTTCCTTTTTGTTATTCTTAGGGGACTAAAAGTCCCAGAATGAAGTTATATTTTCATTCATTCATTCATACAAAAAACTATTATAAGAAACAATTCATAATTATAACGTTTACTTTTTTCTGTTATAGAGATCTAGTCCACCGACAGACTGCTTGTGCTGTCATTAAGCACATGGCACTCGGAGTGTATGGCTTCGGCTGCGAGGACGCTCTCCTCCACCTCCTCAACCATGTCTGGCCGAATATCTTCGAAACATCGCCTCACTTGGTTCAAGCATTTATGGATGCCGTCGAAGGCCTGAGAGTCGCATTGGGCCCTATCAAAATCCTCCAATACACCCTCCAGGTGAGCGCTAATATCAACTCAACAGAAACCTCTTATAAAATTATCTTTTTTATTAAGTTTATTTAGAAACAAATAATGATGGTGGAAGATGGTTTACCGTAGATGTAATGAATAGGAAATGGTTGGGGTGTGATCAAAATACTAGCACAAATATGCGAGGATTACATACTTTATTTTAGCCAACGTTTCGACCCAAATTTTAGGTCATCATCAGGGCTAAATGAGAAAAATCAGAAAACAACCAATTAGAGAAATTATATAAACAAACATGAAATGTATATGAAACATTAAACAAAATTAAATATATTTGATAAAAAAATTAATAGAATTTTAAAAAAATCATAAGATTTTAGTTATTGAAGTAAGACCATGATAAAATTAATAAATGAAAATGTGATAATACTCTAAATAGTTGATCTGAGCTAATGTGAAGCAATATTGAACTGTAGGTTCCCTTCATACCTCTCCTGTCACTTGCAACTCCATCCCTCAGTTTTGCTCTTGTCTACTTGGTGTTCAGACCTCTTCTTCTTCTCCATGCACCCCCCCAAAAAAAAAAAGATAAAATGAATTGTATTGGCGAATTGTTCGGGGTCGGAGTGGTCCCATGAAATCACCCTCGGCGAGCAGGCCCCTGGCCCAGAACCTTTTACAGTAAACCCTCATTATTACAAACTCGGATATAACGAACACCTCGATATAGGGAACCAAAATACTATCCCCCCAAAATTACCTTTATATTTCTGCTGAACCCCTCGTTATATCGAAATCCCTCGGTCAGTGCGAACTACAAACTGAATTTGATGCCTGAGAATTATTATATTCTGTTATAACGAACTGCTAGAATTTTGTTATTATTATTTTTTTTTCTTACTGTATTACAAAGAATGAGCGCGGGAAGACAAAGTAGCTCCAGTTTCTAGCTTTAATTTATTACTCTTAACTAAGTCGATTTCCTTTTGCTCTCTCTCTCTCTGATTCCATTGACTTTTTTCTCAAAACTAGCTCAGTTCTTTTTCGACCTCTATATTATTCGAATCAGTTTTCTGTAGTCGTTTATACTGGTTTTTTCAATACACAATGAGTTCGTTGATAAACGTATGTCATAAACGTAAATCCTTATTAATCGAGGAAAAATTGAAAATTCTCCAGGATATTGAATCGGGAATTCTAAGTAAGAAAACCATCGCAGAAAGATATGGAATTCCAAAATCAACATTGTCAACCATTATAAAAAACAAAGATAAAATAGATTCAACCGCAGCCGAAGGATTAACTTAAGCATCAAATAAACGACTGCGCTCTACGGCTCATGTATGTTTGGAAAAAAATTGATGAATTGCTTTAAAAGAATGAGATCTCAAATATCAATCTCAAACCCTCTTATTAAAGCTAAGGCTAAAGAACTCTCAAGTGAACTTGGCACGTAAATTAATGAATCTCATTTTTTAATTAATATATTGTTACGGCCATTGGCTAAAAAAAAAGATAAAAAAAAAGAAACCTGTGTTATATCGAATCTCGTTATAGCGAACTATGAATATCAAACCTCCTACCAGTTCGCTATATCGAGGGTTTACTGTAGCTGGCGGGAGCAGGCAGTACCTTGGGACCTCCTCGGCCCCAGCCAATAGTCCAACCGCTTGTCGCTCATCGTAATACTAAAATGACTATTAAAAAATATGGGTTGGTGAAAGAAGGGTGAAATTAAGGGTTGTATGTATTTTTTAATGCCACATTATAAAAAAATAAAATTTTGTCCTAAAAAAAAATGTTAGGGATGGACAACCCTTATCACTTAGGGGTATGAAAAATAGATAGTAGCCGATTGTCAGACCTAGTTAATATGCATGCGAAATTATATAAAAATCGGTCTCGGAGGGTAACGAACATTGTGACATGAGAATTTTATATAAAAAATAAGTATAGTGGTGTACATATCGAAAAGTTTAAAATAAATCCTTAAATCTCTTACCCTTCATTCAGTGATTTATACAGTAATATTATATTTTTATATTATCCATCTTATTATGGTTCTTTTTTACATTTTTCGTTACATTCGCTACTATAATTATTTTGTATACTATATTTTATTTTATTAAATTGTTCTTTATTGTTACAGACCATTGTAACCTTATTATAATATGTACACCTACAGTTCAATATTGCTTCACATTAGCTCAGATAAGCTATTTAGAGTATTATCACATTTTCATTCATTAATTTTATCATGGTATTACTTCAATAACTAAAATCTTATGATTTTTTTTAAATTCTATTAATTTTTTTATCAAATATATTTAATTTTGTTTAATGTTTCATATACATTTCATGTTTGTTTATATAATTTCTCTAATTGGTTGTTTTCTGATTTTTCTCATTTAGCCCTGATGATGACTTATAATTTGGGTCGAAACGTTGGCTAAAATAAAATATGTAATTCTTACATATTAGCGCTATTTATTGTTGCAGGCTACGGGTTCAGTAAAATAAACAATTAACACAAAAACTACTTTTTATTAGTCTGATATTTACAATTTTGACTATTGCTTTATTATTAAATAGAGAATATAATGATTAATGATACTAATTACTTACGACAAATTACAATGGTTAAGTACTAGAGTCCTCTAAAATATACACTCTTATCACGATACAGCTTATCACTTATCACAATGAAACTTGGAACTGCACATACAAATCCGCTGAGGCTTCTCAAAGCCGGTATTTATAAGTCTTTGGGAAGAACGAATAGAACAATTGAGAAGATTCGGAAGTCCTTTTGATCTTAGCCGGCCGCCAGTCCCATGCCAAACAATGGACGGATTGTTCTCAATGAGTGCATTGTCTTCCTCCACTGGCCGCAACATTACCTTGATTGCATCCCCACTATTTCCTGTTCGTAGAAACAAATATATTATTTGTATCTAGAATTTAAGAATATTTACTAAGCTTTGTTATGATTTCTGTTTTCAGGGGCTATTTCACCCTGCAAGAAAAGTTCGAGATGTATACTGGAAGATATATAATTCCCTTTACATCGGTGGCCAAGATGCACTCGTAGCAGGATATCCCAGAATACATAACGATCCCAAAAACCAATATTTGAGATACGAATTGGACTACATTCTTTAAAATAATTTGTTTAGTACAAAAAATGTGCAAACTACTCTCTACCAACTTTTTATTGATTTATTTTACATTTCATGAAATAGTCTGTCTTATTATGAATTATGATTTTTATTTATAAGATAGGGAGCAATATATATATATTTATATTATGTTAAAACATTTATATTAATCGAACTGATTACTTTAGTCCAATTATTGTTAAATAATTTTGTTTTTAATTAATAATAATTTTACTTAAATTGTCATCTTGATCTTATGAAGAACTTTATTAATTAACTACCCATTTTTTCTTTTTATTTTCTTGGTTTTATACCACTCTACATCCTACATGTTGACCAATGCCAAGTATCACTAATTCATTGATAGTGACACAGTCCTTCCATTGGAGCCTAGAGCGTCCAATCTGCCATGATCTAAATATTTTCTCTGATAGGACTTCAGACGAGAGATCTTTTCTGAGTTCATCATAGCGACTTGATCTGCCTATTGCGTTTAAAGGAAAATTTAATCGCATCCACCACTTCTCGGTCCTTATTTAAGTTATTTCTTCTACTCAAGTGTCCGTCAGTATATGTAACGCAGTATGTGCAGCTCCGAATGAATTGTACAGGTAAAAACACTGTCGGTCAAAAAAAGCTAATTTTTGCTCTCACATTTGAATGTTTTCCATTTAAGGGAGACTCAAAAAGTGAAAGAAAAAAAAATAAATCAAATCATATCAGTGACTTATATTTTTTAACCCATTAGCAGCTAAGGATGCTTGACAAAAGTTGTCCTGAGAAGCTAAGCATGTCGGCCGCCAGCTAGTGATGTAAAACTGTCGTTACTATCTATAGTATACGACTAGCATTCCCCGCCGCGGCTTTGCCCGCGAGCCTTTAAAATCAATTCTGTGATCATTATCTTGGTATTGATTTAATATAATATGTTAACTGATGTTAAGGAGATTTAGCTGAATTGGAGCTTCCGGTAGGTGGAATGTTGGTGGGGGAAGCTGCCAGCTCGGTAGAAGAGAGGGAGGCATGCAATGGAGAGAGCTCACTAAAACCGCCGAAACAAAAATTGCTTACTCGTCGTGAACGCTTCGTTTTTCGGCTTTAAAACATGGTTTTCGACTTCCAGTAGGGGCTTTCGAGTTAAACTCGTCGTATCAAGATCTTAAAAATGAGTCCAAATTAGATGCATTTCTGGAAATGCAAAAATAGGTGTCCATCAGATTTAAACGACAATTTCGCCTTTTAAACCCCTTAGGGGGTTACATTTTTGAAATTCCTTTCTTAGTGGTTACCTACATCGCGTTTAAAATCTAATTTCCGAACTTCAAGTTTCTATCAGTAGTAGTTTTTGCTCTGCGTTGATTCTGCCTCTTATATATATATATATATATATATATATATATATATATATATATATATATACACTAGCATTCCCCTTCGCCCGCGAGCCTTTAAAATCAATTCTGTGTTAACTAATGTTAAGGAGATTTACTAGAATTTGAGCTTCCGGAAGGTGGAATGTTGGAGGGGGAAGCTGCCGGCTCTGTAGAAGAGACGGAGACGCGCAATGGAGAGAGTTCACTAAAACCGCCGAAGCAAATAATGACTTACTCGTCGTGGACGCTTCATTCTGTAAAACATGGTTTTCGACGCCCACCCAATAGGGCCTTTCGAGTTAAACTCGTCGTATCAAATTCTTTAAAATGAGTCCTAATTAGATATATTTTCTCGAAGTTCGAAAATAGATGTCCGTTAGAGTTAAACGACTATTTCGACATTTATATTTTAGATATTCTTAGGAGTTACATTTTTGATATTCCTTTCTTAGTGGCTACCTACATCGCTTTTAAAATCTGAATTCCGAAGTTTCTAATCATAAGTAGTTTTTGCTCTGCGTTGATTCTGTCAGTCAGGACAAAGCCTCTTATATATATGGAGAAGTATATATATATATATATGGAGTAGTATTTATATATGAAGAAGTATATATATATACATATATATATATATATATATATATATATATATATATATATATATATATATATATATATATATATATATGGAGAAATATATGGAAAAGAGATCGAAATAAAGACGCACCATCCCCAATCATGGGAATCACAGTGTGCATAATTTGATTACCACTAATATTTAAATAATCAGTAGCCATATTTTATGTAAATGTCTATTTTAATACTATTGTAACGTTAAATCGATATTCAAATAAAAAACATATGGTTTAAAATCTCAACAATAGAATTCCGTTAGAGTTAAACGACAATTTAGCCATTTAAGCCCCTTAGGGGTTACATTTTTGAAATTCCTTGCTTAGTGGTTACCTACATCGCGTTTAAAGTTTAAATTCCGAACTTCAAGTTTCTATCATTAGTAGTTTTTGCTCTGCGTTGATTCTGTCAGTCAGGACAAAGCCTCTTATATATATAGAGAGAGAGATAATGAAGGGGGGGTAGAATAGTTGAATTGTTGATTTGGAAAGGTAGGAAATGTAATGCCTTTTTTTTTTTTTTTTTTTATTGTACTTTTTTCTTTTCATTTAATTAGGAAATAAGAAAAAAAAAGATTTCTGTCAATGGAGGATGGGTCCCATTATAGC
Organism: Aelia acuminata; assembly: GCA_911387785.2. NCBI lineage: Eukaryota > Metazoa > Arthropoda > Insecta > Hemiptera > Pentatomidae > Aelia > Aelia acuminata. Next base: position 177,689,463 of record OU426979.1, read on the forward strand.
CAGAGCTAATTTATGTTAATATAAAGTGCGATAAAAAATGAAAACTATAAAAAATTCAAGGAAAATGTATTTAAAGGAAGGTAATACCAACCCTCTTTAAGTAACCATGCGCCTGGAATCCTCATTTGTCAACGAAGTTGATTTGTAAAGTACAAGACACGACAACATTCAGAACCCGATCCTCGAATGTGTGGATTATCCTCTTGACCTACACTATGTAGATAAGCACTTAATGTTAGAAAACTAAATAAAATTACTCTGTAACATTTTATTTTACATTTAAATCAATATATATTATAAAGCAAAGTGTGCAATGTGCGTGCCGAAAAGGCTCAGAAACGACTCCACTTACGATAAGAGATTTATGTCAGCGTGTAACTGTATGTCCCCTAACAGAGAAGAAGGTTTCCGTTTTTCTGTTAAGGGTGTGAAATTGAAGAGAAAAGGACTGGAATTTTAAGCTTCTCGCAACATGTAATTAGCCTACCTGAGAATGACATACGAGTTTATGAATGAAAAATTTAGTTCGAGCTGCAGACCACCAGGAAGCGCTATGGTGTGTTTCACTCAATGTTTATTGTTCATTCATTCCGTTATATTTTAAAGGTTATATATTTTGTCAGCTGTTCTTTTTAAATAACTTTTAAAAAAAGCGAAAATAATTAGTTTCACCTTTTCTTTTAAAATAAATTAATTATTTTACATATCTGCAATCAATTGGAAAACTGACTGGATACTTTACAAAATTAATTTTCTCATAAGAAGATTAATTGATAAACAAATTACATTTAATCAATATCTAACATATACTTAAGTAAATTTAATGCAATATGAGTGAGCGAATAAAAACAGACATAAAACAAAAAAGAAGAGCTGAATAGACTGATTATAAACCGAGAATAACAAGTTTGAAGTGTTCTTATTGTATTTAGTTATTAAAAATGGTTTTATTACTATGTATGTTGAGCATTCCAGTTGACAAAATGATGAATTGACTCCAATAATACAATTTTTTCAATAAGATTTTATCACCGCTCATAGTTCTGGATAAAAAGAAATATGATGAAAAAATTGTGCCCTCATGATATTTTGGTTTTCACTTAGTAACAGTATTAAGATTGGAGAAGTGCAGAGTTCGGCCAAATTAGGGTGTGGTGGGGGGGGGGGATAAATTAAGGGAGGTTGAACTGGAAGAAAGGTCTTACAAAAAAAGTTTCTATGAATCTTCAGTATTTTCTAAACTTCTGGATCTAATGGGACCATCACAGTAGTCGGCGCTTAAGTTGTACTCCAAATATAGTTTTTTTAACTAATAATCTAATAACTTATTATCTGCTGACTGCTTGGAATGGGCTTATAGGATTCATAATCACAGAAACCATCAAAAACGATGCATGACTGACAAAGTTGCAGCAAAATGAATTGTTCATCCACCATTTTCAACACCCTATAAACTATATAGGGTTCCTTATTTGGGCGGACACTGCAGATCTCGAATCTTAATATTGATACAATGTTAAAATTTTCAAGAAAGTGCTAATTTTGTTCTATATTTCCTTTAATTTTAAAGTTTTTCTGTTATTAAAACTGCCACACAACTACCGGAGCGAAGCCGGGCACCCTAGCTAGTTAATTATATAGCAAAAGTGTGCTTAGGCCGATGCTATTATCACGTTTAGGTCACCTCTTATACATATGGAGAAGTATATATATATGGAAAAATATTTGAAGAAGAGATCGAAATAAAGACGCACCATCCCCAATCATGGGAATCACAGTGTGCATAATTTGATTACCACTAATATTTAAATAATCAGTAGCCATATTTTATGTAAATGTCTATTTTAATACTATTGTAACGTTAAATCGATATTCAAATAAAAAACATATGGTTTAAAATCTCAACAATAGAATTCCGTTAGAGTTAAACGACAATTTAGCCATTTAAGCCCCTTAGGGGTTACATTTTTGAAATTCCTTGCTTAGTGGTTACCTACATCGCGTTTAAAGTTTAAATTCCGAACTTCAAGTTTCTATCATTAGTAGTTTTTGCTCTGCGTTGATTCTGTCAGTCAGGACAAAGCCTCTTATATATATAGAGATATGATAATTAATAGATCAGTGCTCAAAAATAAAAATCATTCAAAATTTAAATTCTGTATTTTAGGTAGGTCTTTGCCTAGGATATTGTTGCAACTTTTTCGTTAGAATTGACCAAATGGAAATTGCACTTTTAACGTGGACCTAGGTTATAAACAGGCCATTAATATCTGGACTTTGAAATTCTTTATACGACGGTTCGAAAAATAATGAAAATGTAGGCTTTGCGGTAGTTAAAGGAGACATGGTGAAGAAGTAGCCCTATACGAAGCTATCAACAACCGTTCTGACAAAATATTAATATGTTCCGACTCTATGTCGGCCCTGCAGAGTTTACAAAAATCCAATAAACCAAGGCAAAAACTACAGAAACTTTACAACTACGTCAATATATTACGTGACCTTAACAAAATGTGAAATTTCCTGGAAATGAAGCAGCACAGAAGTCAGCCAAAGGAGCAGCAAATATGACCCGACCTCCACTGCAAATATATGAACCTCTCGACATTAGTAGTTGGTTAAAAAGAAGAGTCCTCAACAGTTGGGAGCAGTGGCGGATCCAGAAATTTTCTGAGTGGGGGGCGCACTTTTTTTTTTTACATTTCATGAGTAATGAAGGCCCTAATTTAAAATACATATTAGTACATAATGACGTTGTAAATTAATATAAATGTTTAAATACAATTCATTTTCAAATAGTGGACTTGAAAAATGACTAAATATAGCTCATATATAGAAATAGTAATACTTTATGAGTGTCCTTACTTCTCAAGGGGGGCGCGCGCCCCTCCCCTGGATCCGCTACTGGTTGGGAGTCATTGTGGAATGAAGTACCACTCACCAATAAACTGAGATCTATCAAACCAACTACAAAAAAGTGGAACAGTGCTTTCAGGAGCAATCGAAGAGAAGAAGTCGTGTTAACAAGAATTAGAATCGGCCACACGAACATGACTCATGCGCACCTTATTACAAAAGAATCGCAACCTTAATGTGAACACTGTCAAATCCCTCTGACAATGCGGCATATTATGGAAGAATGCTTTTCTACCTCTTATCGATTAGATAAACTTAGGATTCCTGGTAATGCAACCGGAGCGTTAAGAGATTCATCGGAGGCAGTAGATGTCTTGTTAGAACTGACGAAATGTATAGGCGTTTACAATAACCTATAAAAAAATAAATAAATAAAACAAAGAAAAAATAACAAAAAGAAAGAAAAATAATATTAATAATTAAAAAAAAAAATTCAAACATTTTATATTTAAATCCACTCCATGTAAAATAATTATATATATTTCACTTAATAGCAATATGAAAAACTATAAAAAAAAAAAAAAAAAAAAAAAAGGAAGCCAAAGAGTGACAAGTATAAAACACAAACATTAAAATAGTTTAATATTTTGTTAAATGTTAAATTTAATAATCAAAAGGACGTAATAACCGAGTAGTCTAATATTATTTTTGATCGTAGAGCTGGAACCAGAATGTTTTCGACGAAGTACAAGCTTAATTTGGCTGCATTTGTATCATTGGCGGATCCAGGGGAGGGGCTGTGGGGGCTGCAGCTCCTCCCTTTAGAAAATTTTTGGTCATTTAAAGATAGAATTCGACTTTCCTTAATGTAAGGAAACAAGTTAAATAACATATAATGTACTGAATAAGTAGAATTTTAGTTGTGCGAAAGGAACATAAAGGTAAAAAAGCTGATTAGTAGATCCAAATGAAGGGCTGTGGGGCTGCAGCCCCCCCAGCACCCCCCCCCCCTTTCCGATCGGCTGGTTCCGCGCATGATTTGTATCAACCTTCTGCCACTCCCCCCCCCCCCTCCCGATAAAAGTCTTCAACCGATATGGATAATGTAATTTGTATATATGAGATTATATTTATTCTTGTCACTTAATAGATCTCAACGCAGTCAAAAGGTATTAATAAATATTATTTAATAAAAAAAAAAAAAAAGTAATTCCTGTGAATTCTGCAACAGGGACAAGTATTACCTTTGCCCTCTCGGGTCTTTTTTAGATTAGGCCCGCCAGTTACTTTTAGTAGTAACTGTTACTATTTGCTAAATAAAAAAATCTGGTGCGTGCGCGCAACACACAACTTTCACTTACCAACTTATTTAGATTAGAAATTGGGGTGTTTTGTTAATTGCCACTTCACAAAGTCACAAATCTTTCCACATTCATATCTTATTTTTGTTAATTGTTAAAGCCGTTTTTGAGTAAATAAAAAACCCGTGAAAATGATAAAAAATTTATTAAGTAAAGTCCCCCCTCCGGTTAATCAATTTGAATGAAATTTTAACAGTCATATCTCGGGCATATACATACATCAAATACCAAGTTTGATCAAAATCGTTAAAGCCGATTTAGAGTAAATTAAAAACACACGTGAAAATGAGACAACATTTATTCAGTAAAGTGCCCCCTCCAATTGGTCAATTTTGGTGAAATTTTTACTGTCGAATCTCGGGCATATTAATGCATCAAATACTCAGTTTAATCAAAATCGTTAGAGCCGTTTTTGAGAAAATCGAAAATAACTTAAAAAGTTATTAAATAAAGTACCCCCTCCCTTTGAGCAATTTTGATGAAATTTTTGCTGTCACATCGCGGGCATATACATACCCTAAATACCCAATTTCAGGTTCGCACGGCTTATAGTTTTTGAGCTAGTCTGTTCACACACACACACACGCACGCACGCACGCACGCACGCACGCACACCACACACACACACACACACACACACACACACACACACACACACACACACACACACACAGACCATTTCGCGGGACTTGGTTATTTCGACTCAGGAGACCCCAAAACGTGTGTTTCCGTTGAAAACCGGAAGTCGAAATTTTTCACGATCGCAATACTTCCACTTACTATATATTATACTATATATTTCATATATAGGTAAGTGAAAGTAAAAAAAAAAAATTGAAATGGCAAAATATTGGGGGGGGGATCACGACCAATGTGACCCCCCTGGATCAGACGTTGTATCCATGGTGTTAAAACATTCTTTGATTCTCTAATCATCTAATTCAAGTTTCGTGATCAATTTAATGTGATGTAATAAATAAAAATTCAGCCAAGTTTCACCAAAACAGAAGATTACTTAGGCATCCATTATTCGTTTAAATATACAAAAACTGAAAAGCCAAAATATTTGAGGGGGGTCATGACACCGTGACCCCCCCCTCCTCCGCTTTGGATCCGCCAATGATTCTATAGCAAATTTCATTTGCTGTTCGATGTTTTTTACGGCTTAAGAACATATAGTTTACTATGAGTTGCTAAGCTCAACAATATGTGCTCCCCTGAAAACTTTTAATGTCGTCGCTTATGCGATTCGCGGGCGCAAGGGACGGTGCTTCTTCTTGACTGGAACTAGAGAAACGGGGAAAGAAGTCGGGCCAATAATTGGGATTCATAGGGTTTTTTGGCGGTTTTAATTTATTTTTCCATAATTAAAACCCGATTGGGCAAAATATTATTTGAAAAATGTCTAATAGGTATTGCTCGGTCCCTCAGTGTTCAATAAAAAAATCAAAAGACGTGTCATTCCATTTATTTCCAAAAAATAAAAAGCTTCTTCAAGAGTGGATTGTAAAATTAAGAATAGATAAGCCTTTTTCGAAACATATAACAATAAGAAGTCTTCATTTTAAAGAAAGTGACTATATTTATCCATGTAAATATTACTAGTTGACATTTTATTATTCCCAAATGCTAGTTCTATGCAAATAACGTTGGGACCATAGTGTCATAGATTTATTTTTCTTTTTTAATTTTCCCCATTTTTGTCTTACATCCGTTGTGCTTAATTGTTCCAAGTTTTCAATGCGGTGCCTGAAAGTTTTGACCAATAAATAAATAATATGACAAAGAAACTAAGCTGTCGTGAAAATGACAGCTGTAATAACAGTGATTGTATGAATAGGTAATTAATGTTATTGCTAACCGAAAAACGTAAAGTTATATAGATGTGTTTGCATTTACCAGAACTACCAGCTTTACTCGTACAATTACAAGAAAATTGCTTATTATTATTAATAAATTTGATTTCCACTTTTATTAGATGGGGCAGTCCTTTAAGATCGCTTGTGGGAAGGCACAATGCTTGTAAAATGACTGTTTTTTTACTTCTATATATTATTCCACATGTAATTATGTGGTTTGCATCAAGGATAGCCTGCCCTTTAATTAATGGTCTTTTGAAATTACCAATTATCTCTATCACATCAACTATGTCTATCCCCGTTCCTTCCTACATTTTGCAAAACTACTAGTAGCAACATATAGTCGATTGCGTCCGGAAATACAAACCCGCTTGTGACATCTCTGTGATTCACATTTCGCGCTATTGTCACTGATGGTGTGTTGGTAACATTGAATCGGACAACCTTGCCGGAAACGGCCCCACCATATCTTAATATTTGATTCTTGTCCCCTCCACACAATCACCTCGAATCAATTTGTACATAAATTCTATCCTTTTACATTTAATCATTTAAGGAATAAGATATCTGTTTGGTAAAGTGGGGGGGGGGGGAGGTTTATAATGGAGAAAGTTGTGGACAGTCCTGCCCCACCAATCAGATGCACTGCCTCATGAACACTCAAGAAGGTGGCTTTGCATCAGTAGTGAATTGACACCCAATTCGCGACAAGTGATATACAGAAAATATCATTACATTCAGTAATTTCTGCCTCATCACTGCCATATCTAGAAAGCATTGAGTAGAAGAGAAGCATGCAAGGAAACGGATCATTTCAAAGAGTAAGACTATTTAAATTAATTTAAAAAATATTCAGCATAAGCAAATTTTTTTTTAAATTTATATTATTGGGGTAAGCTGCGGTAGCGGATCAAGAATTTTCTGAGGGGGAGGGGCGCACTTTTTACTTTTTGAATTTGTATGTCTAATGAAGGACCTAATTTAAAATATTAGTGCATAGTTACATTTCCGTGTCGCTTTTTATAAGCATCGTCGGGCGTATTTTATATTTGATGAATTATATAATTTTTATTTCAGCTTGACCTGTATTGTTTTATGAATTCTTTAACAAAGTTGAATCTCCGGAATTGGTCTCCATTTCTTTTTTTAAACCAATCAGCATGATCCTAATTTCCATCAACTCGATGAAGCTTGTAGAAGTTGATGGAAAGCAATGAAATTAGTGGGATCAGGATCAGAAGGAGAACTTGGATGATTTCGGACCACATCCTTCAACATGGATCCGTCCTTGCTTAAGTTATGAACAGAACGCCTAAGAACCAGAGACGAAAAGGACAAAGGGCTTTAATGGACCCCAAATAAATAAATAATATTTAGTGAACCGTGAATAAAGAAATACTTAAGACAGGATTTAAATTTGGAAAAACTTCATTTTTTTTTTTAAGTCTCATAAAAATGGCTCGAATTCTTTTTACTTTCACTTACCTATATATGAAATATATAGTAAGTGGAAGTATTGCGATCGTGAAAAAATTCGACTTCCGGTTTTCAACGGAAATACACGTTTTGGGGTCCCCTGAGTCGAAATGACCAAGTCCCGCGAAATGGTCTGTGTGTGTGTGTGTGTGTGTGTGTGTGTGTGTGTGTGTGTGTGTGTGTGTGTGTGTGTGTGTGTGTGTGTGTGTGTGTGTGTGTGTGTGTGTGTGTGTGTGTGTGTGTGTGTGTGTGTGTGTGTGTGTGTGTGTGTGTGTGTGTGTGTGTGTGTGTGTGTGTGTGTGTGTGTGTGTGTGTGTGTGTGTGTGTGTGTGTGTGTGTGTGTGTGTGTGTGTGTGTGTGTGTGTGTGTGTGTGTGTGTGTGTGTGTGTGTGTGTGTGTGTGTGTGTGTGTGTGTGTGTGTGTGTGTGTGTGTGTGTGTGTGTGTGTGTGTGTGTGTGTGTGTGTGTGTGTGTGTGTGTGTGTGTGTGTGTGTGTGTGTGTGTGTGTGTGTGTGTGTGTGTGTGTGTGTGTGTGTGTGTGTGTGTGTGTGTGTGTGTGTGTGTGTGTGTGTGTGTGTGTGTGTGTGTGTGTGTGTGTGTGTGTGTGTGTGTGTGTGTGTGTGTGTGTGTGTGTGTGTGTGTGTGTGTGTGTGTGTGTGTGTGTGTGTGTGTGTGTGTGTGTGTGTGTGTGTGTGTGTGTGTGTGTGTGTGTGTGTGTGTGTGTGTGTGTGTGTGTGTGTGTGTGTGTGTGTGTGTGTGTGTGTGTGTGTGTGTGTGTGTGTGTGTGTGTGTGTGTGTGTGTGTGTGTGTGTGTGAACAGACTAGCTCAAAAACTATAAACCGTGCGATCCTGAAATTGGGCATTTAGTGTAGGTATATGCCCGCGATGTGACAGCATAAATTTCATCAAAATTACTTAAAGGGAGGGGGTACTTTACTTAATAACTTTTTAGGTTTTTTACGATTTTCTCAAAAACGGCTGTAACGATTTTGATTAAACTGAGTATTACATCTATTTATATGCCCGAAATATGACTGTAAAAATTTCATCAAAATTGATTAACCGGAGGGGGGACTTTACTTAATAAATTTTGTAACATTTTCACGTGTTTTTTTAATTTACTTTAAATTGGCTTTAACGATTTTGATCAAACTTGGTATTTGATGTATGTATATGCCCGAGATATGACTGTTAAAATTTCATTAAAATTGATTAATCGGAGGGGGGACTTTACTTAATAAATTTTGTATCATTTTCACGGGTTTTTTTATTTACTCAAAAACGGCTTTAACGACTAACAAAAATAAGAGATGGATGTAGAAAAATGTGTGACTTTGGGAAATTATATTTAACAGAACACGTCAATTTCTTATCTAAGTTAGTTGGTAAGTGAAAGTTGTGTGTTGCGCGCACGCACCAGATTTTTTTTTTTCTTTTTCATCTTATTTGGTCTGCACTTCTTACAGAGGCAGAGGCCTTAGCCTCTTCATCAATTCCTCTAAAATTAAACTCTTTTCTGATATCGTGTCCGAGTAATATTCCGAAACAAGTTTGCCTAACCTATTGCGTAACGGATTTATTGCAAGAGGTGCTCGATTTGGTATATAGGCACACACGAACACTACCAGCAGTGGCGGTCCCAGGGGGGGGGGATATGGGGGATCAATCCCCCCCCCAAATTTCGGCGAAAAAAAATTAGTGGGATGAATTAAAAAATTAATTTGGTATCTAACTTTTACGAGTTTTCTAGGGTAGTGTAGTTTAATTTTGACTAGAATTTTTTATACAGAATTTTGTATATGAACTTAATGTGTAAGCATAAGCAAATAAAGTATGATATTTTTACTCTGTTTTTTTTCCCTACCGGCCAATTTGCTTTCCTACAATTCTGGACCGACTTATCTATTATCTAGACATCGTAGAAACAAAAGTGGTTACACCAAATTGATCCACCCGATATCGAATAGCCGTAGAAAAAATCTGTACTACAACAGACTCAGGACAAGAATCAAAAATTTGTTTTATGAACTTGCACATCGAAGCTATGTACCGTTAACAATACTTTTCATTAAATAAGTTCTGATAATTTTAGAAAAGTAAAATGTTTTTCAACCAAGCAGCAACGAGAATGTTTGTACGTTTGAAACAACTACTGGAACCACGTTGCTATCAGTAAACAAAGCGAACGCTGTTTTTATTCCACGTCACGGGCAACATAAGATATGCTATCTGTCCGACCTCAAACTACTAATACTCTTCATTGATAAAAGCCAGGAAAGTGGAGGACTCTTTGATATATATATCTATATTTATCTTCGGACAATTAATTGAATATCGTAAAACCGTGAATATCGTGCTTACTCATGTTCTAGAAACGATTAACGGCCCTGTAGAAAAACGAAGAGGTTAAGCTTTTTGATTAAATTTGGGGGGTATTGTCCATTACAATACGAACACAAGCGTCACCGCCGGGGGGGGGGGGCAGGGGGTTGACGCGTCTCCCCCAATATTTGGACTAGAGGGGCCTGTTTCCATGTTGAATGAAGTTTTCAAATACTAAGTAGAGAATTATAAAACCAGACGCTACGGAGTATTATGCTTGCATTGCTTTTAACAATACAAATTTTCAGTGTATAAATACTTGAGAGGAAATAGAAACAAAAATAAGTAAATGAATGTGGGAAAATGTGAGAATATGAGGACTGGCGTTTACATCTTTATCGAAACACGTCTATTTCTAATCTAAGTAAGATGGTAATTGAAAGTTGTGCTGCGCGCATCGCACCAGATTTTTATAATATATTATATACTAGCTGTATATACCGGTTTCACCCGGAGAATTTCATTTTGTAAATCTATAAACTGAGACTTTTATCGACTCAAACGGTCGATTTTGTAAAAACCAATGTAAAGCGAGATCAAAACGATTATTATAACATTAAAGAATATACCCAGAGATCGGCTGAAGTTATGCAATTTTAATATGGACAGGTGTTCGCATCTGGTCTGAAAGAACCACTGAGCGAAATTTGGAGAATTTAGGACAAACGGTATGGATTTCTATAAAGAACAAACAGAATTTCATCTTTATATACATAGATTATAGCTGTATATCCCGGTTTCACACGGGGAATTTCATTTTTCTAAAGAAACGGTCGATTTCGTAAAAAAGAAACATTGTAAAGTGAGATCATTATGATTTTTATAACAATAAAGAAAATCAGCTGAAGATCGGCTGAAGTTATGCAATTTTAATATGGACAGGTGTTTGCACCTGGTATGAAAGAACCACTGAGCGAAATTTGGAGAATTTAGGACAAACGGTATGGATTTCTATAAAGAACAAACAGAATTTCATCTTTATATACATAGATTATAGCTGTATATCCCGGTTTCACACGGGGAATTTCATTTTTCTAAAGAAACGGTCGATTTCGTAAAAAAGAAACATTGTAAAGTGAGATCATTATGATTTTTATAACAATAAAGAAAATCAGCTGAAGATCGGCTGAAGTTATGCAATTTTAATATGGACAGGTGTTTGCACCTGGTATGAAAGAACCACTGAGCGAAATTTGGAGAATTTAGGACAAACGGTAGGAATTTCTATAAAGAACAAATATACAAACAAACAAACAGAATTTCATCTTTATTTATATAGATTATTATAATAATCAATATATTATATTGATTATTCATTAAGTTACATAGATAATTTAATTAATCGTTTAATAATATATCATTCATCAGAATGCCAAAAATTGCCATAGCAACTTAAATTATTGAATTTAAATGTCATATTATTTTAATGTTGGCAACACTTCCCCTTCACGGGTTACTTCCTTTTAGTTGCTATGGCAAGTTGAAGCAGAACAGTGCAACCCTCGTGATATAGAAATATTTAGATTTTTACATAAATTACGTTTTAATTCGTTAAGATACTGTTTAATAATTTTATCTTGCAAGTAAGTCCTCCTTTTTATGTATATATATTATTTTATATAAAGTAGCATATTAATTAAATAATATATATTGATAAAAGCCGAACATATAAGTTGTTATCTGTATAACTGAAAAACAAACCTTAAAAATCTATAATTCTGAAAGTCTTATTTCTTTTTCTACTAATTGACGAGCATATATTTGTAGATACATTCCAAAAAATACTGAGCTAAATATTATAATAAAGGAGAAATATTACTTTCACTTGCCTGTATATGAAATTGTATAAAGTAAGGGAAAGTACTGCGATCGTGAAGAATTTCGAATTTTTTTCGACGGAAATACACGTTTTAGGGTCCCCTGAGCCCAAATAACCAAGTCCCGCGAAATGGTCTGTGTGTGTATGAACAGACTCGCTCAAAAACTCTATACCGTACGAACCTGAAATTGGGTAATTGGTGTATGTATATACCCGCGATGTGACCGACAAAATTTCATCAAAATTGATCAATTGGAGGGAGCACTTAACTTAATAAATATCGTCTCATTTTCAATTTTTTTTATTTTTTATTTACTCAAACACGGCTTTAACGATTTTGATAAAACTCGGTATTTGACGTATTTATATACCAAATATGTGACACACAAAATTTCATCAAAATTGATCTAACGGAGGGGGCACTTTCTTTCATAAATGTTTTTTCAATTTTTACCTTGTTTTTCGATTATCTCAAAAAGGACTTCAATGATTTTGATCTAATTCGTCATGTTTAATGAAAATAAAAACTTCTTTAATATCAGCTTCATCATTATTAAAATGTTCTGAGGGGGCTTAAATAGGGAAGGGGCCTTTTTTGTTTTCCTATAAAGTAACTTTTTTTTTTGTTTATATGGAGAAATTATCTGTCTCTCGTTTTTCCCAAAAATAAGAAATACAGAAATAATAAAAAATAAGACAGGAGAAAAAAAGGAAAATATTCCGACAACTCATAAAGCACGTTGAGCCAGCGCATGCGCCAGACCATTGTTTATAATTAAAGACGTTCTGTTCATAGGAAAGAGCTGTCAACGTGTTTTGAAACAATTATATTTGATGGAAATTATTTGTTTCCATGGTAACTAAACATAGCTATAATTGAGAATTATAAAATATGGAGTGGTTTTAGAGAAACAGTAATCGTTCTCGGTTTCCGTTAATGCATAAGTGACCAACATTTTAAAATTAAATTTTAATTTACTATGAGTGGTAAATAAACCTCTTATCGATTCACCTTTACGATATATGTATTTAAAAAAAGCAATTCGCAGTAAAAAAATATATATATATATATATATATATATATATATATATATATAATGATTTTTATTAATAAACTTCAGATACTTCGAACTTATGTATTAATAAACCGATTGTGGTGTTTCTTGAGATCGATAAAAACACATGAATCGACCAATCAATTTCACGCTTCATGGAAATATCCTTGGTCAATAACAACACCTGTCTCTAACCATTGCTTTAAGCGGTCGATTAGATGCTATGGTACCCTCATATTTCGAAGAAAAGAAAATTTGATACGCCTTTTAATTTTAATGTACAAAAAAAAATCTAAATAATATCCCGATAGTAAATACTTATGTATAACGTTAATATTTATCGCAATAAAAAAAAAATCGATTATTAAAGAAATTAGGATTTTCTTAGGCCCTTTAAAAAAAGAAATAAACAATAATGGATCGAAAAGTACTGAGAACATTAAAGTTTTTCAAGACAAAGTATAATACTCTATAGCTTATGGAGACAAACAAAAATAAGTGAATAAATTTGTAAAAAAAAGTCACATACGTATCGATTTGAGTAAACTCATCTTTCGTTCGAAGTCAGTTAAAAATGTTTGAAGTTGAGGAATGGCGTTTACATATCTATCAAAACACGTCATTTTCTTAACTTACAAGGGGAGGCTACGGACGTGGGGTCACCGATTACAATGAAACTTTTTTCCGAGTTTCTATATCCAAAAATATTAGATACGTGTCCGAGGGTTCTTGCCAATGGGCCTTCTGATCCGAGAAAAAAAATTTCTTAGGAACGAAAATAGCCAAAAATTGCATCAATTTTTCATGTGAAGATCGGCTGTTAAGAAGGGAATGTAAGGCAAGGACCCCGGGGACCGTTGGCGCACCTAATGTGTTAAGCGGAACATTTTGTAATATCTTGTTTTTTGAGGGGAAGAATTAACCTCCCATACCTGGAAACTCTAATCAACGGAAACGAAAAGTTAATTTCAAAATAAATGGGCGAAGCCCGACTATATACGGGAAAAATTATTTATTCAGATCTGCGAAACCTAGGATCAGTAAGTTCTGTTGTTTAAATACATTGTTTGATATTATTTTCTGCGAATATTATCCGTTTCTGATGATTTTCACAGATGTTTTCATTCCCATTTTTAATGTATTTTCGTTTTTCCTTTCTATCAGATCAGTATCTCTTTAAAAATTCTGGGCATATGCATAAAAGTGTCTTCAGTTAAAATGTTGTGAAGTGTGCTCATGGGCGGATCCAGCCCATCGGAAAGGGGGGGGTTGCATCCCACATAGCCCTTCATTTGGATCTGCTAATCAGCTTTTTTACCTTTACGTTCCATTCCCACAACTAAAATTTTACTTGTTCTGCACATTATTTGTTCTTTATCTTGCTTCCTTACTTTAAGGGAAGTCAAATTCTATCTTTAAATGACGAAAAATTTTCCAAAGGAGGGGCTGCAGCCCCCACAGTCCCCCCCCTCCCCCCTGGATCCACCAATGAGTGAGCTAGCACTTTCGGATAACGTTTCTAAGCAATGTCTAAACAGACCTTAATAACATGACAGAAGTACGAATTTTCCAAATAGAAATATTATTTTAAGTGCTTTCCTAATAAATGTTAAAATCGGAGTCAGTCATTCTGTGAACTGAAAGACTCACATTCCAAGGATTAAAGGTAACCATAGAAAAATGCATTACAGTGATATAGAACCATGCATTACAAATACGATATAATGCAGTTGATAAAACTTTAAAAAAACAAATGAATATTTAATAAAATAAAAATAAAATAGGGGTCACCTGTGGTATAGAAAGGAAGAAAGAATTTTTATTCTAGGACATCTTGTCCCCTAAGAATAATAATAAATGTACAGATCCAGAGTCCTTTGTCTAGCTAGTTTAGAACGAAATTGGTAAGAAATCACAGAACTAAAATAAAATAAAAGCAAGCCTCATGAAATAAAACAAACAGCAAAAAAGAGATAATATAAGTTGACTGGTTTCCAACCATTTGAACATAAAGCAATAAAAGAAAAAGAAAATTTTATATCCACAAAGACAGATAAGTATTATAAATTATAACAGATTTCACTATTTTACATAGTTGCGGTAGTTTGAAGATTAAGGAGATGGAGAAATAATTGGGTTTTAAAAGAAGTGAGGGATGAATTTTTACGGATGGAAACAGGTAAGGAGTTCCAAAAGGAGACACTAAGGATGATAAATGATTTTGTTACGGAGACAGTTCGGTAGGAAGGGGTGTATAGGTTTAAGTTTTGGGATCTGGTATTTAGAGAGTGCATGGAGGAGCAGGGTGTAAGTAAATTCAGGATATACGGGGGCTTCTTAATTCTGAACGTTCGGAAGAGATATACACCAAGGAAATATTGCCGCAGAAAAACTGGGTAGAGACACTTCAATTCAGTATAGCTGCTTGTGACGTGGTTATTCCAGAATCACACTAACTAACTAGGGGTCACCTGTGGTGTTGTGGTTAGCATGGCAACCTACAATACGAAAGGTCGCAGGTTCGCGCCCAGCGGTGGCCCTAGGATTTTTTAATGGGAGTAAAAAATCCTTAGCCATGCTGTCCCTCGGATAGGACGTAAAATGGAAGTTCCGAGCCTGTACGATGTCAGGTACTCGTTAAAGATCCCTATCCTAATTATACCTGGATAGGCAAAATTTAGGACTCCAACTGTAGCAACCTCCGATTAGCCTTAGATGCATAAAGTGACGTTAAACAAACAAACAAAAAGAAAACATTGTAAAGTGAAA
The DNA here is from genome assembly GCA_911387785.2 of Aelia acuminata. NCBI lineage: Eukaryota > Metazoa > Arthropoda > Insecta > Hemiptera > Pentatomidae > Aelia > Aelia acuminata. The sequence continues at coordinate 177,705,040 of OU426979.1, forward strand.
CGCAAAACATATGATTTAAAAGAGTTCTAGACTTTTTGTTGGAACAAACTACATGTTTGTGACTGCGGGAATAATCTACGCTTGCCTAGTACCTTCCAGACAGTTCTATTCCAGATTAAATATAAGGAGCGTTGACTGACGAGTTAGTCTTGCTCTGAAGAGCGATCATATTATACACTAGCTAGGGTGCCCGGCTTCGATTCGGTAGTTTTAATAACAGAAAAACTTTAAAATTAAAGGAAGTATAGCACAAAATTAGCACTTTCTTGAAACTTTTAACATGGTATCAATATTAAGATTCGTTATCTGCAGAGTCCGCCCAAATAAGGAACCCTATATACTTTAAAGGGGGTTGAAAATGGTGAATGAACAATTAATTTTGCTGCAACTTTGTCGAGTCATGCATCGTTTTTGATGGTTTCTGTGATTCTGAATTCTATAAGCCCATTCCAAGCAGTCAGCAGATAATAAGTTATTAGATTATGGTTGAAAAATATATTAGTTAAAAAACTATATTTCGATTACAACTTAAGCGCCGACGACTGTGATGGTCCTATTAGATTCAGAAGTTTAGAAACTACCGAAGATTCATAGAAACTTTTTTTTTAAGACCTTTCTTCCAGTTCAATCTCCCATAAGATATCCCCCCCCCCCACCGTTATTTGGCCGTACACTGCACCTACTATTACAAAGTGAAAACCAAAATATCATGAGGGCACAATTTTTTCATCATATTTCTTTTTATCCTGAACTATGAGGGGTGGTAAAATCTTATTGAAAAAATGCTGTAATTGGAGTTAGTCATTTTGTCAACTGGAATGCTCATCATACATAGTAATAAAACAGTTTTTCATAATTACATACAATGAGAATACTTCAAACATTTTATTTTCGATTTATAATCAGTCAATTCAGCTCTCCTTTTTTGTTTTATGTCTGTTTTTATTTGCTCACTGTACAACTCAAAAATGTTCACTCATATTGCATTAAATTTACTTAAGTAGGTATATATTATATATTGATTAAATATAATGTGTTAATCAATTAACCTTCTTATGCGAAAATTAATTTTGTAAGGTATCCAGTCGGTTTTCTAATTGATATGTAAAATCATTATTTTATTTTGAAAGAAAAGGTGAAACTAATTATTTTCGCTTGATTTTTTAGTAATTTAAAAAGAACAGCTGAACAAATATATAACCTTTACAGATATAACGGAATGAATGAACAATAAAAATCGAGTGAAACGCACCCTAGCGCTTCCTGGTAGCTTGGAGCTCGAACTAAATTTTTCATTCATAAACTCGTATCTCAATCTCAGAGATGCTAATTAAATGGTGCGAGAGGCTTAAAATTCCAGTCCTTTTCTCTTCAATTTTACACCCTTAAGAGAAAAACAGAAACCTTCTTCTCCATTAGGGATTATACAGCAACACGCTGACATAACTACCTTAATCCCACGTGGAGTCGTTTCTGAGCCTTTTCGGGACGCACATTGTACACTTTGCTTTATAATATATATTGATTAGTGTATTAAAGCATCGTCACAAGTTAATACGTTTTGTAACCTTCTAGATCATTTGAGTTTGTATTGCTTGTGCGGCATCGTAAATTATTAGGTTTGTTTGTTTAACGTCCTTTTAAGCTACTAAGGCTAATCGGACGGTGCTACAGTGGGAGTCCTAAATTTTGCCTATCTAGGCATACCAGGTGTGTAAATATGAAACCGGAATTTTTCAAATAGCAAATAAGAGTTGATTGTATAAAAATGATACATACTTTTTTATTCGAAGTACTGTCCTTCGCTATCTATGCATTTTTCCCATCATTCAGGCAATTTGTGGATTCCCCGCCAAAATAATGCTTCCTCTTCTGAGTCAAACCAATCACTTATCCAATTTCGCACATTTTCATAAGAAGTGAAGCGCTGCTCAGCTAGTGCGTGTCCCATCGATACAAATAGGTGGTAATCAGATGGGGCCAAATCTGGTGAATAAGCCGCATGCGGAAGAATTTACCAACCAAACACTTGGATCGTTTCCTTGGTCCGTTTAGCCGAATGTGATGAGACATTGTCATGGAGCAAGATCACTTTGTGTGTCCTTTCTTGATATTTGGGACTTTTTGGCGCAAATCTTTATTCAAATTTATCATCTGTTGTAGGTAGCGTTCCGTATTAACAGTTTCCCCAGGTTTCCCCAGGTTTCCCCAGCTCATAGTAGGTAACACCCATCTGATCACACCAGACACAGAGCATTTTCTTCCTCCCCAAGCGATGCCGATGGTTCACCAGGAGTTACCCAGGAATTTTTACGCTTAGGATTCTCGAAGTAAATTTACTTTTCATCATCAGTCACAATTTGATGAAGAAATGACTTTTTTTCTGTACCTGGCGAGCAGCATTTGCCATGAGGTTTTTCGAGCTTCCTGCTGCCTGTCATTCAGTTGGTGAGGTACCCATTTTCCGACCTTCTGGATCTTTTCCATGCCTTTCAAACAAATGGAGACGGTGTCACATGTAATAATTGTCCAACAAACGCTTCCGAATCAGCGTTTTCAAAGTTTTTTTTTTGTGGTTTTCCACGGTCTTTGTTTCTTTTATCGAAATCCATCTTTAAATTTTTTGAACCAATCGAAACATTGAGATTTGCCTAGGGCATGCTCCCCGTAAGCTTCAACAAGCATCCTATGTGATAATGCTCCAATTTTTTTTCAGAAGGAAACTGAAAATAAATGCTGTCCGCAAATCTTGATTTGTTGGCACAAAAGTCGACATGTTCAACGCCACTAAAAAAACGGTTAGGGATGGTGAATGAATGAAACTGATGTTGGTATCAATTGGATCTCTTTACTACATGTAGGCAAAAGCAGATAACACCACTGACGGATTAGTTAAAAGATTATATTGACTGCTAACTCCTATTATTGGCGAATTCCGGTTTCATATTTACACACCTGGTAATTGGGATAGGGATCTTTAACGAGTACCTGACATCGTACAGGCTCGGAACCTCTATTTTTCGTCCTATCTGAGGGAGGGCATAGTTAAGTATTTTTTTACTCCTTTTTTATGTTAAAAAAATCCTAGGGCTACCAAGGGGCGCGAATCTTTTTTACTTTCACTTACCTATATATGAAATATATAGTAAGTGGAAGTATTGCGATGGTGAAAAATTTCGACTTCCGGTTTTCAACGGAAATACACGTTTTGGGGTCCCCTGAGTCGAAATAACCAAGTCCCGAGAAATGGTCTGTGTGTCTGTGTGTGTGTGTGTGTGTGTGTGTGAACAGACTAGCTCAGAAACTATTAACGGTGTGAACCTGAAATTGGGTATTTAGAGTATGTATATGCCCGCAATGTGACAGTAAAAATTTCATTAAAATTGGTCAAAGGGTGGGGGTACTTTATTTAGTAACTTTTTACGTTTTTTTAGATTTTCTGAAAAACGGCTCTAACGATTTTGATTAAACTAAGTAATTGATGTATTGATATGCTCGAGATATGACCGTAAAAATTTCATCAAAATTGATCAACCGGAAGGGGGACTTTACTTAATAAATTTTGTATAATTTTCATGTGTTCTTTTTATTTACTCAAAAACGGTTTTAAAGATTTTGATCGAACTGGGTATTTGACGTATGTATATGCCAAAGATGTGACAGCCAACATTTCATCAAAATCGGTCAAACGGAGGGGGCACTTTATTTCATAAATTTTTTCCACTTTTTAACTTTTTTTCGATTATCTCAAAAACGACTTTAATGATTTTGATAAAATTCGTCATGTTTGATGGAAATTAGGTGTTTAATAATATCAGGTAAGTTTTATCAGTATTAAAATTTTCTGAGGGGGCTTAAATGGGCAAAGGGCCTTTTTTGTTTTCCTATAAAGTACCTTTGTTTTAGTTTAAATTGAGAAATTAAGTGTCTCTCATGACGCCTAAAAATAAAAAATGGCTAAATAGTATATATGAAAAAAATCCAGTAAACATATTCAGGAAAAAAAAAATATTCCGTCAACTCATAAAACACCTTGAGCTCACTAATGCGGCGTACGCCTTTAATGACAAACCAATGCGTTATAATTAAAGATGTTCTGTTCATTTAATGAAAATTATTTGTTTCATGTGAACTAAATGAAATATTCAACAAGTACATAGAGACTTATAAAATCAGACGACTTGGAGTATTATGCTTGCATTGCCGAATTATCACAAGTAAAAACGTTTATTAAATTTTAAAAGAAATTAGTGTTTTTTTTTTTGAGTAAATGAAAACAAAAATAAGAAATGAATGTGGAAAAATGTATAACTTTGATAAGTGGCAATTAACAAAATGCATTAACATCTTATCTAAGTAAGTTGGTAAGTGAAAGTTGTGTGTTGCGCGCACGCACCAGATTTTTTTTCTTTCTTCATACTCATGTATGAGAGCTGTTTATTTGTTAATGTATACATGCTTCATGAACTAGGCATAATACATGTATCAATAGAGAATTAATTGGGAATACAGAAGTACAGTATAATTCAGAAGTACAGGGGGTGCGCTAGTAGTTTTGCAAAATGTCGGAAAGAACGGGGATAGACATAGTTGATGTGATAGAGATAGAGATAATTGGTAATTTTAAAAGACCATTAATTGACGGGCAGGCTATCCTTGATGCAAACCACATAATTACTTGTGGAATAATATCTAAAAGTAAAAAAACAGTTATTTTACAAGCCTTGTGCTTTCATACTAGCAATCTTAAAGGACTGCCCTATCAAATAAAAGTGGAAATCAAATTTATTAATAATAATAAGCAATTTTCTTGTCATTGTACGTGTAAATCTGGTAGTTCTGGTAAATGCAAACACATCTTTGTAACTTTACTCTACGTTTTTCGGTTAGTAATAACATTAATTACCTATTCATACAATCATTGTTATGACAGCTTAGATTCTTTTTCATATTTTTTATTTATTTGTCAAAACTTTCAGGATTCCCATTGAAAACTTGGAATGATTAAGCACAACGGATGTAAGACAAAAATGGGGAAAATTAAAAAAGAAAACAAATATGATACTATGGTCCCAATGTTATTTTCATAACACTAACATTTTGGAATAATAAAATCTCAAATACTAATATTTACCTGGATAAATATAGTCACTTTCTTTAAAATGAAGACTACATATCGTCATATGTTTCGAAACAGGCTTATCTATTCTTAACAACTCGTAAATATATGTATATATATATATATATATATATATATATATATAATTTAAAAATGTTAAAATGTAACAGATATATTCGACATTTAATATAACAGTTCTAAAAAATTATATATGTCTGCTATTTTATTAATTTCATGAATACTAGAGGAGCAAGGCGAGCAGACAAAATATAGTCATCATTTTCTTATTCATATTTAGGACGAGTGCAGGACATATGAAAATTATTTTTATAATTAATCCAATCTTAGTTCGTGGCTGACCACCATTTTAAATTATTTATTTTTTGAAGAGAAAAGATTTGGCTCCGCCTGGAGTCGAACCCGGGTCTCCTGCGTTACATGCGGGGATGCTAACCACTACACCACAGAGCTCGGCACAAGACAGAGCACATCCTTCCTCTTCAATGATACCTACTCCCCCTATCTCACAAGTTTTGTGAGTAGTAGCGGGATGTGGACAAATTTTGTCCAATTTATGATATTTATTGACATAAGTCAATTTTTTAAATTATATTATATATTTTTATATTATATATATATTTTTAATTAATCCAATCTTACTTCGTGGCTGACCACCATTTTAAATTATTTATTTTTTGAAGAGAAAAGATAAGGCTCCGCCGGGAGTCGAACCCGGGTCTCCTGCGTTACCACATCCCGCTACTACTCACAAAACTTGTGAGATAGGGGGAGTAGGTATCATTGAAGAGGAAGGATGTGCTCTGCCCTGTGCCGAGCTCTGTGGTGTAGTGGTTAGCATCCTCGCATGTAACGCAGGAGACCCGGGTTCGACTCCCGGCGGAGCCAAATCTTTTCTCTTCAAAAAATAAATAATTTAAAATGGTGGTCAGCCACGAAGTAAGATTGGATTAATTAAAATAATTTAAAAAATTGACTTATGTCAATAAATATCATAAATTGGACAAAATTTGTCCACATCCCGCTACTACTCACAAAACTTGTGAGATAGGGGGAGTAGGTATCATTGAAGAGGAAGGATGTGCTCTGCCCTGTGCCGAGCTCTGTGGTGTAGTGGTTAGCATCCTCGCATATAACGCAGGAGACCCGGGTTCGACTCCCGGCGGAGCCAAATCTTTTCTCTTCAAAAAATAAATAATTTAAAATGGTGGTCAGCCACGAAGTAAGATTGGATTAATTAAAATAATTTAAAAAATTGACTTATGTCAATAAATATCATAAATTGGACAAAATTTGTCCACATCCCGCTACTACTCACAAAACTTGTGAGATAGGGGGAGTAGGTATCATTGAAGAGGAAGGATGTGCTCTGCCTTGTGCCGAGCTCTGTGGTGTAGTGGTTAGCATCCTCGCATGTAACGCAGGAGACCCGGGTTCGACTCCCGGCGGAGCCAAATCTTTTCTCTTCAAAAAATAAATAATTTAAAAATTATTTTTACATAATTGGCATTCGCGTTTCTCCAACCCTGTTTCCACCCCGTCCGGTATTTCCCAGTGACGAGGTTTATGGTTTCCTCAAAAATTTCAGAGGGTTGTAAACTAATTGACATGGGGTTCTTTTCGGGGTTTTCCTAATTAATTTTACCTGCACCTTTAAAAGAGAAATATGTATAAGGAGATAAGAAGAGTGAATGTGGCAATAAGTATTGAGGCCAGCGGGCACGGCAGCCGGTCTAAGGTCTCAGGCCACAGGGCCCCCAATACACTCCTACTGCTCAGACGCTAAAGGGTTAACATCCAGCTGTCTCCATTTAGAAGGATGCTTCTTATTAGATTGTATCTTTTATTGCCAAAAATTGGGCAGTCGTATAGGAAGTGATGAAATATTTGTGAAGTTCGTCCTTCACAGTTGCAGGTGTCAGAGTTCGTGAGGTGAAAAAGTTTTAGGTAAGACTTGCTTTGTCCGTGTTCAGTTAAAAATTGTGTCAGTTTGTAGTGCGAACTCTTAATTTTGCCATAGTTAGTAAGTGTTTGTTTGTTTTAACTTCACTGTATGCTACAGTGGGAGTCCAAAATTAGGCCTATCCAGGTATAATTAGGATAGGGATTTTAACGAGTACCTGACATCGTACAGGCTCGGGACCTCTATTTTACGTCATATCCGAGGGACAGCATCGACAAGGATTTTTTACTCCCATAAAAAAATCCTATGGCCACCGCTGGGCGCGAAACTGCGACCTTTCGTATTGTAGGTTGCCATGCTAACCACAACACCACAGGTGACCCCTAGTTAGTTAGTGTGATTCTGGAATAACCACTGATGAATTGCTTCATTAGATTCATCTTTGGTGTCCCCAGGCGCTCCCACGTCACAAGCTGCTATACTGAATTGAAGTGGCTCTACCCAGTTTTTCGGCGGCAATATTTCCTTGGTGTATATCTCTTCCGAACGTTCAGAATTAAGAAGCCCCCGTATATCCTGAATTTATTTACACCCTGTACCTCCATACACTCTCTAAATACCAGATCCCAAACCTTAGTTTTAACTTCACTGTATGCTACAGTGGGAGTCCAAAATTAGGCCTATCCAGGTATAATTAGGATAGGGATTTTAACGAGTACCTGACATCGTACAGGCTCGGGACCTCTATTTTACGTCATATCCGAGGGACAGCATCGACAAGGATTTTTTACTCCCATAAAAAAATCCTATGGCCACCGCTGGGCGCGAAACTGCGACCTTTCGTATTGTAGGTTGCCATGCTAACCACAACACAACAGGTGACCCCTAGTTAGTTAGTGTGATTCTGGAATAACCACTGATGAATTGCTTCATTAGATTCATCTTTGGTGTCCCCAGGCGCTCCCACGTCACAAGCTGCTATACTGAATTGAAGTGGCTCTACCCAGTTTTTCGGCGGCAATATTTCCTTGGTGTATATCTCTTCCGAACGTTCAGAATTAAGAAGCCCCCGTATATCCTGAATTTATTTACACCCTGTACCTCCATACACTCTCTAAATACCAGATCCCAAACCTTAGTTTTAACTTCACTGTATGCTACAGTGGGAGTCCAAAATTAGGCCTATCCAGGTATAATTAGGATAGGGATTTTAACGAGTACCTGACATCGTACAGGCTCGGGACCTCTATTTTACGTCATATCCGAGGGACAGCATCGACAAGGATTTTTTACTCCCATAAAAAAATCCTATGGCCACCGCTGGGCGCGAAACTGCGACCTTTCGTATTGTAGGTTGCCATGCTAACCACAACACAACAGGTGACCCCTAGTTAGTTAGTGTGATTCTGGAATAACCACTGATGAATTGCTTCATTAGATTCATCTTTGGTGTCCCCAGGCGCTCCCACGTCACAAGCTGCTATACTGAATTGAAGTGGCTCTACCCAGTTTTTCGGCGGCAATATTTCCTTGGTGTATATCTCTTCCGAACGTTCAGAATTAAGAAGCCCCCGTATATCCTGAATTTATTTACACCCTGTACCTCCATACACTCTCTAAATACCAGATCCCAAACCTTAGTTTTAACTTCACTGTATGCTACAGTGGGAGTCCAAAATTTGGCCTATCCAGGTATAATTAGGATAGGGATTTTAACGAGTACCTGACATCGTACAGGCTCGGGACCTCCATTTTACGTCATATCCGAGGGACGGCATCGACAAGGATTTTTTACTCCCATTAAAAAATCCTAGGGCCACCTCGGGACGCGAACCCGTGATATTTAGTAATGTAGCTTTCTATGCTAACCACAACACCACAGGTCCCTAGTAAGCATGTGTGATTTCTGGAATAAATTTATGTAGAGGTCTTCCTTTACAGGTGACCCCTTGTAACTTATTATTTTCTTTAGATAAAATTATTTTAACCCACATAAGAGTTAAAATATAAATATCTACAGGGTCACTTTTATCAAGTACAAACATTCTTAGAGAACGAAAATACTTCAATTTTTTTCAAATGTCACGAGAAGTGAGTGCATATGCATGTGCAGTTCACACTCGTTGCACGCACTGTTAAGTCGATATGCTGTAGGCTCTTAAAAATAAAAGTATTCAATTTTTAATAATGCATATCTTATCGATTATAGATGGTTGTGCATCCACTTACAACCTTAACATTTCGTTTTTAATTTAACTTACCTACATATCAAATATAATTACTTAAATTATACTTGTATTAAATTAATACAAGGACAGTATTACGATCGTGAAAAATTTCGACTTCCGGTTTTCAACGGAAATACACGTTTTGGGGTCCCCTGAGTCAAAATAACCAAGTCCAGCGAAAGGGTCTGTGTGTGTGTGTGTGTGAACAGACTAGCTCAAAAACTATAAACCGCGCGAATCTGAAATTGGGTATTTAGTGTAAGTATATGCCCGCGATGTGACAGCAAAAACTTCATCTAAATTGGTGAAACGGAAGGGGTTCATTATTTAATAACTTTTTACGTTTTTTCGGTTTTCTGAAAAACGGCTCTAACGATTTTGATTAAACTGAGTATTTGATGTATTAATATGCCCGAGATATCGCTGTAAAAATTTCATCAAAATTGATCAACCAAACGGGGCACTTTACTTAACAAATTTTGTCTTATTTTCACGTGTTTTTTTTTTTATTTGCTCAAAAACGGCTTTAACGATTTTAATCAAACTGGGTATTTGATGTATGTATATTCCAAAGATGTGAGAGCAAAAATTTCATCAAAATTGATCAATTGGAGGGGTCACTATCTCTATACATATAAGAGGCATTGTCCTAACAGAATCAACGCAGAGCAAAAACTACTAATGATAGAAACTTGAAGTTCGGTATCAGCTAAGAAAGGAATTTCAAAAATGTAACCCCTAAGGGGTTTAAATGGCGAAATTGTCGTTTAACTCTAACGGACACCTATTTTTTCACTTCGAGAAAAAATGTCTAATTTGGACTCATTTTAAAGATACGACGAGTTTAACTCGAAAGCCCCCACGGGGCGTCGAAAACCATGTTTTAAAGCCGAAAAATGAAGCGTTCACGACGAGTAAGCAACTTTTTGTTTCGGCGGTTTTAGTAACTCTCTCCAATGCGCGTTTCCCTCTCTTCTACCGAGCCAGCAGCTTCCCCCTCCACCATTCCACCTACCAGAAGCATTCTACTAAATCTCCTTAACATCAGTTAGCATATTATATTACATCAATACCAAGATGATGATCACTGAATTGATTTTAAAGGCTCAAGGGCAAAGCCGCGACGGAGAATTTTGTATTTAGCTTATTTGAATAATTATCGACTGTCAGAATTGAATCATTTATCAGATCTGAAAAATACTTGAAATATAACTTTCTTTTCTGTTTCAAATTTAAATTATACGGCTGCGGCGGCCCTAGGATTTTTTAAAAAAACGTCCCTCGGGTAGAACGTAAAATGGAGGTCCCGAGCCTGTACGTTCGTTAAAGATCCCTATCCTAATTATACCTGGGTAGGGCAAATTTATGACCCGCTCTGTAGCTTCGTCCGATTAGCTTTAGTGGCATTAAGTGACGTTAAACGATCAAACAGCAATTATATGAAATCTCAATGCTGTGTGTTTACTATTGGAATTCGTTGTTGAATTGTAACATATTATCTAACTGTACTGAATCGTTGATTCGTATGATAATTCCCCAGTTCCGTTTCCGGTGATCCCGTGAACGGCATTATCACAGAACAAATATACGCAAGTACGTCTAGCATTTAGTTGCAGTGCGTTATCGACGTTACAAACTACATCTGTTTTATAACTCTTATAGCATTTCTTGTGGTTCGATTTTTTTATTCACGGATGATGTAAAAAAATTTTAAAAATTTTAAAATATTTCGAACATTAAAATAATTATTATATTGTGACTATTGTTCTGTTGAGTCATTATTTCATAAATTGTACTCCAATAGAAAAGGTTAGTCGTTGAAAATGTACTTGCATGCCATTACTGGTTAATAAATAAATGAATCAAGTGAGTTTTCAATTTATTTTTCTATTTTCAAATTATTTTCTAAGTATTTACTGTAGTTGGTTAAAATTATTTTATAAATAAACTCCTGATCTAAATTAACGCACCACTTCAATATTTATACCGATAATTCTATTTTTTTGAATTTATTATTAATTCTGAGCATTTCTTTCTTTTTAGAAAGAATGGGAATAAATAGTCAAACATTAAAATCTTTCTTTTTAGGAAGAACGGGAATAAATAATGAAACATTTATTTTATCAGTACTTTGTGTTGCCTCCTCTGGCCTTGATAACTGCTTCCTAAGGTATCCTCATGCTTTTGATGAGATTCTCAATTCTTCCTGGAGGAATATCCCCCCACTCTTCCAGTGCAACTTGTTCCAACTGTAACAGTGTGGTAGGATCTGCTACACTACTTCTAATGTTTCTTTTGAGCTGGTCCCAGACATGCTCTATGGGGTTGAGGTCAGGGCTTCGAGCTGTCCAATCAATCCTTTTAATGCCCTCTTCATTTAAGAATTGTTCTACTGATATTGCCCGGCGTGGTCTTGCATTATCCTGCATAAACAAAAACCTTTCTCTAAAATTTCAACCAAAAGGAACAACATGTTCTTGTAGAATATCTTCTCCATACCTTGTTGCATTCAAGGATCGTCCTCGACTAACCACTAACTCTGTGCGAGCCGCCATCGTGATACCACCCCAGAAAATTATTGAGCCTCCACCAAAAGACAGACGAGGGATAATGTTGCATTGGAAGAACCTTTCTCCACGCCGTCTCCATGTGCAAACTCGCCCATCAGAAGATGTTAGAGTGATTCTCACTTCCTCAGAAAACAAAACCTTCCTCCAATCGTCGAAATACCAATTATGGTGTTCTCTGGCGAATCGTAGTCTTGCTACTCGGTGCCCCCTGGTTAGAAGAGTTCCTGAGGCAAACCTTCTACTGCTCAAATTAAACTCCCTCAACCTCCTCCTGACAATGGGGGCCGAAATGATTACTCTTATGACACTTTGAATTAGATTGCCAAGATGAGAACTTGTAACTTGCAAACTTCTTCTGAGAGCCTGTAGGCGTAAAAATCTATCATCTCTCTCGGGTGTAGCTCTTGGATGCCCTTGCCCATGCCTTCATCCAAGAGTGACGGTCTCTTGAAATCGTTGGAGGGCTCTCCCAATAGTTTTATGTTGAAAACCAAGTTTCCTGGCAACTTTACGCTGGCTGTATCTTTCAGAGAGAAGAGTTAAGGCCCTGACACCTTCATAATCGGATAAATGTCTAGTGGGGACCATGAATGGAAATTTGGACAAATTCACTTCAAAACTTGTGTAAAAGCAAGCCTTCACTTAGAAGCAACTGCAGTAAAACGGACTAAACTGAGGAATCAAACAATAGAGTAAAAACGTGGATTTAATAAATTCCATTTCATACGGGATTAAAAGTAACAATCACTGTTTGTAAACAATCGTTGGATCCTAAACAAATAAATAAACATCAAGAGGAACAATTTATTTACCTAAAATGGGATTAAAAGTTAAATTTTAAGGTGGTGCGTTAATTGTGATCAGGAGTGTATATATTTAGATATGAAACGGTGGCTGTGTGGTTGATGATGTTAAAGTGTAGTACGCTCACAATGTGGTACGCATGATCGTGTCGAAACCCAGAGGATGAAAAGAAGCACGGGTTCGAATCCTTAGACCTAGAGCAGTTTGTCACTGTGCTTGAACCCAAGAGAGCTGACACCATCGGTGGGAACGACACTGCCAAGTTGGGACTGGTTATGGGGCTTTTTTTTTTTTTTTGTCCTTCCCTTCCTCGAGACCTCCTTCCAGCAACGTGGGGTTTGGGCTACCCCCTCCAGACTGTCTGTGCTCCCGCAAGCTACACAAATGTCCGTTAAGGGGCTTTTAAACAGTGCGAACTTAATTTAATTTAATTTAAACTTAATTTAAACCCCGAACAGCCTGTCCCAATCACTTCCGCAAATCTAAATAAGACACGAAATCGAACAGGTACTTTACCCGTTCGCCTGTGTTCGGGAATAGCGCTAGAGTCGCTTTTGTGTTACTTAAAAGATAATCTTCTTGACTTTCTTTTAGCATTTTTCTGACTATGCTTTTATCCTTTATAATAAGTTAGAACAAAAGTCAGAACCATGGGCGTCACCAGCTCCAAATTATTGGGGGTGACGGCTCAATTTTTTTCTAGATAGGGTAGGTATAAATTCGAGCGGTTAAAAGTTGAAAAAATAGGTCCTTAAAACAACTCTAAGGACATCCTCCAACGATGCATTTTAAATGTAATTATAGTATCTTTAAACTTTTCTATTTATGCCTCAGTTATAAAATAGGGAGTTGTTAATGCTTAATGTTGAATTTCATTGCTTTCCGTCAACTTCTATAAGCTTCATTGAATTGATGGAAAGTAGGATCAAACCAGTTGGTTTAATAAAGAAATGGAGACCAATGCAGGGGATACTACTTTTTTTTCAGAATTTATAAAACTAAGCAGTTCAAGTAGAAATAAAAAATATATATATATATACCGTAAAACGAGGTGACTTTGTGACAAGCCTATTTTTCTACAGTTTTTGAATTTCCCTCCTTAAAAAGAATCAGGTTAGGCAATTCAGTGTACTTGTCAGTTGGTCAGTAATGTGCTGCAACCTACTGGCCACAAATGGACCTCTATAACTTCTTTCATTCCATTTATCATGGTGCTTTATTTCAAATTTTCAAGTAAATGAAAACAATCAAGCATATATGAAATAAAGCACCATGGTAGATGGAATGAAAGAAGTTATATGTGGCCAGTAGGTTGCAGCACATTACTGACCAACTGACAAGTACACTTAATTGCCTCACCTGATTCTTTTTAAGGAGGAAAATTCAAAAACTGTAGAAAAATAGGCTTGTCACAAAGTCACCCCATTAGTATCAAAGTCACCTCGTTTTACGGGGATATGGAGGATCAACCCCCCCCCCCGAAATTTCGATGAAAAAAAATTAGTGGGATGAATTACAAAAAATAATTACGCATCTAACTTTTACTACTTTTCTAGGGAAGTGTAGATTAATTTTTGCGTTTTCCTATTGTAATCAGTGATGTTTATTGTTTTATCTAATTTTGTGAACTTAATGTATAAGCATAAGCAAATAAAGTGTGCTATTTTTACGCTGTTTTTTTTTTTCTACCGAACAATCCCCCCCCCTCCCCGAATTTTTTTTCTGGAACCGCGCCTATATATAATTCACCCAATACACAATATTATTGATTGGTTATACCAAATAAGAAATTGGGTATAACCAATCAATAGAGTGTGCTGTAATTAACTAATATTTTATTAGATTTGATTTGATAAACTGTGGTAAATTTTTAAAATCGCATTTTTATTCAATTTTTTGATTGGGTCCTTTCTTGCCAAAATATTGGGGGGGACGCGCCCCCCCTGTCCCCCCCCCGGCGGTGACGCCCGTGGTCAGAACAGCCGCTAGTTGCAAGTCAGCCGTTTTTGCAATGAAAATTGTTTTATTAAGGCGCATATGTGCGGTCAGATATCATTTTTCGCTCGACTTCACGTTTAAGTGTAAATAGTTCTTCGTGGTACTGTGTAAAAGCACCTTTATACACAGGAACTCACTTTAGTGTAAAAAAGGTAATATCTTTACATGTCGTTAATACACTCCATGTAACCCATTAGGGCTCACCTAATACTGATAATGACCCACATTTATGGGTCGAAACATAAGCTGATTAAATGAAAATAAAGATTCGTAACTAAAATTCCTGACTAAAATTAAACCTAGTATAATTATAATTTACTCTCCTTATGATATTCTCTAATTTAGCTTTGTTTTTTATTAAAACTTGATGACTATTATTTTGATTTATTTATAATTTCGATCCACACAATGCCTTGCCAAATTGATACGTCGATTATTTGAAAAATATTAATCGATATTTTTGAGATATCGATGTATGGCTGACAACTTTTTCGCTGACAGCTAATGGGTTAACCTTCAGGAGGTTGTATTTAAAAAATAAAATTTTCTTTAAATGAAATATAGTTTTTATTTCTTCTTCTTAATTCTATTCATTAATCATGTTTTTAAATAGTTATTTTTTTTTAATACAAGGCCCTTGCCGAGTTAGTTCCCGATGGAATATTGCACTCCTGTTGTGGTAATCATAACTTTCTCCTTACATCTGCTAATAAAGTTGTAATAGAGAAGTTATCTAATTGTAATTTTGTTTTTGCATATAAGGTAACTTCTTTCCCTCTCTTTAGTATTTTTATAAAAATATTATGAATTTGTGTTGGTATTAAAAATGTTTTGCAGTTCCATAATTGAAATATACCATATTTCTGTTTTTATTTCTAATTCATTTCTTCAAACTTGGATATTGTAAACCTTGGGTGTATATATATTTATAGATAGTTGATATAGATTATTTATAATGTACGAAATAAATGAAATACAAAGTATTCTATCTTTTGTTGGTATATTTCCCCGATTTCTCTAAAGTTATGCATAAAGTATATTTTTTCAGTGATACCAAATACTATATCTGTTTGTGAGTATTATATAGTTATAGCCCGACTAGTATAACTTGACGTATTATGAAAAAATAACTAAAGATTCTCTTATTTTGTATTCGGAGCCTTATTGCAAAAAAGTTGGTGTAATGATTGAAAATGTTCAAGCAATACTTTATTAATTCTTAATTATGAATAAAATGTCCTGAAATAATATCTAATTGCCAATAAAGTTATAAAAGTCAGGCTATTATGATTTTGTATTTTATTGTCGTTCCTGATATATTTTAAATTTTTATTCCAGCATTGCTCTTCCAGATAATGGACCATATTGCTACGGTATGAGTTAATTTCACTCAAAATTTATAAACCTTATAATTTTAAAAAGATATTAATTAAATTGAGTTTGAGGCATAATTTGATTTTAATATAGATAAAAATGAATTGATTTAAAAAATATATAATATTAAAGAATAATTTAGACCTGTTTTTCAACTTGTCAATGGAAGCTTAATTTTATTTCATACTATACTTTTATTTTTTTTGTTCAGACAATCAATGATCCAGTTCACAAAACAATAGAGATACATCCATTATGTTTGAAAATAATTGATACTCCGGAGTTCCAGAGGTTAAGAGATATAAAGCAATGCGGTGTGAGCTACCTCGTTTACCCATCTGCTGTTCACTGCAGATTTGAGCACAGTATTGGGTAATTAATATTTATGCTGATTTATAAAATACTTAATTCTTATCTCCTTTATAGAAGGGCGTAAAGCACTTGCTCAGAATTCCTATTCCTATACATGATAGTTTGATTAAATAATCAGAATTTTAAATTTTATTTTATTTTTATTTTGGAGAGTCAACGTTACGATCCCAACATGTGGATCAGGGACAAAAAGAAGACAAATGTATGAGTATTTATGCTAGAAGATGAAATTAGATGTTTATCATGTAATAATTAATTATTGATAGTAACAACAAGGAGTAACAGAATTTTGGAAAACAATTCCAACTGATGTTATGTTTACATGAAATGGATGCTTAACAAAACTGATAATAAAATAAAGGATAGTAAAATTATACATGAATATTTAAATAAGTAGCTGGTTTACTAGATAAAATAAAATCTGATATTTAGCTTCTGAGTCTTGAGTAATACAGAGACTGAGGGTAAAAATAAGGTGAGAGGTGGTAGGGGTTAGTTTGTTGATGTTGCGTTTTAAATATATAAATGACCCTATAAGCCAACTTTAGTCACAATTTCAATGAATATTGACATGGATAATTGAAACAAACAAATTCTTATTGTTTTAGGCTTCCATGGTCTGAATCCATTGTATGCATTTCTTCTTCAGGGTTTGACCATGTAACAGGTTTTTCAACTGCCAAGCTTTCAACCATCTTGCTGTGGGCTTCTTCAAGAATGACTTAACAATACTCATTCTTGTATTGGCCCTGAAGAAGCCCACAGAGCAAGATGGGTGAAATCTTGGTAGTTGAAAAACCTGTTACATTCTCAAACCATAAAGAAGAAATGCATAAAATAAATTCTTATTGGATTAATAATGAAAGTTGGAATTAGAGTTTATTTTTATGGACTAGGACTTCTCTAACAATGTATCATTTATTAAGAAATTAAATACAACATTATATATTATGTATGTGTAAATTTTATGAATAAGCAGTAACTAACAAATGTATTAAACTTCTATTTTAAAGGGTCTATTATTTGGCATCACAGATGGTCGACAGCCTTATAAAGAGATATGAAGATCCTGCCTTGCAAAAAGAAAACCCGATAAAAATTTGCCAAGAAGATCGACTCTGTGTTATGATAGCTGCACTATGCCATGACCTTGGTCATGGACCTTTCTCCCATCTGTGGGAGACGTTCGTCTTCAGGCAAACCGATAAGAAATGGCGTGTAAGTCTCCTTCAATGTGAATGGTTTTTATTTATTGGGGATAACTTAGGTTGGCGATGAGGTTTATACTGTGCTAGGAGACATAAAGTGTCGGCTAAGTCGAAATCTTGAAGCCTAACCCTGTCAGCTGCCAGTGCTCTCCTTCTGTAGTCCATTCCTCGGCCTTGGAACGCCTCCCTCACATTATCTCCCCACACCTTTCGGGGTCTTCCTCGTTGTCGCCTGCCTTTTGCTCTGGTCTCGTAAGTCCCCTTACCCAGACTTGTATTATCCTGCTCATATGACAGTACTATCGCAGCTGCTTTTCTCCTATTATTGTGCTCAAGGGTTTTATATCGAGGTTTAACCTCAGTATCGCATTTCTCACTTTATCTCATCTAGTCTTTCCTTCGATTCTTCTCAAGAACGTCAGTTCTGTTGCTTGAATTTGGCTTTTGTGCTTTGAGGTTAAGCACCAGGTGAGGACAACACACCTGGTTAACAACACTGGACAACAGACCTGGTTAACAACACTGGACAATAGACCTGGTTAACAAGGATTTGCTTAAGGCATGTATCAACTTACTTACTTACTGCGTGGCATTACGGTCCATTGAGGACCAAAGCCTTCTCCATTACTTTATTCCACTCTGCTTTATCCATAGCCTTGTTGCGCCATCGTCTAACATTAAGTTGGCGTAGGTCCTCCTCCACATCGTCCAGCCATCGTTTGTGAGACTTACCTCTTCTTCAAGAACCTCCAGGGTGACCATACAACATTTGTTTGGGTAACCTCGAAGCATGCATCCTTTCCACAAGTCCAAGCCACCCCACTCTTCTTTTCTTAATAACTTGTACTATGTCCGCTTCGGTGAATAACTCTTTCAGTTCTTGCTCTGTATTCATCAGCCTCTCGCACGGGTCCAAATATTTTCCTATACTCTAAGCTTATTCTCACTTGCCGAGGTCATCACTCAGGTCTCACTACTATATAGTACCGTAGGTCTAATTACCGTCTTGTAAATTAGCATCTTAGCTTTCCTGGAGAGGTTTTTGAATGTTAGTGCTTTACGTAATGCATAAAGACGTCCATTACCAGCTGCTATTCGTGCCTTTATGTCCTCAGTTGTGTCCTTATTTCGGGTGACAATCCCTCCAAGATACTTAAAGGACCTACATGCTGCGAAATAGTGCTCACCTATCTTGACCTCTTCTTCCTTAAAAGCGCCATCCCTTGTGGTCTTTAGGTATTTGGTTTTCTTCACATTAATAACCATGCCAAGCACCTTAGTTGCTCTTTCGAACTCTTCCAGAGCACCTGCCAATGCCGTTAACGATCTTGCTGAAATTACAACGTCATCGGCATACGCCATATGCTAGGACAATCTGTTGAAAATGTTGCCTCCTGGTTTGGTTCTTATGTTTCTGATGGCATATTCCAATACTAGATTAAAAAGAACTGGGGAAAGAGGATCTCCTGGACGTAAGCCACATTCCACTTTGAATTTGTAGGACATGTGCGACTGGATTTTAACTCTACATTTTGTGTCTCTCAGAGTCATTTTTTTCAGATTCAGGAGTGTTTTGGGCCTATGCATCTTGCTCAGTGCCAACAGCAGTTGTTTTCTATCAATGCTGTCATAAGCTTGCTTAAAATCGATAAATAGTGAAGAGTTACATTATACTCATATGACTTTTCCAACATTTGCCTAAGTAAGAAAAGATGATCCGTTGTGGATCTTCCTGACCTAAAACCACTTTGGTATTCTCCAATTGTTCCTTCGGCCCAGGTACTCACTCTTCGGCATAAGGCTATTGATAAGATTTTATATGCAGTGTTTAAGATGGATATGGCCCAGTAATTATCACATTGGAGTTTGCTTTCTTTTTTGTGGATAGGACAGATAACAGCTTCTGACCACTCACTTGACATCTTTTCATCCATCCATATATCCCATATTATTTGGTACAGCTCTTCCCAAAGAACTTCACCACCATGCATGTATCAACAGACCCCCTTTAATTGAATTTTGGAGTCACCCCGCAGCCTGGATTCGCTCCTTGATTTCAATGTCTATTACCCCTCTTTAGTTAATGTGAGCAGCTAGGTATTTAAACGTTTCTACCTGCTCTAACCTTTTCCCATTGAAGGCACTCTTCAGTTGCATTACCGCCAATTTTCCTATCCTTTGAACCTTAGTTTTTCCTTCATTAATTTCCATATTTATTTTTCTAAGGTGTCTTTGTAGTGCGAGCAAATCAATTTGGAGATCTCTCCCATCTTCCCTGAAAATCACGATGTCGTCTGTTTATGCAAAGAGGGTATAATTCATTGGGTCCATTTTCCTATAACCCAGCCTGTAGGGTCTCATTTCTTGCTGGGCCTTCCACAGTGCATCGTCCAAAAGAATGATGAAAAGGAGAAGGCTGAGGCTACATTCCTGCCTAATACCAGTGTTAGTTTGGAATTCTTTAAAGAGGTGGTTCATTTTCCTAATCATATATCTACTTTCCTTGTATAGGCTGAGAATGGACAGCTTCAATCCTGTTCCTATTCCTTTCTCTCTGCGTGCTTTTTAAATATCGCTTTTCCTGGCTCAGTCAAATGTTTTGCAGAGATCCACAAAGCAGCAACTGTCTGAATATAGGATCCTCGGTTGATTTGTTATTACGGAAGCCATACTGTTCCTCACACAACTTGCCCTCTACTTCTCTTCTTAATATTCATTCCAGAAGTTTCGAATTTGCTTTGCAGGGAACGCTGAGTAAGGAAATGCCTCTATGATTTTCACACTCTTTTGTCCCCCTTTTTAAATATTGGCACAATTATGGATACTTCCCAGTCCTTTAGTATTTTCTTTTTCCTCCACAACATGTTAAATAAGTGTAATAGTATTTGCCTGCCTGTGTCTCCCATGTATTTTAGCATTTCCGGAGTAATGCCGTCATAACCTGCTGCCTTTCCTAATTTGATGTGTTCCAGAGCTGTCTCTAACTCCTCCTCTTCTATGTAATCATCCTCATCCCATAAGTCTTCCTCTTCCTGCATGGTGGTCTCCTCTTCTCCCTGTTGCTGCCCGTCTAAGAGCTCCCTGAAATATTCCTTCTTTCTTTCAATGATTTTAGTTGGGTTGCACAATATATTTCCATCAACGTCTTTGATGAATTTTAGTGTCGGTTCTTTTACGTTACGCACATTCCTTAGGGATATGACAACTTAGAACAACTTTTTATTCTCGTGGTAATCTTCTTCATCTCTTCCCTGAACTCTGTCCATCACTTTCTTTTGGCTCTTGATTTGATTATTTCCTGTTATACCTTAGTGGGACATAGGGCCTTTATAAAGTTTCCCCAACAATCTCGATTTGGAGCCATCTCCTTGAGGGTGGCCCGCGTATCATTTTTGCTTCTAGCCTCTTCCAGGACAGAACTCCTCCACGTCTTCCTCGGCCTTCCGACGCACCGCTGTCCCTTAAGAGTTCCATTCAAGAGCCTCCCGGACGATGCTGTCTCTCCTTAATGAGTGTCCAATCCATCTCCATTTCCTAGTTCTAATTTCAGCTTCTATTTTCATTTGCTTTGTTTTCCTAAGTACTCTTCATTGGAGATGATTCTTGGCCACCAAATTCCCAAGATATACCTTAGGCACTTATTACAGAACCTTTGCAAACGGGCTGAGTTGGATCGTGTAACTCTCCACGTCTCTGAGCCATAGAGGAGAATGGACTTTATGTTGGAATTTAATATGCGTAGCTTTGTGTGCAAACTTATTTCCTTGGCATGCCATAGAGTGAAGAGCTGGGCGAAAGCACCTTTAGCTTTTCCATCGTTCGCTCCTCCATCTCTCCGCCACTACACTTACAAGGTATGGGAAAGCCTCCACTTCTGCTAGTATTTGGCCTTGGATTGTCATCGGCTGCTCGTTTCTGGCAATTATTCTCATAGTTTTTGTTTTTGTGACATCAATTGCCAGTCCATATCCTTGTGCCGCCTTATCTAGGTCGTGCATCTTTTAGGCTCTTGAAATTACTAATTTTGATTGTTTTCGCTGGTCTTGATACAGCTTGTAATTTTTTTATTAGCAAGATAGTACTTCCACCGTTCTTTCTTTTTCTTCACATCTTCTGTCCACCATGTTGTTCTCCGAGCTCTGGTCCCTACTTTGCTTATTCCACAGGTTTTGGTGGCTGCTTCTTTAATCATTCTTCATTCTTAATCATCATTCTTGTAAGTTTCTCAGCACATTTCAACATTTCCCATTGTTCTTTTTTTTCAGGTCCTCATTTTTGGACTTTGTTTTGAAAGTTCTGGCTTTTGATCCATTTATTGTTTCTTTATCCTTCTACTCCTTTTCCATTGTTAGCAAATAATGGTCACTGCCTATTTCAAATCCCCTTTTAACTCGTAAATCCTGTAATTCTTTTTAGATTTGTCTTGGGATGAAAAAGCAGTCTGTTATTAATTTTTGATTCTCCCTGGGTTCTTCTAGAGTGTATTCGTGAACATCCTTAAAAGGTTTTACTGTGTTAGCTACTATGAAGTCGTTACCTAGACATAAGTTCAAAATATGTTCTTCATTACAGTTTATTTGAGCCTCACCGTAACTTCCTAGAACACCATGCCATGCTTTGTATTCGTTTCCAACCCTTCCATTCAAGTCCCCCATGATTATGCAGTTAACTTCCGTATCATCTATTTCCTTTTGCATCTCATCCTAGAATAAGTCCATATCGATTTACTTTGCATCTTCATTTGGTCCGCAGGCAATGATAATATTCCAGATTCTTTCCCCTCCTTTAGCTGGACACTCATAAGTCTAATATTTATGGGTTTCCAATTTTTTATCTCTTCCTTAAGTCTTTTGTGGAATCTGCAACTGACTCCTCCTTCAACTCTCTCCAACAAACTCACTCCTGAGTGAGTATTGCAAAATATGGTCACCAATTGCAATATCTCCTCTGCCCTTCTTTTTTATTTCCGTTCCTCGAAGGAAATCAACCCTAGCTCTCTTCATCTCCTCTACCTACTCGTTCTATTTCCCACTCCGTCCTTTAACGTTCCCTGCCTGTTCATAACCTATTGCATAGTCAAACTCGGAAGAACAATTGTTTATATTATATTATTTTTATTTGTTTTTTTTTAGAGGCGTAAAACTGTAAAACTTAGGTCATTAACTTAAGTATGTCACACTTACCTCGTGTAGAGGTTACCATCATCATGTTATATTATTTTATTTGGCTTATATATTACAACATTAATATTTACATGGTAAAATAATTTAATATATGATATTAATTTATTTTTCTGGGTAACCACCTTGTTTTAAATAATTTATTTTTACTTTCACTTACCTATATATGAAATATATAGTAAGTGGAAGTATTGCGATCGTGAAAAATTTCGACTTCCGGTTTTCAACGGAAATACGTGTGTGTGTGTGTGTGTGTGTGTGTGTGTGTGTGTGTGTGTGTGTGTGTGTGTGTGTGTGTGCGTGCGTGCGTGCGTGCGTGCGTGCGTGCGTGCGTGCGTGCGTGCGTGCGTGCGTGCGTGCGTGCGTGCGTGCGTGCGTGCGTGCGTGCGTGCGTGCGTGCGTGCGTGCGTGCGTGCGTGCGTGCGTGCGTGCGTGCGTGCGTGCGTGCGTGCGTGTGTGTGTGTGTGAACAGACTAGCTCAAAAACTATAAACCGTGGGAACCTGAAATTGGGTATTTAGTGTAGGTATATGCCCGCGATGTGACAGCAAAAATTTCATCAAAATTGCTCAAAGGGAGGGGGTACTTTATTTAATAACTTTTTACGTTTTTTTCGATTTTCTCAAAAACGGCTCTAACGATTTTGATTAAACTGAATATTTGATCTATTTATATGCCCGAGATATCACTGTAAAAATTTCATCAAAATTGATTAACCGGAGGGGGGACTTTACTTAATAAATTTTGTATCATTTTCACGTGTTTTTTTTATTTACTCAAAAACGGCTTTAACGATTTTGATCAAACTGGGTATATGATGTATGTATATGCCCGAGATACGACTGTAAAAATTTCATCAAAATTGATCAACCGGAGGGGGGACTTTACTTTATAAATTTTGTACCAATTTCACGTGTACATATTTTTTATTTACTCAAAAACGGCTTTAACGATTTTGAAGAAACTGGGTATTTGATGTATGTATATACCAAATATGTAAAAGCCAACATTTCATCAAAATTGGTCCAACTGAGGGGGCACTTTACTTCATGACTTTTTTTCAAATTTTTACCTTTTTTTCGATTTTCTCAAAAACGGCTTTAACAATTTTTATCAAATTCGTCATGTTTAATGAAAATTAGGTTTTCTTTAATATCAGGTAAGCTTTATCATTATTATAATGTTCTGAGGGGGCTTCTTTTTGGGGGGGGGCCTTTTTTGTTTGTTTGTTTCTTTCTTATAAAGTACCTTTGTTTTTGTTTACATGGAGAAATTAACTGTCTCTCGTTACGCCTAAAAATAAGAAATGGCTAAATATGAAATATGATAAAAATAAAGAAAACATAAATAGGAGAAAAAAAATAAAAATATTCAGTCAACTCATAAAACTCGTTGAGCCCACACATGCGGAGTACGCCATTGATGACAGACCATTGTTCATAATTAAAGCTGTTCTGTTCATTTGAGAAGTGGCAATTAAGAAAACGCATTAATTTCTAATCTAAGTAAGTTGGTAAGTGAAAGTTGTGTGTTGCGCGCACGCACCAGATTTTTGAAGAGAAAAGATTGAGCTCCGCCGATCAGCGAAGAGGAAGGATTGGCTCTGCTCAGAAGCGAGCTCTGAGGTGCAGTGGTTAGCATACCGCGCATGTCACGCGGAAGACCTGGGTTCGACTCCCGGCGGAGCTCAATCTTTTCTCTTCAAAAAATAAACTATTTAATATAATATTAATTATTTATTTTTTTTTTAGCATGAAGATATGTCGACCAAAATATTTAAACGTTTAATAGAAAAGAACAACTTGAAAGGAGAATTTTTAAAGTACAATCTTAATGACATTCATATAAATTTTATTGTTGACATTATTGCTGGGAATTTTGAATATCATCCCGATAAACGCTTCTTATTTGAGGTATTACGACTATAAATATTCCATTATTTTTTATTTAATTCAGTGAATGAATGAAATGAAAACTTTGTAATTAATAGTAATAATAAAATTGATTACTATTATAAGCCGGTTATTACAAGTATATTTTAGAAGGCCTCCAGTAATTAAGGGAGTATGATCTATCTTCCAGCTGGGATAATTATAGCTTTAATTAAATTTTTATTTATTAAAGAATTAGCTCTTACCTTTTTTAACGAGGTACACACAATCAACAGTCGACTTACAGAGGTATTGACTGGCCACGGACGAACAAGAAGTTACTTACATCGATTTAATATAATAGAAGATTACAAATGCTTGTGCCATAGACACACAGAACAAACTTAAGACCATCTTATATTTGACTGCAACTTATTGACGGACAGAGGTATAAATTATTATGTAAAGTTATGGTGGGCACAATTGGCCAATTAGTAAAGGCGGAATAGACTATAGTAAATTATGAGAAATAGATTGGATAGGTGACACCATCAAACATCTTGATTAATCATGTATTTTTTTTTCCTTTTTTATTATTTTAAATTTTTTTCCTTTTCTAATCATTCTACTTGGTATATTTTCTATTTTTTATGTATGTAACTGACTTCGAAAGAGAAGGTTACTCAATTCGATACATATGTGGCTTTTTTTTTTTCTATGTATGTTCACCGATTACTCTGAGATGGACCAATTGGAACAAAACCTTGTGCATCTTGTAGAGTATTTTCACTAGATGGTCCCATTTAAACCTTTTTTTGGGTTCTTAATTTATTTAAGAAGTTATCGGAAAAAAAAAACATGGAAATAATTATTTAATTATCGTTCAAAATATTTACTTATTCGAAAAACTTATGGGATATATAACATAAAGTATGCTCCAACAAAATATTAAAACACGTTGATAACTAACAAACTGCTCATTAAATTTTATTCTAAACTGATTGGTTGATTTTAAGCAATGCTCAATGAATCGGTTGGGAAAACCAACCAATAAAATTCAGAATCAAAAGAGTGGGGGAGATTATGAGCAGTATGATAGTTATTCACATGTTTCAAGTGCTTGTTGGAACAAATCTTTAAACATAACCTTAAATAAAGTTAATTTGTTAACAGATTGTTGCTAACAAAGAAACAAATATAGATGTTGATCGATGGGACTACATGTTAAGGGATGCTTATTTCTTTGGAATTATTTGTCCTGTTGAATATCGTAGGATTCTTTCATATATGAAAATAAGGAAAACTGTCAATGGAAATAGAATCGAATTCAGGTAGGATAAATACTTTTATCCTACTTAAAAAATACTTTTAAAAATGTTCATGTTTATTTAAATTAATTAATTATTTATTCTATTTTTCAGAGACAAAGTCTATAATGATTTGCTGGAAATATTTATAAACAGAATCAAATTACACAGAGTTTGTTACCAGCACCGAGTTAGCAAAACTGTTGAACAGATGTATGTAAATTAAATGTTATAACAAAATCTCAAATTCTAAAATTATGTTTTACTTAATCATTAATAATATTTTTAATTTTCAGGTTGATCGATGCTTTGATTGAAGCAGATAAATTTTTTTTCACCGACAGGTATGTATATTAATACATACCGTAATGATATATCTAGGTATCATTTTAATGCTATATAATTTTATTTATTCTTAATTTTTTTTTTAAAGATTTAAATTTTAAAAATAATTTAAATAAGCTACTTTTATTAAATTTACTTTTTAATAAATAACAAAATGTTATAGTAAATACTAAATAGTATTTAGTAAGTAACTAAGTAGTATTTACTTTTTAGTAAATATGTAAGTAATTTATTACTTATGTTTTCTGTAAACGTTTTTTATAAATTTTGATTTTTGTTTTATTTACCTGTTTGATGTGAATTTCAATTAAATTTCTTATGATCCTAGGCAACTGAATTTATCCAGTGCTCATGAAGATATCGACACATTTCTTACCCTTTCTGACGGCCTCATATATAATTTATTGCATTGGAAAAATGAAAAACTAGCAAAGGCTAAAAACATATTGTTTAAAATTTTTACGAGGAAGTTTTACAAGCTGATATTTCAAGCAAAGCTAAACGTAAGTTTTTTATACCTGAAAATTAAACTGGAATTATGATAAGTTTAAATTGATGTATTTGTTTAAACTCTTAAGCTTTATGGGAGACACATGTTACGGCTAGGTACAATCAAATATTATTGTAAAACTTTTTTATTTATTTTTTTAGCAAAAAATAAGAATTGAAGGAATCAAGGAAAAGTTAGAAGATGCTCTAAGAGCTAAGGACTCCAATGTTAATTTACGAGTAATACAGTTCGAGCTTAGTATGGGTACAGGAGGGAATGACCCATTTAAAAATGTTCTTTTTTATAGAAAAGATGGGAGCTACATGAAAGCATCATTACCGAAAGATTGCAAGACAATGTAAGTAATATTTTAATCTTAACATATGTTTTATTATTTACACTTTTTTTTTATAATGATGCACTCGGCAGAATCATTTAACAAAGTTTACATTATGAAGTGAGCTAGATAAGCTCAAATTAATCCTTTAGCAGCTAAGGGCGCTGGACAAAAGTTGCTCTGAGAAGCTAAGCGGGTCTGCTGGCTTTTACCCTCCTCAAGCTAAGGCGTGAAGGCCACCCTCCGCCGTTGACTGTCTCTACTTCTTTAACTACTCATTACCTTTTCCGATTAACCAGATTATAATAATGTTATTAACCCTCCAGCTAGTATTAGGAAATGGGAATTTTCAATGACTTTCACGGACGTCACCGCCGGGGGGGGACAGGGGGGACGCGTCCCCCCCAATATTTTGTCAGGAGGGGACTGTCCCCCCCCCCCAATATTTTGGCAGTAGAGGACCCAATGTAAAAAGTTAAATAAAAGTGCGATTTTACGAATTTATCTGAGTTTAACCAATAAAATATAAATATAAAATATTAGTTAATTTCAGCACACTTATTAAAAGCTAGTCAGGCGTATTGTATAATTGATGAATTATATATTTTTTATCTTAACTCGAACTGTTTTGTTTTATTGCTCTACATTTCTTTTTTAAACCAAGCAGCTTGATCCTACTTCCCTATAATTTGATGGAGCTTATAGACATTAATGGAAAGCAATGAAATTAGTGGAATCAGAATCAGAAGAAAAACTTTGATAAAATTAAGTCAAGAAATTTTATTTATCCCCACATTCTTCAACATTAAGCCTTAACAATTCCCTATTTTAATGTATAACTGTGACATAAATTGACAAGTTTTAAGAGACTATAAATACCTTTAAAATAGAGCGTTGGAGGATGAATTTAATTGCCCCAACAGTCGTTTTTAGGGGTTATAATTTCAACTTTTAGACCCTCGAATTTCTACCTACCCTATCTAGGAAAATATTGAGCCGTCCCCCCCAATAATTTGGTGTTGGTGACGCCCATGATGACTTTATGAGTTCAAGTTATTCTACCTGCTATTCATCCCCTACAATAAAAGGGTAAAAGTGGATCTCAGTCGTGAAAGGTACGGTGAATAGCGAGCATTGAAGTGTAAATTGTCTGCTGCCATCCATAGTACGTCTAGCGCTCACTGGTGTAATAGAAATTTTCGAAAAAATGTAAGTAGGAATTGGAGTTCGCCAAGAGGTTCATGTAAACAATGTAAATCACGACAATGACACACTACAAAAACATGGGAAAAGTGTTCAGCATTCGTGTGCGGCTAACATTCCAAAATAATATGTGCAGATTGCCTGAATGGGATTGAAGGTGTTAGCGAAGGCAGTTCGTAATATATTTTGTGATATAATATATTATGTTAAATATATAATCTATAGTGTAATATATATTGTGTAATAAAAATATGTTATATTTGCTCACAGTAGTAATATAGTATTTTGATACTAGAAAATTTTATTCGTAATAGGAATAATACATAACATATTATGTTGTTTCCAATTGATGTCATATCTCATTTGAATTCAATCATATTTTTTTTTGTTAATTATTAAAACAAATAGACCGTGTTTGGATACGAAATACTGATTTAGTTAATTGTAAATTATAATGAAATATTGTTTGTAAATTTCTAATCTTATTATAAATAAATTCATATAATTTTTTTGTTAATTTATACTTTTTTTACCTATAAATAAACAATCTTATAATTATAGTAAATAAAATCATCATTAAGAGTCAATTGGAAAGTGAAATAGAACAAAAGTTGTTAGCCGTCCAAAATACGGCTAGCGCCCAGTGGTGTTACAAAAGTCTTAGCGCCCAGCGGAAGGTTAAGAGAAAGACTAAAAAAATAGCAGGTAGAAAAGGGGTGGGATGGGCTTTTCTCATCGGAGTAACCAGGTATTCCACAGCTACCGGGCTGGAACAAATATTTCACCTATAGAGACATCCCTGCAGCCTAGCGGCCGCTAGAGGAACATATTAAGTCTCCGAGGATCCGCTAAGATGTGCCTCAGTCACGACAAGTTATCTCGTGTGAAGCTGGGGACGTTAAATAAGTGAGAAACAGGTAGCGAGATATGCCGTCTTCCCCTACTGTGGACCAGCGGAATAATCTTTGTCTGCTTGTGAGGACCATCTATTTTTTCCTGAGATATTTTGTCCAGAGCCATTAAAGGGTTAAAGCTGATAGTAGCATGTATACTATCATAAATTGATTTTTCATTCTATTTAATTTTTTAAGCATTAACATAATGTATTTTCATTTGTTTTCACAAACAAAAATGTTAAGGATAAATTACTTACTTAGAGTTGTTGCATTACTAATGAAGCTTTTTATTTTTAATTTTTTTATGAAGAATTGGTATCTTATTTTATTTTATTTTTATTTTTTATTTAGAAATTAATTAATGTTTATAATTATTTATTTATTTTTCAGGGAATTGAATTTCTGTATTTTCTCTGTGAATGAGATCGATGAGAATTTAGTAGAAGAAGTGAAATCTTTATTGCCTGAAATATGCCCCGAGTTTAATAAATTGAACTGATTAGGATTTCTTGGTTTCTTGAGTACTTAATTTATTTTTCAATGGAATAAACATGTCATACTCTGCCAATTTAACTTTAATCAAGTCATTGATATTGTATTTTATGGGTGCTTATTGTGATTATTATACAGAAATGAGGATTATAATATTTTTTAATATGGTTACTTTTGGAAGATCCTGAATCGAAAGCTTCAAGCCAAAGTTTATCGCATGCATGTAAAGGCTTATCATTTTTTCATATCAACATTACATAACATTTTCTGAATAATGTTTCAGTTTCTTGTTTTCATTTATAATATAAATATGATCAAGATACAAATAGTTAATTTCATTTACATCATGAAATTAAAATTAAAGTGATGATAAAATAAAATTCAGTCAGTCTATTAAAAAATAATATTAAAATTTTTACTGGAATATTATCTAGATTACTGCAGTGTATTAATACTTGAAAAAGAAACATAACAATTTTTTTTTTTTTTTTTACATCTGAATATAAAAAGCTAATGAGCATCCTTTTTCCTTTTCTTTATGTTTTGTAGAAAATTTATAGTATTCTGCCACTCTGAGGCCAATTTTCTATTTACGGTTCGATTTAAAATTATTTGTTACGAGATTATTCAAATTTGCACTTTTCGTTTCAGACAGATTTTTGCTGTCTCAATTTTAGAAATGAACCAAAAGTAACCTAATTATTAATATGGATATTATGTATTTTTTCAATTCATCTAGTCTTTTCCTTTTTATTTATTTTAAAAAAATCTATATTTCGAAATATATATAATTTATTAAATATTTGACATATGGATAAATTTATAAATATTTATTTTATTCATTTGTCTGAAATTAAAAAAAAAAAAAATTTTATTTAAAGATTTTTTTTTTCTCCTTATACATACTTATACATTTTCATTTATCTAGCCCTATAAACAACTAAGTCCCTGGGGTTACCTGTGGTGTTGTGGCTAGCATAGCAACCTACAATACTAAAGGTCGCAGGTTCGCGTCCAGCAGTGGGTCTAGAATTTTTTAATGGGAGTAAATAAATCTTTGGCTATGCCATTCCTCGGAGAGGATGTAAAATGGAGGTCCCTAGCCTGTACGATGTAAAAGATGCCTATCCTAATTATAACTGGATAGACGAAATTTAGGACTCCCAATATAGCATTGTCAGATTAGTCTTAATGGATTAAAGTGACATAAAACAAACAACATACTGGTCTTTATTGTAAATTTTGAATTTTAAGAAGACGGGAAAAAAATCTTTTTATGACTTAAGCCCTTTTGCCCAAACAATAATACATGACTTATTGATTAAAAAAAAGAATACAAGAAATATTAAATGATAATTAAATGTTTGTTTAATTAACTAACATCGCTTTATACCACTAAGGCTAATCAGAGGATGCTACAATGAGAGTTATAAATTTTGCCTATCCAGTTATAATTAGGATAGGGATCTATAACGAATGCCTGACATCGTACAGGCTCAGGATCTTCATTTTACATCCTAGTGTAGACAAAGATTTTTTCTACCTTTAAAAAATGCTTGGGCCGCCTCGGGATGTGAACCCCCAACTTTAGTATTGTAGGCTGCTATAGTAGTATATGAAGGATCATACTTTGAAACATTAATAAATCTTTTTCCTGAGTTCTTCATAGGGTCCATGTTTCCGGAACCATATGTGAGTACAGGCCTAATGAGAGTCTTAAAGCGGAGATATTTTTTATGACCGGAGATGGCACAGCTCCTAAGGTATTTACTAAGGGAGGACATAATAATCCTAGTGCTCTTGAGCTTTATAAAATTTTTAGAAAAATCATTGTACATAAAGAGCTTCATCAAGTGGAGGAAATGCTATCCCGATGGATAAAATCAATATTTTGGGAATAAATGTTTGCGAATTGAACAACTTAGTTCAAATAAATCTCAAATCCTAAGGATATCATGGTGGAAGAAAATGAAGCACTGATACTTAAATTTGTAATTTTTGTTTTCCAAATTGCTTGATTTAAATTTCTTTTATATTGTCTTCATTAATTATCTTCTCACTCAATCGTCAAGTTACCCAGTCATTTTTAAATATTAGGATCTTCAAAATCTTCAAAGACTTCAACATTGAAAGCAATGACGTACTATCGAATTAATATATTAGGTATTAGTTGAATAGATTTCTAGTAATTTTTATTTCAAGTATTGTAATTCTTTATTTCAAATTAAAATTTACTCAGTAACTTAATAAGATCAACCAAAAGTTAATAATAGTGTATTATTTCGGATTCATAGTAAGACTCTCTACCAAAATATCATGCAAAGAGTGCTTGATGGCAATTAGTGATTCGCCACTAAATACAACAAAGTCTGCTGGTCATCTAAAATCGTGGAGGATTATTTCAATCAGTTTATGATGTTAGACGAATTCCTAATTTTTTTGAGGGAATATTTAAGGAATTCATATCAGAAAATCGCTATGTAAACAAATTACTGGCTCAACGTTTAAACAAGAACTTTTTCATTTTTCCTGATGATTGGATTCAGACCTATATAAGAACATTGGATTTAAAATTATTAATCCAAATTATACAGTCATCTTATTTTAATATAAAAATTAAAAAACTGACTTCTGACAAGAATCAATCAATAGAAAAAATAAATAAAATCTGTCATAAACTGACTAAATTAATCTATTTTAAAGGCCAGTAAGTCTTCCGACATAATCTTCCGTGATAGTTTTTTAATGTTATATAAATGAATCTTATAATGGTAATAGATTAATTATTAGTGTATTAATACCCCACTTTATTAAAAACACAAATAGAGCCGAATAGCTGTTTTAAAGATGATTGGAGTGAGCTTGAGGTGTGGGACTATGGGACCTCAGGGAAGGTAGCACACTTTCAGGAGACAGCCACAGTAGCCATGCCTCCTCTATGTTATTCTATACTCTATGGTGCTACCAGGTCTTCAGAAAACCCGAGCCTAGTATATAAGTAAGATCAATTCCCAAATTAACAAAATCCCTTTAAAAACTACCCCCTAATCGGAACTAAGGGCATCTCTGATCAAGTTAGTTTTGAGGACGTTACTGGATAGGCCCATGTTACTAGTTAGGGATGGGTCGGTGGAACTGGATCGGGAACGAGAACCTAATCTCGTTGTGGAACGGTATGGAACTGTTCCAATCGCTGGGATTTACCGATACGGTGGATCGGTAAGGAGTGGGGAGCGCCCGGATCGGTAAGAGTGGGGAGCGCCCGGATCGGTAAGAGTGGGGAGCGCCCGGATCGGTAATAGTGGGGAGCGCCCGGATCGGTAAGGAGTGGGGAGCGCCCGGATCGGTAAGGAGTGGGGAGCGCCCGGATCGGTAAGAGTGGGGAGCGCCCGGATCGGTAATAGTGGGGAGCGCCCGGATCGGTAAGGAGTGGGGAGCGCCCGGATCGGTAAGAGTGGGGAGCGCCCGGATCGGTAAGGAGTGGGGAGCGCCCGGATCGGTAAGAGTGGGGAGTGCCCGGATCGGTAAGGAAATCTGCTCCACGAGCGTTCCAGTGACGGTTCCACGGACTGCTCCAACTCCGGTTCCACTGTCTGCTCCACAAGCGTTCCAGTGACGGTTCCACGGACTGCTCCAGCTCCGGTTCCACGGACTGCTCCAGCTCCGGTTCCACGGACTGCTCCACCTCCGGTTCCACTTACTGCTCCAACGCCGGTTCCACTAGCTGCTCCAGTACTGCTCCAACGCCGGTTCCATTACCTGCTCCAGGACTGTTTCATTAGCATTCCACTCACGATACTCCCCGATCTTTAGGGAAGATGAGCCCTTTTTTTAGCAAAAGAAATTGTAAAATAAAACATATTATTTTGGGATTTAATTAAAATTATTAAAGATCATAATATTGGCTTAGGCATTAATGTTGAAAATACCGCAGTATTGTAAAATAATTGGGTAATATAGTAAAACATGTATTAGAGGAAAGTAAAATTATGCAAAATACATACACAAAATAAATTATTTTGAATATATGACAATAGATGGTACAAGATTGATTATAAAGCTAGATAAGAATCATTTAGACTAAACAATAAAATATACAGAGGAGGGTCAAAAACAACTTTATTTGCTGTGCAGTTGCTAAGAATTAAAAAATAATTTTCATTTTATAGGGGCCTGTCGCATTTTATTGAAATTAAAAAAAAAAAAAAATCAAAGAAATTTTATACATTGAGAATGTAATAGAGAGGAAGTAAAACTTCCCTGCCTTAGTGAAATAATGTAAATTAGCCTGGCATTATAGAAGTAGATTGGTGAAGGAGTTTAATACGAAATTCATATAATAGATTTGTAATATTTGTTAATTTATTTACCATCACTTTATGCTACTAAGATTGATCAGGCGATGCTACAAAGCTAAATTTTGCCTTTCCAGGTATAATTATGATAGAGATCTTTAAAAAGTGCCTGACATCGCACAGGCTATCAACTTTCATTTTACTTTACCTTCTAAGGACAGCATGACCAAGGATTTTTTACTCCCTTTAAAGGGCAACTTGGTGGGATGAGATCCTGTGACTTGCTATACTAATGAGATCCTGGGATTTGATATACTAACTACTACACCACCAGTGACAGATGTATTATATATATATATAAAATTCATTGATCTCAAAAATCTGTGTTGTGGTGAGATTAATTTATATTCTAATGATAATTAGAAAATGTGGGATTATTTTTATCTTCATATTACCATTTTTGGCACTTTGTACATGGAACTACAATGTTATGATAAGGATATACATATATCTTTTTCAGGAAATTGTAAACAGTATCTTAAAATTAATAAGGGCAACTGACAGTCCTAATGACCTATGTCTCAGTAATGTTGTTTGGTTATAGATTATATTTGAATGAGAAGAATATAAAATATTACAATTATTATTAAAGCATCATTTTAGAAAGAAGTTTCAACTAAATGATAATTGTATGCTATTAGACAACTAATCTCATCTATATTTTGAAACAAAATTTGCCTAATTCTAATTACAATTCTTATTTCCCAGTCCTTACCAACATTATTCAAAACAATTTCCAAACAAAACACCAATATTGGTCAATAATGCATATATTCCAAAGTAATGAATGTATAAAAAGTAGAAAGGCTTGATGGAAATAAAATATAACATTTTGAAAAAATTGTACAAAAATAAAAAAATTTATTTATACAATTTTAAGTAATTTAAGTATACATATTAATACTTCAATATATACAAACAAGTTTAAAAGATATATTAATTCATATAGAATTATTATTTACACATTATAAAATTAATATTTATTTATTAAATATAATAATCTTCATTGTTGTTGATGAACAGCAACATCCTGGCATTTTGTGGAGACAATTGGCTTGGTCTCCTTGAAAGAAACATGCCTGCTTTTGAAAAGAGCTGTTGGCATGGAAAAGATTTAGCTTTTATGCAAAGGTGTTCCTCTGCTACTGGTGAGAGCCATGGAAAGTCTTGCCGATTTGTATACCACCATCTTATTGGGTTTTTGTGCAGTAGAATTGAAGGGATGGGAGGAAATTAAGTTTTTGGTAATTT
The DNA here is from genome assembly GCA_911387785.2 of Aelia acuminata. Lineage (NCBI taxonomy): Eukaryota > Metazoa > Arthropoda > Insecta > Hemiptera > Pentatomidae > Aelia > Aelia acuminata. The sequence continues at coordinate 177,740,360 of OU426979.1, forward strand.
AAAAATTCGAACCATTGCTTACTGTTAATGTTGAGAAAACAATAAAGTACTAAACAAATATTAAAAGTCTATATAAAATTTGCATTTTAAAGTTTTGACCTTGCCGATTTGGGAGTTTTTAACCAGTTCTATGTAGAGTATATATTATATCATTGAAAAACTTGTTCCTAACAAATTTAAATTGTTAAAAGGCCTCCCAATAATTAGCTCTATACCTAAATTTATGTATGTAGATAAATAGCTCATAATAATTACACACAAAATTTTGTAAGCCAAATGAGCTGCTTGGATGTTGTAAACTGTGGCAAAGGTACATTACAAAAATCACCAAGCACACCAAACATTATAAGAAAAGTATTCCTAAGTATAAAAATAAGGCAGCATTAGTGTAACACTGTAAACAGAAAAAAATTTTATAGATGATAATAATCAGAATCAATAGCTAATGAAAAAATAAAATTAGCTTTCAATTTTAAATTATACAAAAAGGTTTAACTAATCAACCTGTTCCACCTGATCAACTAGCGCTAAATACCCCCCCCCCCCCCCCCCCCGTCATCATTTTTGAGTTTTTTTATTTCCATGTGTAAAGCAATGGAACAGTGGAACTGTATCGGTAATTTGGAACTGTTCCATTCGTGGAACGGAACGGGTTGGAACAGCTCCATTAAGTATCGGGAACGACCCATCCCTATTACTAGCTGAAGATTCTAACCCTATGAATGCCTCCTTCAGGCAATTTTCTAACCGTACAGGCCGATCAATTGTCTATATGTAGTCCAGGACTTGACATGCTTGTTAATTATGCGTTCTCTCAACTGTAGCACAGAGTCCCTTAGCCTTATTGAACAATAGGCCAGCCAGTGCATCTCCTATAGGTGGGCGCAATCGACTATAGGGTGCGCTAGTAGCATTTTTAAAATGTCGGAAAGAACGGGGATAGACTTAGTTGATGTAATAGAGATAGTTGGTAATTTTAAGAGACCATTAATTGAAGGGCAGGCTATTCTTGATGCAAATCACATAATAACATGTGGAATAATATCTAGAAGTAAAAAAAACAGTTATTTTACAAGCCTTGTGCCTTCAAACTAGCAATTTTAAAGGACTGCCCCATCAAATAAAAGTGGAAATCAAATTTATTAATAATAATAAGCAATTTTTTTGTCATTGTAAGTGTAACGCTGGTAGTTCTGGTAAATGCAAACACTTCATTGTAACTTTACGTTTTTCGGTTAGTAATAACATTAATTACCTATTCATACAATCATTGTTATGGCAGCTTAGATTCTTTGTCATATTATTTATTTATTTGTCAAAACTTTCAGGCTTCGCATTGAAAACTTGGAACAATTAAGCACAACGGATGTAAGACAAAAATGGAGAAAATTAAAAAAGAAAAACAAATATGACACCATGGTCCCAATGTTATTTGCATAAAACAACATTTTGGAATAATAAAATGTCAAATACTAATATTTATTTGGATAAACATAGTCACTTTCTTTAAAATGAAGACTAAATATCGTCATATGTTTCGAAACAGGCTTATCTATTCTTAATTTTACAATCCACTCTTTAAGAAGCTTTTTATTTTTTGGAAACAGAGGGAATGACACATCTTTAGATTTTTTTTTAAGAACACTGAGGGACCGAGCAATACCTAATAGACATTTTTCCAATAATTGTTTGCTCAATCGGGTTTTAATTATGGAAAAATAAATTAAAAACGGCAAAAAACCCTATGAATCCCAGGTAATCGCACGGCTTCTATCCCCGTTTCTCTAGTTCCTTCTAGTTCCTCAAAGAAGCAGCACCGTCGCTTGCGCTCGCCTATCTCTTGGCCATTTGCTGTTCTGATTCTGAAAGCTGGGACTGTACTCTAGTGTAGTGATGGTTCGGAAATACTGGACCTGTTATTTTGTAACAGGTATGTGCAAACTCAACTTTGTACCTGTTTTCGATTTTCAAAAATAACAGGTACGGCTTATATGCCAAACGATATACACTAATCTACTGGCCGCCACGCGGGGACAAGACTAGTATATGATTATTTTGTACCTGATAACTAATATCTGTTACCTCACATCTCTTATTTCACACCAGACCTGTTATATCCTACTTCTTCACTAGTACTGCGTATCGCCGCAAGGCAGCGCTGGACCACTATGAGTATTAGTGATGGGAAGAAAAACGCCTAACTGTTTGAAAAAACTGTTTTTTATAAAAAACGGAAAAAACTGTTTTCCTGAACCAGCCCAAACAGTTGGAATTTAGAACTTGCTACTCTTCCCGTTCTCATTTACAACTAGTCAAACGTTTGGAACTCGTTCCAGAACGACCGAAATTGAAAAGAACAGTTGTTTTCTTCACCACTAGCGCTCCGTTTTTTGATTTTCTGTGGATTTTATTTTCGAATTACTATTTATTTCATTTGAAATTTAAAGTGACACTTTTACTTTCATTTTTTATAATGTCAGTTTATTCAAGTGCTAATTAAAACATATCTCCAAACTGCTGTTTATGGATAATAATAAATTACAATAACAGGAAATTATTATATATAGTTTATTACAATGAATAAATTCTAAATATTAAAGAAGTTTATTTTTCGTAATATTTCAAGAATTCATAATATTTTAACATTTTTCTCGATAAAGACCTGTCAAAATTATTTTAAGTTTGTCATTTTTTTTTTTTTTTAATTTTGTTGCTTCAACAATTAGTGACATTTTCTGATTTTATTTTCAAATTATTTTTTTTTTTTTTAACTTTGAATTAATACTATTATTACGTTTCCAATAAAACAGCACTACACAAAACAAACACCTGATAGAAGGTTTTCCCCAACCTGTTTTTTTCAAACCGTTTTTTCCAACAGTTGTTTTTTTTCAACGAACAGTTCGTTGGCATTTTTTAAAAACAACCGAAACGCCCATCTCTAATGAGTATTTTATAACTGTTATTTCGTACTTCTTCACTAGTACTGCATATCGCCGCCAGGTAGCGCTGGACCACTACGAGTATTTTGGACCTGTTATTTCGTACCTGTTCACCCCAGATCGAGTATTTCGGGCCAGATAGAGTACGAGTATTTTGTACTTGTTCACATCAGATTGAATATTTTAGGCCAGATCGAGCATTTCGTACTTGTTCAGATCCGATCGAGTATTTCCCACCGTACCTGTTATTTCGTACTTGTTTACTAGTACTGCTTATCTCCGCCAGATAGGGCTGGACAACTATGAGTATTTTTTACCTGTTATCAGATATCTCTTTTGTCCCACATCTGCATGCCATCCCGCGGGCCAGGGGGCGAATTGACATGCCCTTTTACCTTTATTTTATTTTCCCACTACTGCTATGCTACTCTATCTACATATTATTTATATTTAAGCTTGCTTGCATTTAGTAAATTTAAATGTCGTCGGTAAATAATAAAGCAATCCCTTCCCCTGGATCCGCTTATGATAAATATCAGAGTATTTCTTCTTATTCAGATGTTTCCTATCTCTTTATCAGATAATATTTGTGTACTAATTTTTTGACCCTAGTTAATAACAATAACTTTCCAATAACATTGAGTTAAACTAAATTCTATTGGACGTATTCTTACTTAATCCTTCAATTTAATCCATTATTATTATTAAATACACTCAAACGCCTTTATAAAAATATACTTTCATTTGTTTTGAATTATTTTTAAGGTTAATTTTGTTTGTAAAATCCACTGATTATACATTAAAATATTGTGTTTTATGAAAGGTGTAAAAATTGTATTCATTCACTTATCAAGATTTTGTGGATTAATTTAGAGGAGAAAAATTAAATGGTATTAATAACAGGTAATTTGTAGCAGGTATTTGGAACAGGTGTTTCTTTGGAACAGATCTGTTTGTACCTATTATTGTAAAATACTAGTTTTTGGCATCACTACTCTAGTGACGTAAAACTATCGAGAGTCTTAAACTATCTAGAGTATCGATAGTTTTTTAAGTATCGAGACTATCGAATTTTTTAACTAAACTTAAAATGTTTTGTAACTATCGATAGTTCTATCAACATAAAAATATCCATTTATATAAAATGGATATAGGGACAGCCTCTGCCTCTCAGCATCCTCCTGCTGTATAATTCATGGAAATGAAAAATAAACAAAATTTAAATGTGTAATTTTATTTGTGTTTCTAACAAAAAATGTTTATCTACACTATTAAAAAAATATATACATATAATAAAATAAAAAATGGCCACAATTTCTATTTTCTACTCTATAAAACAAAATAATATATTAACTTATTATTATTATTATATTAACTTATTAACTATTAACGCAAAAAATATAAGAATGACAAATTGAATGGTTTACTCATACATGACTTCCAACTTAATGGAATAATAAACAAACAAAACATCTGATTGCCTGCCAGTCTCTTGACTTGAAAATTACTCGGTTAATGGCGTGGAAACAAAATTATAGTTTTTTGTTACAAAATATTTTCGACCTCTCTAAATCAACTATCTGATCTACCTGGAAACATTTGTTTTAAAGTATGCACATTGTTGGGTACACAGGCGTCAATGCCGGGGGGGGGGACAGAGGGGACGCGTCCCCCCCAATATTTTGGTAGGAGAGGACCCAATATAAAAAGTTAAGTAAAAGTGCGATTTTATGAATTTATCCAAGTTTAACCAATAAAATATAAATATAAAATATTAGTTAATTTCAGCACACTTATTAAAAGCTAGTCAGGCGTATTGTATATTTGATGAATTATATATTTTTTATCTTAACTCGAACTGTTTTGTTTTATTGCTCTACATTTCTTTTTTAAACCAAGCAGCTTGATCCTACTTCCCTATAATTTGATGGAGCTTATAGAATTTAATGGAAAGCAATGAAATTAGTGGAATCAGAATCAGAAGAAAAACTTTGATAAAATTCAGTCAAGAAATTTTATTTATCCCCCACATTCTTCAACATTAAGCCTAAACAATTCCCTATTTTAATGTATAACTGTGGCATATTGACAAGTTTTAAGAGACTATAAATACCTTGGAGGATGAATTTAATTGCCCCAACAGTCGTTTTTAGGGGTTATAATTTAAACTTTTAGCCCCTCGAACTTCTTTAGCCCCCCAATAATTTGGTGTTGGTGACGCCCATGGTTGAGTATGTCTAGGCAAATGTCAAAACAATGTCCCTTTTTACTTTCACTTACCTATATATGAACTTAGTACTTATTAGGACTTTACTTAGTAAATTTTGTATCATTTTCACGTGTTTTTTTTATTTACTCAAAAACGGCTTTAAAGATTTTGATCAAACTGGGTATTTGATGTACCTATGTATATGCCAAATATGTGATAGCCAACATTTCATCAAAATTGGTCAACCGAAGGGGGGACTTTACTTAATAAATTTTGTATCATTTTCACGGGTTTTTTTATTTACTCAAAAACGGCTTTAACGATTAACAAAAATAAGATATGAATGTAGAAAAATGTGTGACTTTGGGAAATGATATTTAGCAAAACACGTCAATTTCTAATCTAAGTAAGTTGGTAAGTGGGATCAGCTGTTTGGGACCTCTTCGAAGAAGCCACACTTCAGGTCAGTCTGACAGTTTTTGTAATTTTTATGTGTTTTTTATGCAAAAAGTTGCTCTGTTTTGTGTTTTTTAGAAAATTTGGGTGCGCGTGTTCCATAAAATAACAGACAGTTGTCATTTGTGTGAAAGGTTGGTGGGCTAGACGCCCTATTTAGTTGCCCAGGAGCTCTAGGCTCTGTAGCGACATAAAAAGATGTCTTCAGCCAAACTCAGCACCATGAATCGAACAAATACAAAGCAAACAGACACGGCAAATGTACAAAAAAATATCAGTTTTAAAGCCACATCCAACCCTAACCTAACAGAAGCTACAACCAGCTATGCCAAAGCCACCGCTACGGAACGGTTTTCAAAACGAGAAAACGCTATTATACTACACACCTACCCTGGTATTAAACAGAAAGATTATGTATTGAAAATTGCAGCATTAATTGACCCAAAATACATCCGTTACACTTCAAGAATCTCAAACTCTAGATTTTGCATTCATTTTAGTAACAAAGAGGCAGTAGATAACCTCCTAAAGAACCATAAATCCATTAACATAGATAATAAAGAAATATTAATAAAACGTCTTGTAAATCCGGCAAAAAGGATAATTATTTCGAATGCTTGCCCTTCAATACCGCATGAGATCATTGAAAAAGAACTGAAAAGCTTAGGTTTAAGATTAGTCTCCCCTATGCATTTTCTTAGGGCTGGGTACCAGGACCCAAGATTGGCCCATGTCCTGAGTTTTAGACGACAGGTTTATATCCCACCTGAAGACCTTAACAAACTGCCTTCTTCTTTATTAATAAAGCACGAGAAAGTATCATATCGCATTTTCTTAAGCGAAGATATTGTGACGTGCTTTATTTGCAAGCAACCGGGCCACATATCCACTGACTGTCCAGAAAATGACAATGACATTCAAGAAATACAGACCCAAGAGGGAGAAGGATTATTGATTCATTTTAACACAGATATTAATCAAAAGAGTGAACCAATAATCTCCAATCGCTCCTTGCTTGATACACCTAACCAGTCTTTACCCAGTATTACAGTACAGCCAACCCCAGCCTGTCACCATGACAACCAATTAGCATCAACAGAAGCCAATGTAAACATTAAAGGCGACGAGGCTGAGAAACGGAACTCTGGTAACCATGGTAATGCTGACCACAACAAAGCTGTCACTGCCGAGCCTTATTGCAATAAAGAAACAGCTGTTGATAACAGCAAAAAATCAGTATCATCTCCGACAGTGGTTTCTGGCATAAAAAGGTGCCACCCTAGCCCTACTCCTTCTACAGCATCTACCATGGAAATAAATCTTATGCTAGACACCAATAATGATTCAGAAAATATTGTTAATTTTGAAGAATTTCCACCTATGGAAGCAATACAATCAGCTAGCAAAAAATCCAAAAAATTAAAAAAGACCGTTAAAAATACTAAAATTAACCTCGAAGAAGCCAGAAAATCCATCGATGAGAACAGTCACAAATACCCTATCTCATTTGAAGATTTAATAAAATTAATCGATATGGCTTCTGACACGAAAGATCTGAACAATCTAGTGCATGAATTTACAGATAATATAGAAGGCCTGAGGGCCATGTTGGCTGACACCAGAAACCTGGTTACAAATCGGCGCTCTAAGATAAAAATATCAAAGCTTCTCAAGAGACAGTGGGACTCCACAGATAACACCATAAATACTGAAGATAGCTCTGATTAATTAGTCTAACCAATTGTTTTTCATACTTCAGTATTTTTTTTTTTTTTGTCTTTTATTTTTGTCTGATGATGGTCAAATCTACCAAAACATTAATCGCACAATGGAACTGTAACGGACTTTTCAAACGTTTCGAATATTTTAAATTGTTACTATCAGAAGAGAACCCAACCTGTTTTTGTTTGCAAGAGACACACTTTTTGAAATCCCAGAGATTCGACATGAAAAACTACAACGTCTATCGAAAAGATAGATCTGATAGTAAGGCCGCTTGGGGTGGAGTAGCTACAATAATTAAAAAAGATGTTTACTCGGAAGAAATAAACATTAAATCTGTCCATGAAGTCCTAGCCACAAAAATTTATTATCCAGAACCGATTTCAGTTTGTAATATTTACATACCACCGAATAGAGATTTTACAGCGAATGATCTTCAAACCATAGTGGATCAACTCCCTAGACCTGTAATCCTTGTTGGGGATCTGAATGGGCACAGCACATTGTGGGGCTCTACATTGTCTGATTATAAAAACAGGGGGGCTGAAATTGAGAAGTTTATTAACGCTAATAACTTTCTCATTCTTATTAACGATGGATCCCCAACTCATTTCTGTACGAATGGTTCACTCTCTGCGATTGATTTATCTTTTGTTGATACTAGAATTTATCATAGAGTTCAATGGACTATAAAAGACACTTTGTATGGAAGCGATCACTACCCGATCACCATTACACTCGATGATAACTTCACCAACAAGTCAAATGAAATACCGAGGTGGTCTTTCAAAAGGGCCGACTGGGAAAAATTTTCATGCCTGCTGGAAAAGGAAATAGAAAGGAAAAAAGAAATGGTCACAGAGGTGGAGGAAAATATTTCTTTCCTCAACCTAAAAATCCTTGATGCTGCAGAGAAAAGTATTCCAAAAACAATAACTTTTAAAGATAGACGAATGGTCCCTTGGTGGAATGAAGAGTGCCGCATCGCAATAACGAATAAAAAAAGGGCACTAAATAAATTCAAAAAAACTAAATCACCAGAAGACTTGAACGAGTTTAAAAAGAAGAGATCAATCGCAAAAAAGGTATTGAGGGCAAGCAAAAAAAACTCCTGGACAAACTATATCAGTTCTATCAACAGTAATTGCACCATAAAAGAAGTTTGGAGGAAAACGAATGCAATACAAGGATCCACCAAATATGAGCACATTTCTGCAATTCAGGCCGACAGCCGAATCATTAATGATCCATCCAAAATTGCTCAAAGTTTAGGCTCGCATTTCTCCTCAATGTCGAAAACAAACAATTACAACCCAGACTTCTTGCAATACAAAATAACCAAAGAGAAAGACACCATCAAATTCGACACAGAAGATTCTGAAATTTACAACCAACCATTTAGCCTAGAAATGAAAGAAATGAAATGAAAGAAATGAAAGATACTCTGGACAAATGCAAAGATAAATCAACTGCAGGTCCCGATCAAATCCCATATATATTTCTGAAAAAACTACCTTTAAATGCTCAATTATTTCTTCTTTCTATTTATAACAGACTTTGGACAACAGGTATCTTCCCAGAATCATGGAGAAAGGCAATGGTTATTCCGATCAAGAAAAACCCCAAAGATATACAAATTAATAACTTCCGGCCAATATCTCTTCTTTCATGCACTTCGAAAATTATCGAAAAAATGGTAAATGATAGACTAACCCATTACTTAGACTCTAAAAACTTCTTTTCAACTCGTCAATGTGGCTTTAGAAGGAACCGATCTGCCATCGACCAGATAATGAAGCTTGAAAATGAAATTCAAACTGCATTTTCAAATAAAGAGCACTTAGTTGCTGTCTTCTTTGACATCCAAAAGGCATATGACACTATGTGGCGATATAATGTGGTCAGGACACTTTCACAGGTTGGCCTCACAGGACGACTATTAACATTCGTTAACAACTTCCTAAAAGACAGAACATTCCGAGTGAAAGTAGGACCTAACCTCTCTCAAACGTTCTTACAAGAAAACGGCACACCCCAAGGGTCTCCCCTGAGCGTAACATTATTCTTGATAGCCATAAATAGCATTGCAAATACAACACCTAATGAAGTTAACTGCTCCATATTTGCTGATGATTTTGCAATTTATATAAGAAACAGGTCCCTCGAATATATTGAATGGAAGCTACAAAAAGCATTGAATAACCTTGAAGAATGGTCGAAAACCACAGGTTTCAGTTTCTCAAGTACAAAAACACTGGCTGTTCATTTTTGCAAAAAAACAAAATGCCAAAAAAATCCAACATTGAATCTATTAAATCAGCCTATTATTTATACAGATAAAATTAAATTCCTCGGGATATACTTTGATAAAAAGTTAACTTGGTCTCATCAAATACATCATGTAAAGTTAAAATGCCAAAAAGGCCTAAATCTACTAAAAATTCTGGCCAACACTCAGTGGGGATCTGACAGGCGAACACTATTAATGATTTACCGTTCTCTGATTAGACCTATCATGGATTATGGGGCAGTTGCTTTCAACTCGGCAAGTGCCTCAACCTTGAAACACTTGGATCCAATACACAACCAAGGACTTCGCCTCTGCACAGGTGCACACAAGACCACACCAGTCGAAAGTTTGTACATAGAGAGTGGGGAGCCCTCTTTGGAGACAAGAAGGAAATATTTAGTTTTGGCATATGCTGGCACATTGATGGCAAGAAAAGATCTCATCGCATCAGAACTTACGTGGCATTCAATTACAAACGAAGAACATAACCCCTTATGCAAATGTTTCATCAACAGAGTCAAAAAACTAACCAATGAGTTGAAAATAACGTTTCCTAAATTTTTTAAAATCCCAAATAATTCGGCACCATATTGGATACAACCAGAAAATTACATTGATTACAGTTTATCAAAATTTTTGAAGCCCACAACACCTCCACATGTATTCCAACAAATTTTCAAAGAACGAGAAGAACTTTACTCCGACTACTGCCTATGGTTTACCGATGCTTCAAAATTAAATTCACTAGTTGGATGTGCAATAGTCACGGACTCCATTTGCCTGAAATTCACCATACCTCAATCAAATAGTGTGTACACCGGAGAACTTTATTCAATCTTCAAAGCCCTCACCCTCATATCAAAACACCAACACCAATGGCATCTGATAGTTTCAGATTCATTAAGCTCTTTGAAGTCTTTAAAAAATAAGAAATCTAAGACATATTAGTGACGAAAATTCAACTACTTCAGAGAGAATGCATGCTCTCTGGGAAAGTTATAACCTTCTTGTGGGTCCCATCTCACATGGGCATTAGAAGAAACGAGGAAGCAGACAGGGCTGCGAATGCCGCTAGAACGGATCCTGCATCCGAAGCGAAGTACATCAACAAGACTACCCCCCTAGACTGGAGGAATTACGTCAAGAAAAAAATATACGAAATGTGGACTAATGAGTGGAGAAATAGGAGCAACAAATTTGTAAAAATCAAAGATAGTCCCGCGTTCTGGAAAACTGCAGAGAGGAGAAACAGACGCGAAGAAGTTGTCTTGGCAAGGATGCGTCACGGACATACCTCCATAACGCATACTTATCTCCTAAAGGGACTGTACCCTCCGACCTGTAAGACCTGCAAGGTACGACTCACCGTCAAACACATTCTACTGGACTGCGAGGATCTTAAGGACGCAAGGAAGGAGTGCAGCATTAGCAGCAGCCTGGACATCGCACTTAGCGACACAGACACTGCAGTTGAAAACTTGATTAAGTTTTTAAAAAGAACACAGTACTATCACCTTATCTAGAACATCCTGTAGAAACTTCTAGAACTTCTGTGAAATGGAACTCTTTGTAATTATATCAAGATACTTCTAACCATGTAAAACCTCATAAAAAATACTAAAGTTGTATAAAAAAAACCATGTATTCGAGCTAATGACCCATCATGGGTAGATGCACCTGTAAATAAATAAATAAATAAGTTGGTAAGTGAAAGTTGTGTGTTGCGCGATTTTTTTCTTCACAAACTCGGACACATTCGAGGATTGCTTTCCAAATGTTGTCATGTCCAATCAACTACTTCGACAATTGGGAATCCTGGTTGCATGGTTACTTGAATGCATGGGTTGGTATAGCTTTCCTATAAATACATTTTCTTTGACAATTTGATAATGTTTTTATTCTTTGCAGTTACGACTAAGCTTGAAACTGATAAAAATTATTTCAAGGTGTAATGTAACCCATCATGTATTCACAGAGATGTTCATCTTATTCACTAATAAAAAGAGTGCAAATGGAAACGTGCATTATAGCTTCTATCGTTCCAAATGAAAAATCCTACTATCCTACTCCCCCTCCCCCGGTCATCACCTGAGACTAGCACAGTGCGGATCCAGAAGTTTTCTGAGGGGGAGCGAACTTTTAAATTTTTTGGAACATAAAGGACCTAATTTAAAATATTAGTGCACATTTAAGTAGTAAATTTCTGTTAAATGTTTAAAGGTAGCCCTTTTTATACAGAAATAGTAATAATTGATTGGTTTTCTCACCTCCCGGGGGGGGGGGCGTCCCTCCCCTGGACTAGCGATAGTTTTATTTCCGAAGCGGAGACTATCGATCGTATAACATCACTGCTGTACGCTAATCCGTTTGATTCAGGCATGGTTCAACCTGCCTGATTAGATGTGATTTATAAACATCTCCTAAGTTTGCCCTAAAAGAACAAATTGGACAGAAGCCATTTCAATAATCAATACTCAAAACATGGGTTCGAATTAATCATCCCAATTGAAAAATCGTTCCATACGATCGGCATGATTATATTTAAAAACTGTGAGAGCTTCAACGGGGTGAGCGTCTATAAAGTTTTTGACAAAATGGTCAGCCATTCTCCAATAAACGAACGAAAATCCTTCGTAGTTTCTTGACTTCTTTTGCCCTTCCTCCACTAGCCCTAAAGACAAGAGTTCTGCCTTCATTTCATCATCAATCTTTGGCCCTTCATCTCCAGTCAGTTCTCTCGTCGTACCTCTGCGGAATCTTCTCACTAAAGCTATATAAGTAAGGATGTACTTGATCCTGTCGACGGAATCTCGCTTCATTATAGAAATATCAAACCAACCGTCCGTGATGTATTCGAACACTGTATCCCACCACGAATAAGGCAAACTTTTGATGAAGGTTTCCATTACCGTTCCACATCTGTGAGGATGATTTCGAATGAATTCGGTTACGAAGAAATCTGTGAAAGAGCTGTGAACGAACACAAAACCGTTCCCTTGTTCGTAAACGAGTCCGATTTTCGGTAGTTCAATTCTGATATACTCGTCAATGTTAAGCTGTTCTCTGTTCAGTTCTATGGTTTTGAGCTGTCCGAAAATTTCAGTCAAGGCAAGGTGAGTATGGACGCTTTGCACAGCCTTTATGAAATAGTTATGTTTGTTATCGGAGCTTATGTTTCCTAAACATTGTTTGCTTTTCTCTGTTTGGTAAATCAGAATTTTCTTCTCAATAAAACATCTGCACACTTCTATAAAATTCAATTTGCGATTTCGACGGTTCAATAATACTGAATACTTTTCTGATTCTTCGAATATATTTGTGAGTGTTTCTTTCAAATATTCAGCAACCAATAACAGTATCAATGGGTTTTGTAATATAGTTATACCAACTTTCCGTCTGCATTGAGTAGCCATCTCTCTGAGCTTCGCAATACTTTTTTCGTCTTCGGTACCAGTTTCTTTTGCCCAGTATTCAACTAGAAATTTTTTTTGCTCATCCTCTGAAAGAGGGATAGTTTTTAGATAAGTTCCTTCTGAGATTTCGATCGGGCTAGTGTTTTCGTTCCTTCTAGAGGTTATATATAACTTTTCAAATTGCATTTCGTTTAATGAAATCAACAGTTCTAACACAACATCCTTATAATTCGGGCATATTTCATCGAAACCATCAAAAATCAAAGATATTTTCATATAACCTTGCAGAGCAAGTCTCAACAGATTTTTTTCAAACGTTGTTTCAAGTTTTGTATTCGGCTCTGAATCCAGTAAAGCGTCTATGAAAAAATTCATGGTATTTTCCATTTCATTTTTGCTGTAGCTATGCTTTCCGTTTCTCTTCATTATTAATTCTTTGCTGAAAACCTCTGTAAAGTTTATTAAATTTATTCTACAAATCCATAGATAGGGATTTGTGTCTTTCATCAGTTTTATTAGACTGTTTAGTAAAGTACTCTTCCCAGAGCCAGCTTCGTCAATTATAATGATCACTCTGTTTGATATACTTGACAAATCTCTCTCGTGAATAATTTCGGATGTTTTGACATTTTCCAAATGGCGATCTAGATAAATATCACTCAAAACCTTCGATTCTTCCACGAAATTACCAATTTTCAATTCTTTACCTTTTATGAGTCGAACTAAAACATCACAATCTATTATTTCATGCAACCTATTTGTTGATTCTATAATTTCATTCTTAACTAATAAAGATAAACTAGTTTTTTCAAAATTACCTTGAAAAGAAACTATTTTCTTCGTTAAAAGACTTTCTTTACTCTCTGAAGTCAGTTGCAAGAACGTTAAACCCACATCTTTTTCTTGACTTATGTTTAAAGCAGGTATTTCTTCTTCAAATTCCTCCACATCAATCACTTTTTCAGTGATCAGAATGATTTTTTTCTTCGTTTTACAACAAATCTTGGTTACCTTGTATAAATAGTTGAAAATACGTGATAATTTGTCTTTTTTCTTACAATAAATTATCATGAGCTTGTAATTATTTTCACTGCTCATTGCACTTTGTAGGTGGTTTCTTGATTCTTTTGAAGAAAACGATTTGAATCGGATAATCAGTACCACGTTCGTTGAGCTTGTTCCCCAATCATTAATGATCATACTATGTTTTAATGCTTGATGAACTTTTAAAAGGGTAAGATAGCAGCTGGTTTTGTTTATTATTTGTAAAATATGATCATTTCCGGTAAGAAAGTTTTCTATGATCAAACAGAAATCAGTTAAATGCTCATGAGATATGTATGTGTTTATTTTTTTCAATTTGTAAGAGATGTCTAGACCTTTCGAAGGGAGAGAGTTGATCTCATCAACTATTTCTTTGGTAAATGCAGCCACCTCCTCTTGACTTAGCCATTTTCCTTTCCTCTGCTTTAACCAATCCAACAGCTTGTCTTGAAATAGAGGTGCAACTAATTCTGCATTTATAAAATCGAACGTAGACCCGATTTCTTTATCTATTATAGCACCCAGATCTTGCTCATTCGGAAGATTTGCCGCTAAAATGAAATCTTTAATAAAATTGTTAATCTCATCTTCGGAGCTGTCCTTCCCTGCCAAAGCTCTGTATATGACAGATTTTCCTTTCGAAGCCAACCTGTACAACTTACCTTTGCTTTCTTTTATCATCTCGTTAAAAAGAGGATTTTCGCAAGATTTAATTGAAACGCAATGTTTTCGTAGATCATCAACATCCAAATCAATATTCGTACAAACGATAAAGCTGGTCGAAACGGATGAAAACTCTGGAAGTTTTTTTAGTTTACAATAACCGTTGAAGTATTTAGAAAGTGTGAACTGATTTCCCCAGTTATTGTATTTTTCTTTGAGGAAATCTTTTGCTATAATTTTTTTTTCTTCGAGTAGTTGACCGTGTTTGACTTGTATCAGATGGTACTCCCTCACACCCCCGACATTGAACAGGAGCACAATATCGTCGAAGGGGTTGAGCCTCTTATGCTCAGCGGTCATGTTGACTGTGACGCCCTCATCTGCAACTTGCATTGCTCTTAGGAGACAAAGCATGCACAACTTGAGGTGATAAAGAAATCCATGTCCACTCTCTCGTATTCCTATTCCTTCGTGTTCTCCTTCTCCTTTCTCGATGTCGGATATCATAGAAGGTTCCTCCAGATCAGGAATCGCTGCAGGATACGTCTCTTTTTCTTCAATAACTTCCGTTGGTACGTCCATTGTTATGAAGGTATGAAAATTGTTCTAAGGACCTGTCTTTGATTTTGGAAAGCTTTCTACGGGAGCTTACTTTATAGAAGAAGGAAAAATATACTTTGCATCTTACCATCTTAACCTTCATGTCGTTATATCATTTATTCTTCAAAGCCTTAAAAGGTGTTCCTGAAATAAAAATTCAGAATATTAGAAATTAAAGTTTGTAAAACTTCATAAAAAAAAAATGTAATGGATAAATTTATAACTAGATACATATTTTATTAATTTGTCTGAAACAAAAAAATTATATTTATTTAAAGAATTTTTTGAAGAATTTTTTAAAGAATTGTCACCTGTGGTGTTGTAGTTGGCATAGCAACCTACAATACTAAAGGTCGTGGGTTAAGGTGGCCTTAGGATTTTTTAATGTCTGTACGATGTCAGGTTAGAGATCCCTATCCCTATCCAATTATACCTGGATAGGCAAAATTTAGGACACCCACTGCAGCATCGTTCGATTAGCCTTAGTTGCATAAAATGACATTAACCAAAGAAACAAGTACTGGTCTTTATAATAAATTTTGAGTTTTAAGAAGACGAGACAAAAAATTTTATTGTGACTTAAGCCCTTTTCCACAAACATGAATAATATAAAACATATTATAGATTACAAAAAAGAATACAAGAAATATATAATAGTACTTGTTTAATTAACATCACCTTATGCCACTAAAGCTAATCAGATGATGCTACAATGGGAGTTCTAAATTTTGCCTAACTAGGTATAATTAGGATAGGGATCTTTAAGGAATACTTTATATAGTATTTTTTATTAATAAAGATGTTTAATCAACATAGGTTGAACATTTATTAATAATATAGTTAGATTTTATAATATATCACATCCTTGATATTGTCATTGGGTAAAAGATTATTAGTATTTCATTTTTCATTAGCATGCCGCATAAAATACTTTCGGAAATCCAAGTGCTTAATTCTTGCGCTAGCCTTTTCGTTTTCTATAAATTTAATGCAACTTTGATTGTCCTCAAAAATGCTTGTGGGGAATTTTATATGTATCCCGTATCCCTGAGAGGAAAACGAATCCAAGCAGCTTCCTGTGTTGCCATGGTAACTGCCATATATTCAGCTTCTGTTGAGGATAAGGCGGGTCTTTTCTACATTGTAGGTAGAGGTTGAAAATAGTCTTAGATTGTAGAAAGAAAACTTCAGGGTCGTTATTTGAAAAAGGAGTAAGAAGGGGCTTAACAGCAGCTGC
Source organism: Aelia acuminata (assembly GCA_911387785.2). NCBI lineage: Eukaryota > Metazoa > Arthropoda > Insecta > Hemiptera > Pentatomidae > Aelia > Aelia acuminata. Next base: position 177,756,936 of record OU426979.1, read on the forward strand.
TGAGGCGGCCTCTACTGGCTGGGGAATAAGCGCCTCTGACTTGCCATCTTCTTGTTCATCCAGTGATAGTAAATCGTGAACTACTGCGAGAGCCATAATAAATATGTAAATTGTACTCACCAATGTAGAAGTGGATCACGTCGGGGTCACCACTTTAGAGTATAATTAAAGATGCTTAAGATTAAAGATTAAAAAAAGAAGCAAACAAAGAACACTAACAAAACTAATTTTATTTAAATACGCTAGGCAACAAAACCAGATAGTTGATCCAAAAGTAAATCCATATACAAATTCCGGGTCAATGACAATTATAATTACTGTATAGAAGAATTAACACTTTATTAGGGATGAATCACCCACAACTAACAACTGACTTTTTCTAACCAACAACATCAGCCCTTCATTTGTTTGCTAAGACGTATTTACCACTGATCATAAAATAAAATTCTTTTTGATAAAAAATGAATAACAAAAATAATTATGCTTAATTAAAATAATAAGATTAAATAATAAAATAATATATAAAATTGTAATCTGTGGTAAATCTAATTAGAGTGGCCTTTAACATGATTAAAAAGTCGGCGTTCACTCGCGACCCGTTATGCAATCCTAGATATTTATTATTTATTTAGATCTCTAACATAATCTTCCAGTCCATAATAGTTGTATTGCTAATATTAAGTTCTTGAGATCAAATTTTCGTAGTGTATTTCTGTGTCCATGAATATATAAATAAAAGAGCCTTACTTAATGGTAGTTTTGATTGTTCAAACCATTTATTTGAGAATAAACCTTTTGAAGTTTTGCAACTTCTCATATGGCACACCCACTTTTTTTGTTTAAAGTTCAATTTCATATTGTGCACTGGACCACAGTTTTTAAAATTAGGTAAGACACCTTTATCTTGAGAAAAAAAAAAGTACTACATTTTCTTCTTCTTTACATAACAAAATTTATTCAATCAAATTCATCTCTGTATCCATTTTACACAGGGAATAACTTCTTTAATAGAGTTTGTAGGTGCCATAAGGTTTAATTTCTTTTTAAAAAAAGAATGATTAACTATTTAAAATAATAATTTGATAATTAAAAGTAACTGGCAAGCTTAATGTAGAAAAGACCTGATAAGATGTCTGTTTCTTGCAGAACCATGCTATGCACTGTGATCCAAGTTTAACTTACTAACATGGAAGTACAATGTTATGATAAGGAAATACATATATCTTTTTCAGGAAATTGTAAACAGTATCTTAAAATTAATAAGGGCAACTGACATAGATTATATTTGAATGAGAAGAATATAAAATATTACAATTATTATTAAAGCATCATTTTAGAAAGAAGTTTCAACTAAATGATAATTGTATGCTATTAGACAACTAATCTCACCTATATTTTGAAACAAAATTTGCCTAATTCTAATTACAATTCTTATTTCCCAGTCCTTACCAACATTATTCAAAACAATTTCCAAACAAAACACCAATATTGGTCAATAATGCATATATTCCAAAGTAATGAATGTATAAAAAGTAGAAAGGCTTGATGGAAATAAAATATAACATTTTGAAAAAATTGTACAAAAATAAAAAATTTTATTTATACAATTTTAAGTAATTTAAGTATACATATTAATACTTCAATATATACAAACAAGTTTAAAAGATATATTAATTCATATAGAATTATTATTTACACATTATAAAATTAATATTTATTTATTAAATATAATAATCTTCATTGTTGTTGATGAACAGCAACATCCTGGCATTTTGTGGAGACAATTGGCTTGGTCTCTTTGAAAGAAACATGCCTGCTTTTGAAAAGAGCTGTTGGCATGGAAAAGATTTAGCTTTTATGCAAAGGTGTTCCTCTGCTACTGGTGAGAGCCATGGAAAGTCTTGCCGATTTGTATACCACCATCTTATTGGGTTTTCGTGCAGTAGAATTGAAGGGATGGGAGGAAATTAAGTTTTTGGTAATTTAAAAATTCGAACCATTGCTTACTGTTAATGTTGAGAAAACAATAAAGTACCTACTAAAAAAATATTAAAAGTCTATATAAAATTTGCATTTTAAAGTTTTGACCTTGCCGATTTGGGAGTTTTTAACCAGTTCTATGTAGAGTATATATTATACCATTGAAAAACTTGTTCCTAACAAATTTAAATTGTTAAAAGGCCTCCCAATAATTAGCTCTATACCTAAATTTATGTATGTAGATATATAGCTCATAATAATTACACACAAAATTTTGTAAGCCAAATGAGCTGCTTGAATGTTGTAAACTGTGGCAAAGGTACATTACAAAAATCACCAAGCACACCAAACATTATAAGAAAAGTATTCCTAAGTATAAAAATAAGGTAGCATTAGTGTAACACTGTAAACAGAAAAAAATTTTATAGATGATAATAATCAGAATCAATAGCTAATGAAAAAATAAAATTAGCTTTCAATTTTAAATTATACAAAAAGGTTTAACTAATCAACCTGTTCCACCTGATCAACTAGCGCTAAATACCACCCTCCCCCCCCCCGTCATCATTTTTGAGTTTTTCTATTTCCATGTGTAAAGCAATGGAACAGTGGAACTGTATCGGTAATTTGGAACTGTTCCATTCGTGGAACGGAACGGGTTGGAACAGCTCCATTAAGTATCGGGAACGACCCATCCCTATTACTAGCTGAAGATTCTAACCCCTATGAATGCCTCCTTCAGGCAATTTTCTAACCGTACAGGCCGATCAATTGTCTATATGTAGTCGAGGACTTGAACATGCTTGTTAATTATGCGTTCTCTCAACTGTAGCACAGAGTCCCTTAGCCTTATTGAACAATAGGCCAGCCAGTGCATCCCTATCTCTTGGCCATTTGCTGTTCTGATTCTGAAAGCTGGGACTGTACTCTAGTGTAGTGATGGTTCGGAAATACTGGACCTGTTATTTTGTAACAGGTATGTGCAAACTCAACTTTGTACCTGTTTTCGATTTTCAAAAATAACAGGTACGGCTTCTATGCCAAACGATATACACTAATCTACTGGCCGCCACGCGGGGACAAGACTAGTATATGATTATTTTGTACCTGATAACTAATATCTGTTATCTCACATCTCTTATTTCACACCAGACCTGTTATATCCTACTTCTTCACTAGTACTGCGTATCGCCACAAGGCAGCGCTGGACCACTATGAGTATTAGTGATGGGAAGAAAAACGCCTAACTGTTTGAAAAAACTGTTTTTTATAAAAAACGGAAAAAACTGTTTTCCTGAACCAGCCCAAACAGTTGGAATTTAGAACTTGCTACTCTTCCCGTTCTCATTTACAACTAGTCAAACGTTTGGAACTCGTTCCAGAACGACCGAAATTGAAAAGAACAGTTGTTTTCTTCACCACTAGCGCTCCGTTTTTTGATTTTCTGTGGATTTTATTTTCGAATTACTATTTATTTCATTTGAAATTTAAAGTGACACTTTTACTTTCATTTTTTATAATGTCAGTTTATTCAAGTGCTAATTAAAACATATCTCCAAACTGCTGTGTATGGATAATAATAAATTACAATAACAGGAAATTATTATATATAGTTTATTACAATGAATAAATTCTAAATATTAAAGAAGTTTATTTTTCGTAATATTTCAAGAATTCATAGTATTTTAACATTTTTCTCGATAAAGACCTGTCAAAATTATTTTAAGTTTGTGCTTTTTTTTTTTTTTTTTTAATTTTGTTGCTTCAACAATTAGTGACATTTTCTGATTTTATTTTCAAATAATTTTTTTTTTTTTTAACTTTGAATTAATACTATTATTACGTTTCCAATAAAACAGCACTACACAAAACAAACACCTGATAGAAGGTTTTCCCCAACCTGTTTTTTTCAAACCGTTTTTTCCAACAGTTGTTTTTTTTCAACGAACAGTTCGTTGACATTTTTTAAAAACAACCGAAACGCCCATCTCTAATGAGTATTTTATACCTGTTATTTCGTACTTCTTCACTAGTACTGCATATCGCCGCCAGGTAGCGCTGGACCACTACGAGTATTTTGGACCTGTTATTTCGTACCTGTTCACCCCAGATCGAGTACGAGTATTTTGTACTTGTTCACATCAGATTGAGTATTTTAGGCCAGATCGAGCATTTCGTACTTGTTCAGATCCGATCGAGTATTTCCCACCGTACCTGTTATTTCGTACTTGTTTACTAGTACTGCTTATCTCCGCCAGATAGGGCTGGACAACTATGAGTATTTTTTAGTTTGTAACGAAAAATAAATAAACAAAAAAAAAATTTTTTTTTATTTAATAAAACTCATTAAGTAATAATCGAAGAGGGCTTAATATATTTTTGTATATAATTAAAATATGTGTTGTTTTAAAAGCTTTGTATTAGTTTTTTTATTGATATAATATTTTTTTATTTAGCTATAAAAATAATTATGTTTTATTTTAAAAGAAGAGAAGGGACCGAAGTAATTAATTGAAAAACAGCTGTTATTAAGGCATTTGTTTTTTTAAGAAACAACGAAGGAAAATACAGGAGATGTTCGCTAGCGTTCGACGAGTGATGATAAAATGAGACTGTTTTAGTGATTAACGTAGTTGTGGTCTATATCGCTAAATATCAGAGAATTGAAGAATAGTGGCGTTCACGGAAGAGATTCCGGTGACGAGAATCGCCAAGCCGAGTGGCTACTGGCAACAAAGCTACGAGAAGACAGGCGAGTTAAGAGAACAGACTGGAGATATTTTTCTTTTAATTTCTTTGTTAAACCTTGCTTTTTTTTATTGTATAGTTATAAGTTTAAATTGTTTCTAGTTGTGTGAATAGAGTTAGATTTTGATCAGGCCTGACTACAGAAATTGTGAGTAAATTTTATTTTTAATATCGTAGTGTAAATATAGTGTTAATTAAAAGTTTTTTTTATTTGATTTTAATTTGTTTTGTTCAATTTCTTTTTAACTTACCATTAAGTAGTTCATAAGTGTAAATTGCAAATTGTATTTTATGTACAGCCCTCTCCGAGATTTTAAGGTAATCTTCACTTATTAAATTTAAATTATTTTTTTTTATTCAGTTTGCTTTAGGTTTTCGCTATTTCCTTAAAATAAATAGCGTGGCGCCCCTTAATTTATTTCAATTTTTTTTAATCACTAGTCATTTAAGAACCCGCCCGTCTCCACTGAGCTACCACCTTTTTGTTACGATTGTTTTATTTATTTATAACCAATTAATTTTTTTTTTACGTAACAAAATGGCGCCCGAACAGGGACTATAAGTGATTAGATTGATGCTTAATTTAATATTGATTTAGTGATTTTTAAATAAAATTATTTTTTTTGTCCTAATATTGAATTTTTTTATTTTATCTGCTAAGAAAAAGTAGTATAATTTTTATTTGGTTCTTGTGAAATCATAAAGATGAAGGTCGATAGGTTGTTAAAGGACGAGCTTGAATACGAATTAAGGATTCGGGGGATAGTTGGAATATCTACTGTAGAAGATATGAGGAAAAGACTTCGGACCGTCTTTAAACTAGAGAGTGCAGGAAAATATGTTGCTCCGGTAGTTGACTTTTCTCCTACGGAAGAATTAAGCGTGAGTGAAGAGAAAATTGCCACTGTTGAGAACAAGATTTCTGTTCTCCCACCCTCTAGTTCTACCGGGGATATAGATAAAATCGATACAGGTCTTCAACATTTGATTAATAGACTAAACCGGATAACAACGAAAGACACCATCGAAATGGAGAGGAAGTCAGAAGCAATTTCAAAATGCCTTCTATTATTTGAGGAACTAGAAGAAAAATTGAGTGGGCAACCTCCTGTTTCAGAATCCCACTTTGAAAACCAGAATCCCGGAAAGTCTCAGGAGGGTAAAGTACAATCAGTGATTACCGAATCAACTGAAGATACAAAGAAGCCTGTAACGACCGTTGAGTCGGAGTCAGACGTTGCTGGAACTAAATACGTGATCAGAAGAACTGAAACTCCCATAAGAGATTGGGGAATTCACTTCACAGGCGATGGGGAAGGTCTCAGTGTCCATGCGTTTTTAGAGACTGTAGAGGAGTTAAGCTTGGCAAGGAATACTACTCATGAAGAGCTTTTTAGGGCTGCGTACGACTTGTTTAGAGGACCAGCACTGATTTGGTTTCGAGCTGTACGGAAAGAAGTAACAACGTGGGCTGAACTTATCTCAGAATTGAAAGCCGAATATACACCTTTAGACTATGAGGATCGCCTTTGGGAAGAAATAAAGAGAAGAACACAAGGACATGCAGAGTCGATGGGTACATTCGTGGCAGTTATGAAGAATTATTTTAACCGTTTACCAACTATGCCTACGGAAGACCAAATGTTGAATATCATTAAGAAGAATTTGAACCCCCTCTACTTGGAAAGAATGGCTTTGCACCAAGTAACAGCATTGAAGGAGTTAGTAATAATCGGTCGGCAGATTGAAGAAGTAAGGTGGAGAATGAACGAATATCGACCGCCACCAGATAGTAAAGGATTACTCGAACCCGACTTGGCCTATCGCCCGCCAACGAGGAAACAACTCAATCAAGACGACACAGTAGCAGCATCGAAGATGGTTGTAGAAGCCGTGGCTAAACCCAATTACACATTTCGCTGTTGGAACTGTGGAGGGACCAATCATTCGTTCAAAACGTGTCGCTCTGTAAAAACCAAATTCTGTATAGGTTGTGGCCTAAGGGGTGCGGATAGAAAGACATGTAAACGTTGTAATACCACCGACCAGGGAAACGATCAAGGGGGTCAGGCCTAAGTGGAAGGGAGCCTGGACAAAACCCGAATCCCACGACGAAAGCTGAGTGGGTAGAGTGGTTGTCGATTGTGGAAGAAGTTTTCGCTGGAAAGAAATGGAAAATTCTTAGACATCCAGCAAATGAACAGGATCGAAGGCCGTATTTAACGGTCAACATTCTGGGAAGAATAGAAACGGGACTGCTGGATTCGGGGGCTTCAAGGTCATTGATGAGTGAGGAATGCTGGAAACGTTTTTTACGGCTGGGTGTAAAGCTACACAAAAAACCCAAAATTCAAATAAAGGCTGCTGGAGGCACCGCGCTCAACGTTTTTGGAAGCGTAAACGTGCCAGTGGAGTTGGAAGGTAAAATGAGAATTATCCAATTTTTGGTAGTTTCCAACTTGGTGGATGAACTTATATTGGGCTTCGACTTCTGGAATAAATTTAGATTGGTTCCAGACATATCGAAAAATATGTGGCACTTTGCTCCAACAGAAGAATGTTTAGCTGTGTCACAGAATGGACCTGCTGTCCTAACTAGACCGAATCTTACGCAGGAACAGGAAGAAACCTTAAATCGGCTTATCGGACATTGGCGAAATATCCGACCATCAAAGTTAGGATGTACAAGCAGGGTAGAGCACTATACGGGCAAATAAATAAATAATAATAAAGCAAATAAATACGGGTGATAGTAAGCCAGTCAAACAGCGTTACTACCCTGTTTCACCAAAGATCCAAGATATCTTAAATAAGGAGCTCGATGAAATGCTCGTAGAAGGAATTGTAGAGCCGTCACAGAGTGCTTGGTCGTCACCTGTTGTTTTAGTGAAGAAACCCGATGGATCCTACCGTTTTTGCGTGGATTATCGTCAGTTAAATGCGGTGACTAAAAGAGACGCCTACCCGCTGCCCTACATTTCGAATATATTGGATAGGTTACGTGATGCCAAGATACTTTCTTCCATCGACATAAAGAGCGCATACTGGCAGATACCAATGGCTGCTGAAAGCAAGGAAAAGACAGCTTTTACTGTTCCCAACCGCGGCCTCTTCCATTTTTGTAGAATGCCTTTTGGACTGCATAATGCACCAGCGACATGGCAAAGACTGATTGACGATGTTTTGAGAGCAGATTTAGAACCAAATATCTTTGTTTACTTGGATGACATCATTGTGGTCTCATCAAACTTCGATTCCCACATAGAAACATTGGAGAAGGTCTTAGAAAGATTGAGCTCAGCCAACTTAACGGTGAATTGGGAGAAAAGTCAGTTTTGCAGAGAGGAACTAAAGTTTCTGGGATATGTGGTAAATGAGAACGGCCTACAAGTTGATCCGGGAAAGATTGAGGCGATATTAAACTACCCAGCACCTAAGAACGTAAAGCAAGTGAGACAGTTTATAGGGCTTTCTTCCTGGTATCGCCGCTTTGTCCCTAATTTCTCGACTCTAACTTCACCGCTATCGGATCTACTGAAGAAAAACAAGAGATGGAAATGGGGACAAGAACAAGAAGAAGCGTTCAGATTACTGAAGGAGAAGCTTGTCACAGCACCTGTGTTAGCATGTCCTGACTTCAGTAAGCGATTCTTCCTACAAACCGATGCCTCTAAAACAGGATTAGGGGCTATTCTTTACCAAGAATACCCAGAAGGAGATCGGGTCATAGCTTATGCGAGCCGAAGTTTGACCACAGCCGAGAGGAAATACAGTGTAACTGAGCAAGAGTGCCTAGCAGTTCTCTGGGCAATAGAGAAGTTTCGGCCTTATTTGGAAGGGATGGATTTTACAGTTATTACTGACCACATTGCCTTAAAATGGTTGAATAGTCTTCGCGACCCTCAAGGTCGACTGGCTAGGTGGGCACTAAAACTGCAGCAACACCAATTCACTATCGTACACCGTCCCGGCAAGCAAAACGCTGCAGCCGATGCGTTGTCACGGACTTACGAATTCCCGATAGCCAGAATTGATATTGGAGAACCAATAGAGGACGCGTGGTATCAGCGGATGATTAAACAAGTAGAAGAGAATCCATCGAAATATGCGGATTGGAGAATTGTTAATCAAACTCTATGGAAACTTGTTAATAATAACCGGAAAATGGTAGGAGATAGCAACCAGTGGAAATTAGTAGTTCCTAAACAAAAACGTAGGGAAGCGATCTGGGAATGTCATGATAAAGAAATTGCAGGACATTTGGGATGTTTCAAAACCTTGCAGCGGGTAAAGGAGTACTACTATTGGCCTGGCATGGCAACCGATGTAACCAGGTACGTACGGAAATGTGAAGTGTGCTTGGCGAATAAGCCATTACAGACTAAGCCTGCGGGCCTAATGGGGAAACAGCGAGTAGTTACCCAACCTTGGCAAATGGTTTCGGCAGATATAATGGGGCCGTTTCCTATGTCTTCAAACCGGAAAAGGTTCATATTAGCGTTTACCGACTGCTTCACTAAATACAGCATCATAGTACCAATTTCAAAATCAACAGCCGAAGTGGTGGCCAAAACTTTAGAAAGAGAGGTCTTTCTTAAGTTCGGGGTTCCCCAAATTATTATATGTGATAACGGCCCTCAATTCAGGAGCAATATTTTAAAAAAGAAAGCCCGAGAATATGCTGTTAAATTGTGGTTCACCCCAGTCTATCATCCACAGGCTAATCCGATGGAGCGTCCAAATCGAGTGATAAAGACACTCCTAGCTTCCTATGTGAAAGACAATCATAAGAACTGGGATAAGGATCTACACAAGTTGGCTTTTGCTATGCAGACTGCGGTACATGAGGTTACCGGTTATTCGCCAGCTTATTTGAATTTTGGACGAGAGTTACCACGTTCAGGCGACGAGTACGAGCATTCCATTGCTTCAGATAATGTTCCGGAAATGGGAGATCGAAAGGCTTACGCACAGAAGTTCAACATGATGCCAGTAATATATGAAGAAGTGGTTGAGCGTCTACGGCAATCATACGAGAAAAGCAGGCACCATTATAATCTTCGGAGAAGGAACGTGGATCTACAAGCTGGAGATTTAGTGTGGAAGAAGACCCAAACCCTTTCGGATGCTTCAAAGAACTTTTCTAATAAATTGGCACCTCTATATGAGAAATGTAGAATCAGAGCAAAACAAGGAAATTTATTATACGTGCTAGAAGATCTACAGGGTCATCCCTTAGGAACTTGGCATGTCAAAGATCTAAAACCTCATCCGACCTAAGACTTAAGATTCAAGCATTAAAAAAAAAAAAAAAAAAAATTTTTTTTGGTAGGGAGGGGGAGAGTTTGTAACGAAAAATAAATAAACAAAAAAAAAAATTTTTTTTATTTAATAAAACTCATTAAGTAATAATCGAAGAGGGCTTAATATATTTTTGTATATAATTAAAATATGTGTTGTTTTAAAAGCTTTGTATTAGTTTTTTTATTGATATAATATTTTTTTATTTAGCTATAAAAATAATTATGTTTTATTTTAAAAGAAGAGACGGGACCGAAGTAATTAATTGAAAAACAGCTGTTATTAAGGCATTTGTTTTTTTAAGAAACAACGAAGGAAAATACAGGAGATGTTCGCTAGCGTTCGACGAGTGATGATAAAATGAGACTGTTTTGGTGATTAACGTAGTTGTGGTCTATATCGCTAATTATCAGAGAATTGAAGAATAGTGGCGTTCACGGAAGAGATTCCGGTGACGAGAATCGCCAAGCCGAGTGGCTACTGGCAACAAAGCTACGAGAAGACAGGCGAGTTAAGAGAACAGACTGGAGATATTTTTCTTTTAATTTCTTTGTTAAACCTTGCTTTTTTTTATTGTATAGTTATAAGTTTAAATTGTTTCTAGTTGTGTGAATAGAGTTAGATTTTGATCAGGCCTGACTACAGAAATTGTGAGTAAATTTTATTTTTAATATCGTAGTGTAAATATAGTGTTAATTAAAAGTTTTTTTTATTTGATTTTAATTTGTTTTGTTCAATTTCTTTTTAACTTACCATTAAGTAGTTCATAAGTGTAAATTGCAAATTGTATTTTATGTACAGCCCTCTCCGAGATTTTAAGGTAATCTTCACTTATTAAATTTAAATTATTTTTTTTTATTCAGTTTGCTTTAGGTTTTCGCTATTTCCTTAAAATAAATAGCGTGGCGCCCCTTAATTTATTTCAATTTTTTTTAATCACTAGTCATTTAAGAACCCGCCCGTCTCCACTGAGCTACCACCTTTTTGTTACGATTGTTTTATTTATTTATAACCAATTAATTTTTTTTTTACGTAACAAAATGGCGCCCGAACAGGGACTATAAGTGATTAGATTGATGCTTAATTTAATATTGATTTAGTGATTTGGTGACAGGTATTTGGAACAGATCTGTTTGTACCTGTTATTGTAAAATACTAGTTTTTGGCATCACTACTCTAGTGACGTAAAACTATCGATAGTCTTAAACTATCTAGAGTATCGATAGTTTTTTAAGTATCGAGACTATCGAATTTTTTAACTTAACTTAAAAAGTTTTGTAACTATCGATAGTTCTATCAACATTAAAAATATCCATATATACAATGGATATAGGGACAGCCACTGCCTCTAAGCATCCTCCTGCTGTATAATTCATGGAAATGAAAAATAAACAAAAAGTAAATGTGTAATTTTTTTTATGTTTCTAACAAAAAATGTATATCTACACTATTAAAAAAAATATATATAATAAAATAAAAAATGGCCACAATTTCTATTTTCTACTCTATAAAACAAAATAATATATTAACTTCACGCAAAAAACATAAGAATGACAAATTGAATGGTTTACTCATACATGCCTTCCAACTTAATGGAATAATAAACAAAATTATAGTTTTTTGTTACAAAATATTTTCGACCTCTATAAATCAACTACCTGATCTACCTGGAAACATTTGTTTTGAAGTATGCACATTGTTGGGTACACGGGCGTCACCGCCGGGGGGGGGGGGGGCAGGGGGGACGCGTCCCCCCAATATTTTGACAGGAGAGGACTGTCCCCCCCAATATTTTGGCAGGAGAGGACCCAATATAAAAAGTTAAATAAAAGTGCGATTTTACGAATTTATCCGAGTTTAACCAATAAAATATAATTATAAAATATTAGTTAATTTCAGCACACTTATTAAAAGCTAGTCAGGCGTATTGTATAATTGATGAATTATATATTTTTTATCTTAACTCAAACTGTTTTGTTTTATTGCTCTACATTTCTTTTTTAAACCAAGCAGCTTGATCCTACTTCCCTATAATTTGATGGAGCTTATAGAATTTAATGGAAAGCAATGAAATTAGTGGAATCAGAATCAGAAGAAAAACTTTGATAAAATTCAGTCAAGAAATTTTATTTATCCCCCACATTCTTCAACATTAAGCCTAAACAATTCCCTATTTTAATGTATAACTGTGGCATATTGACAAGTTTTAAGAGACTATAAATACCTTGGAGGATGAATTTAATTGCCCCAACAGTCGTTTTTAGGTGTTATAATTTCAACTTTTAGCCCCTCGAATTTCTACCTACCCTATCTAGGAAAATATTGAGCCCCCCCCCCCCCAATAATTTGGTGTTGGTGACGCCCATGGTTGGGTATGTCTAGGCAAATGTCAAAACAATGTCCCTTTTTTTCTTCACAAACTCGGACACATTCGAGGATTGCTTTCCAAATGTTGTCATGTCCAATCAACTACGTCGACAATTGGGAATCCTGGTTGCATGGTTACTTGAATGCATGGATTGGTATAGCTTTCCTATAAATACATTTTCTTTGACAATTTGATAATGTTTTTATTCTTTGCAGTTACGACTAAGCTTGAAACTGATAAAAATTATTTCAAGGTGTAATGTAACCCATCATGTATTCACAGAAATGTTCATCTTATTCACTAATAAAAAGAGTGCAAATGGAAACGTGCATTATAGCTTCTATCGTTCCAAATGAAAAATTCTTCTATCTTACTCCCCCTCCCCCGGTCATCACCTCAGACTAGCACAGTGCGGATCCAGAAATTTTCTGAGGGGGAGCGAACTTTTAAATTTTTTGGAACATAAAGGACATAATTTAAAATATTAGTGCACATTTAATTAGGAAATTTCTGTTAAATGTTTAAAGGTAGCCCTTTTTATACAGAAATAGTAATAATTGATTGGATTTCTCACCTCCCGGGGGGGGAGGGGCGTCCCTCCCCTGGATTAGCGATAGTTTTATTTCCGAAGCGGAGACTATCGATCGTATAACATCACTGCTGTACGCTAGTCAGTTTGATTCAGGCATGGTTCCACCTGCCTGATTAGATGTGAATTATAAACATCTCCTAAGTTTGCCCTAAAGGAACAAATTGGACAGAAGCCATTTCAATAATCAATACTCAAAGTATGGGTTCGAATTAATCATCCCAATTGAAAAATCGTTCCATACGATCGGCATGATTATATTTAGAAACTGTGAGAGCTTCAACGCGGTGAGCGTCTATAAAGTTTTTGACAAAATGGTCAGCCATTCTCCAATAAACGAACGAAAATCCTTCGTAGTTTCTTGACTTCTTTTGCCCTTCCTCCACTAGCCCTAAAGACAAGAGTTCTGCCTTCATTTCATCATCAATCTTTGGCCCTTCATCTCCAGTCAGTTCTCTCGTCGTACCTCTGCGGAATCTTCTCACTAAAGCTATATAAGTAAGGATGTACTTGATCCTGTCGACGGAATCTCGCTTCATTATAGAAATATCAAACCAACCGTCCGTGATGTATTCGAACACTGCATCCCACCACGAATAAGGCAAACCTTTGATGAAGGTTTCCATTACCGTTCCACATCTGTGAGGATGATTTCGAATGAATTCGGTTACGAAGAAATCTGTGAAAGAGCTGTGAACGAACACAAAACCGTTCCCTTGTTCGTAAACGAGTCCGATTTTCGGTAGTTCAATTCTGATATACTCGTCAATGTTAAGCTGTTCTCTGTTCAGTTCTATGGTTTTGAGCTGTCCGAAAATTTCAGTCAAGGCAAGGTGAGTATGGACGCTTTGCACAGCCTTTATGAAATAGTTATGTTTGTTATCGGAGCTTATGTTTCCTAAACATTGTTTGCTTTTCTCTGTTTGGTAAATCAGAATTTTCTTCTCAATAAAACATCTGCACACTTCTATAAAATTCAATTTGCGATTTCGACGGTTCAATAATACTGAATACTTTTCTGATTCTTCGAATATATTTGTGAGTGTTTCTTTCAAATATTCCGCAACCAATAACAGTATCAATGGGTTTTGTAATATAGTTATACCAACTTTCCGTCTGCATTGAGTAGCCATCTCTCTGAGCTTCGCAATACTTTTTTCGTCTTCGGTACCAGTTTCTTTTGCCCAGTATTCAACTAGAAATTTTTTTTGTTCATCCTCTGAAAGAGGGATAGTTTTTAGATAAGTTCCTTCTGAGATTTCGATCGGGCTAGTGTTTTCGTTCCTTCTAGAGGTTATATATAACTTTTCAAATTGCATTTCGTTTAATGAAATCAATAGTTCTAATACAACATCCTTATAATTCGGGCATATTTCATCGAAACCATCAAAAATCAAAGATATTTTCATATAACCTTGCAGAGCAAGTCTCAACAGATTCTTTTCAAACGTTGTTTCAAGTTTTGTATTCGGCTCTGAATCCAGTAAAGCGTCTATGAAAAAATTCATGGTATTTTCCATTTCATTTTTGCTGTAGCTATGCTTTCCGTTTCTTTTCATTATTAATTCTTTGCTGAAAACCTCTGTAAAGTTTATTAAATTTATTCTACAAATCCATAGATAGGGATTTGTGTCTTTCATCAGTTTTATTAGACTGTTTAGTAAAGTACTCTTCCCAGAGCCAGCTTCGTCAATTATAATGATCACTCTGTTTGATATACTTGACAAATCTCTCTCGTGAATAATTTCGGATGTTTTGACATTTTCCAAATGGCGATCTAGATAAATATCACTCAAAACCTTCGATTCTTCCACGAAATTACCAATTTTCAATTCTTTACCTTTTATGAGTCGAACTAAAACATCACAATCTATTATTTCATGCAACCTATTTGTTGATTCTATAATTTCATTCTTAACTAATAAAGATAAACTAGTTTTTTCAAAATTACCTTGAAAAGAAACTATTTTCTTCGTTAAAAGACTTTCTTTACTCTCTGAAGTCAGTTGCAAGAACGTTAAACCCACATCTTTTTCTTGACTTATGTTTAAAGCAGGTATTTCTTCTTCAAATTCCTCCACATCAATCACTTTTTCAGTGATCAGAATGATTTTTTTCTTCGTTTTACAACAAATCTTGGTTACCTTGTATAAATAGTTGAAAATACGTGATAATTTGTCTTTTTTCTTACAATAAATTATCATGAGCTTGTAATTATTTTCACTGCTCATTGCACTTTGTAGGTGGTTTCTTGATTCTTTTGAAGAAAACGATTTGAATCGGATAATCAGTACCACGTTCGTTGAGCTTGTTCCCCAATCATTAATGATCATACTATGTTTTAATGCTTGATGAACTTTTAAAAGGGTAAGATAGCAGCTGGTTTTGTTTATTATTTGTAAAATATGATCATTTCCGATAAGAAAGTTTTCTATGATCAAACAGAAATCAGTCAAATGCTCATGAGATATGTATGTGTTTATTTTTTTCAATTTGTAAGAGATGTCTAGACCTTTCGAAGGGAGAGAGTTGATCTCATCAACTATTTCTTTGGTAAATGCAGCCACCTCCTCTTGACTTAGCCATTTTCCTTTTCTCTGCTTTAACCAATCCAACAGCTTGTCTTGAAATAGAGGTGCAACTAATTTTGCATTTATAAAATCGAACGTAGACCCGATTTCTTTTTTTATTATAGCACTCAGATCTTGCTCATTCGGAAGATTTGCCGCTAAAATGAAATCTTTAATAAAATTGTTAATCTCATCTTCAGAGCTGTCCTTCCCTGCCAAAGCTCTGTATATGACAGATTTTCCTTTCGAAGCCAACCTGTACAACTTACCTTTGCTTTCTTTTATTATCTCGTTAAAAAGAGGATTTTCGCAAGATTTAATTGAAACGCAATGTTTTCGTAGATCATCAACATCCAAATCAATATTCGTACAAACGATAAAGCTGGTCGAAACGGATGAAAACTCTGTAAGTTGTTTTAGTTTACAATAACCGTTGAAGTATTTAGAAAGTGTGAACTGACTTCCCCAGTTATTGTATTTTTCTTTGAGGAAATCTTTTGCTGTAATTTTCTTCTCTTCGAGTAGCTGACCGTGTTTGACTTGTATGAGATGGTACTCCCTCACACCCCCGACATCGAACAGGAGCACAATATCGTCGAAGGGGTTGAGCCTCTTATGCTCAGCGGTCATGTTGACTGTGACGCCCTCATCTGCAACTTGCATTGCTCTTAAGAGACAAAGCATGCACAACTTGAGGTGATAAAGAAATCCATGTCCACTCTCTCGTATTCCTATTCCTTCGTGTTCTCCTTCTCCTTTCTCGATGTCGGATATCATAGAAGGTTCCTCCAGATCAGGAGTCGCTGCAGGATACGTCTCTTTTTCTTCAATAACTTCCGTTGGTACGTCCATTGTTATGAAGGTATGAAAATTGTTCTAAGGACCTGTCTTTGATTTTGAAAAACTTTCTACGAGAGCTTACTTTATAGAAGAAGGAAAAATATACTTTGCATCTTACCATCTTAACCTTCATGTCGTTATATCATTTATTCTTCAAAGCCTTAAAAGGTGTTCCTGAAATAAAAATTCAGAATATTAGAAATTAAATTTTGTAAAACTTCATAAAAAAAAAAATGTAATGGATAAATTTATAACTAGATACATATTTTATTCATTTGTCTGAAACAAAAAAATTATATTTATTTAAAGAATTTTTTTTTTTCACCACGTATCCATTTTCGTTTATCTAGCTCTATAAACAACTAGGTAAGTCCCTGGGGTCACCTGTGGTGTTGTAGTTGGCATAGCAACCTACAATACTAAAGGTCGTGGGTTAAGGTGGCCTTAGGATTTTTTAATGTCTGTACGATGTCAGGTTAGAGATCCCTATCCCTATCCAATTATACCTGGATAGGCAAAATTTAGGACACCCACTGCAGCATCGTTCGATTAGCCTTAGCTGCATAAAATGACATTAACCAAAGAAACAAGTACTGGTCTTTATAATAAATTTTGAGTTTTAAGAAGACGAGACAAAAAATTTTATTGTGACTTAAGCCCTTTTCCACAAACATGAATAATATAAAACATATTATAGATTACAAAAAAGAATACAAGAAATATATAATAGTATTTGTTTAATTAACATCACCTTATGCCACTAAAGCTAATCAGATGATGCTACAATGGGAGCTCTAAATTTTGCCTAACTAGGTATAATTAGGATAGGGATCTTTAAGGAATACTTTATATAGTATTTTTTATTAATAAAGATGTTTAATCAACATAGGTTGAACATTTATTAATAACATAGTTAGATTTTATAATATATCACATCCTTGATATTGTCATTGGGTAAAATATTATTAGTATTTCATTTTTCATTAGCATGCCGCATAAAATACTTTCGGAAATCCAAGTGCTTAATTCTTGCGCTAGCCTTTTCGTTTTCTATAAATTTAATGCAACTTTGATTGTCCTCAAAAATGCTTGTGGGGAATTTTATATGTATCCCGTATCCCTGAGAGGAAAACGAATCCAAGCAGCTTCCTGTGTTGCCATGCTAACTGCCATATATTCAGCTTCTGTTGAGGATAAGGCGGGTCTTTTCTACATTGTAGGTAGAGGTTGAAAATCGTCTTAGATTGTAGAAAGAAAACTTCAGGGTCGTTATTTGAAAAAGGAGTAAGAAGGGGCTTAACAGTAGCTGCTGAGGCGACCTCTACTGGCTGGGGAATAAGCGCCTCTGACTTGCCATCTTCTTGTTCATCCAGTGATAGTAAATCGTGAACTACTGCGAGAGCCATAATAAATATGTAAATTGTACTCACCAATGTAGAAGTGGATCACGTCGGGGTCACCACTTTAGAGTATAATTAAAGATGCTTGAGATTAAAGATTAAAAACAGAAGCAAACAAAGAGCACTAACAAAACAATTTTATTTAAATACGCTAGGCAACAAAACCAGATAGTTGATCCAAAAGTAAATCCATATACAAATTCCGGGTCAATGACAATTATAATTACTGTATAGAAGAATTAACACTTTATTAGGGATGAATCACCCACAACTAACAACTGACTTTTTCTAACCAACAACATCAGCCCTTCATTTGTTTGCTAAGACGTATTTACTGATCATAAAATAAAATTCTTTTTGATAAAACATGAATAACAAAAATAATTATGCTTAATTAAAATAATAAGATTAAATAATAAAATAATATATAAAATTGTAATCTGTGGTAAATCTAATTAGAGTGGCCTTTAACATGATTAAAAAGTCGGCGTTCACTCGCGACCCGTTATACAATCCTAGATATTTATTATTTATTATTTATTTAGATCTCTTAACATAATCTTCCAGTCCATAATAGTTGTATTGCTAATATTAAGTTCTTGAGATCAAATTTTCGTAGTGTATTTCTGTGTCCATGAATATATAAATAAAAGAGCCTTACTTAATGGTAGTTTTGATTGTTCAAACCATGTATTTGAGAATAAACCTTTTGAAGTTTTGCAACTTCTCATATGGCAAACCCACTTTTTTTGTTTAAAGTTCAATTTCATATTGTGCACTGGATCACAGTTTTTAAAATTAGGTAAGACACCTTTATCTTGAGAAAAAAAAAAGTACTACATTTTCTTCTTCTTTACATAACAAAATTTATTCAATCAAATTCATCTCTGTATCCATTTTACACAGGGAATAACTTCTTTAATAGAGTTTGTAGGTGCCATAAGGTTTAATTTCTTTTTAAAAAAAGAATGATTAACTATTTAAAATAATAATTTGATAATTAAAAGTAACTGGCAAGCTTAATGTACAGAAGACCCGATAAGATGTCTGTTTCTTGCAGAACCATGCTATGCACTGTGATCCAAGTTTACCTACATAGTAGGGATTTTGCGAAATTGCCGGAACGGCTCCACAGAACCTAATACGTGCCCGGAGCTGTTAGGAACAGTTCCAACATGGATGCCTTAACGGCTCCGGTCGGAGCTGTCTGCTTTCTCCTTCTTTCACTAGACTCTTGGGAGCTGGAACCGGAGCTGTTAGTGTACTAGACTAGCTCCGACTCGGAGCTGTTAGCATATTAGTTCCGAGGCTGGTCGGAGCTGTTTAACCTTTCCTCGCCCATTGATTCTAACGGAGCTGTTAGCTTATTAGTTCCGAGGCTCTCTTCGGAATGGAGCCTCAGTGCAAATGTTCATGAAATTAGTTTTGAATTCTTGATTTGACATTTCAACTAATTATTAAGCCAGCATATTATGGTTATCCAAGAAGCGATTTCTATTTATCTTTGTTTTTGTAACATCACCGTCTTTCATTTCTTTATTTATTTAAAATAAAATAAAACACAATTTCAATTTTTTCTAATATATGATCTTTAAAAAAATTAATATGTTAACATTTTTTTAGATAAACCATTAAATGGATAGGGAAGTTATAACTCGATAAAGGCATTATTTATTAAAATCCTAAATTCTTCTTAACATTAGCATTGTAGCAATTTAATTCTAATTAATTAAGCTGTAAAAATATTTAGTCAAATTAAAAATAAAATGTTTTTTTTCTTAACTGTAAAAATAAAAATGCTTTTATTTTTAAATGCTAACATGGAGTTATGACTTGAAGAACAATAAGTTTTATGTACAATATACTTTTTTATTTTTACTAGCAAACGGGTTTTCATTTCATTTTAAGATGTCATCATTTTCATTTTTTTAACCTGGCTTACTTGGAATTTTTTTTTAATTTTTTTTAATTTTTAATAGTAAACGCTAACAAAAAATCGTAATTTTTTTGTTTAAATAAATTTTATTCACATCCATACATATAATATACAGTGAGAGAGATACAATATATAAAATAAATATACATGTTTATATCTACTTTATTTTGTTATCTGCTTATTATGTTTATTGGCATACAATTATTTATTTAAATTATAAATTGAAAAATCTAATTATAAATTATATAATTAAACATTATAAAAAACGATTTAATTTTTATTTGTAAAAATTAGAAATAATAAAAATGTTTACTTGATAACTTGTTATTCTTTACATTCTTATTTTTTAAATATCATTATTATTTAAATAATATTATATTATATGACAATATATTATATTATTATAATATTAAATTATCCCCTGGATTCCTTTCCTATTTATGTTCCTTGGAGAGTAGTTTAACTTTTGAAAAGGTGGAGAGAGAGGTCTACCTACACTGGTGGAATTTACTCTCGGAACCGATAGGTGGAACGGTTAAGGGAACCTAATACGCAGTCGGAACTGGAACGGTTGGAGCTAATACGTCATTTAAACGTTCCGTAACATCCCTAGTACATAGACGATGATTGATTTTCTGTATCCTGTATCCTCTCCCGAATCAGCATCCAAGGTGAATAGAGGGAAGATGGGCTCACTTTGTAAGAGGCAATATGGCTGCCCGAGACCTATTACGTAGTTGGACGCATCTGTGAGTTGATAACCTTGGATAGTCAGTGGGAATGTATCACTCCATAGTTTATGTTAAAATTTTGAGTTTTTATTTTATCGATCAATTGAGGATATTTTTAGTGACTAGTTAGTAATTTTATCTTAGTTCTTAATCAAAACTTTAAAGTAAACATTGAATTCTTTACATTAAGTTTGTAATTTGATTATAGAAGGTTTAAGTGTATGTGAATACTTCAAGTTGATGACTCTTTTACAAAGTAGCCTATGTATTCTGTAGCGGCTGGTAAATAATTTCATCTTGGCTATTTGGTGTAACATAAAAGTCCATTAAAATAATGAAAAGATTTCCTTCGAGAAACTTTAGTTGCATATTTTCCAGTAGCCCAGTTGATATTGAGAGGCTGACTTGGTACTAATTTTAAATAAGGTATTATAATTTCTTTAACCTAATTATTTAAGTTGTTAGTTAATAATTTAATGAAAAGATTTAAATTATTTTGCAGTAGGTGGATGTTGATAATAAAAATGAGATGGGAAATATGTGCAGTGGCAATATGCAAAAACAAAAAAATTCATCACATTTATCATTTGATAGGTAAACTTAGGTCTTGAACTGTTAAGAAATATAAAATTGATTTTTATACTCTTAATATTTAGTTTAAAAAACCTTTTATTGTACATTCAACAGATTTCCTCGAGACAAAAACCTGAGGAAAATATGGGTGATGAAATGATGGAGACCTAATGAGTTCAACATTGAAATTGCCAGAATTTGTATGTTTATGTAATTTTTTAATTTGATTTTGTATATATATTGTTATGTAAATAATTTTTTTAATAAGATTAGATTAGATTAGATTGAGATTTTATTTGGACGGTCAACTATTCGGTTGATTTTTAATTTTAAACTATTTTAATTTTTTAATGTTTTTATATTTGTCACTCTTTGGCTTCCTTTTTTTTATTATTTTCCATATTGCTAAATGTGTGAAATATATATAATTTTTTTACAGGGTGTGTTAATTTAAATTTAAAATGTATGAAATTTTCTGTTCTTTTTTTTTTTTTTTTTTTAATTATTATTAGTATTATTTTTCTTTCCTTTTTGTTATTATTCTTTCTTTTTTTCTGTTTTTTTAATAAATATTTTTTTTTTCGCTCTTTTTTTTCTTATTCCTTATATATATATATATATATATATTTTTTTTTTTTTTTTATATAGCTTATTGTAAACGCTTACACATTTCATCAGTTCTAACAAGACATCTACTGCCTCCGATGAATCTCCTAACGCTCCGGCTGCATTAAGAGGAATCCTAAGTTTATCTGATTGATAAGAGGTAGAAAAGCATTCTTCCATAATATGCCGCATTGTCAGAGGGACAGTGTTCACATTTAGGCTGCGATTCTCTTGTAATAAGGTGCGCATGAGTCATGTTCGCGTGACCGATTTTAATTCTTGTTAACACGACTTCTTCTCTTCGATTGCCCCTGAAAGCACTTCTCCACTTTTTTGTAGTTGATTTGATAGATCTCAGTTTATTGGTAAGTGGTACTTCATTCCACGTTTACTCCCAACTGTTGAGGACTCTTCTTTTTAACCAACTACTTCATATATTTGCAGTGGAGGTCCGTTCATATTTGCTGCTTCTTTGGCGAACTTATCAGCTGCTTCATTTCCAGGAATACCTCTGTGGGATGGGACCCAAAGAAATTTCACAGTTTTGTTGAGGTCACGCAATTTATTGACGTAGTTGTAAAGTTACTGTAGTGTTTGCCTTGGTTTATTGGGTTTTTGTAAACTCTGCAGGGCCGACATAGAGTCGGAACATATTAATATTTTGTCAGAACAGTTGTTGATAGCTTCGAATAGGGCTGTAACGATCGCTTGTAGCTCCGCTGTATAAATTGTAACGTATGAGGGTAATTTGTATTTCTTCACTACGTCTCCTATAACTACCGCAAAGCCTACATTTTCATTATTTTTCGAACCGTCCGTATAAAGAATTTCAAAGTCCAGATATTCGTCCGGGATACTGATTTTTTCGTTTTTTGTGTTTTTAATTAGCCTTTTCAACCTCAGGTCAACACTAATAGGTTTAAGTTTCCAGGGAGGTTGTTCTTCTATAGTATAATTGATGCTTTCATCATTTATTTCACTGATTTTCTGATTATTTGTTTTTGCCGAATGGATAAGGGAGCCGGGTTAGTAGGTTTATTTTCAAATAGATGGGCATTATCTGGGTGGAAGGTGTGATTGTACGCTAGATTGTTCGGTTGAATTTTGATTTTGGCTATGTATGTATTCATTAATTCCTGTCGCCTAAACACAAGAGGAGGGATTGATGCCTCAGCGCAGAGGCTTACAGTAGGACTAGTCCTGAAGGCTCCAGTAGCGAGTCTTATGCCCGAGTGATGGACGGAATCCAACAAGTGAAGATGACGGTTCTTCGCTGATGCATACACAATACTTCCATAGTCTATTTTCGACCAAATGAGGCTGGTGTACAACGTTATCATTGATTTTCGGTCTGCTCCCCATGAAGTTCCGGCTAGTACCTTTATTATTCTTAGTCGCCTGTAAGTCTCATCTCTTAGGTATTTTATGTGAGAAAAGCTTTCACTTACCGAGGAATAACCAAGTGAATTTCCTATCTAGTATTAGGTCTAACAATTTGACTTCTTCGCGAAAAGATAATTCATTCCCATACAAATATAACCGGGGATTTCGAGACGGAGACCTTTTTTCTGGAGAACATAATGCAGTCTGTTTTCTCAGATGAGAAGCGGAGATTATTTTTCTCAGACCATACCTGTAACCTGTTAATCACACTTTGAAGAGACCGTTTCATCCAGTTATCGCTTCTGAAGGGTAAGAGGATAGTGAGGTCATCGACGTAGAGAAAAGCTTTCACCCACCGAGGAATAACTTCTACAACAGAACTTATGGCGATTGCAAATAGAGTACAGCTAAGGACGCTTCCTTGTGGAATCCCATTCGCTATTTCTTTGCTACTGGAAAGTGCATTTCCTACTCATACTTTGATGTACCTCCTATTCAGGGAGCTTATTAGGAATTTCATCATCCTTCCTTTGAAACCCCAGGCGTGAAGAGAATTTACGATTGAGTTTCTGTCGATTGTATCATATGCCTTCTCGATGTCGAAGAATATCCCTACTGCTTCTTTATTTTGTATGAATGTGTTTAATATCACAGATTCTATGGTTACTAGTTCCCCTGTTGTGGATCTGCCCTTACGAAAGCCACATTGAATGTTAGATAAAAGATTGTGTTTTTCAATGATCCACATAAGTCTCCTATTTATCATCTTTTCTAACAATTTTGACAGACATCTAGTCAGTGATATTGGCCTGTAGCTGGTGAGTAGTAATTTGTTTTTTCCAGGTTTCAGTACTGGGATGACTATTGATTCTCTCCAGGCTGAAGGGTATGTTGAAGTTTCCCAGATTTTATTGAATATGAGTAACAAAGTTTTTTTAACTGTTGAAGGGAATTGTTGGATCATTACGTTGTGTATGTCATCTTGTCCTGGTGTAGAATTTTTTAGTTCATCTATTGCTATTTGAAGTTCTGATATTGTAAAAGGTTGATTGTAATCATGTTGGAGATGGTCTCCGTGCTCGTTTGCTTCCTGAACATGCGTTTCCTCAAGTAGTCCTCCATTTCGCTGAAGATTTGATGGCGAATTAGAAATACTTGCAAAATATTCAACGAAGATTTCGCATGTTAATTTTAGGTCAGTTATAATTTCATCATTTATCCTCAGAACTGGAGTATCAGTATTGAACTTGCCAAAAATACTGTGAATCCTCTTCCATATTTTTCTGACTGGAGTGAACATATTGATAGACTCAACGTAAGCGGTCCAGGAATTTTTCTTCTTCTTTTTAACAAGATATCGGGTGAAGGCTTTCTGTTTTTTATATTTTATTAGGTTTTGATTGGTTGGATTGTTTTGAAAGTTTTTTAGAGCCTTATTTTTTAGTCTAATTGCTGCACGACATTCATCGTCAAACCAAGGGGTATGATTAATGCACTTTGTCTTTTGTTTTTTTGAATTTCTACATTATCAATAATAATCACTACATTTTATTGATTTTTCTTTACCTACCTACAATGAACTTGTATCACATATTTTACCATCAATTATAAATGGAAACTATTTCTATAAATTCTGGGTTTTTATTTATTTTAATTAATAAATCTTTCCTGCTTGAAATTATTAATTCATTAGCAAAATCCAATGAGTGGTCACACCAGATATAAATAATAACTTAGAAAATATAATTAATTGGTATGTAATGCAATATTATTTCAGTATTATGAAAATAAAAAACTAAACCAACCCTAATTTTTTATGTAATAAAGGTCTGATTTTCGTGAATAATGACCGGGTTTGTGGAGATAAAATCTCAGTTGTGAAATCACAATTTAAAATAATGGAAAATATTAATCTTTTTCATTTTAAAGGCATTGCAAAAAATTGTGTAGTATTTAAAGATAATTCAATACGCATGCACTGAGTCATGCGTCCGATGACGTGGCGGGCAGGGGTTGTGCGGGTTTGCCTACCCAACTGAGCCCACCTTCTCTCTATTCACTTTGATCAGCATCTGCGGAAACAGGTTAGAGTCATATCTTCTGAGGCTCCTAACCTTAGTTTCAGATCTTGAGTTGATTTCAGGTAGCGAAACATTCTTTTGTATGTCAACATAAGCTTAATAAGAAGTATAGCTCTCCATGATGTTCCACAAGACTTATAAATATAAATCAGGTTATAAATTATAAATTCATAAATATATAAGTTATAAATATGCTAAGTTTCTGGTTGTCCGCTTTCATAAGGCGGGTGGGTGTTACCAGAAACGTAAACTATATTAATATATGAAATTAATGTATTTAATGTTCAACGTCTATTGGATTCTTTTCTAGAGGTGACGTGTTTACCAATTTTATTTATTGTAAGAAACCTGTGGCATGGGGTGAATGAAAATAAAGAAACAAATCTAAATTGAACTCCGTACTTAATTTTATTGACCAAGAATGTAAATCATAATTACCCCCTTCTATTCGTAATAAATTCTATAAAGATATTTTACTAACAAAACTTAGTTACTTGATGCTGACTGGCTAGTTAACTGGCTGGACTTAATAGATGCATACCACGCCATTTTACAGTATATTAAACTTATCTGGTATGGTCTCTGTAGATCATTGTAATCTCTGATATGATCATATGAATGCCAGCACCAATAAGGTGAAATATTGATGAAAGTTCCCAGTACCGTATCACATCTCTCAGGATTTTCTTGAATGAATTCGTTTACAAAGAAATATGTAAAAGATCTGTGAACGAACACAAAACCGTTCCCTTGTTCGTAAACGAGCCCAATTTTCGGTAGTTCAATTCTGATGTACTCGTCAATGTTAGGCCGTCCTCTGTTCAGTTCTATAGTTATTCGCTGTCCGAAAATTTCAGTCAAGGCAAGGTGAGTATGGACGCTTTGCACAGCATTTATAAAATAGTTATGTTTGTTATCCGAGCTTATATTTCCTGAACATTGTTTGCTTTTCTCTGTTTGGTAAATCAGAATTTTCTTATCTATAAAACTTCTGCACAATTCCATAATATCCAATTTGCAATTTCGACTGTTAAATACCCTTGAAAGAGTTTCTTCTTTGAATATATTTGTGAGAGTTTCTTTCAAATAATCCCCAGTCAATAACAGTATCAATGGGTTTTGTAATATAGTTATACCAACTTTCCGTCTGCATTGAGTAGCCATCTCTCTGAGCTTCGCAATACTTTTTTCGCCTTCGGTACCAGTTTCTTTTGCCCAGTATTCAACTAGAAATTTTTTTTGCTCATCCTCTGAAAGAGGGATAGTTTTTAGATAAGTTCCTTCTGAGATTTCGATCGGGCTAGTGTTTTCGTTCCTTCTAGAGGTTATATATAACTTTTCAAATTGCATTTCGTTTAATGAAATCAACAGTTCTAATACAACATCCTTATAATTCGGGCATATTTCATCGAAACCATCAAAAATCAAAGATATTTTCATATAACCTTGCAGAGCAAGTCTCAACAGATTCTTTTCAAACGTTGTTTCAAGTTTTGTATTCGGCTCTGAATCCAGTAAAGCGTCTATGAAAAAATTCATGGTATTTTCCATTTCATTTTTGCTGTAGCTATGCTTTCCGTTTATTTTCATTATTAATTCTTTGCTGAAAACCTCTGTAAAGTTTATTAAATTTATTCTACAAATCCATAGACAGGGATTTGTGTCTTTCATCAGTTTTATTAGACTGTTTAGTAAAGTACTCTTCCCAGAGCCAGCTTCGTCAATTATAATGATCACTCTGTTTGATATACTTGACAAATCTCTCTCGTGAATAATTTCGGATGTTTTGACATTTTCCAAATGGCGATCTAGATAAATATCACTCAAAACCTTCGATTCTTCCACGAAATTACCAATTTTCAATTCTTTACCTTTTATGAGTCGAACTAAAACATCACAATCTATTATTTCATGCAACCTATTTGTTGATTCTATAATTTCATTCTTAACTAATAAAGATAAACTAGTTTTTTCAAAATTACCTTGAAAAGAAACTATTTTCTTCGTTAAAAGACTTTCTTTACTCTCTGAAGTCAGTTGCAAGAACGTTAAACCCACATCTTTTTCTTGACTTATGTTTAAAGCAGGTATTTCTTCTTCAAATTCCTCCACATCAATCACTTTTTCAGTGATCAGAATGATTTTTTTCTTCGTTTTACAACAAATCTTGGTTACCTTGTATAAATAGTTGAAAATACGTGATAATTTGTCTTTTTTCTTACAATAAATTATCATGAGCTTGTAATTATTTTCACTGCTCATTGCACTTTGTAGGTGGTTTCTTGATTCTTTTGAAGAAAACGATTTGAATCGGATAATCAGTACCACGTTCGTCAAGTTTGTTTCTAAACCATTAATGATCGTACTATTTTCTAATGCTTGATGAACTTTTAAAAGGGTAAGATAGCTGCTGGTTTCGTTTATTATTTGTAAAATATGGTCATTTCCGTTAAGAAAATTTTCTATGAAAGAACAGAAATCAGTCAAATGCTCATGAGATATATATGTGTTTATTTTTTTCAATTTGTAAGAGATGTCTAGACCTTTCGAAGGGAGAGCGTTGATTTCATCAACTATTTCTTTGGTAAATGCAGCCACCTCCTCTTGACTTAGCCATTTTCCTTTCCTCTGCTTTAACCAGTCCAGCAACTTGTCTTGAAATTGAGGTGCAACTAATTCTGCATTTATAAAATCGAACGTAGACCCGATTTCTTTTTTTATTATAGCACCCAGATCTTGCTCATTCGGAAGATTTGCCGCTAAAATGAAATCTTTAATAAAATTGTTAATCTCATCTTCAGAGCTGTCCTTCCCTGCCAAAGCTCTGTATTTACAGACAGTTATGTACAGATTTTCCTTTCGAAGCCAACCTGTACAACTTACCTTTGCTTTCTTTTATCATCTCGTTAAAAAGAGGATTTTCGCAAGATTTAATTGAAACGCAATGTTTTCGTAGATCATCAACATCCAAATCAATATTCGTACAAACGATAAAGCTGGTCGAAACGGATGAAAACTCTGGAAGTTTTTTTAGTTTACAATAACCGTTGAAGTATTTAGAAAGTGTGAACTGATTTCCCCAGTTATTGTATTTTTCTTTGAGGAAATCTTTTGCTGTAATTTTCTTCTCTTCGAGTAGCTGACCGTGTTTGACTTGTATGAGATGGTACTCCCTAACGCATATTGGATACAACCAGAAAATTACATTGATTACAGTTTATCAAAATTTTTGAAGCCCACAACACCTCCACATGTATTCCAACAAATTTTCAAAGAACGAGAAGAACTTTACTCCGACCACTGCCTATGGTTTACCGATGCTTCAAAATTAAATTCACTAGTTGGATGTGCAATAGTCACGGACTCCATTTGCCTGAAATTCACCATACCTCAATCAAATAGTGTGTACACCGGAGAACTTTATTCAATCTTCAAAGCCCTCACCCTCATATCAAAACACCAACACCAATGGCATCTGATAGTTTCAGATTCATTAAGCTCTTTGAAGTCTTTAGAAAATAAGAAATCTAAGACATATTAGTGACGAAAATTCAACTACTTCAGAGAGAATGCATGCTCTCTGGGAAAGTTATAACCTTCTTGTGGGTCCCATCTCACATGGGCATTAGAAGAAACGAGGAAGCAGACAGGGCTGCGAATGCCGCTAGAACGGATCCTGCATCCGAAGCGAAGTACATCAACAAGACTACCCCCCTAGACTGGAGGAATTACGTCAAGAAAAAAATATACGTAATGTGGACTAATGAGTGGAGAAATAGGAGCAACAAATTTGTAAAAATCAAAGAT
The DNA here is from genome assembly GCA_911387785.2 of Aelia acuminata. Lineage (NCBI taxonomy): Eukaryota > Metazoa > Arthropoda > Insecta > Hemiptera > Pentatomidae > Aelia > Aelia acuminata. The sequence goes on from OU426979.1 coordinate 177,785,849, forward strand.
AGTCCCGCGTTCTGGAAAACTGCAGAGAGGAGAAACAGACGCGAAGAAGTTGTCTTGGCAAGGATGCGTCACGGACATACCTCCATAACGCATACTTATCTCCTAAAGGGACTGTACCCTCCGACCTGTAAGACCTGCAAGGTACGACTCACCGTCAAACACATTCTACTGGACTGCGAGGATCTTAAGGACGCAAGGAAGGAGTGCAGCATTAGCAGCAGCCTGGACATCGCACTTAGCGACACAGACACTGCAGTTGAAAACTTGATTAAGTTTTTAAAAAGAACACAGTACTATCACCTTATCTAGAACATCCTGTAGAAACTTCTAGAACTTCTGTGAAATGGAACTCTTTGTAATTATATCAAGATACTTCTAACCATGTAAAACTTCATAAAAAATACTAAAGTTGTATAAAAAAAACCATGTATTCGAGCTAATGACCCATCATGGGTAGATGCACCTGTAAATAAATAAATAAATAAGTTGGTAAGTGAAAGTTGTGTGTTGCGCGATTTTTTTCTTCACAAACTCGGACACATTCGAGGATTGCTTTCCAAATGTTGTCATGTCCAATCAACTACTTCGACAATTGGGAATCCTGGTTGCATGGTTACTTGAATGCATGGGTTGGTATAGCTTTCCTATAAATACATTTTCTTTGACAATTTGATAATGTTTTTATTCTTTGCAGTTACGACTAAGCTTGAAACTGATAAAAATTATTTCAAGGTGTAATGTAACCCATCATGTATTCACAGAAATGTTCATCTTATTCACTAATAAAAAGAGTGCAAATGGAAACGTGCATTATAGCTTCTATCGTTCCAAATGAAAAATCCTACTATCCTACTCCCCCTCCCCCGGTCATCACCTCAGACTAGCACAGTGCGGATCCAGAAATTTTCTGAGGGGGAGCGAACTTTTAAATTTTTTGGAACATAAAGGACCTAATTTAAAATATTAGTGCACATTTAAGTAGTAAATTTCTGTTAAATGTTTAAAGGTAGCCCTTTTTATACAGAAATAGTAATAATTGATTGGTTTTCTCACCTCCCGGGGGGGGGGGGCGTCCCTCCCCTGGACTAGCGATAGTTTTATTTCCGAAGCGGAGACTATCGATCGTATAACATCACTGCTGTACGCTAGTCCGTTTGATTCAGGCATGGTTCAACCTGCCTGATTAGATGTGATTTATAAACATCTCCTAAGTTTGCCCTAAAAGAACAAATTGGACAGAAGCCATTTCAATAATCAATACTCAAAACATGGGTTCGAATTAATCATCCCAATTGAAAAATCGTTCCATACGATCGGCATGATTATATTTAAAAACTGTGAGAGCTTCAACGGGGTGAGCGTCTATAAAGTTTTTGACAAAATGGTCAGCCATTCTCCAATAAACGAACGAAAATCCTTCGTAGTTTCTTGACTTCTTTTGCCCTTCCTCCACTAGCCCTAAAGACAAGAGTTCTGCCTTCATTTCATCATCAATCTTTGGCCCTTCATCTCCAGTCAGTTCTCTCGTCGTACCTCTGCGGAATCTTCTCACTAAAGCTATATAAGTAAGGATGTACTTGATCCTGTCGACGGAATCTCGCTTCATTATAGAAATATCAAACCAACCGTCCGTGATGTATTCGAACACTGTATCCCACCACGAATAAGGCAAACTTTTGATGAAGGTTTCCATTACCGTTCCACATCTGTGAGGATGATTTCGAATGAATTCGGTTACGAAGAAATCTGTGAAAGAGCTGTGAACGAACACAAAACCGTTCCCTTGTTCGTAAACGAGTCCGATTTTCGGTAGTTCAATTCTGATATACTCGTCAATGTTAAGCTGTTCTCTGTTCAGTTCTATGGTTTTGAGCTGTCCGAAAATTTCAGTCAAGGCAAGGTGAGTATGGACGCTTTGCACAGCCTTTATGAAATAGTTATGTTTGTTATCGGAGCTTATGTTTCCTAAACATTGTTTGCTTTTCTCTGTTTGGTAAATCAGAATTTTCTTCTCAATAAAACATCTGCACACTTCTATAAAATTCAATTTGCGATTTCGACGGTTCAATAATACTGAATACTTTTCTGATTCTTCGAATATATTTGTGAGTGTTTCTTTCAAATATTCAGCAACCAATAACAGTATCAATGGGTTTTGTAATATAGTTATACCAACTTTCCGTCTGCATTGAGTAGCCATCTCTCTGAGCTTCGCAATACTTTTTTCGTCTTCGGTACCAGTTTCTTTTGCCCAGTATTCAACTAGAAATTTTTTTTGCTCATCCTCTGAAAGAGGGATAGTTTTTAGATAAGTTCCTTCTGAGATTTCGATCGGGCTAGTGTTTTCGTTCCTTCTAGAGGTTATATATAACTTTTCAAATTGCATTTCGTTTAATGAAATCAACAGTTCTAATACAACATCCTTATAATTCGGGCATATTTCATCGAAACCATCAAAAATCAAAGATATTTTCATATAACCTTGCAGAGCAAGTCTCAACAGATTTTTTTCAAACGTTGTTTCAAGTTTTGTATTCGGCTCTGAATCCAGTAAAGCGTCTATGAAAAAATTCATGGTATTTTCCATTTCATTTTTGCTGTAGCTATGCTTTCCGTTTCTCTTCATTATTAATTCTTTGCTGAAAACCTCTGTAAAGTTTATTAAATTTATTCTACAAATCCATAGATAGGGATTTGTGTCTTTCATCAGTTTTATTAGACTGTTTAGTAAAGTACTCTTCCCAGAGCCAGCTTCGTCAATTATAATGATCACTCTGTTTGATATACTTGACAAATCTCTCTCGTGAATAATTTCGGATGTTTTGACATTTTCCAAATGGCGATCTAGATAAATATCACTCAAAACCTTCGATTCTTCCACGAAATTACCAATTTTCAATTCTTTACCTTTTATGAGTCGAACTAAAACATCACAATCTATTATTTCATGCAACCTATTTGTTGATTCTATAATTTCATTCTTAACTAATAAAGATAAACTAGTTTTTTCAAAATTACCTTGAAAAGAAACTATTTTCTTCGTTAAAAGACTTTCTTTACTCTCTGAAGTCAGTTGCAAGAACGTTAAACCCACATCTTTTTCTTGACTTATGTTTAAAGCAGGTATTTCTTCTTCAAATTCCTCCACATCAATCACTTTTTCAGTGATCAGAATGATTTTTTTCTTCGTTTTACAACAAATCTTGGTTACCTTGTATAAATAGTTGAAAATACGTGATAATTTGTCTTTTTTCTTACAATAAATTATCATGAGCTTGTAATTATTTTCACTGCTCATTGCACTTTGTAGGTGGTTTCTTGATTCTTTTGAAGAAAACGATTTGAATCGGATAATCAGTACCACGTTCGTTGAGCTTGTTCCCCAATCATTAATGATCATACTATGTTTTAATGCTTGATGAACTTTTAAAAGGGTAAGATAGCAGCTGGTTTTGTTTATTATTTGTAAAATATGATCATTTCCGGTAAGAAAGTTTTCTATGATCAAACAGAAATCAGTTAAATGCTCATGAGATATGTATGTGTTTATTTTTTTCAATTTGTAAGAGATGTCTAGACCTTTCGAAGGGAGAGAGTTGATCTCATCAACTATTTCTTTGGTAAATGCAGCCACCTCCTCTTGACTTAGCCATTTTCCTTTCCTCTGCTTTAACCAATCCAACAGCTTGTCTTGAAATAGAGGTGCAACTAATTCTGCATTTATAAAATCGAACGTAGACCCGATTTCTTTATCTATTATAGCACCCAGATCTTGCTCATTCGGAAGATTTGCCGCTAAAATGAAATCTTTAATAAAATTGTTAATCTCATCTTCGGAGCTGTCCTTCCCTGCCAAAGCTCTGTATATGACAGATTTTCCTTTCGAAGCCAACCTGTACAACTTACCTTTGCTTTCTTTTATCATCTCGTTAAAAAGAGGATTTTCGCAAGATTTAATTGAAACGCAATGTTTTCGTAGATCATCAACATCCAAATCAATATTCGTACAAACGATAAAGCTGGTCGAAACGGATGAAAACTCTGGAAGTTTTTTTAGTTTACAATAACCGTTGAAGTATTTAGAAAGTGTGAACTGATTTCCCCAGTTATTGTATTTTTCTTTGAGGAAATCTTTTGCTATAATTTTTTTTTCTTCGAGTAGTTGACCGTGTTTGACTTGTATCAGATGGTACTCCCTCACACCCCCGACATTGAACAGGAGCACAATATCGTCGAAGGGGTTGAGCCTCTTATGCTCAGCGGTCATGTTGACTGTGACGCCCTCATCTGCAACTTGCATTGCTCTTAGGAGACAAAGCATGCACAACTTGAGGTGATAAAGAAATCCATGTCCACTCTCTCGTATTCCTATTCCTTCGTGTTCTCCTTCTCCTTTCTCGATGTCGGATATCATAGAAGGTTCCTCCAGATCAGGAATCGCTGCAGGATACGTCTCTTTTTCTTCAATAACTTCCGTTGGTACGTCCATTGTTATGAAGGTATGAAAATTGTTCTAAGGACCTGTCTTTGATTTTGGAAAGCTTTCTACGGGAGCTTACTTTATAGAAGAAGGAAAAATATACTTTGCATCTTACCATCTTAACCTTCATGTCGTTATATCATTTATTCTTCAAAGCCTTAAAAGGTGTTCCTGAAATAAAAATTCAGAATATTAGAAATTAAAGTTTGTAAAACTTCATAAAAAAAAAATGTAATGGATAAATTTATAACTAGATACATATTTTATTAATTTGTCTGAAACAAAAAAATTATATTTATTTAAAGAATTTTTTGAAGAATTTTTTAAAGAATTGTCACCTGTGGTGTTGTAGTTGGCATAGCAACCTACAATACTAAAGGTCGTGGGTTAAGGTGGCCTTAGGATTTTTTAATGTCTGTACGATGTCAGGTTAGAGATCCCTATCCCTATCCAATTATACCTGGATAGGCAAAATTTAGGACACCCACTGCAGCATCGTTCGATTAGCCTTAGTTGCATAAAATGACATTAACCAAAGAAACAAGTACTGGTCTTTATAATAAATTTTGAGTTTTAAGAAGACGAGACAAAAAATTTTATTGTGACTTAAGCCCTTTTCCACAAACATGAATAATATAAAACATATTATAGATTACAAAAAAGAATACAAGAAATATATAATAGTACTTGTTTAATTAACATCACCTTATGCCACTAAAGCTAATCAGATGATGCTACAATGGGAGTTCTAAATTTTGCCTAACTAGGTATAATTAGGATAGGGATCTTTAAGGAATACTTTATATAGTATTTTTTATTAATAAAGATGTTTAATCAACATAGGTTGAACATTTATTAATAATATAGTTAGATTTTATAATATATCACATCCTTGATATTGTCATTGGGTAAAAGATTATTAGTATTTCATTTTTCATTAGCATGCCGCATAAAATACTTTCGGAAATCCAAGTGCTTAATTCTTGCGCTAGCCTTTTCGTTTTCTATAAATTTAATGCAACTTTGCATGTCGGAAATCATGGACGTTTCCTCCAGACCAGAATTTGTTGCAGAGTACTGCTCCTTTTCTTCAATAACTTCCGTTGGAACGTCCATTGTTATGAAGGTATGAAAATTGTTTTAAGGACCTGTCTTTGATTTTGGAAAGCTTTCTACGAGAGCTTACTTTATAGAAGACAGAAAAAGACTTTACCCCTTACCATCTTAAACTTCATGTCCTTATACCATTTATTCTTCAACGCCTTAAATGGTGTTCCTGAAATAAAAATTCAGAATATTAGAAATTAAATTTTGTAAAAACTTCATAAAAATAAAAAAAAAATTAAACCGGCTTCGAAAACTAGGAACCAGTAAAAATAGATGTACTAAAAAGTATAACAAAATGTTACATATGTCAGAAAACGGCATCGATATTACATATATTCTGCTGATATTATTTACCTATATTTAAATATATTGTAGAAAACTTATTTAAGGTTATGTATATGTTTGATCCAACAAGCACTTAAAATACGTCGATAACTAACAGACTACTCATGTTCTTCCCCCACTCTTTTCAATCTAAATTTTATTGGTTGTTTTCCGATTCCAATTAAATCATTATCAAGCATTAAAACAATATTGAGCATTTTTTAAAATCAACCAATCAAATTTAGAATAAAAACATGGGGGAAGGACATGCGCAGTTTGTTAGTTATCGTCGTGTTTTAATAGCTTGTTGGAGCATGTCTTATGTTACCTATGCTACATGTTTTTCCATTTTTATAGATAATTATTTTTATGTTTTTTCCCGGTAATTTCGATATTACATTAACAACCCCAAAAAAGGTTTAAACGGGGTATTTATCAAAGTACTAAAGAAATAGTGCGTTTCAATGGCCATGAGTCCAAGTCTTTTTCTATGGAAAGGGGTAAAAAGGGGATAGCCTCCATTATTATTTATTGCCTTAATGGATGAAATCCACAAAATATGTAGGAGAAGAACCGCTTGGACTCCAGTTGGTATGTGGAACATGATTACAGTACAAGTACAGGCATTTCTTTATGCAGACGATATTGTGCTCGTGGCAGACTCGAAGGAAAAGCTGCAACAGGCCATTATAGAATGGAATGAAGGACTCGCTCGCAAGGGAATGAGCATTAACAGCCGTAAAAGCAAAATTATGACCGTGGCCAGAGATGAAGTGGATGTTGGAAATGTAAGAATAACATGCAACGAAGAAGTACTGGAGAATGTGGACGCCTATACCTACCTTGGAACGATTATGAACAATTCTGGTAAAATAGATCAAGAAGTGTCCAATAGGATAAATAAAGCAAATAATATTTATTACCAGATATGCAACACTATTGTTGGAAAGCGTGAAGTAGGTAAAGATATCAAACTCCACATCTTTAAGGCAATATACCTTCCCACACTACTATATCGCAGTGAAAGCTAAGTTACCCAAGATAAGCACATGAGCAGGATTACGGCTGCGGAGATGAGATTTCTGCGAAGAATATCCGGTAAAACTAGGAGGGACAAGATAAGAAATGAAGGATAAGAGAAGAGCTACAGGTCGATTCTGTGAAATCGGTGTTGGAAAAGCGCCAGCTCCGATGGTTTGGGCATGTCTGTAGAATGGGAGAAGACAGAGTGCCAAGAAAATGTATGGAGGTGAGACCGACAGGTAAAAGACAACGAGGCAGACCTAGAAGAGGCTATATGGAACATATCCAACGAATGGGTCTAGAATGAGGGAAAACACTAGCCGAGATAAAGAGGCTTGCTAGGGACCGAGATGTATGGTCCAAGTGGCTAGAGGCTCCTCCACGCTGAAAGGCACATAAGGAGGATGAGAAAGAAGAGAAAAATACTAATATTTACTTGGATAAATATAGTCACTTTCTTTAAAATGAAGAATTCATATCGTCATATGTTTCGAAACAGGCTTATCTATTCTTAATTTTACAATCCACTCTTTAAGAAGCTTTTTATTTTTTTGGAAATAAATGGAATGACACGTCTTATGATTTTCTGATTGAACTCTGAGGGTCCGAGCGATATCTATTATAAATTTTTTAAATAACATTTTGATCAATCGGGTTTTAATTATGGAAAAATAAATTAAAAACGCCAAAAAAACCCTATGAATCCCAGGTAATGGCCCGGCTTCTATCCCCGTTTCTCTAGTTCCAGTAAAGAAGCAGCACCGTCGCTTGCGCCCGCCTATATTGTTCCATTTTTTTAGTTTTTCTATTCTACACAATCATATGAGTTACTGATTTTACTATGCCTTAAACATAGAACTTTTGATTGTTTAGATCGTAGTCCTTCTTAATACAAGGAAATATGTCGGAACATCACACGCGATTATGCAAAAAAAAAAAAAAACGAAAAGGTTTTTTGAGTTGTAATCATATTCTTGCTGACGTCTATTATCCATATAAATAAAGAGGAATTATGTTTGTTTGTTTGTGCTTTATAGATGTTTTTGAAAAAATTGAAATAGTGTATTTTTTATTTAAATTTATTTTTACTTTCACTTACCTATATATAAAATATAAAATGTTTCGACATTGTTCCAGAGTTTTGTATTTTCAAGTTTGCTAATCAAAAGTCATCGAATCTATCTAGCACCATTTTTCAGAATTTAGATGTTTTTTTTTGAAAAACCTGTATCGTTAATTTTTACTTTCACTTACCTATATATGAAATATATAGTAAGTGGAAGTATTGCGGTCGTGAAAAATTTCGACTTCCGGTTTTCAAAGGAAATACACGTTTTGGTGTCCCCTGAGTCTAAATAACTAAGTCCCGCGAAATGGTCTGTGTGTGTGTGTGTGTGTGTGTGTGTGTGTGTGTGTGTGTGTGTGTGTGTGTGTGTGTGTGTGTGTGTGTGTGTGTGTGTGTGTGTGTGTGTGAACTTGCTCAAAAACTATAGGCCTTACAAAACTGAAATTGGGTATTTAGTGTATGTATATGACCGCGATGTGACAGCGAAAATTTCATCAGGATAGGTCAAACGGAGGGGGTACTATATTTAAAGAATTTTGTCTATTTTTTACGTTTTTCTCGATTTTCTCAAAAACGGCTCTAACGATTTTGATTAAACTCGTTATTTAGTGTATGTATATGTCCGCGATGCGACAGTCAAAATTTCATCAAAATTGATTAAATGGAGGGGAGCATCGCAGGTGTGTAAAAATATGGTACAGTGAAATATGTCTAAAACGGAACCTGTATAGAACGGAATTCTGTCAAATCGGAAAAATTATCTAGGAATGGACCGAATTTATACCTGAAACCACCTTGCATAAGCCGGAAATCTGTCTAGCCTGGAAACGGAGGCTTTTTTCGGTACGAAAATTTTCATAAAACGGAAAATAGTTGTTAGTCGCATTAATGAACTATCCGGTAGGAGACAGATTTCAAAGAATCATTCTCTGTTTAATCCAATATATAATCTGCTCTTATGAGCGCTTTAGCTTGAAAGTCAGGAAATCGAATTTTCGAAGAACCGCGTCCTGTAATCCTCCTTACTATGGCTGTACCGGTAATCCTCCTTCTATTTCTTTGCTTTTCTATTTAGTCCTTAATATATTATATATATATTAATTAAAAATAAGAATAAAATTAAAGATCAGTGGTGAAGTGGAACAGCAGGCCATTCAAAACGGGCCAAAAAAAGTTGGCTCAAATGAAGAAATTAATGAAGCTGTTTGGGAATGGTTCGCAAGTTCCCGAGCGAGAGGAATGCCGATTTCTGGGCCCATGATTCAAGCAGAAGCTTTGGAAGTAGCCCAAAAGATAGGTAATGTGGATTTTAAAGCATCATCTGGATGGCTTGACAGCTTCAGAAAAAGGCGCAATATTGTATTAAATATAATTTCTGGAGAATCAAAAGATCCTAATATGACGTTATCCTAATATGTATAAAAAAATCACTACGTAATTACGTATTTTCTATTTTAAATAAACGCTTACCTTAAAAAAGTTATTTTTTATTTAAATGTATTTATGTATTTTTACACACACACAGACCATTTCGCGGGACTTGGTCATTTCGACTCAGGGGACCCCAAAACGTGTATTTCCGTTGAAAACCGGAAGTCGAATTTTATCACGATCGCAATACTTCCACTTACTATATATTTCATATATAGGTAAGTGAAAGTAAAAAAAGAAACAATTCTTAATAATTATAAATCTACTAATTGGACAAAAGAAAAAAAATGATAAATAAAAAAAAAATTATGTACTCAAAAAGAAATGTAAATCAAAAATCATGATGTAACCAAAAAAACAAAACAAAAGAAAGAGCAGGATAAGAAACAAATTATATCACAAATTAATACTTATTTAATGAAACTAAATTATTAGCTCTACAGATATACAAAAAAAAAAAAAAAAAAAAAGAACTATATATACATTTATTCCGACTTGGAATTTTACTAGAGAAAAGAATAGGATATATTTTTACAATTAAGAAAATAAATGAACCTAAGCAGGCCTGCATCACATGAAGTTTAAATCAAACCTTTTATTCTAAGTTAATCATGATAGTCACAACTTTAAAGGTTTATTAAACTAAAAAAAAAAAAAAAAGAAAAATTCAGCTGGAAGGATTTATCTTTCGGAGCCTGCTGACTGGAATAATTAATAAAATTAATGGCACCTGAGTCTCTCGATATTGCCCCTCGGCTTCGACCAGTAGCTAATTGCAGTCCAGTGGTGGATTTTCTTGGCCGCCTCCGTCCGTGTTTTTCGCTAGACGGTAGAATCTCTCGATTCTCCCGTACATCAATCGGCACAAGAAAAAAATCTGGTGCGTGCGCGCAACACACAACTTTCACTTACCAACTTACTTAGATAAGAAATTAATGCGTTTTGTTAATGCCACTTCTCAAAGTTACACATTTTTCCACATTCATTTCTTATTTTTATTTTCATTTGCTCTATAATCCCCTCAGAACATTTTAATAATGATAACGCCTACATGATATTAAATAACACCTAACATGACATGAGATAATCGAAAAATTGGAAAAAAAGTTATGAAATAAAGTCCCCCCTCCGGTTGATCAATTTTGATGAACTTTTGGCTATCAAATCTTTGGCATATACATACATCAAATACCCAGTTTGATCAAAATCGTGAAAACCGTTTTTGAGTAAATAAAAAAAAAACACGTGAAAATAATACAAAATTTATTAAGTAAAGTCCCCCCTCCGGTTGATCTATTTTAATGAAATGTTGGCTATCACATCTTTGGCATATACATACATCAAATACCCAGTTTGATCAAAATCGTGAAAGCCGTTTTTGAGTAAAAAAAAAAAAACACTTGAAAATGATACAAAATTTATTAAGTAAAGTCCCCCCTCCGGTTGATCAATTTTGATGAAATTTTTACAGTCATATCTCGGGCATATAAATAGATCAAATACTCATTTTAATCAAAATCGTTAGAGCCGTTTTTGAGAAAATCGAAAAAAACTTAAAAAGTTATTAAACAAAGTACCCCCTCCCTTTGAGCAATTTTGATGAAATTTTTGCTGTCACATCGCGGGCATATACATACACTAAATACCCAATCTCAGGTTCGCACGGTTTATAGTTTTCGAGCTAGTCTGTTCACACACACACACACACACAGACACACACACACACACACACACACAGACCATTTCGCGGGACTTGGTTAATTGGACTCAGGGGACCCCAAAACGTGTATTTCCGTTGAAAACCGGAAGTCGAAATTTTTCACGATCGCAATACTTCCACTTACTATATATTTCATATATAGGTAAGTGAAAGTAAAAAGAATCCGAAACACATTTACGGCACCACCAGCTCGGGCTCCGATCCCTTACACTCTGCCCCTGTTTATCTGAAGTCTATCTTGATCCTCTGTTGTTCACTGCTGCTCGTCAAAATAAACTTATTCTACGTTTAATATACTACTGAGGATACATCTAATTAAATTTAATTTATTATTAAATTACATTAATTTGCTTACTAACTAATAGCTAAAAAAAAAATCTGGTGCGTGCGCGCAACACACAACTTTCACTTACCAACTTACTTAGATTAGAAATTGACGTGTTTTGCTAAATATCATTTCCCGAATTCACACAGTTTTCTACATTCATATCTTATTTTTGTTAATCGTTAAAGCCGTTTTTGAGTAAATAAAAAAAACACGTGAAAATGATACAAAATTTATTAAGTAAAGTCCCCCCTCCGGTTAATCAATTTTGATGAAATTTTAACAGTCATATCTCGAGCATATACATACATCAAATACCCAGTTTGATCAAAATCGTTAAAGCAGTTTTTGAGTAAATAAAGAAAACACGTGAAAATGATACGAAATTTATTAAGTAAAGTCCCCCCTCCGGTTAATCAATTTTGATGAAATTTTAACAGTCATATCTCGGGCATGTACATACATCAAATACCCAGTTTGATCAAAATCGTTAAAGCCGCTTTTGAGTAAATAAAAAAAACAAGTGAAAATGATACAAAATTTATTAAGTAAAGTCCCCCCTCCGGTTAATCATTTTTGATGAAATTTTTACAGTCATATCTCGGGCATATAAATAGATCAAATACACAGTTTAATCAAAATCGTTAGAGCCGTTTTTGAGAAAATCGAAAAAAACGTAAAAAGTTATTAAATAAACTACCCCCTCCCTTTGAGCAATTTTGATGAAATTTTTGCTGTCACATCGCGGGTATATACCTACACTAAATACCCAATTTCAGGTTCCCACGGTTTATAGTTTTTGAGCTAGTCTGTTCACACACACACACACACACACACACACACAGACACACACACACACACACACACACACACACACAGACCATTTCGCGGGACTTGGTTAATTGGACTCAGGGGACCCCAAAACGTGTATTTCCGTTGAAAACCGGAAGTCGAAATTTTTCACGATCGCAATACTTCCACTTACTATATATTTCATATATAGGTAAGTGAAAGTAAAAAGAATACTGATTTAAAATAAAACTAAATACATACAAAAAAAAAAACTATAGCACCCAATTGGACAAATTGTATTAACTAAATAAATTTAAACCTCCTTACGTTATAATTTATACTATCTATTTTATTTTAAATATATATATATATATATATATATATATATATATATATATATATATGTATATATATGTATAAATATTACAGTTTCCCATCCATTAAAAAAAAAAAGTAAAAATCTGGTGCGTGCTCGCAACACACAACTTTCACTTACCAACTTACTTAGATTAGAAATTGACGTGTTTTGCTAAATATCATTTCCCAAAGTCACTCATTTTTCTAGATTCATATCTTATTTTTATTAATCGTTAAAGCCTTTTTTGAGTGAATAAAAAAACCCGTGAAAATGATACAAAATTTATTAAGTAAAGTCCTCCCTTCGGTTGATCAATTTTGATGAAATGTTGGCTATCAGATATTTGGCATATACATACATCAAATACCCAGTTTGATAAAATCTTTAGAGCCGTTTTTGAGTAAATAAAAAAAACACGTAAAAATATACAAAATCTATTAAGTAAAGTCCCCCCTCCGGTTAATAAATTTTGATGAAATTTTAACAGTCATATCTCGGGCATATAAATACATCAAATACCCAGTTTGATCAAAATCGTTAAAGCCGATTTAGAGTAAATAAAAATAAACACTTAAAAATGTTACAAAATTATTAAGTAAAGTCCCCCCTCCGGTTAATCAATTTTGATGAAATTTTTAGAGTCATATCTCGGGCATATTGATACATCAAATACTCAGTTTAATCAAAATCGTTAGAGCCGTTTTTGAGATATTCCAAAAAAATGTAAAAATTGGAAAAAAA